>CM068984.1:19411462-20611462 GCA_035357415.1 Ophraella communa
TTTTAATTGAAAGGGGATGATAAAAGGAACCAAGGAAGAAATGCATTATAAAAAAAATAAGATAAGAACGTCCAATATAAAAATAAACATATGGTCCACTGAAATTTGAACAACCTTCTTTTTGCAAAGGTATTAAAATATTCGAAAGGTCAATAAAGCTATACACTCTATTTCTCTACAACACTATTATTATCTTCAAGGAATTTAGAGAAAGTAAAAAACAGGATAAAATTTTAACCAAAAAGAGTCTTTCTATGGTTAAAGGAATTCTAGGATACTAACTTCCAACCCCAAGGTATAAGAATATCTTTCATTACGAAATTTAAAGAAACTGAAAAGCAAGAAAAGTTTCAATTAAAAAGAATCTTACAACTTCTTCAGAATTCTTAGTTAACAACGCAGAAGTCCTGAGATAAACAGTAAGGTGTCATATAGCAACTTGCTACGTCCTTAGAAAACTGAGATACTCTCACGGAAGTCCTAAAGTACGCAGCAGGGAGCTAAGAAACACTGTAGATAGTCTCTTCAGTGATAGCCCAATCCGTAGGTTTCTGCCGAAACATATGGCATTGAATGTAGCTAATTCTTAGTTAACAACGCAGAAGTCCGGAGATAAACAGTAAGGTGTCATATAGCAACTAGCTAAGTCCTTAGAAAACTGAGATACTCTCACAGAAGTCCTAAAGTACGCAGCAGGGAGCTAGGAAACACTGTAGATAATCTCTTCAGTGATAGCCCAATCCATAGGTTTCTGCCGAAACATATGGCATTGAATGTAGCTATGTACCAAGCGCCAGGAAAGGGGTTCTCGCCTACAAAATACATCTACCACCCATTTTAATTAAAAGGGGATGATAAAAGGAACCAAGGAAGAATTGCATTATAAAAAAAATAAGATAAGAACGTCCAATATAAAAATAAACATATGGTCCACTAAAATTTGAACAACCACCTTTTTGCAAAAATATTAAAATATTCGAAACGTCAGTAAACCTATACACCCTATTTCCCTACAACACTATTATTTTCTTCAAGGAATTTAGAGAAAGTAAAAAACAGGAATATATTTTAACCAAAAAGAGTATTTCTATGGTTAAAGGAATTCTAGGATACTAACTTCCAACCCCAAGGTATAAGAATATCTTTCATTGCGAAATTTAAAGAAACTAAAAAACAAGAAAAGTTTCAATTAAAAAGAGTCTTACAACTTCTTCAGAATTCTTAGTTAACAACGCAGAAGTCCTGAGATAAACAGTAAGGAGTCATATAGCAACTTGCTACGTCCTTAGAAAACTGAGATACTCTTACAGAAGTCCTAAAGTACGCAGCAGGGATCTAGGAAACACTGTAGATAATATCTTCAGTGATAGCCCAATCCGTAGGTTTCTGCCGAAACATATGGCATTGAATGTAGCTATGTACCAAGCGCCAGGAAAGGGGTTCTCGCCTACAAAATACATCTACCACCCATTTTAATTGAAAGGGGATGATAAAAGGAACCAAGGAAGAATTGCATTATAAAAAAATAAGATAAGAACATCCAATAAAAAAATAAACATATGGTCCACTAAAATTTAAACAACCACCTTTTTGCAAAAATATTAAAATATTTGAAACGTCAATAAACCTATACACCCTATTTCTCTACATCACTATTATTTTCTTCAAGGAATTTGGAGAAAGTAAAAAACAGGAATAAATTTAAACCAAAAGTAGTCTTTCTATGGTTAAAGGAATTTTAGGATACTAACTTCCAACCCCAAGATATAAGAATATCTTTCATTACGAAATTTAAAGAAACTAAAAAACAAGAAAAGTTTCAATTAAATAGAGTCTTACAACTTCTTCAGAATTTTGAGTTAAGAACGCAAAATTCCTGAGATAAACAGTAAGGTGTCATATAGCAACTTGCCTCGTCCCTAAAAAACTGAGATACTCTCACAGAAGTCCTAAAGTACGCAGCAGGAAGCTAGGAAACACTGTAGATAATCTCTTCAGTGATAGCCCAATCCGTAGGTTTCTACCGAAACATATGGCATTGAATGTAGCTATGTACCAAGCGCCAGGAAAGGGGTTCTCGCCTACAAAATACATCTACCATCCATTTTAATTGAAAGGGGATGATAAAAGGAACCAAGGAAAAATTGCATTATAAAAAAATAAGATAAGAACGTCCAATATAAAAATAAACATATGGTCCACTAAAATTTGAACAACCACCTTATTGCAAAAATATTAAAATATTCGAAACGTCAATAAACCTATACACCCTATTTCTCTACAACACTATTATTTTCTTCAAGGAATTTAGAGAAAGTAAAAAACAGGAATAAATTTTAACCAAAAAGAGTCTTTCTATGGTTAAAGGAATTCTAGGATACTAACTTCCAACCCCAAGGTATAAGAATATCTTTCATTACGAAATTAAAAGAAACTGAAAAACAAGAATAGTTTCAATTAAAAAGAGTCTTACAACTTCTTCAGAATTCTTAGTTAACAACGCAGAAGTCCTGAGATAAACAGTAAGGTGTCATATAGCAACTAGCTACGTCCTTAGAAAACTGAGATACTCTCACAGAAGTCCTAAAGTACGCAGCAGGGATCAAGGAAACACTGTAGATAATATCTTCAGTGATAGCCCAATCCGTAGGTTTCTGCCGAAACATATGGCATTGAATGTAGCTATGTACCAAGCGCCAGGAAAGGGGTTGTTGCCTACAAAATACATCTACCACCCATTTTAATTGAAAGGGGATGATAAAAGGAACCAAGGAAAAATTGCATTATAAAAAAAAAGAAAAGAACGTCCAATATAAATATAAACATATGGTCCACTAAAATTTGAACAACCACCTTTTTGCAAAAATATTAAAATATTTGAAACGTCAATAAACCTATACACCCTATTTCTCTACAACACTATTATTTTCTTCAAGGAATTTAGAGAAAGTAAAAAACAGGAATAAATTTTAACCAAAAAGAGTCTTTCTATGGTTAAAGGAATTCTAGGATACTAACTTCCAACCCCAAGGTATAAGAATATCTTTCATTACGAAATTTAAAGAAACTAAAAAACAAGAAAAGTTTCAATTAAATAGAGTCTTACAACTTCTTCAGAATTTTGAGTTAAGAACGCAGAAGTCCTGAGATAAACAGTAAGGTGTCATATAGCAACTTGCCTCGTCCTTAGAAAACTGAGATACTCTCACAGAAGTCCTAAAGTACGCAGCAGGAAGCTAGGAAACACTGTAGATAATCTCTTCAGTGATAGCCCAATCCGTAGGTTTCTGCCGAAACATATGGCATTGAATGTAGCTATGTACCAAGCGCCAGGAAAGGGGTTCTCGCCTACAAAATACATCTACCATCCATTTTAATTGAAAGGGGATGATAAAAGGAACCAAGGAAAAATTGCATTATAAAAAAATAAGATAAGAACGTCCAATATAAAAATAAACATATGGTCCACTAAAATTTGAACAACCACCTTATTGCAAAAATATTAAAATATTCGAAACGTCAATAAACCTATACACCCTATTTCTCTACAACACTATTATTTTTCTCAAGGAATTTAGGAATAGTAAAAAACAGAAATAAATTTTAACCAAAAAGAGTATTTTTATGGTTAAAGGAATTCTAGGATACTAACTTCCAACCCCAAGGTATAAGAATATCTTTCATTACGAAATTTAAAGAAACTAATAAACAAGAAAAGTTTCAATTAAAAAGAGTCTTACAACTTCTTCAGAATTCTTAGTTAACAACGCAGAAGTCCTGAGATAAACAGTAAGGTGTCATATAGCAACTAGCTACGTCCTTAGAAAACTGAGATACTCTCACAGAAGTCCTAAAGTACGCAGCAGGGATCTAGGAAACACTGTAGATAATCTCTTCAAGGATAGCCCAATCCGTAGGTTTCTGCCGAAACATATGGCATTGAATGTAGCTATGTACCAAGCGATAGGAAAGGGGTTCTTGCCTACAAAATACATCTACCACCCATTTTAATTGAAAGGGGATGATAAAAGGAACCAAGGAAAAATTGCATTATAAAAAAAAAGATAAGAACGTCCAATATAAATATAAACATATGGTCCACTAAAATTTGAACAACCACCTTTTTGCAAAAATATTAAAATATTTGAAACGTCAATAAACCTATACACCCTATTTCTCTACAACACTATTATTTTCTTCAAGGAATTTAGAGAAAGTAAAAAACAGGAATAAATTTTAACCAAAAAGAGTCTTTCTATGGTTAAAGGAATTCTAGGATACTAACTTCCAACCCCAAGGTATAAGAATATCTTTCATTACGAAATTTAAAAAAACTAAAAAACAAGAAAAGTTTCTATTAAATAGAGTCTTACAACTTCTTCAGAATTTTGAGTTAAGAACGCAGAAGTCCTGAGATATACAGTATTTGTCATATAGCAACTTGCTTCGTCCTTAGAAAACTGAGATACCCTCACAGAAGTCCTAAAGTACGCAGCAGGAAGCTAGGAAACATTGTAGATAATCTTTTCAGTGATAACGCAATCCATAGGTTTCTGCCGAAACATATGGCATTGAATGTAGCTATGTACCAAGCGCCAGGAAAGGGGTTCTCGCCTACAAAATACATCTACCACCCATTTTCATTGAAAGGGGATGATAAAAGGAACCAAGGAAGAATTGCATTATAAAAAAAATAAGATAAGATCGTCCAATATAAAAATAAACATATGGTCCACTAAAATTTGAACAACCACCTTTTTGCAAAAATATTAAAATATTCGAAACGTCAATAAACCTATACACCCTATTTCTGTACAACACTATTATTTTCTTCAAGGAATTTAGAGAAAGTAAAAAACAGGAATAAATTTTAACCAGAAAGAGTCTTTCTATGGTTAAAGGAATTCTAGGATACTAACTTCCAACCCCAAGATATAAGAATATCTTTCATTACGAAATTTAAAGAAACTAAAAAACAAGAAAATTTTCAATTAAAAAGAGTCTTACAACTTCTTCAGAATTCTTAGTTAACAACGCAGAAGTCCGAAGATAAACAGTAAGGTGTCATATAGCAACTAGCTAAGTCCTTAGAAAACTGAGATACTCTCACAGAAGTCCTAAAGTACGCAGCAGGGAGCTAGGAAACACTGTAGATAATCTCTTTAGTGATAGCCCAATCCGTAGGTTTCTGCCGAAACATATGGCATTGAATGTAGCTATGTACCAAGCGCCAGGAAAGGGGTTCTCGCCTACAAAATACATCTACCACCCATTTTAATTGAAAGGCGATGATAAAAGGAACCAAGGAAGAATTGCATTATAAAAAAAATAAGATAAGATCGTCCAATATAAAAATAAACATATGGTCCACTAAAATTTGAACAACCACCTTTTTGCAAAAATATTAAAATATTCGAAACGTCAATAAACCTATACACCCTATTTCTCTACAACACTATTATTTTCTTCAAGGAATTTAGAGAAAGTAAAAAACAGGAATAAATTTTAACCAAAAAGAGTCTTTCTATGGTTAAAGGAATTCTAGGATACTAACTTCCAACCCCAAGGTATAAGAATATCTTTCATTACGAAATTTAAAGAAACTAAAAAACAAGAAAAGTTTCAATTAAAAAGAGTCTTACAACTTCTTCAGAATTCTTAGTTAACAACGCAGAAGTCCTGAGATAAACAGTAAGGTGTCATATAGCAACTTGCTACGACCTTAGAAAATTGAGATACTCTCACAGAAGTCCTAAAGTACGCAGCAAGGAGCTAAGAAACACTGTAGATGATCTTTTAAGTGATAGCCCAATCTGTAGGTTTCTGCCGAAACGTATGGCATTGAATGTAGCAATGTACCAAGCGCCAGGAAAGGGGTTCTCGCCTACAAAATACATCTACCATCCATTTTAATTGAAAGGGGATGATAAAAGGAACCAAGGAAGAATTGCATTATAAAAAAATAAGATAAGAACGTCCAATATAAAAATAAACATATGGTCCACTAAAATTTGAACAACCACCTTTTTGCAAAAATATTAAAATATTCGAAACGTCAATAAACCTATACACCCTATTTCTCTACAACACTATTATTTTTTTCAAGGAATTTAGAGAAAGTAAAAAACAGGAATAAATTTTAACCAAAAAGAGTCTTTCTATGGTTAAAGGAATTCTAGGATACTAACTTCCAACCCCAAGGTATAAGAATATCTTTCATTACGAAATTAAAAGAAACTGAAAAACAAGAATAGTTTCAATTAAAAAGAGTCTTACAACTTCTTCAGAATTCTTAGTTAACAACGCAGAAGTCCTGAGATAAACAGTAAGGTGTCATATAGCAACTTGCCTCGTCCTTAGAAAACTAAGATACTCTCACAAAAGTCCTAAAGTACGCAGCAGGAAGCTAAGAAACACTGTAGATGATCTCTTAAGTGATAGCCCAATCCGTAGGTTTCTGCCGAAACATATGGCATTGAATGTAGCTATGGACCAAGCGCCAGGAAAGGGGTTCTCGCCTACAAAATACATCTACCACCCATTTTAATTGAAAGGGGATGATTAAAGGAACCTAGGAAGAATTGCATTATAAAAAAAATTAGATAAGAACGTCCAATATAAAAATAAACATATGGTCCACTAAAATTTGAACAACCACCTTTTTGCAAAAATATTAAAATATTCGAAACGTCAATAAACCTATACACCCTATTTCTCTACAACACTATTATTTTCTTCAAGGAATTTAGAGAAAGTAAAAAACAGGAATAAATTTTAACCAAAAAGAGTCTTTCTATGGTTAAAGGAATTCTAGGATACTAACTTCCAACCCCAAGGTATAAGAATATCTTTCATTACGAAATTTAAAGAAACTAAAAAACAAGAAAAATTTTAATTAAAAAGAGTCTTACAACTTCTTCAGAATTCTTAGTTAACAACGCAGAAGTCCGAAGATAAACAGTAAGGTGTCATATAGCAACTAGCTACGTCCTTAGAAAACTGAGATACTCTCACAGAAGTCCTAAAGTACGCAGCAGGGAGCTAGGAAACACTGTAGATAATCTCTTCAGTGATAGCCCAATCCGTAGGTTTCTGCCGAAACATATGGCATTGAATGTAGCTATGTACCAAGCGCCAGGAAAGGGGTTCTCGCCTACAAAATACATCTACCACCCATTTTAAGTGAAAGGGGATGATAAAAGGAACCCAGGAAGAATTGCATTATAAAAAAAATAAGATAAGAACGTCCAATATAAAAATAAACATATGGTCCACTAAAATTTGAACAACCACCTTTTTGCAAAATATTAAAATATTCGAAACGTCAATAAACCTATACACCCTATTTCTCTACAACACTATTATTTTCTTCAAGAAATTTAGAGAAAGTAAAAAACAGAAATAAATTTTAACCAAAAAGAGTCTTTCTATGGTTAAAGGAATTCTAGGATACTAACTTCCAACCCCAAGGTATAAGAATATCTTTCATTACGAAATTAAAAGAAACTGAAAAACAAGAATAGTTTCAATTAAAAAGAGTCTCACAACTTCTTCAGAATTCTTAGTTAACAACGCAGAAGTCCGAAGATAAACAGTAAGGTGTCATATAGCAACTAGCTACGTCCTTAGAAAACTGAGATACTCTCACAGAAGTCCTAAAGTACGCAGCAGGGAGCTAGGAAACACTGTAGATGATCTCTTCAGTGATAGCCCAATCCGTAGTTTTCTGCCGAAACATATGGCATTGAATGTAGCTATGTACCAAGCGCCAGGAAAGAGGTTCTCGCCTACAAAATACATCTACCACCCATTTTAATTGAAAGGGGATGATAAAAGGAACCAAGGAAGAATTGCATTATAAAAAAAATAAGATAAGAACGTCCAATATAAAAATAAACATATGGTCCACTAAAATTTGAACAACCACCTTTTTGCAAAAATATTAAAATATTCGAAACGTCAATAAACCTATACACCCTATTTCTCTACAACACTATTATTTTCTTCAAGGAATTTAGAGAAAGTAAAAAACAGGAATAAATTTTAACCACAAAGAGCCTTCCTATGGTTAAAGGAATTCTAGGATACTAACTTCCAACCCCAAGGTATAAGAATATCTTTCATTACGAAATTTAAAGAAACTAAAAAACAAGAAAAGTTTCAATTAAAAAGAGTCTTACATTTTCTTCAGAATTCTTAGTTAACAACGCAGAAGTCCTGAGATAAACAGTAGAGTGTCATATAGCAACTTGCCTCGTCCTTGGAAAACTGAGATACTCTCACAGAAGTCCTAAAGTACGCAGCAGGAAGCTAGGAAACATTGTAGATAATCTCTTCAGTAATAGCCCAATCCATAGGTTTCTGCCGAAGCATATGGCATTGAATGTAGCTATGTACCAAGCGCCAGGAAAGGGGTTCTCGCCTACAAAATACATCTACCACCCATTTTAATTGAAAGGGGATGATAAAAGGAACCAAGAAAGAAATGCATTATAAAAAAAATAAGATAAGAACGTCCAATATAAAAATAAACATATGGTCCACTGAAATTTGAACAACCTTCTTTTTGCAAAGGTATTAAAATATTCGAAACGTCAATAAAGCTATACACTCTATTTCTCTACAACACTATTATTATCTTCAAGGAATTTAGAGAAAGTAAAAAACAGGATAAAATTTTAACCAAAAAGAGTCTTTCTATGGTTAAAGGAATTCTAGGATACTAACTTCCAACCCCAAGGTATAAGAATATCTTTCATTACGAAATTTAAAGAAACTAAAAAACAAGAAAAGTTTCAATTAAAAAGAGTCTTACAACTTCTTCAGAATTCTTAGTTAACAACGCAGAAGTCCTGAGATAAACAGTAAGGTGTCATATAGCAACTTGCTACGTCCTTAGAAAACTGAGATACTCTCACAGAAGTCCTAAAGTACGCAGCAGGGAGCTAGGAAACACTGTAGATAATCTCTTCAGTGATAGCCCAATCCGTAGGTTTCTGCCGAAACATATGGCATTGAATGTAGCTATGTACCAAGCGCCAGGAAAGGGGTTCTCGCCTACAAAATACATCTACCACCCATTTTAATTAAAAGGGGATGATAAAAGGAACCAAGGAAGAATTGCATTATAAAAAAACTAAGATAAGAACGTCCAATATAAAAATAAACATATGGTCCACTGAAATTTGAACAACCTTCTTTTTGCAAAGGTATTAAAATATTCGAAACGTCAATAAAGCTATACACTCTATTTCTCTACAACACTATTATTATCTTCAAGGAATTTAGAAATAGTAAAAAACAGGAATAAATTTTAACCACAAAGAGCCTTCCTATGGTTAAAGGAATTCTAGGATACTACCTTCCAACCCCAAGGTATAAGAATATCTTTCATAACGAAATTTAAAGCAACTGAAAAGCAAGAAAAGTTTCAATTAAAAAGAGTCTTACAACTTCTTCAGAATTCTTAGTTAACAACGCAGAAGTCCTGAGATAAACAGTAAGGCTTCATATAGCAACTTGCTACGTCCTTAGAAAACTGAGATACTCTCACAGAAGTCCTAAAGTACGCAGCAGGGAGCTAGGAAACACTGTAGATAGTCTCTTCAGTGATAGCCCAATCCGTAGGTTTCTGCCGAAACATATGGCATTGAATGTAGCTAATTCTTAGTTAACAACGCAGAAGTCCGGAGATAAACAGTAAGGTGTCATATAGCAACTAGCTAAGTCCTTAGAAAACTGAGATACTCTCACAGAAGTCCTAAAGTACGCAGCAGGAAGCTAGGAAACACTGTAGATAATCTCTTCAGTGATAGCCCAATCCGTAGGTTTCTGCCGAAACATATGGCATTGAATGTAGCTATGTACCAAGCGCCAGGAAAGGGGTTCTCGCCTACAAAATACATCTACCACCCATTTTAATTGAAAGGGGATGATAAAAGGAACCAAGGAAGAATTGCATTATAAAAAAAATAAGATAAGAACGTCCAATATAAAAATAAACATATGGTCCACTGAAATTTGAACAACCTTCTTTTTGCAAAGGTATTAAAATATTCGAAACGTCAATAAAGCTATACACCCTATTTCTCTACAACACTATTATTATCTTCAAGGAATTTAGAGAAAGTAAAAAACAGGAATAAATTTTAACCAAAAAGAGTCTTTCTATGGTTAAAGGAATTCTAGGATACTAACTTCCAACCCCAAGGTATAAGAATATCTTTCATTACGAAATTTAAAGAAACTGAAAAGCAAGAAAAGTTTCAATTAAAAAGAGTCTTACATTTTCTTCAGAATTCTTAGTTAACAACGCAGAAGTCCTGAGATAAACAGTAAGGAGTCATATAGCAACTTGCTACGTCCTTAGAAAACTGAGATACTCTTACAGAAGTCCTAAAGTACGCAGCAGGGATCTAGGAAACACTGTAGATAATCTCTTCAGTGATAGCCCAATCCGTAGGTTTCTGCCGAAACATATGGCATTGAATGTAGCTATGTACCAAGCGCCAGGAAAGGGGTTCTTGCCTACAAAATACATCTACCACCCATTTTAATTGAAAGGGGATGATAAAAGGAACCAAGGAAAAATTGCATTATAAAAAAAAAGATAAGAACGTCCAATATAAATATAAACATATGGTCCACTAAAATTTGAACAACCACCTTTTTGCAAAAATATTAAAATATTTGAAACGTCAATAAACCTATACACCCTATTTCTCTACAACACTATTATTTTCTTCAAGGAATTTAGAGAAAGTAAAAAACAGGAATAAATTTTAACCAAAAAGAGTCTTTCTATGGTTAAAGGAATTCTAGGATACTAACTTCCAACCCCAAGGTATAAGAATATCTTTCATTACGAAATTTAAAAAAACTAAAAAACAAGAAAAGTTTCTATTAAATAGAGTCTTACAACTTCTTCAGAATTCTTAGTTAACAACGCAGAAGTCCTGAGATAAACAGTAAGGTGTCATATAGCAACTAGCTACATCCTTAGAAAACTGAGATACTCTTACAGAAGTCCTAAAGTACGCAGCAGGGATCAAGGAAACACTGTAGATAATATCTTCAGTGATAGCCCAATCCATAGGTTTCTGCCGAAACATATGGCATTGAATGTAGCTATGTACCAAGCGCCAGGAAAGGGGTTCTCGCCTACAAAATACATCTACCACCCATTTTAATTGAAAGGGGATGATAAAAGGAACCAAGGAAAAATTGCATTATAAAAAAAAAGATAAGAACGTCCAATATAAATATAAACATATGGTCCACTAAAATTTGAACAACCACCTTTTTGCAAAAATATTAAAATATTCGAAACGTCAATAAACCTATACACCCTATTTCTGTACAACACTATTATTTTCTTCAAGGAATTTAGAGAAAGTAAAAAACAGGAATAAATTTTAACCAAAAAGAGTCTTTCTATGGTTAAAGGAATTCTAGGATACTAACTTCCAACCCCAAGGTATAAGAATATCTTTCATTACGAAATTAAAAGAAACTGAAAAACAAGAATAGTTTCAATTAAAAAGAGTCTTACAACTTCTTCAGAATTCTTAGTTAACAACGCAGAAGTCCTGAGATAAACAGTAAGGTGTCATATAGCAACTAGCTACGTCCTTAGAAAACTGAGATACTCTCACAGAAGTCCTAAAGTACGCAGCAGGGATCTAGGAAACACTGTAGATAATCTCTTCAAGGATAGCCCAATCCGTAGGTTTCTGCCGAAACATATGGCATTGAATGTACCTATGTACCAAGCGATAGGAAAGGGGTTCTTGCCTACAAAATACATCTACCACCCATTTTAATTGAAAGGGGATGATAAAAGGAACCAAGGAAAAATTGCATTATAAAAAAAAAGATAAGAACGTCCAATATAAATATAAACATATGGTCCACTAAAATTTGAACAACCACCTTTTTGCAAAAATATTAAAATATTTGAAACGTCAATAAACCTATACACCCTATTTCTCTACAACACTATTATTTTCTTCAAGGAATTTAGAGAAAGTAAAAAACAGGAATAAATTTTAACCAAAAAGAGTCTTTCTATGGTTAAAGGAATTCTAGGATACTAACTTCCAACCCCAAGGTATAAGAATATCTTTCATTACGAAATTTAAAAAAACTAAAAAACAAGAAAAGTTTCTATTAAATAGAGTCTTACAACTTCTTCAGAATTTTGAGTTAAGAACGCAGAAGTCCTGAGATATACAGTAAGGTGTCATATAGCAACTTGCCTCGTCCTTAGAAAACTGAGATACCCTCACAGAAGTCCTAAAGTACGCAGCAGGAAGCTAGGAAACATTGTAGATAATCTTTTCAGTGATAACGCAATCCATAGGTTTCTGCCGAAACATATGGCATTGAATGTAGCTATGTACCAAGCGCCAGGAAAGGGGTTCTCGCCTACAAAATACATCTACCACCCATTTTAATTGAAAGGGGATGATAAAAGGAACCAAGGAAGAATTGCATTATAAAAAAATAAGATAAGAACGTCCAATATAAAAATAAACATATGGTCCACTAAAATTTGAACAACCACCTTTTTGCAAAAATATTAAAATATTCGAAACGTCAATAAACCTATACACCCTATTTCTCTACAACACTATTATTTTCTTCAAGGAATTTAGAGAAAGTAAAAAACAGGAATAAATTTTAACCAAAAAGAGTCTTTCTATGGTTAAAGGAATTCTAGGATACTAACTTCCAACCCCAAGATATAAGAATATCTTTCATTACGAAATTTAAAGAAACTAAAAAACAAGAAAAGTTTCAATTAAAAAGAGTCTTACAACTTCTTCAGAATTCTTAGTTAACAACGCAGAAGTCCTGAGATAAACAGTAAGGTGTCATATAGCAACTTGCTACGTCCTTAGAAAACTGAGATACTCTCACAGAAGTCCTAAAGTACGCAGCAGGGAGCTAGGAAACACTGTAGATGATCTTTTCAGTAATAGCCCAATCCGTAGGTTTCTGCCGAAACATATGGCATTGAATGTAGCTATGTACCAAGCGCCAGGAAAGGGGTTCTTGCCTACAAAATACATCTACCACCCATTTTAATTGAAAGGGGATGATAAAAGGAACCAAGGAAGAATTGCATTATAAAAAAATAAGATAAGAACGTCCAATATAAAAATAAACATATGGTCCACTAAAATTTGAACAACCACCTTATTGCAAAAATATTAAAATATTCGAAACGTCAATAAACCTATACACCCTATTTCTCTACAACACTATTATTTTCCTCAAGGAATTTAGGGAAAGTAAAAAACAGGAATAAATTTTAACCAAAAAGAGTCTTTTTATGGTTAAAGGAATTCTAGGATACTAACTTCCAACCCCAAGGTATAAGAATATCTTTCATTACGAAATTAAAAAAAAACTGAAAAACAAGAATAGTTTCAATTAAAAAGAGTCTTACAACTTCTTCAGAATTCTTAGTTAACAACGCAGAAGTCCTGAGATAAACAGTAAGGTGTCATATAGCAACTTGCCTCGTCCTTAGAAAACTGAGATACTCTCACAGAAGTCCTAAAGTACGCAGCAGGAAGCTAGGAAACATTGTAGATAATCTCTTCAGTGATAGCCCAATCCATAGGTTTCTGCCGAAACGTATGGCATTGAATGTAGCAATGTACCAAGCGCCAGGAAAGGGGTTTTCGCCTACAAAATACATCTACCACCCATTTTAATTGAAAGGGGATGATTAAAGGAACCTAGGAAGAATTGCATTATAAAAAAAATTAGATAAGAACGTCCAATATAAAAATAAACATATGGTCCACTAAAATTTGAACAACCACCTTTTTGCAAAAATATTAAAATATTCGAAACGTCAATAAACCTATACACCCTATTTCTCTACAACACTATTATTTTCTTCAAGGAATTTAGAGAAAGTAAAAAACAGGAATAAATTTTAACCAAAAAGAGTCTTTCTATGGTTAAAGGAATTCTAGGATACTAACTTCCAACCCCAAGATATAAGAATATCTTTCATTACGAAATTTAAAGAAACTAAAAAACAAGAAAATTTTCAATTAAAAAGAGTCTTACAACTTCTTCAGAATTCTTAGTTAACAACGCAGAAGTCCGAAGATAAACAGTAAGGTGTCATATAGCAACTAGCTACGTCCTTAGAAAACTGAGATACTCTCACAGAAGTCCTAAAGTACGCAGCAGGGAGCTAGGAAACACTGTAGATAATCTCTTCAGTGATAGCCCAATCCGTAGGTTTCTGCCGAAACATATGGCATTGAATGTAGCTATGTACCAAGCGCCAGGAAAGGGGTTCTCGCCTACAAAATACATCTACCACCCATTTTAAGTGAAAGGGGATGATAAAAGGAACCCAGGAAGAATTGCATTATAAAAAAAATAAGATAAGAACGTCCAATATAAAAATAAACATATGGTCCACTAAAATTTGAACAACCACCTTTTTGCAAAATATTAAAATATTCGAAACGTCAATAAACCTATACACCCTATTTCTCTACAACACTATTATTTTCTTCAAGAAATTTAGAGAAAGTAAAAAACAGAAATAAATTTTAACCAAAAAGAGTCTTTCTATGGTTAAAGGAATTCTAGGATACTAACTTCCAACCCCAAGGTATAAGAATATCTTTCATTACGAAATTAAAAGAAACTGAAAAACAAGAATAGTTTCAATTAAAAAGAGTCTCACAACTTCTTCAGAATTCTTAGTTAACAACGCAGAAGTCCGAAGATAAACAGTAAGGTGTCATATAGCAACTAGCTACGTCCTTAGAAAACTGAGATACTCTCACAGAAGTCCTAAAGTACGCAGCAGGGAGCTAGGAAACACTGTAGATGATCTCTTCAGTGATAGCCCAATCCGTAGTTTTCTGCCGAAACATATGGCATTGAATGTAGCTATGTACCAAGCGCCAGGAAAGAGGTTCTCGCCTACAAAATACATCTACCACCCATTTTAATTGAAAGGGATGATAAAAGGAACCAAGGAAGAATTGCATTATAAAAAAAATAAGATAAGAACGTCCAATATAAAAATAAACATATGGTCCACTAAAATTTGAACAACCACCTTTTTGCAAAAATATTTAAATATTCGAAACGTCAGTAAACCTATACACCCTATTTCTCTACAACACTATTATTTTCTTCAAGGAATTTAGAGAAAGTAAAAAACAGGAATAAATTTTAAAAAAAAGGGTCTTTCTATGGTTAAAGGAATTCTAGGATACTAACTTCCAACCCCAAGGTATAAGAATATCTTTCATTACGTAATTTAAAGAAACTAAAAAACAAGAAAATTTTCAATTAAAAAGAGTCTTACAACTTCTTCAGAATTCTTAGTTAACAACGCAGAAGTCCTGAGATAAACAGTAAGTTGTCATATAGCAACTTGCTACGTCCTTAGAAAACTAAGATACTCTCACAGAAGTCCTAAAGTACGCAGCAGGGATCTAGGAAACACTGTAGATAATCTCTTCAGTGATAGCCCAATCCGTAGGTTTCTGCCGAAACATATGGCATTGAATGTAGCTATGTACCAAGCGCCAGGAAAGGGGTTCTTGCCTACAAAATACATCTACCACCCATTTTAATTGAAAGGGGATGATAAAAGGAACCAAGGAAAAATTGCATTATAAAAAAAAAGATAAGAACGTCCAATATAAATATAAACATATGGTCCACTAAAATTTGAACAACCACCTTTTTGCAAAAATATTAAAATATTTGAAACGTCAATAAACCTATACACCCTATTTCTCTACAACACTATTATTTTCTTCAAGGAATTTAGAGAAAGTAAAAAACAGGAATAAATTTTAACCAAAAAGAGTCTTTCTATGGTTAAAGGAATTCTAGGATACTAACTTCCAACCCCAAGGTATAAGAATATCTTTCATTACGAAATTTAAAAAAACTAAAAAACAAGAAAAGTTTCTATTAAATAGAGTCTTACAACTTCTTCAGAATTTTGAGTTAAGAACGCAGAAGTCCTGAGATATACAGTAAGGTGTCATATAGCAACTTGCTTCGTCCTTAGAAAACTGAGATACCCTCACAGAAGTCCTAAAGTACGCAGCAGGAAGCTAGGAAACATTGTAGATAATCTTTTCAGTGATAACGCAATCCATAGGTTTCTGCCGAAACATATGGCATTGAATGTAGCTATGTACCAAGCGCCAGGAAAGGGGTTCTCGCCTACAAAATACATCTACCACCCATTTTCATTAAAAGGGGATGATAAAAGGAACCAAGGAAGAATTGCATTATAAAAAAAATAAGATAAGATCGTCCAATATAAAAATAAACATATGGTCCACTAAAATTTGAACAACCACCTTTTTGCAAAAATATTAAAATATTCGAAACGTCAATAAACCTATACACCCTATTTCTGTACAACACTATTATTTTCTTCAAGGAATTTAGAGAAAGTAAAAAACAGGAATAAATTTTAACCAGAAAGAGTCTTTCTATGGTTAAAGGAATTCTAGGATACTAACTTCCAACCCCAAGATATAAGAATATCTTTCATTACGAAATTTAAAGAAACTAAAAAACAAGAAAATTTTCAATTAAAAAGAGTCTTACAACTTCTTCAGAATTCTTAGTTAACAACGCAGAAGTCCGAAGATAAACAGTAAGGTGTCATATAGCAACTAGCTAAGTCCTTAGAAAACTGAGATACTCTCACAGAAGTCCTAAAGTACGCAGCAGGGAGCTAGGAAACACTGTAGATAATCTCTTTAGTGATAGCCCAATCCGTAGGTTTCTGCCGAAACATATGGCATTGAATGTGGCTATGTACCAAGCGCCAGGAAAGGGGTTCTCGCCTACAAAATACATCTACCACCCATTTTAATTAAAAGGGGATGATAAAAGGAACCAAGGAAGAATTGCATTATAAAAAAACTAAGATAAGAACGTCCAATATAAAAATAAACATATGGTCCACTGAAATTTGAACAACCTTCTTTTTGCAAAGGTATTAAAATATTCGAAACGTCAATAAAGCTATACACTCTATTTCTCTACAACACTATTATTATCTTCAAGGAATTTAGAAATAGTAAAAAACAGGAATAAATTTTAACCACAAAGAGCCTTCCTATGGTTAAAGGAATTCTAGGATACTAACTTCCAACCCCAAGGTATAAGAATATCTTTCATAACGAAATTTAAAGCAACTGAAAAGCAAGAAAAGTTTCAATTAAAAAGAGTCTTACAACTTCTTCAGAATTCTTAGTTAACAACGCAGAAGTCCTGAGATAAACAGTAAGGTGTCATATAGCAACTTGCTACGTCCTTAGAAAACTGAGATTCTCTCACAGAAGTCCTAAAGTACGCAGCAGGGAGCTAGGAAACACTGTAGATAGTCTCTTCAGTGATAGCCCAATCCGTAGGTTTCTGCCGAAACATATGGCATTGAATGTAGCTAATTCTTAGTTAACAACGCAGAAGTTCGGAGATAAACAGTAAGGTGTCATATAGCAACTAGCTAAGTCCTTAGAAAACTGAGATACTCTCACAGAAGTCCTAAAGTACGCAGCAGGGAGCTAGGAAACACTGTAGATAATCTCTTCAGTGATAGCCCAATCCGTAGGTTTCTGCCGAAACATATGGCATTGAATGTAGCTATGTACCAAGCGCCAGGAAAGGGGTTCTCGCCTACAAAATACATCTACCACCCATTTTAATTGAAAGGGGATGATAAAAGGAACCAAGGAAGAATTGCATTATAAAAAAAATAAGATAAGAACGTCCAATATAAAAATAAACATATGGTCCACTGAAATTTGAACAACCTTCTTTTTGCAAAGGTATTAAAATATTCGAAACGTCAATAAAGCTATACACTCTATTTCTCTACAACACTATTATTATCTTCAAGGAATTTAGAGAAAGTAAAAAAACAGGAATAAATTTTAACCAAAAAGAGTCTTTCTATGGTTAAAGGAATTCTAGGATACTAACTTCCAACCCCAAGGTAAAAGAATATCTTTCATTACGAAATTTAAAGAAACTGAAAAGCAAGAAAAGTTTCAATTAAAAAGAGTCTTACATTTTCTTTAGAATTCTTAGTTATCAACGCAGAAGTCCTGAGATAAACAGTAAGGAGTCATATAGCAACTTGCTACGTCCTTAGAAAACTGAGATACTCTTACAGAAGTCCTAAAGTACGCAGCAGGGATCTAGGAAACACTGTAGATAATCTCTTCAGTGATAGCCCAATCCGTAGGTTTCTGCCGAAACATATGGCATTGAATGTAGCTATGTACCAAGCGCCAGGAAAGGGGTTCTTGCCTACAAAATACATCTACCACCCATTTTAATTGAAAGGGGATGATAAAAGGAACCAAGGAAAAATTGCATTATAAAAAAAAAGATAAGAACGTCCAATATAAATATAAACATATGGTCCACTAAAATTTGAACAACCACCTTTTTGCAAAAATATTAAAATATTTGAAACGTCAATAAACCTATACACCCTATTTCTCTACAACACTATTATTTTCTTCAAGGAATTTAGAGAAAGTAAAAAACAGGAATAAATTTTAACCAAAAAGAGTCTTTCTATGGTTAAAGGAATTCTAGGATACTAACTTCCAACCCCAAGGTATAAGAATATCTTTCATTACGAAATTTAAAAAAACTAAAAAACAAGAAAAGTTTCTATTAAATAGAGTCTTACAACTTCTTCAGAATTCTTAGTTAACAACGCAGAAGTCCTGAGATAAACAGTAAGGTGTCATATAGCAACTAGCTACATCCTTAGAAAACTGAGATACTCTCACAGAAGTCCTAAAGGACGCAGCAGGGATCTAGGAAACACTGTAGATAATCTCTTCAGTGATAGCCCAATCCGTAGGTTTCTGCCGAAACATATGGCATTGAATGTAGCTATGTACCAAGCGCCAGGAAAGGGGTTCTTGCCTACAAAATACATCTACCACCCATTTTAATTGAAAGGGGATGATAAAAGGAACCAAGGAAAAATTGCATTATAAAAAAAATAAGATAAGAACGTCCAATATAAATATAAACATATGGTCCACTAAAATTTGAACAACCACCTTTTTGCAAAAATATTAAAATATTTGAAACGTCAATAAACCTATACACCCTATTTCTGTACAACACTATTATTTTCTTCAAGGAATTTAGAGAAAGTAAAAAACAGGAATAAATTTTAACCAAAAAGAGTCTTTCTATGGTTAAAGGAATTCTAGGATACTAACTTCCAACCCCAAGGTATAAGAATATCTTTCATTACGAAATTTAAAAAAACTAAAAAACAAGAAAAGTTTCTATTAAATAGAGTCTTACAACTTCTTCAGAATTTTGAGTTAAGAACGCAGAAGTCCTGAGATATACAGTAAGGTGTCATATAGCAACTTGCCTCGTCCTTAGAAAACTGAGATACCCTCACAGAAGTCCTAAAGTACGCAGCAGGAAGCTAGGAAACATTTTAGATAATCTCTTCAGTGATAGCCCAATCCATAGGTTTCTGCCGAAACATATGGCATTGAATGTAGCTATGTACCAAGCGCCAGGAAAGGGGTTCTCGCCAACAAAATACATCTACCACCCATTTTAATTGAAAGGGGATGATAAAAGGAACCAAGGAAGAATTGCATTATAAAAAAAAAGATAAGAACGTCCAATATAAATATAAACATATGGTCCACTAAAATTTGAACAACCACCTTTTTGCAAAAATATTAAAATATTTGAAACGTCAATAAACCTATACACCCTATTTCTCTACAACACTATTATTTTCTTCAAGGAATTTAGAGAAAGTAAAAAAAAGGAATAAATTTTAACCAAAAAGAGTCTTTCTATGGTTAAAGGAATTCTAGGATACTAACTTCCAACCCCAAGATATAAGAATATCTTTCATTACGAAATTTAAAGAAACTGAAAAACAAGAAAATTTTCAATTAAAAAGAGTCTTACAACTTCTTCAGAATTCTTAGTTAACAACGCAGAAGTCCGAAGAAAAACAGTAAGGTGTCATATAGCAACTAGCTAAGTCCTTAGAAAACTGAGATACTCTCACAGAAGTCCTAAAGTACGCAGCAGGGAGCTAGGAAACACTGTAGATAATCTCTTCAGTGATAGCCCAATCCGTAGGTTTCTGCCGAAACATATGGCATTGAATGTAGCTATGTACCAAGCGCCAGGAAAGGGGTTCTCGCCTACAAAATACATCTACCACCCATTTTAATTGAAAGGGGATGATAAAAGGAACCAAGGAAGAATTGCATTATAAAAAAAATAAGATAAGATCGTCCAATATAAAAATAAACATATGGTCCACTAAAATTTGAACAACCACCTTTTTGCAAAAATATTAAAATATTTGAAACGTCAATAAACCTATACACCCTATTTCTCTACAACACTATTATTTTCTTCAAGGAATTTAGAGAAAGTAAAAAAAAGGAATAAATTTTAACCAAAAAGAGTCTTTCTATGGTTAAAGGAATTCTAGGATACTAACTTCCAACCCCAATGTATAAGAATATCTTTCATTACAAAATTTAAAGAAACTGAAAAACAAGAAAAGTTTCAATTAAAAAGAGTCTTACAACTTCTTCAGAATTCTTAGTTAACAACGCAGAAGTCCTGAGATAAACAGTAAGGTGTCATAAAGCAACTTGCTACATCCCTTTGAAAACTGAGATACTCTCGCAGAAGTCCTATAGTTCGCAGCAGGGAGCTAGGAAACACTGTAGATGATCTTTTCAGTGATAGCCCAATCCGTAGGTTTCTGCCGAAACATATGGCATTGAATGTAGCTATGTACCAAGCGCCAGGAAAGGGGTTCTCGCCTAGAAAATACATCTACCACCCTTTTTAATTCAAAGGGGATGATAAAAGGAACCAAGGAAGAATTGCATTATAAAAAAAATAAGATAAGAACGTCCAATATAAAAATAAACATATGGTCCACTAAAATTTGAACAACCACCTTTTTGCAAAAATATTAAAATATTCGAAACGTCAATAAACCTATACACCCTATTTCTCTACAACACTATTATTTTCTTCAAGGAATTTAGAGAAAGTAAAAAACAGGAATAAATTTTAACCAAAAAGAGTCTTTCTATGGTTAAAGGAATTCTAGGATACTAACTTCCAACCCCAAGGTATAAGAATATCTTTCATTACGAAATTTAAAGAAACTAAAAAACAAGAAAAGTTTCAATTAAAAAGAGTCTTACAACTTCTTCAGAATTCTTAGTTAACAACGCAGAAGTCCTGAGATAAACAGTAAGGTGTCATATAGCAACTTGCTACGTCCTTAGAAAACTGAGATACTCTCACAGAAGTCCTAAAGTACGCAGCAGGGAGCTAGGAAACACTGTAGATGATCTCTTCAGTGATAGCCCAATCCGTAGGTTTCTGCCGAAACATATGGCATTGAATGTAGCTATGTACCAAGCGCCAGGAAAGGGGTTCTCGCCTACAAAATACATCTACCACCCATTTTAATTGAAAGGGGATGATAAAAGGAACCAAGGAAGAATTGCATTATAAAAAAAATAAGATAAGAACGTCCAATATAAAAATAAACATATGGTCCACTAAAATTTGAACAACCACCTTTTTACAAATATATTAAAATATTCGAAACGTCAATAAACCTATACACCCTATTTCTCTACAACACTATTATTTTCTTCAAGGAATTTAGAAAAAGTAAAAAACAGGAATAAATTTTAAGCAAAAAGAGTCTTTCTATGGTTAAAGGAATTCTAGGATACTAACTTCCAACCCCAAGGTATAAGAATATCTTTCATTACGAAATTTAAAGAAACTAAAAAACAAGAAAAGTTTCAATTAAAAAGAGTCTTACAACTTCTTCAGAATTCTTAGTTAACAACGCAGAAGTCCTGAGATAAACAGTAAGGTGTCATATAGCAACTTGCTACGTCCTTAGAAAACTGAGATACTCTCACAGAAGTCCTAAAGTACGCAGCAGGGAGCTAGGAAACACTGTAGATGATCTCTTCAGTGATAGCCCAATCCGTAGGTTTCTGCCGAAACATATGGCATTGAATGTAGCTATGTACCAAGCGCCAGGAAAGGGGTTCTCGCCTACAAAATACATCTACCACCCATTTTAATTGAAAGGGGATGATAAAAGGAACCAAGGAAGAATTGCATTATAAAAAAAATAAGATAAGAACGTCCAATATAAAAATAAACATATGGTCCACTGAAATTTGAACAACCTTCTTTTTGCAAAGGTATTAAAATATTCGAAACGTCAATAAAGCTATACACTCTATTTCTCTACAACACTATTATTATCTTCAAGGAATTTAGAGAAAGTAAAAAACAGGAATAAATTTTAACCAAAAAGAGTCTTTCTATGGTTAAAGGAATTCTAGGATACTAACTTCCAACCCCAAGGTAAAAGAATATCTTTCATTACGAAATTTAAAGAAACTGAAAAGCAAGAAAAGTTTCAATTAAAAAGAGTCTTACATTTTCTTTAGAATTCTTAGTTAACAACGCAGAAGTCCTGAGATAAACAGTAAGGAGTCATATAGCAACTTGCTACGTCCTTAGAAAACTGAGATACTCTTACAGAAGTCCTAAAGTACGCAGCAGGGATCTAGGAAACACTGTAGATAATCTCTTCAGTGATAGCCCAATCCGTAGGTTTCTGCCGAAACATATGGCATTGAATGTAGCTATGTACCAAGCGCCAGGAAAGGGGTTCTTGCCTACAAAATACATCTACCACCCATTTTAATTGAAAGGGGATGATAAAAGGAACCAAGGAAAAATTGCATCATAAAAAAAAAGATAAGAACGTCCAATATAAATATAAACATATGGTCCACTAAAATTTGAACAACCACCTTTTTGCAAAAATATTAAAATATTTGAAACGTCAATAAACCTATACACCCTATTTCTCTACAACACTATTATTTTCTTCAAGGAATTTAGAGAAAGTAAAAAACAGGAATAAATTTTAACCAAAAAGAGTCTTTCTATGGTTAAAGGAATTCCAGGATACTAACTTCCAACCCCAAGGTATAAGAATATCTTTCATTACGAAATTTAAAAAAACTAAAAAACAAGAAAAGTTTCTATTAAATAGAGTCTTACAACTTCTTCAGAATTCTTAGTTAACAACGCAGAAGTCCTGAGATAAACAGTAAGGTGTCATATAGCAACTAGCTACATCCTTAGAAAACTGAGATACTCTCACAGAAGTCCTAAAGTACGCAGCAGGGATCTAGGAAACACTGTAGATAATCTCTTCAGTGATAGCCCAATCCGTAGGTTTCTGCCGAAACATATGGCATTGAATGTAGCTATGTACCAAGCGCCAGGAAAGGGGTTCTTGCCTACAAAATACATCTACCACCCATTTTAATTGAAAGGGGATGATAAAAGGAACCAAGGAAAAATTGCATTATAAAAAAAAAGATAAGAACGTCCAATATAAATATAAACATATGGTCCACTAAAATTTGAACAACCACCTTTTTGCAAAAATATTAAAATATTTGAAACGTCAATAAACCTATACACCCTATTTCTGTACAACACTATTATTTTCTTCAAGGAATTTAGAGAAAATAAAAAAACAGGAATAAATTTTAACCAAAAAGAGTCTTTCTATGGTTAAAGGAATTCTAGGATACTAACTTCCAACCCCAAGGTATAAGAATATCTTTCATTACGAAATTTAAAAAAACTAAAAAACAAGAAAAGTTTCTATTAAATAGAGTCTTACAACTTCTTCAGAATTTTGAGTTAAGAACGCAGAAGTCCTGAGATAAACAGTAAGGTGTCATATAGCAACTTGCCTCGTCCTTAGAAAACTGAGATACCCTCACAGAAGTCCTAAAGTACGCAGCAGGAAGCTAGGAAACATTGTAGATAATCTCTTCAATGATAGCCCAATCCATAGGTTTCTGCCGAAACATATGGCATTGAATGTAGCTATGTACCAAGCGCCAGGAAAGGGGTTCTCGCCTACAAAATACATCTACCACCCATTTTAATTGAAAGGGGATGATAAAAGGAACCAAGGAAGAATTGCATTATAAAAAAAAAGATAAGAACGTCCAATATAAATATAAACATATGGTCCACTAAAATTTGAACAACCACCTTTTTGCAAAAATATTAAAATATTTGAAACGTCAATAAACCTATACACCCTATTTCTCTACAACACTATTATTTTCTTCAAGGAATTTAGAGAAAGTAAAAAAAAGGAATAAATTTTAACCAAAAAGAGTCTTTCTATGGTTAAAGGAATTCTAGGATACTAACTTCCAACCCCAAGATATAAGAATATCTTTCATTACGAAATTTAAAGAAACTGAAAAACAAGAAAATTTTCAATTAAAAAGAGTCTTACAACTTCTTCAGAATTCTTAGTTAACAACGCAGAAGTCCGAAGAAAAACAGTAAGGTGTCATATAGCAACTAGCTAAGTCCTTAGAAAACTGAGATACTCTCACAGAAGTCCTAAAGTACGCAGCAGGGAGCTAGGAAACACTGTGGATAATCTCTTCAGTGATAGCCCAATCCGTAGGTTTCTGCCGAAACATATGGCATTGAATGTAGCTATGTACCAAGCGCCAGGAAAGGGGTTCTCGCCTACAAAATACATCTACCACCCATTTTAATTGAAAGGGGATGATAAAAGGAACCAAGGAAGAATTGCATTATAAAAAAAATAAGATAAGATCGTCCAATATAAAAATAAACATATGGTCCACTAAAATTTGAACAACCACCTTTTTGCAAAAATATTAAAATATTTGAAACGTCAATAAACCTATACACCCTATTTCTCTACAACACTATTATTTTCTTCAAGGAATTTAGAGAAAGTAAAAAAAAGGAATAAATTTTAACCAAAAAGAGTCTTTCTATGGTTAAAGGAATTCTAGGATACTAACTTCCAACCCCAATGTATAAGAATATCTTTCATTACAAAATTTAAAGAAACTGAAAAACAAGAAAAGTTTCAATTAAAAAGAGTCTTACAACTTCTTCAGTATTCTTAGTTAACAACGCAGAAGTCCTGAGATAAACAGTAAGGTGTCATAAAGCAACTTGCTACATCCCTTTGAAAACTGAGATACTCTCGCAGAAGTCCTATAGTTCGCAGCAGGGAGCTAGGAAACACTGTAGATGATCTTTTCAGTGATAGCCCAATCCGTAGGTTTCTGCCGAAACATATGGCATTGAATGTAGCTATGTACCAAGCGCCAGGAAAGGGGTTCTCGCCTAGAAAATACATCTACCACCCTTTTTAATTGAAAGGGGATGATAAAAGGAACCAAGGAAGAATTGCATTGTAAACGCCCAATATAAAAATAAACATATGGTCCACTAAAATTTGAACAACCACCTTTTTGCAAAAATATTAAAATATTCGAAACGTCAATAAACCTATACACCCTATTTCTCTACAACACTATTATTTTCTTCAAGGAATTTAGAGAAAGTAAAAAACAGGAATAAATTTTAACCAAAAAGAGTCTTTCTATGGTTAAAGGAATTCTAGGATACTAACTTCCAACCCCAAGGTATAAGAATATCTTTCATTACGAAATTAAAAGAAACTGAAAAACAAGAATAGTTTCAATTAAAAAGAATCTTACAACTTCTTCAGAATTCTTAGTTAACAACGCAGAAGTCCTGAAATAAACAGTAAGGTGTCATATAGCAACTTGCCTCGTCCTTAGAAAACTGAGATACTCTCACAGAAGTCCTAAAGTACGCAGCAGGAAGCTAGGAAACATTGTAGATAATCTCTTCAGTGATAGCCCAATCCATAGGTTTCTGCCGAAACATATGGCATTGAATGTAGCTATGTACCAAGCGCCAGGAAAGGGGTTCTCGCCTACAAAATACATCTATCACCCATTTTAATTGAAAGGGGATGATAAAAGGAACCAAGGAAGAATTGCATTATAAAAAAAATAAGATAAGATCGTCCAATATAAAAATAAACATATGGTCCACTAAAATTTGAACAACCACCTTTTTGCAAAAATATTAAAATATTTGAAACGTCAATAAACCTATACACCCTATTTCTCTACAACACTATTATTTTCTTCAAGGAATTTAGAGAAAGTAAAAAACAGGAATAAATTTTAACCAAAAAGAGTCTTTCTATGGTTAAAGGAATTCTAGGATACTAACTTCCAACCCCAAGATATAAGAATATCTTTCATTACGAAATTTAAAGAAACTAAAAAACAAGAAAAGTTTCAATTAAAAAGAGTGTTACAACTTCTTCAGAATTCTTAGTTAACAACGCAGAAGTCCTGAGATAAACAGTAAGGTGTCATATAGCAACTTGCTACGTCCTTAGAAAACTGAGATACTCTCACAGAAGTCCTAAAGTACGCAGCAGGGAGCTAGGAAACACTGTAGATGATCTCTTCAGTGATAGCCCAATCCGTAGGTTTTTGCCGAAACATATGGCATTGAATGTAGCTATGTACCAAGCGCCAGGAAAGGGGTTCTCGCCTACAATATACATCTACCACCCATTTTAATTGAAAGGGGATGATAAAAGGAACCAAGGAAGAATTGCATTATAAAAAAAATAAGATAAGAACGTCCAATATAAAAATAAACATATGGTCCACTAAAATTTGAACAACCACCTCTTTGCAAAAATATTAAAATATTCGAAACGTCAATAAACCTATACACCCAATTTCTTTACAACACTATTATTTTCTTCAAGGAATTTAGAGAAAGTAAAAAACAGGAATAAATTTTAAGCAAAAAGAGTCTTTCTATGGTTAAAGGAATTCTAGGATACTAACTTCCAACCCCAAGGTATAAGAATATCTTTCATTACGAAATTAAAAGAAACTGAAAAACAAGAATAGTTTCAATTAAAAAGAATCTTACAACTTCTTCAGAATTCTTAGTTAACAACGCAGAAGTCCTGAGATAAACAGTAAGGTGTCATATAGCAACTTGCCTCGTCCTTAGAAAACTGAGATACTCTCACAGAAGTCCTAAAGTACGCAGCAGGAAGCTAGGAAACATTGTAGATAATCTCTTCAGTGATAGCCCAATCCATAGGTTTCTGCCGAAACATATGGCATTGAATGTAGCTATGTACCAAGCGCCAGGAAAGGGGTTCTCGCCTACAAAATACATCTACCACCCATTTTAATTGAAAGGGGATGATAAAAGGAACCAAGGAAGAATTGCATTATCAAAAATAAGATAAGATCGTCCAATATAAAAATAAACATATGGTCCACTAAAATTTGAACAACCACCTTTTTGCAAAAATATTAAAATATTTGAAACGTCAATAAACCTATACACCCTATTTCTCTACAACACTATTATTTTCTTCAAGGAATTTAGAGAAAGTAAAAAACAGGAATAAATTTTAACCAAAAAGAGTCTTTCTATGGTTAAAGGAATTCTAGGATACTAACTTCCAACCCCAAGATATAAGAATATCTTTCATTACGAAATTTAAAGAAACTAAAAAACAAGAAAAGTTTCAATTAAAAAGAGTGTTACAACTTCTTCAGAATTCTTAGTTAACAACGCAGAAGTCCTGAGATAAACAGTAAGGTGTCATATAGCAACTTGCTACGTCCTTAGAAAACTGAGATACTCTCACAGAAGTCCTAAAGTACGCAGCAGGGAGCTAGGAAACACTGTAGATGATCTCTTCAGTGATAGCCCAATCCGTAGGTTTCTGCCGAAACATATGGCATTGAATGTAGCTATGTACCAAGCGCCAGGAAAGGGGTTCTCGCCTACAAAATACATCTACCACCCATTTTAATTGAAAGGGGATGATAAAAGGAACCAAGGAAGAATTGCATTATAAAAAAAATAAGATAAGAACGTCCAATATAAAAATAAACATATGGTCCACTAAAATTTGAACAACCACCTCTTTGCAAAAATATTAAAATATTCGAAACGTCAATAAACCTATACACCCAATTTCTTTACAACACTATTATTTTCTTCAAGGAATTTAGAGAAAGTAAAAAACAGGAATAAATTTTAAGCAAAAAGAGTCTTTCTATGGTTAAAGGAATTCTAGGATACTAACTTCCAACCCCAAGGTATAAGAATATCTTTCATTACGAAATTTAAAGAAACTAAAAAACAAGAAAAGTTTCAATTAAAAAGAGTCTTACAACTTCTTCAGAATTCTTAGTTAACAACGCAGAAGTCCTGAGATAAACAGTAAGGTGTCATATAGCAACTTGCTACGTCCTTAGAAAACTGAGATACTCTCACAGAAGTCCTAAAGTACGCAGCAGGGAGCTAGGAAACACTGTAGATGATCTCTTCAGTGATAGCCCAATCCGTAGGTTTCTGCCGAAACATATGGCATTGAATGTAGCTATGTACCAAGCGCCAGGAAAGGGGTTCTCGCCTACAAAATACATCTACCACCCATTTTAATTGAAAGGGGATGATAAAAGGAACCAAGGAAGAATTGCATTATAAAAAAATAAGATAAGAACGTCCAATATAAAAATAAACATATGGTCCACTAAAATTTGAACAACCACCTTATTGCAAAAATATTAAAATATTCGAAACGTCAATAAACCTATACACCCTATTTCTCTACAACACTATTATTTTCTTCAAGGAATTTGGAGAAAGTAAAAAACAGGAATAAATTTTAACCAAAAAGAGTCTTTCTATGGTTAAAGGAATTCTAGGATACTAACTTCCAACCCCAAGGTATAAGAATATCTTTCATTACGAAATTTAAAGAAACTAAAAAACAAGAAAAGTTTCAATTAAAAAGAGTCTTACAACTTCTTCAGAATTCTTAGTTAACAACGCAGAAGTCCTGAGATAAACAGTAAGGTGTCATATAGCAACTTGCTACGTCCTTAGAAAACTGAGATACTCTTACAGAAGTCCTAAAGTACGCAACAGGGAGCTAGGAAACACTGTAGATGATTTATTCAGTGATAGCCCAATCCGTAGGTTTCCGTAAGTTTATCTCTTATTAAACAATTTCCCTTCAATAAATCAAAAGCCACATGCTGATGGCGCTACCATCATGATACGGATTGTAGCAACGTTGACAAAGTTCACTCTTGATCCCAACAACCTAAAAATGCCATATCCATTATTCAACTGTGTAAAAAATAAATATTTAATATGGCGTAGAAAGTAAACACTTAACTCACACAGTTGACTTTATAGCGCTTAAAATTATACGATATATAAAAAATAAAAAAATAAAAGAAATGAAATTACTATTTTGAACACCGCTCCATAAAATTCGATATGAAACATGACAACAGTGTATGTATATTTTTCCCTACGAATAAAGAATAGAAAGGAAGGAATGTTGTCATATTTTAATCTAGCAAATAATCGCGACGGAAGTCGGCCATATTGAAGAACCAAATATGACTCATTCGAATCGTGACATTTGACATGTATAGTTTTTTCATGCTGTTTTATATATTATTTTCTGATTTAAGTAGTTAACCCAACTCTTGAATGGGAATTACTTTTCATCTGTAGGGTTCTATTTACCTGAATTATTAAAAATTAACAAAATATTTTAATGACAACCACATTGTTATCATAGACGCATGCGCTTGGTCATTTTCATTGTTTGTAGTGTGCATTTTAAATTAAAATTATCTTGGTATTTTACTTTATTGAGTATATTATTATGGATTTATTGGCAGAATTCTCGTCATATTCATCCTCATCTTTTTCATCATCAAATGATGATGGATTGGAGATGGTAGCAAATCTTTTTTTACCCGAATTAATACAGAAAAAAGTAAAAAAATTAGAATTATGTCGAAGAAACAGTACCCCTATACAGTGATGAACAGTTTATCCAACATTTTAGGTTTGTGGACAAAATAATTTACTTTTTATATCAGATATTAAAAAATAAGGCGTTCGGGTTTTTTCATTTGTTGATAGTTTTCAAACCGTACATAAATAGTCCTTGGATTTAGCCTACTGCACATCCAGTTGTGCGCAGTCAGCAAATCGTTCTCAAACAGTCCGAAAAACGAAACCCATGTTTCTAACCTACGGAGGCTGAGCGTACACGCACACCTCCGAAAACAAGTTCGGAGGCTGAGCGCACACGCACACCTCCAAAGCACCGTAGGGGTAAAAGAGTCTGCGGTGCTGAGGCGAAGAGGAGGAGGAAGGCGAGGGAACAGGAGGGTGTCTGCAAAGACACCACCGGCTCCAATCGCCCCTCCAAATCTAAACCAGGCACCAGTGGCCAGCAAAACTTGGGCAGCGGCGCCAGTTCTTCCTCCAAAAGAGGCCAGGAACGCGTCGTCACTCAAGAAAAGAAGCGCATGCGCTCTGATACCTCTGAGGGAACACCCGTCAGAGGTAAAAAAGCAAGGCATGACGCTAAAACTATAGCCAACAAAAGCTATAGGGAAGCAGCTACCAACCACCTAAGGGTAGCTGTTACTGTTATTGACAAGGCCGACCCGTACGGCAAAGTAAATGCCGACAGGGAAGGTCTTATCAAAAGACAGCTGGTGGAGGCCCTGGACAAGACCCTGTCCGCCACCTACGGCGAAAAGAAACCACCAAAGTTCAGGTCGTGGTCGCACTCTGGTGAAATAATCAGAGTAACCTGCGATAACGAGGAAACGTTGGAATGGTTAAAGCAGACGGTGCAAAACCTCAACCGTGGCAGGAGGCAGTGCTCGATGTGGTGCACGTCGACAACCTCCCTAAGCTGACAAAAGCCACCCTCTGGATCCCGAGCGACGCACACGCTGACCTCGGTGAAAAAGAGGATGTGCTGCCTCACCCATAAGCTTGAACTGGTAATAGGCTGCGACTCGAACGCACACCATGTTAGCTGGGGTAGCAGAGTCATCAACACTAGAGGTAAGTCGCTTTATGATTACATAATTAGTAAGAATCTTTGCATTCTAAATAGAGGTACTGAACCAACCTTCATAAACTCTCGTAGCCAAACACGAATAGATATCACATTATCTACCATAAAAATTTGTAATAAAATTTCCAGCTGGCATGTATCTGACGAAATTCCTATGTCAGATCATCGCTGGATAAAATACGAAATAAACTTATCACTGTCAACCTCTGAACTAACTAGGAACCCCAGGAAAACGGACAGGACTAAATACGTCCACCTTTTGAACGGGTCCCTGAGTAACATCAAGGAAATGACGTGTAATAGCAATGTCGAACTAGAAAGTTACTATGTAACTACGCAAAACATCATAAAACATGCCTATAAGAAATCCTGCCCCCTCGGAAAGGTCGAACTAAGCGGTGCTACCAATCCCTGGTGGAGCCGTGAATTGGATCGACTGAGGGCAATGGCGAGAACATCTTTTAACAAGGCTAAGAATATCAAACTCAAAGAGGATTAGAACATATATAAGTCCCACCTCAAAGAGTATAAAAAACTCATTAGACAAAATCAGAGAAAAGCCTGGAAAACCTACTGTGACGAAATTGAAGAATTTCCACAGGCAGCCAGACTCCAGAGAGCTCTCTCGAAAGACCCGTACCGGAACATTGGCATACTAACCAAAGAGGATGGCACAAAAACTGCCAACCTGAAGGAAAGCCTGGAACTGCTAATGTCAACGCATTTCCCCGACTCCAGATTTCAAAATATGGCTACCTGGAGTGACGAGGAACAACACTATCCTACGGACGACGACTGGAGAATAGCAAACCAGATTGTCGACGAAGACAAATTAAGGTGGGCCATTCTGAGCTTCTCCCCCTTTAAATCACCAGGAACTGACGGCACGACAGTTGAGCACGTCCTTTGTGACTGTCCGGCACTCTCTCTAACAAGACTTTCTGTATTCGGCGAGAACTGGCTAACACATGCCAACTTGAGGGAGCTGCCTACAGGCGACGTCATCACCTACTTTAAACAGGTGGGATGGTTGACGAGCCAATAGGTTAGGCTCAATCTCAGAAGGACGCACAATGGGCCAAATGTGGCCTAAGTGCTGTGGGGCGACCCACCCTTCCAGAATTACAGATACAGATACTAACCTACCCATGTAAAACATAAATTTGTGTGCGTAAAAGTTACATTACAATACGGAAATGCGTTTAATAAAGAAGATTTTTATAAGTGTGAAATATAAAAAAATGGTATGTACTTATTTGTTTTGAATGATTTGTAGAGTCGATTCCAAAAATATAGCGACAGCTCAAGTAAAATTCGGCAATGTGGGGGTATTCGCCGACGATCTCCGATCGGCGCGCTCCGCAGCGCAGTCGGAGAATTCTAGTAGAACAATTGCTAAGCGGATTCCGTGTACGGTGTTTCTTAGTCCCAGCGGCAGCTGGGCCACTGGAATCTATTTCTCGAACTGGGTAATCGCTAGCGTTCGAGTCGACGGTAAAGATAGGTGGGAAAACCGGAGCTGTCGCTATAATTTTGGAATCAACTCTACTGTACAATGTACCCCCCTTTTATAAACTCAATAACTCTGTTTTGTTGCTCCTTTTCATGATTTTAATTAATTATAAATCTTTTTTATCAGTAATTTTAACTTACTAGTTTATTTTTTTTCATTTTCTTAAAAAAATGTGTCCACTTTAATTAATATCTTAATTTTTTATTCGGGAAGCGGGCACTTTAGCTTGGTTGTTTACGAAAAACCGTACGAAAAAAATTGCTAATGCCACAGAGTAATAATACAAATCAGAGTATCGACTCTATATGGAGGGGGTAAGTATCCATTTTCAGGTATCGCCATGACACTTTGGGAGTATCCATAGCCTAGAACATAAAATAGTAAGGAAGTATTGCTCGTTCAAGGACAGGTGACCGGGATGATTATCCGAGATGGCTACCGGAAGTTACTTTTTAACAGTGGCGTCCTATATTTTTATTTGTAGAAAAAGAATGTCCTTATTGAAACATACCTATTATTATTCAGTAAGGACACCATCATTATATATTAAAATAACCATTTTAATAAGGAAAGTAGAGGAAAAAAAATAGTATAACATTGCCTAAAATGGGGGTACTAGATTTAAGGAAATAAAACCAGTTATTAAAGCAATTTGTGGATGTAATAATTACTTACATATTTCATTCTTGCGATTTTAATTGTAGGTATAGCATTTGGTACCAGTAAAACAATTACTAAAGAAATTCTATCAAATGATTGTTCTGTAAAATGTTGTGAGTCTAAAAAGCTATCCTTGCCTGGACTCCAGTTCTTTATCCACAATATTTAACCATTTCCGTTTAATATTTTCATCCCGTGGGAAACTGTGTATGTAATAATGTGTTAATTAATACACAAATACATTTATTGCACAACGTTTCTTTAGAATACTCCATAGACATAAAAATAATTGACATATACAGTTACGAGATTAACCAAAAAATTGTAAATTAATGATAATTAAAATAAAATATCCTCTTTCCATTATTGATACGCCTATGTCAATTTAAGTAGATAGGTTAGGGATCAATACAAAGTATTAATTTAATTTAAACATAAAAATATAGTTTACGTTTATTTAATGTATATTTATTATAATAATAGCTACTTACCAATAAATAATTAATCCAAATTTTTAACAGAAAACTAAATTTTTATAACTTATAAACAAAGTATGAGTCATAAATGGTTATCCAATATGGCCAACTTCCGTCGCCAGATTTTAACATTGTAGATATAACATAAACTCCTTCCTTACTATTTTATGTTCTAAGATCCATAGCCGTCGCCATTAATTTTGGCACAGAGTATATGATACAAATCAGAGTATCGACTCGCTGTCGGCTCCTTTGATGCTCATAATATTTATTATAGTTTGAAGAACATCATCTTTTATTGCCAATTCTTCAAATAGTTTTTTAAAAATGTTATTTAGTTTAGCAATAAATATAATAAAACTATTACCAGGCATTAAAAGATTTCCAAAGACACTATTACACTTGAAACGCTGAAAGATTACCCGTGCGTCATTGTATGTAAGCATACGAATAGGATAGAGAAGACAACAGTTTATAATTTAATATTATCGTTTGATATTTATAGAAAAGGACAGCACAAAGAAAAGGTGTCGGTGATATGACCGTTGAATCGTGACGCACGGGTAATCTTTCAACGATTCAAGTGTATCTTTATTTCTATATGCTTTGAATAAACAGAATAAAGCTGAATCATCTAAATTTTCAATGGATTTAGAATAATGCTCACATTTAGGACATGTATGTTGTTGTAAACATTTTTTTACTAAATTATATATAGTATATTTACAATAAAAATTCAAATCACATTAATAAATATAAATAAAAGTAAAAATAAAAATAAACGAAATAGTGATTTCAAGTGCCTTCCTGTTCATAAAAGAGAACATATGCTTCACCACTCACTAGTGATTCGTATGAAATTGGTGAGACGCGGGAATCGTTGTATTCATACCATGTTCGTGAATAAGGATGTCGGCAATAAGCTGTGTAGTGTCCGTCATTCAAAGTACCTCTGTGATTTGTGATGGCATACAGATTATAACGACAGGGGGCGACCTTCGCTGTTGAATAATCACTCATATCTAGAGCTTCCAACGGAAATTCTACGGTGACATTCAGTTTTCCTCTGAAACTTTCCATTGAAGAAAATCGTTCAAGGTGAATCACTAGTATCTTGGGTAACTTTTCGAAGGATAAAATTTTTGTGCCGTTTTTTACATTTGGAACAAGTTGGTTTCTTATCTCCGTCCAATGTTTCTTCACTTATAAATGAATCTAAGCAATGAAATAGGTTGAGTTGGCAAGTTATTCGTGGGATAGACAAAGAAAGGTCCCAAATTGGATCGAATGTCACAGAACAGTGACCACAATGAGTACATTTCAAAGTGGATTTCAATTGGCCGACAAAGATGTCCACTATTTCGGAATTGTCCATTCTCAGGTACCTGGACCAAGACTCTTGGGCTATCTCATTGTCAGTTAGGTTCTCGTCGATTCCCGTCAAGATTGGCAAGGGCTTCTCGGTAACTCTGTTGACATCTTCGTGCAATATCTCCAGGAGGTATCTCAAAAACTCTTCGGCATCTTGCTGTTCATAACCTATGAAACGGGGAGCGAATCTTTGAATATTGCTTTTCAAAGAGGCTGTATACACCACTCCTCCTGATAAATCCTCAGACCATAATTCCTTTATAACTCTCGCAAAACCTTTAATGAGTGCGCCCTTCATATTGGAATTTTTTGTTTTCAAATCTCTCATAAAGGCATCTTTCCTCAAGTACTCCAAAAGGCATTTAGTGTTAGACAAACACTGGATAATACTGTTCATGAAACATGTATTCCCAATATTCCTCAACCCATTCAGACCTAGTGCGTCAACATTGCCTGGTAATGTGAATCTGTTTGAGTTGAAGCTATCGGTATTGTGTTTGTCAATACCATATTCTTCAAAGCAGTCTTGACTATGGTGCGTATCTTTGTTTGATTGATGAAGTTCGTGAGGAGTTATCAAATCAGAGAAAAAACTGTAATTTTGAATAGCAGGTTTCATATAAAATTCATCGAGGGTCTTTGAAGATGGAAAAGTTCCGAGAAAAGAAGCAGCGTTTCCCCTCTGAATGGCTAAACTGATTCTCTGAATGAGGAATGATGTGGCCCTGGGATCATTTGTTTCTTTCTCAATTTTGTTCCCGATTTCTCTAATAAATTTCAATGCATGTGGTCCGAATGTTCCGAAAGTTTCAATTCCAATTGGATAAAAGATAAAGTTATCACGAAGATTAGTGTACTTTCGAATTTTAAGGCATTCTGCAGCATGGGCAGCTGAACCAGGGGTAACTGATGTTTTGGAGACATGTGAGGCTGCCAAAGTGTCTACACATGTAAAGTCCCACATTACAGACCTACCGCGTTGCCATGGAATCAGCGTCATGCCATCCGGTCTTTTGCCATCTTCTCTAAAAATGCCAACAGGCTCTAAAACGGCTGGAATTTTTGCAGTAGCAAGGGAGCGTTTAATCAGATCATTCACTGCTTGATGACGAGAGAAGCGACCGGCACTAAATTTACAGCTCAAACCATGGACGCCTGTGCTATCGACTACAGATCCACAAGTACAAAGGTGTTCTTCACAAACATACGAACCTAATCGAAGTCCAACGGCAATCCTGAATGTTTCGTTATCAAGAAAAGTACCGATAGAAGAAATGGGTAGTGCATTCAACCACGCTCCTGCGTTTTCAGAAGAAACAGCTTTGAGACGTGCCTTTTGATCAGAGGAGTGTCCCAAGCATGTTGATGAACTTTCTGATCAGATTTTAATTGGCAATTTGATTCGTTTTTCCATAATTCTTCTCCTTCCTCCAAAAAATGATCAGGTGGAAACATTGGAGGCAATATTGATTCGATTAGATGAGAAACACTATACATTGATGATAGAAATGCAGGTAATGCAAGAGAGGAAGTTGAACGGATACCAAGTCCCCCGTGAGATACTGGAAGGGAAGCCTGAATCCAAGTATTCAATTTCATTGGGTTATTTAATAATACACTGAGAGAGTCACGCATTGCTTCATCAAAAGTATTCAACAGAAACTGATTGCGCCAGGAAGGGCTGCATCTCAACACATACATCAGTTTGGGAATCGCCAAACAATGTTTTAGAAGAAAGAATGCAATTTGAGAGGGAAGTTCAACCAAACGACATGTCATCAAGTCGAACTGTTTCAATTTATCAGCCAAGGTAAGGGAAAGTGCTTCATCCGTCAAAGGTGCTCCGAGGAGAGAGAAATTTGATCTCGTGATGATTTTAATTCCTGGAGCTAGTGTATTAAACTTTTCGAAGATTTCTGGATCATAATTTTCAAGGAAAAACAGTTCACATTTTTGGAAATTTAATTCGAGCCCTATTTCCTTAGATTTAGATATGATAGTCGAAAGGGACTCGAGAACTTCATATGGTTTTCCTCCAAAAGAGCCATCATCCAGATACCAAGCATTGAATTCAGTGAATATATTCTTCACCATGTCATGAATAGTCAAGCAGAAGAGAGCTGGAGCTAAGGGATCTCCTTGTTGAACTCCGCGTTCTGAGCTTATGATATTTTCACCAAATGATAAAAAAGAAGGATAGCGGTAGCAAGAGTTTATAAAAGGATAAAATTCAGGGATTATCTCCAGAACAGTTTGTAGCATTGAGTCACGATATATCATATTGAATGCGTTTTTAAAGTCCAATTTCAAGAAAACTTTCTCTGATTTATCATCATGTTCATGTATGTAACGTCTTGCAGCATGAGCAACTGCTTCACAACCTCCACTAGTACCAAAACCAAATTGAATAGGTCTAAACATATCTCCAAGCTTTTTTTTTAATTTAAAACATACCAATTTTGCAACCAAACGACGGTAAAAAGTCCCAACGGCAATGGGCCTAATTCCCCCACATTTTTTCCTGAGTCCACACAAAGAAGCACCGAAAATTATTGGATAAATATCGATGTTCACTCTACCTGACAGAAATAAATTACATAAATCTGTGATGGACTTCAATAATTTTGCACTTGATGAACCTGCACTGTAACTAGTCATATCTTGAATATGAGAAGGCCTCAAAGAATCCAATCCTCCAGATGAACTTGTTCGAAAAGACTTTATTGCACGAGAAACATCTTTTTCCGATACTGTGGGAGTATATGATGATAATGAAGAGTCATTGGGATAATTACTGTGGCAGCCAACCGAAGGATGTTTAGATTGGAGTTCTAGAAATGTTTCCTCATTGAATTTCGCTAATGTGTCATCTGAACATAGAATTTTGACTGCTCCTGACAAATCTCCATCTGTCACTTTGTTTGTGATCCTTTTCAATAAATTAGATTTCGAATTTTGAGATTTTCTATTTACATTTTGCAATTGTAGCTTACGACTGGAATCATTTAGGTTTCTCTTTATCATGGTTGCCAATGAAATCTTAGGATTGAAAACATTGTGAGAAATATTGAAAGAACCATAAGGGAACATCAACAGATTTTCCCATGAAGAAATAGAGTTATTTCTCACGCAGTCATTGATCAAGCTGGAAAGAGCCGAGGCAGATAAGAATCTTGCAGCTTTTGGTATCCTCTTGATGATTGAGACGTTTTGCCTAAGTGAAGCTAGTCTTAGATGCAGGGGTGTGGATGAATTTTCAAAACGTGATCCAGTTATTTCTTCATCTGCATTGGGTTGATAGTGAACTTTTCCATGATGAACTTTTGCATGGTGAATTTTCAATCCAGTGGTATTTTTGAAATTTTTACTACAAATGGTGCATTGAGATGTTGACACTTCAGCTGTCATATTATATATCCACATACATAACGTTCAGCATTTTGTTTTAAAATATCCGTATTATTACGATAATCCGTTTCGTTAAGTATAGTTTTTTTTTCAGATACAGAATACTGAGAAGGACATGCATCACTAGTATTTATTTTAATGTCATAGAACCTTCCAGCAAACTCTTTGTTAAATCACATAACTGAAAGGGGACAGACCAACTCAAAAGGATAGTAGAATTTAATTTAATTGTTATAAAACTGACAAATAACATTCAACTTAAAGTGAAAGGAGAATCTAACCTATTATCTGTCAAACTGACGACTAACGTAGCTAAAATGGTCTCTACCATTAGTTACATGAATGATATTGAAGTGGAGCATTTAGAAATTATCTCACACTTGTAATTTAAGGTAGACTTATTGCACATCCATTTGAATAGTTTCCATCAAACAAAATCAACTTAAAAAAAATGCCCCTGTTTATTTCTTAACTATAAAAAAACAATATAAATAAATATTTTTTATTGCAAATAAATAACACAACACTGTAACAATTCGTTGGTTAACACATAGACATTAATCTTAAATACAATTATATAATAAAACAAAACAGAAATAAAAAAAAGTTTAAAAGCAAAATACCTATAAATTAAAATAGTGACTAGTTAACGAATGTTGATACTAAAAGATGAAGCCCTTAACAGAGAAAATTACAGATTTATCAAAAAATTAGTAAGTAAAAAAGTATTTTTGTTATTAATTTGATAACAGTTCAAGACTATTTTTTCTATTCAATATCATTTTTTGATGCACAAAGAAATATATTATCAACCTTCTTCACAGTCTTAATATAATTTCACCACTTTTTTCTTATTTTTGATTACTCCTTATCCAGAATTCCACTGTAATTTTAATCGATAACCAACCGATTAAAAGGCATATCGGTTATCCTGTTCAAAATTTTAACCGAAGTTTTAGGATCAAAATAACTAACACCGATTTCTCTTAAAGTTTGTCCCCTCGTATCCTCTACTCCGGTAGCTCCTTCTAAAGCTATTAACGTTTCTCGAAGCAATATCGCACTACCTTTGGCTAAATTTAATAAATTACAAGATTCCACAACCCTAAAATTTATAAACGCAATTCGATATAGCCGAACAAGTTTAAAAAATAACTCACCTTGTAAAATAATTCTGCGGTCTTTCGCTGAATTGTAAAAACAGTGGGATTAAATTTCTGGTAATGTCGAATTTAAATTGTAGCGCCCCACCGGCGCTGAATCGATTATTCAACACCAAATATTCGAATAAATAAACGTCTAATTGTTCGGCTATGGAACGCCAAACTGATCTGAATAATTTACTATGGAGACTTTTTTGAAGTTGGTGTAATCGCTTCGATAATATTTCGAACATAGGACAAGCTGATTGCGTCAAAGATAGACTGCGGAATTCTTTTTCTACCTTCATCGTTGACCAACTGAAATTAAAATACTCGTTTATACACTATATGTAGCATCTTTTTATTTACGTATTGTTATGTGTGTCAACCCTACTTATAGGCAACCATTGAGACATAATAATATATAGTTGATACAATATATATACTGACCCACGTCACTAATAAGAAATTTAATTTAAAATTGTATGTATATGTAATATGGTGCTTTTGCACTTATGCAAACCAGTCGCGATATTTAAAATTCGAAATATATTATTTTAGGAATTTAAAATAATCGAAAAAATATTTTTATAGAATCTTTATTTTTTTTATTGACACAAGATGCACACACAAGAAGTTTGCTGATAAAACTCTTCAAAAACTACTGAAACTATCTCAAAATTTAACTATTTACAGTACAAATAAACTAAAAAGGGTATGGACAGAGGGGACTTGGACAGATCATCCAAAAGTCGTAAAACATTTGCAAGGGGCGGATACAGCTATTTGGGAGTTCCAGATACAGTTGTTACAAAGAGTGGCAATTAAGAATTAAATACTTAAACTAATATTTAGGCTTTTGCAAATACACTAATAAAATAAACGTAGGTAATATAGAAAATATGAAATAAACTGCTTTATGACAGAAGAAACAAACGACAAAGAATAATAATAATAAAATAAATTACTTTATGAGAGATGGAACACGCTTATCATTTATATTGCCATGAGTTTTGCACTAAACTCATATATAAGTTTAGTTAAACTATAGATAAGTAGACAGCACCAAGATCTTACTAATGGAGGTTGGAAAAAATAATCTATTCAAGGTTACCTGCATACCAGAGAAGGAGAGATCCCAAATGAGCGAGTCTTATTGTCGAGCACAATAATTCAAGAAATGACTTGGAGAGAGAGAGACTGATGGATGCTGATGCTTTATGGAACTACTCTCCTTCAACAGGAAGCATATTAAAACTATTACAAATACTGAAAAGATTTAATAACAAATTGGAAGAAATAAAACTCCATACACGCTTTTGTCAGATGAAGTTCGTTCTCTTACCAAATGCTCAGCAAAGTCCTCACCACCATTATCATTAAGAGAGTATTAATCGGGTTCTCGAGTTTCTGGGGGATGCAGCGGTGAGAGACGAGGCAGAAAATTTACATGTAAGGGGTATGTACATCTTACTACTGAATAAACCCCACTATATTGTCGAAGAGGGTTTGCTTAAAATATTACAGCGGCTTGACCAAAGTATTTTATATTCTATTTAGAAATAGGTGCATTCATTTTAATGTGATTTGTTTTTGCTATTAGCGTTGGTTGTATAAAATATATGCTTAATATATTTTGCGATTCAGGTAATATCTGAAATGTCTCCAAAGAAAACTAATGAACCTGTTCACCGAAGAGGAAGTAAATCCCAATTAAGGCTATCAACAAGAAGGTGTAAGAGAAAGTGTTTTCCAAAAAAAAGATCAGGTAAGCCAATTATTTACCATAAAAATAAATATTTTACTTAGAGATAAGGATATAAAATAACATAATGGTTAGGTATTGTTTTTATAGTACGCTACTGAAAGATCTATTTCCTGCATCTGGTATGGACACGCCTACTGGATTGTATTTAATTTACAATTTTATTTTCATGTAGTCTCTTTGCAACCAAATATACATTGTTCTTAAAAATCCATGTTTTAAAATGCGAAATTACTAATTAATAAGTGTATTTTTTATATGAGACGATAACATAATTAAAGAATAAAATAAACATATAGAATTAAAATTGTCAAAATTTGATTCTATAGACAAGGAGGCTTATGTCCTGTAGTCCAAAAGATAGGAAGCTGGAATGGACTTGGCGCTTTTGATTGTTGAAAGGTTATTAAACAAATTATTGAATTATTTAAATTGCAACAAAAATGTCTTAATAATGCCTAAGCCATTACAAACTAATATCCAAATTTATTGTACTGACCATTACTTTGTAAAAGTCCATCATTTTCACTATTTATTCAAAAAACTATTAAACTGTGTATTTTGATTGAATTTTCATTTTATATATAAATAAGACATGAAAGTATCACAAATACATTAAGTTGCTGTAAAGATTAGCATTATACAGTTTTTTAATTGTTTTTCTACAGCATTGCAGAATTATACTGATCTTAGAGGCAATTTATTCAGGATAACATCAGATAGCTACCTCACAAAACTGTAACTTCAATATGTCAATCTGGCGAAGATGATTTATCAAAACAGCTGTCATTGACTAAAAAAATTAAACTTTTTGAATAAATAGTGCAAGTTTTTTAAACTTCTATGTTTAGTGTTCTTAAAAGTAATATCAAATTTTATAAAATAAATAAATGAATGTAATATAATTATAAATAAATTAAAATAAACCCCCAAAACCAATTTTCTTTTCTTAGTAGTGTGGTAGTCAAAACAGGGAAATATAGAACCATTTATTTAATAAAAAATTTAACCTAAAACTCTTTCCGCATTTAATATTTTTCTACCAAAACGAGATGGTAACAACATACCTTTCGTTCCTGTAATCTTTACTAGCGTATTTCACTTCTGTAACAACAGAATCAGCGAGATTTTTTAAATTGTCTTTTCTCATGTGTATATACAAAGACAATAATTCCGAAAAAACAGTTTCAGTTTCGATATCGTACATTGGACCATCATCAGAATCCGACGTTATCGGCGTCGTTGATTGCTGCTCAGCACTCTCTAATTGACTTTTATAATAATACAAACTTAAATAATGCTGAAATAAAATATAAGTTGATCGATTTTTGTTTTTAAATAAATATACATTTATACTTACCAACATTGAACCCCAATCAATTAAAACATTCTCAATGTAATAAATACTATTAACTATAGATGGTATTCTGGATTCTATTAAATCACCTTTTTCAGCATTGACCAGCTGCAATAATCTCACTCTAAAATCGTCTAATAGATCTAATTGTAAATCTAAAAATTGCAATCTATGACCAGGTTGAGGCAGCAGCTCGTACCTTTCCGTAATCGTCTGTAGTAATGTGATAAATGCGTCGGCACATGTTGTAATTTTTAAATCTTCCACGTCGGACGTTAGTGGATCAAAAGCGTCCAGGGAGTTTGGTGGAAGCATCGCGTCCATTTTTTCAGTAGCATCTAAAAACTAGTCAATTAATCACCATGCAAAAAAGATCATTTGAATTATCTACATTTTTTCTCCATTGCCAGCCATTTATCAATGACTTGTGCTTGCGTTAAAACCATCAGAATACTGGGCTCTGTGGCTGGATAATCGTAAGTTTCTCGTAACTCTTTATCGAAACCTAAAGCTTCGTCTACTGAATGCGAAAATGTAAAATCGTCGAATTGCAAATTAGGTAATTCTGAATTTAACTTTTCGACTGCTAGTTGTGTCAAACCCCTGATAAATTCTATCTGAAACCATTTAACAGCATTAATTATTCTAATCTAAACTAACTTTAATTAAAAATTACCCTAACATTGATGTGTAGTAAACCAAGTTTATCCACTACAGGTTGAATATTTTTTTCCACAAAATCTTTATGGTCTCGAATCCATGTAAGAATCTGTGTTAGATACCTAAATAATTACAAATCATATCAAAATTATTTAAAAAAACATTGATCAAAACTTACCACTCTGGTTTATCTATTCTGTTAGTTTGCCTAGATCCATAAAAATGATAAATAAATCGTTTTTTTAATGGTTGTATCAACAAATATATTGGTAGACATAATTGTGGAAAATATAATAAAGCAGTTCTACCTACAGGTTCGCTGCATTCACTAGGAATTTCAATTTGAAGTAGATATTCTGATGTAATTTGTAATTTTTGAATTTGACTTTGTAGAGGCAAAACTGCACTAAATTTAGAACTAACAAAAGGCCATTTAATTATTTTAAGAATTTCATCAAAATCTCTGTAAAAAAATTTACAAATTAATTTTTTTAAACTTAAAATATAAAATAACTTACTTTGATAATTTTTCTTTTAATAAATTATGCCAAAAATACATTGTGTATTTTAAATAATTCCTCAAATTTTGACCACAAAAGTTTTCCAAATTTCTACTGACTTCAGTTAAATTAGCAAAGATTGTAACAGATTTTTCATCATCTTTTCCTATTTCTTTTTGCAACTCCTTACTAAAGCAAATAATAAATTTTAAAGAAAACAAACTATTTCTTTTCATATTAACAATACCTTAGGGAATCAATATGTAGAATAACTTTCATATACTGTAAGGTACATTGTAATAAATTCAATTTGTCAAAATAATTCTTTATATCACTTCTGACCTCTTCAATTTCGTTTAAATCTAGTCTTATTTGAATTATTACTTCTCTAGATCTGTTAATAACATCTGAAGCATTTTGTAATAAAGTTTCTGCATCTTTTATGCTTTCCCCTATCAAGCAATTACTATTTGAAATATCTATCTGAAATTATGTAAACAATAAAGTCCAACATTTTAAATATTATGATCAAAAGTACTAACCTGATTTTCGATTTCTTTTCTGTCCTCAAGTAACTTATCTCGTAATTCTAAACATTTTTTAAGGTCTAACAAATCTTTCCCGTACTCCTTATTTAGTTTTTCAATAACATTTTTTTTAACTTGAGGATCAAATTCACAATACATTGTTTCCACGATTTTCACTTAGTGAGTTGGCATTTAACAACAATTTGTTAGTAGAATATATATTGTTGTAGTCTATTTATTAATGGTTACACAGCTGCTAAAAATAATTTTAATTGGTAATTCACGAATAATACATAATTGTATAATTTAAAACAAAAATGTTGTTATAAATTTTTAATAAAAAGTTTTAAAATGAAATAATTATTTACAAAATTACAGGTGTCATTATTCCCTTATCTTCTTCTTTTTTATGCGGCTTAACTTGTCAAAAAATGATGTAATGCTGGATGCATAACTTTACCAAAAAGCTTGCAAGTAGAAAATGAAGTAACCGTTGTCATGGAAAACCCCGAATACAATTATATTATTCCTTTAACTTTTAAAATGTCTTTGAGTGAAATAAACAAGTTGATATGTTTTCAACAATGTTTAGAAAAATCTATTTCCAGTACTTTTTATTATTTGCGCAAACTTCCGGAATGCGAAGATATTTTAGAACTAAATTCAGCTTTAGAAAAGAAAAGATTTGAAGAAAAAAATGCATTGCAATTGGAAAGTAAACAAGTTATCGCTAATATAAATGCTAAAATTCAATTTTTAAAAATCAATAACTCGCTAAGTTCTTCCGATTTAAAACAATTTAAGAATGAAATGATACTAATACAAGACTCTATACAAAATATAAAGATAAGCAGCAAATTAAAACTAAAATCTTTATACATTGATTACGTAGATGTTAGTCAAGATGTTGATTATTACGCGGGAAAGATGTTTGAATGGTCCGAACCGATAAATGTGAAGAATCTTCTAAATATTAAACTCGATTATAAGCGACAAAACAACGATTTAAAATGCGTGGAAATAAGAGAGTTTATAGATTTTGTAAGGAAAAGTGGAGGACACGAAAACGGTTGGGATAAAGACGATCATCAGTTGTTCATTAAAATCCGAAATAAATACAAAGTTATTGATATTGTTTGTCAAAAAATAAACGAAATATTACCAGATAAAAGAGCTGAAGATGTCAAAAAACACGATGAATGGTACAAACAGTATCTAATTCTTAAGCAAAATAAACAAGATGCTTTAAAACGATGGCAAGAATCGAAACGTAAAAAGTTTGTCCCAGTTTCTGTTGAAGAAGAAACTCCGAAAGTTAATAAAATATTCACAAAAGAAGATTTGAAAGAGAAGTTAAAAAAATGGCAACTGGAAAAAGAATCAAAGATGAGAGACCATCTTCTTATAGACGAATTAAAAGAACAAAGAAAAAGAGAATTAGATAATATGAGAAAAAAGAAAAACGAACAAATAAAACTAGCAGTTCGAGAATGGAAGGCAATTAAATTATCTTTGGAACAAGAGAATATCGTGAAGAAAAAACTCGTGGAAGACCAAGAGAAAAAGAAAGCGTCAGCAGAAGCTAACAAACTTATTAAACAATTTCAAGCACAAGACGATTATTATATATTAAAAATAAGACAACAAAAAAAGCGCAAAGAAATATCGTTACCGGTTAGAAGTAAATCGAGCCAAATCGCTACTAGGGATCCTAAGAGAATATTAAAACCGACAAGGCAATGGATAAACAGGGTACACGATGAAAATGTTTATCCAAAAGAGGGCGTGATTCCTCTTAAGAAATTACCAAAGTTGCGAATTCCTGATTGGAGGAAAAATACTGATGAATTTTAATTTTTTATATACATTTATTGTAATTTGTTTTTATTTTTATATTAAAATATATTATTGTAAGTATTTGAAGTGTTTTAGAAGTAAGTACTTTTTCAAACTAAGCAGGAATTTAAAAGGTAATAAATATTAAGTGGTTCCATAAAGTTATACATAAATTAGTTTAACATGAATGAATCAATTTTCTTTTAAACAAACTGGCAATAATCCAGACGATTAGCAGAATTACTTTTGGAGTGGTACGTTCAATTTTAGCAGGAACTCTTTTCTTAAATCATCCAAATTTAATATAGTTACTATGGTAAACCTAAATTTCTCAAAGGGGTAAATGTCAGTGTGTAATTCAAGTAGTTTTCGTGTTTATTTCAGCCACACACACTCTAACCAAACCCGTCCCTTCCAGAATGCATCCCTCTAGGAGCGGTGCATTCCGGGAAGAACTTCCTCCACCCCCCATCACTTCCGATGGGGGCCTCAGTCCTCGGGCTTGTGCTTTTCCTTTCACTATCTTGGTTCGGAGATGGTTTCCAGGTGTCTTCTGTTTGGTCCGGGATGGTGCTTGGCACCTTTATCCTCCTGTCTTCTTTTTCGGCGTTCAGAGTGTGTGTTTTTCGCTGCCTCTGAAAAATTAGCCCTTAGTCGACGAACTGCGGCTAAAGGTAACCTTAGAGAGTGGATCCACTTGTTAGAGCTGTCCCTACTCAAGAATCTGCGCATCTCCCTAAGGATGGGCAGAGTCTTTTATAGGTGGTTCCTCTTCTGTCTGCTTCTTGACAGATGTGTTTATTTCAGAGTCACCTGTTACCTAGGATTAGCCCTAAATATTTTACCTCTGTTTTCCCTGATGTTCTCCCTTATTTTTATGGTTTTTAAATTAGGTTCCTTTTTCCTTGTGAAGGCTACTGGTGTGGTTTTGATGTTGAGTCCCACCATTGTTTGGCAATGTTCACCAGGCCTCTTTGAACTATAGCACAGAGGACATTTTCATACCATGTCGTCGGAATATCCTTGACATGGTATGCATTCCCTGGTCAGTTGACGGACAGCCTCTAGTCACATCGATTAAGATAGTGTCGTTCTATCAACTCCTATCTAATTCAGTGCCTTTTTTGACAGCCCCGTTTCCCTGCTTTTGGGATGGTGATTTTTGCCCTTCTCCATGCTTCTGGATATAACCCAGTTCAAGACTGCTCCTACTGATTCGGATTAAGTGGGGAATAATTGCCTCTTGGCCCTGTTCAAGTAGGACAGGAAATATTCCATCCGCTCGTAGTTTGTATGAAAAAATTTCTTCCTGTTAACTGAATCCACGTTATAATCCTAACCTTATTTCATTTCTTTTCTTATATCTACTTCTTGTGTCACCCTGTAAATTATGTAGCGATTTTCCGATTTCATTTTTAATTCTTTTATAAGTTACTTTATCGAAACATTGAAGAAATAATTCAAATGGATTTTCTTTAATAGAAATGTTTATTAATAACTTAATTTTCAAATAAGCTGGATTGCACCACCACCTAGCCTTTAAAATTTCATTTAATTACAATATTGTTTTTGGAAAATTTACAAATGAAAAACACACACAAGGTAATACTACTTACTGTACGTTTAAAATAAAAAACAAGGCTTTTATTTAAATTGTACGATATGTTCCAAAAAGGCAAACTATATAGTATGTCTATGTACAATGAAATGTTTATTTATAACAAATTCTACTAGACGTCTGGCTTTATTAATATCACATAGTATCAACGTTTAAAATATTTAATCAGATCATTCTAAGGATATTAAAAAGGGGTGGAAAGTTGATACTATTTGATTTTTTTTCAGTAATTGGAGCATTATTGGAGATTGAAATTAAATGTTTAACTAAATAGATTAGACATTCTAAGCGTTCTTAAGCTAAATATTTTTTTAATCATACCCTGTTAATCTATTTTGTTTTAATATACAAATATTTACAAATTTTATTAGACAAACAGCAATACTTAATATTAAAATAGTATATTAAACAACGCATTTCATATGGAATTCTGTTATGACACGAGTTTTTTAAAGAACGAGTGTCACAACAGCCATATGAAATAAGTTGTTTATAATATTTTTTATATTTTGCCCTTTTTACCATTTTTTAAATAAATTTTTTATTTTTATGTAATTACGAAAATTTTTATTTTAAAAAGTATGTCGGCAGCACTGTGTAATTTATAAAATTTGACAGTTGTGACATTTAAATTATCAAATGTTAATGTTTTAAAATATTTTAAAAGAATAATATACCAATAAAAATATATTGTATAAGTAAAATATTATATTCATATTCACAGATACTTTCTTAAAGAACAATATAAAATTAATAAATTGCCATTAGCCACAAATGTCATTGTCAATAGTCTTGCCTTTAGATACTTCACTCATGTCACCAACCATTTAAAACAAAAATTTGCGTGCGTAAAAGTTACATTACGATACGCAAATGCGTTTTATAATGAAGATTTTTATAAGTGCAAAATATAAAAATTCATTTATTTTGGAAACATTGTTTCTTCTTTCATGACAGACCCAGTCTATCAACATTTAGCGCCTTTCATTTCTTCAAATAAAAATTTTATATCTCAAATTTTACCAAATGTTCGGATTAACTGAAACATATTTTTCGAATTCCAAGCTCTTTATTCTTTTAATTTTTAGTGGGAAACAAAATACCTAAAAAGATAGCATTTCCCCCTTTAATTTCTTCAAATTTCAATTTCATGTCTCATAACACTAGTTGTACCTAAGAAGCAGATTGATACATTCACTGAACAATAGTGATTAATTCTTGTTGAGTGATCAATTTTTCTATTATTTTAATTTTGAGGAGAAAACTTAAGTAATAATTTGCCCACTATAAAGATTGTTAAAATGAATAAATGAAAGTTTGTTTAAAGTTCCAAAACTCCTTTAGTCTCAAATTTTGATCCCAAAAATGGTTAGTCCTATAGATAAATGCGATGAAACGTTGGATCCCCAAGGAAATTTGCTACAAAATAAAAATTTTTAATCGGTATTCTTTTTTATTGTTTCAGAATAAATTTTTAATAATAACCTTTCCTCAAAGATTCCCACGTTACTTAACTTGATTATTGTCCATTAACCTAGTAATAATCAATTGACTTAGTTACTTCTTATTGAATTTTGAACATAATGTTTTAAAAAAATTCTTGAAAATGGTTCTATTTTCAATGTTTAAGAACTCTCTCGAAACTCGCATTTTTTCCTATATTCCAAAAACAATCAGTCCTTTATTTAAATACGACGCACAAAATTTGGTACGAAATCAAAAGTTTTTTGGGCTTCATCCTCCTTAATTTACAGATTTACAGACCTCGTTTAACTTTTGAGGGAGAATATTTATTGCAAAGCTAAAAAAATATCTTTTTGTAGAACAATTAACTTTCTATAAAAGGACAATTAGTTGATGCTCTCCTTTCAACAGGTTCATTTTCTCCACACCAGACATTTTTGGTAACCTTTTTGAAACAAAACAAAAAATATCACCAACATTTTTGTCATCGTCTAATCTTTTTAGTTGAAACCAAAGTCAATTAATTTTAAACTAACATTAATGAGACCTAACAAAATTTAAAATGTATAAAAGTCAACTTTAAAACTACTACCATACATTAATAATAAAAAGAATTTTATAACACTTTTGTATTTATACAAATCATCCAGACATACTTAAAGCTAAAAACTATCAAAATTAAATAAACAATTAAAAAAAATCTCTACCATTACATCCTCTAAATAGGTAATTTTTTTTTATCTGGTATATTTTTTCTTTTAAATAAAAACAGCAGCAAGTTTTAAAAGAAAAACCAAATTAATCATACAGTACAAACCTTTTTTTAAAGTTACATTGTAAGCTAGTAATAGCCACTTATATATATATTTTTCTAATCAATTCTATGATTATTGTCAATGGTTTAGTTTTATCATATTTATTTTTATAAATACAGATAGTTAGGAATAAGAATTACAGGCTAGAACAAAAACAGTTTGTACTATTTGCTTAATAGCTGGTTAAAAAAATATCCACCGCGGATAAATAATTCAAATACAGGTTTCGGGAGGTTACACTTCTCACTCTAAAAATAGTTTAGGACAGAAATAATTAGAATTGGTAAATAATTAACTCATGGAGAAGTTAAAGTTTTCCAAAAAGCACAACAACAGTTTGAAAGACCAAAGAAGTTGTTTATGATGTTACGTGGAATGATCATCTCAAGTAATTTTCCTTCTAAATTAAAAGTTTTGGTACCAATAACCGACGATGAAATACTCGTCCAAATCTAAATCAACGCGAATTACGATTAAAAAAATATTTTGGAAGCTACCAAGACTTGACACCGTCTGGCAAAGCTTATGTGACTTATTTTGTCCAAACCAACATTAAAATAGGTGACAAGAGGCAATTTTATATTTAGGAAGAAATCAGGAAAGACCCAGAACTGTTTACGTCAGTACTAGATTGGCACCTAAAATTTGTGGACATTCTTTTAGTTGCCAAAACACTGGGTTCCCTCCAGTTATAATTACAGCAACTAAAATGATGAAAGTAAGAAAGATGGCTTGACAATTAATCCTATGGAAACGGAAATGATGTCTGGTGGCAATAAAAAAGTTAATATTCAAAGGAAATTGAAAGGAGATTCTTCCAGAGTCTGCGATACGACATTAAAAAAACAAATGTCTTCTTTGATGTTTCTTCTAACAAAAAAAAATTAATCAGAAGCAGGCAACGCAATATAGATGAAAGAATGGTAAATGTATAATGGAGACATATTGACTGCTTTGAAAATAAGAACGAGAATATCAATTGGAATTTAAAAAAAAAGGATACAGAATAATTGGAGTCTTCAAAGGCTACTATAAAAATTGTACCTTTAATTGTATGGACCCTATTCATGTGTGAATCTGGTACCTATGGTTGGTCTCACCAACCAAGCATGATTCATTTTGTCCCAACAACGGTGCTGAAACGAATGGTTTAATATTAAGAACAATAAACAATTAAACGTTTGAACGAAACTTTCACCTTTTATTTAAAAAATAACTTTTTAAATACAATTACAGCTGTTTCGCTAAAATTAGTATCGCCAGATACTGATATTTTGGAGTTGCATTTCGTTCAAACATTTAGTTGTTTATTATTCTTAATAAGGTGGAATTCCATAGAATAAGTGTTGATACAATACATTTCGAATGGTTCGATATTTTTGAAAATTATAATTAAGACAGGTCACGACATTGATTCAAACTAAACAAATCCTGGTTGTGGATGATTTCCACGTAGTTTTAATCTATCCACGCTTGAACTCTGTAGATGAATTTTAAATATTTACAATTTATACTTCCATAATATCGTACCTCCAATGCCAAAACCGCGAATGTGAAAATTTTCGGTTTTTCATCTATGTGCACCAGCAGTAATAATAAATTTCAAATATTTCAATGCGATAAATACGAATTTGTCTGTGAACCCGTACCCCAAGTGTTGGCTGTTTCACGAGAGTGTTAACTTCAGTTTGGTTCCAACGCCTGAAGCGCGAATGTACTTTACTGAACTTTATTCGTGATTTTGCCGTTGTAACTTCTGCTGTTTTCAAGTAGGTTCACGAATGAGGCACATTCGTGGTTTTGCAGTGTTAATAGTGTTTACGCTTATTCGTTGTTCTGGTGCCTTACCTTTTTTTTGAAAAAAATGAGTAGTAGTTCCCGTACAAAAAGATTAGTGCAGCTTGGCAGGAAATTAAATGGTAAAGAAATAATTCTATATTATTTTATGCAATATAACACAATGTACTTCATTTTCAGCAGAATCAAATAAGGAATTGATTTTGGTGCAACCAGGGCGTCATGAAGTTATTGCTCCTACTTACGAAAATCAAATTCCAGAAGATCCAGCCCGTTCTGAAAATTTGTCTGAGCCAATAAATACTTCAGATAGAGTATTTGATCATAAATCAGGTCCTGAATTTATGGCAATGGAAGGTAAATTCTCGATTGCTTTGGTAGTCGAATCACACTAGTTAAAAGTGTTGAAGTTTTGAGCTTTTTGTCTTTGGCTTACTTAATAATAATTTACTACTTATAATTTATTTTTTATTGGTTTCAGCTACAATGAGCTATTCGACATAGTTACCAAAAGAATCTTCTGAAAATAATGTTGTTAATAATTTGGAACTACTAGAAACCAAAAATTTGCATCCTGAAATTCTCCCATCTATTTCAGAAACTCAACTGTTGGAAGATTTAGATTTCTCCGCTTCATCATCTGACAACTATGAACCCTCATCAAGCTCTTTAGAAACAAACAGTATTACTTCAGATGAAAATTCAGATGATGAAAAAAAGATCATTCCAACCAAATGACTGAAGATATCAAGCAGAAGAAAATTTCTAAAAGAAAGTTAAAAAATCCGGCGCAATGGAAAAATATATTCAAAAAGCTAAAAGGGTTCGAGGAGAATCATATACGGGGCATCGAGGGATTCAAAAACCTCCGCGACCTCTTTTAGCACCCCCATGTGTGGCAAAACTGAAACATAAGCGTAAGGATTTGGTTAATGAACAGGACCGAGAAAAAATATATAGAGAATTTCGTAGTTTAAGTTGCTCTGATAATCAAAGACAATTTCTGTGGAACCACATAGAACAGAATCCAAAGAAACGCACTACACGAAATCTAGAAAACTCACGAAAAACTTATACCTGTATTTACTACTTTACAGTCAATGGGAGAAGGTTTACTGAGTGTAGAGAATTTTTCATGGCTACACTAAATGTGACTGATGCTTTTATGAAAAGTTCCATTAAAAAACGATCTAACAGCGGAATACTTGAAAAAGATAGACGCGGAAAGCATACGCCTGCAAACAAGTTACCCGAAAATAGTGAAACATTTATACGTGACCACATTTTGTCTTTTCCGACAGTCGAGTCACACTACTGCCGTAAGAAAAGTACAAAACGATACTTGGACGCATCTTTGAATCTTTGTATTATGTGTAGAATGTACAAAGATATTTGCAATTCAAAAAGTTTAAGACCAGTTACGATGGAGAAGTATAGACAAATATTCAAAGAATATAACTTAGGTTTTTTTAGACCCAAAAAAGACCAATGCAAAAGATGCCTTGCACAACAACATTTATCTGAAGACGAGAAAATAGCAAGTGAATTAGAATACAAAAAGCATCTGAAGAGGAAAGCGGTCGCCAGAGACGCTCGCGACTATGACAAATCTTTAGCAAAGGAAAATCGGAGCATTTTAGCTTTCAACTTTGATCTGCAGGCAGTTTTGACTACACCAAAAGGCTCTGCAGGGCAAATTTTTTATCTAAGAAAGCTAGCTGTGTATAATTTGACAGCATATAACTTGGGAAATCAGGACGTAAGGTGTTACCTTTGGGATGAGACACAAGGTAAAAGGGGTGCGAATGAGATTGCATCATGCATATACGACTTTATCATGTCTCACAATGAAATCAGCGCGGTTCGCATGATGTCCGACAAAGGCATGTGTCTCCAACTTTGCCTTAATCATCCAACTTTAAAAACAATCGACCATCAGTTCTTTGAGACTGGGCACACCGAAATGGAGTGCGACTCTATACAATCCAAAATCGAAAAGAAATCGAAGCACGTACCAGTTTATACACCTGAGGGATGGGCACAAGTTATTAGGGATTCGCGAATAACGCCTCAACCTTTTAACGTAAGGACCATGATATTGGAAGATTTTTTTGACTTCAAAACGTTTTCAACAAGTTCATTTAATTTTAACCAGATTCCCTGAAGAAGAGTTTGCTGTCTCCGTTACATCATGGAACAGCAGTCGAAAGTATTTTATAAGACAAACTATGCAGAGTTTATTGAAGTAGATTATTCTTACACAAAAAGTCGAGGTCGCGGTCGTCCAAAACAAGAGAATAATATAGTATTAAACAACTGCTATACAGATCCACTAGCCATTAGTGCGGCTAAATTTAACGATTTACAAAAAAATGTGTAAAGATTTAACCATACCCAAAGCATACCATAATTTTTATCAAACTTTGAAAACTAACAAAAATATTCGGGATAATTTACCAGAACCAGATGCAGATGAAAGCGAAACTGATGCAGCATAAATATGATGTAAATTTTTATTTATTTTATTTTCTTTTTATTTTATTTTTTGTGTTTATCTTTGTTTTTCTCATCTGAATTTTTGCTTGATTTTAAACCAGTTTCTGTAAGCTATTTTGAAGGACATTAGTTTTTATACAAGTTTTTAAGTTAATTTTTAATTTGTAAAAGTCAAAAATTATGTCAAATAAAATAGTTAACAAAGTTATTTTTTTAACACGAAAGATACTTATTTTTACCTTTTTGCAAAAACCAAAACAACGAATGTGCTCTTTTTTCAAAAAATAAAATATTTTAATGAAAATTGAATTTAATATAAATTCAATTTGCAATTCGTACAATAAAAAATATCAATTATACACTCTTAAAAAAAGGGCGTATTTTACGTGCTTATTCAAAGATTTAATTGGTGTTTTCTTAAAACTATAAATTTACACATTAGCGGTTTTGGCATTGGAGGGACGATATATTAGACAAATTTTGGCTGTGAATATTTTTTTTAATGGAAATCAATATCAAGATATCTCAAATTAGAAGGAAATTAATCTGCGTGTGATATGCGTCAGATTATAACTACAACGATCCAAGTAAAGTAGTTCAGTCGACTAAAAATAAATTTTCTACATCTTCTTGGTCTCGTATCTACAATACTCTATATATACAAATGGCAGTCATTTCATATTTTCGCTTTCTAAAAAGTCTTGTTAAACAGGAACCGCCTCAATCAGTAAAATTTATAAATATACTTTAGGGGCGTCCAACCAGTCCGTAGAAATACTATTGGTATTGCACGATATTTTAACCGTTGGCGATAGCGATACTAAAAATACAATTCATACTACCACTACTGCAACACACACATTTTTAACAGTTTAGACAATGTTATCTCTGAAGACAAAAGGTAAATTGTTTGTTAATCGAATGTTTAATTAATTAAAAATGAACGGTGATAGTATAAACCATGTTTGAAAAATGTTTGTTTAATTTTGAACCAAAACCAAAAGAAAAACGAGCGAGCTGTTCAAAACTATGGAGGAGGCAAGGCAAATGGATGGAAAATTAGAGGGAGTATTTAAGACAGCTGAAATAGTTGAAATTAATTTCAACTCAGTTCAATTCAAACTGGAAAAACTTGAACTTTACCACCATTCAACATTATTTGTACCTTTGTTACAGTTACTACTTGACTGACTAGTATGTTTTTGAACAAAACCATTCTAATAAATGAAAAAAAGACCCTTAGTAAGCATAAATTAAAATAAATCTACAAAACTAAACTTCACCCCTTATTTTATAATTTATTTATATTATGTATTATTTTAATGTAAACTTATATGTATAAGGAAATTAATAAAGACATTTATTATTATAAACCGGTTTTTTGCACTGGCTCTTCGTCTATGACTAAAGTGATCTAAATTTATCGTATTGCACAAGATAAAGAAAAGGTTCCCTCGAGACTTTCATTAAATGAAGATGTCGAATGTTAAACTAAAGCGCTGGTGAATTATTTGGTTTTCTACGGACTTTTCGAACGCTGATGCATTATATAAATATATATAGGAATGATACAAAGACGAAACTTACAAACAAACTAATAAATAGGTAAAATTAAATTATAAAAAAATAATATATTCAACGTAAATTCGATCAATTTCAATTTCATATGGAACATTTTAAAAATAACAAATTTATATATATATTATATCATTGTAGGTAATAAATATTTTCTGTTTTCATTTCGTTAATCCGAATAGTTAAATGCTACTTTCGGTGATTTGATCAAACGAAAACAAGCATTTAACCGTCCTACGAAGGCTTATTGCAACTTTTCCTTCCGCGAGACTAAAATCACTAACAAAGAATATCACAAGGTTTATGTTTTGATGATATTGATTTTCTCGGTTCGTAGATTTTAACTTTCTTGTACGTGATTCTTTGCTTGCCATTTGAAATCGCTTTTCATTATCCATTGTTGGCTGGGAGTCAGGTTGCAAGCTTTCAAAAGCGGAAGGTTCACGTCGTTGTTGTCCGGTTTTGTAAGGCAACTTCCCGTGTTTACGTGCTTGATTGATTTATCCTAAAATAAAAAATTAAAAAAAAAAAACATTAATCGTTATGTATATACCAAAATTATACCAAATTGTACTTACGATTTCGTCGTAGGCCCATGCTTGATTTCCGCCCATTCCATGGCATCGAACTAATTTTACCGGACCCGTCCTAGAACTGGCATCCAAACAATTATCATCCGACATTATTTGCTGCCGTTTCGTGTAAGCGAAAACTTGATTACCGCCCAAATTGTGACAAAAGGTCATCCCGAGGTTCTCCCCGGACTTCCTTCCCATCGTATCCAGGCAGTTTCTATTTTCCACATTTCGAATCTAAAAAAAATCAATAAATAAAACTACAATTTCAACAGTTCACTAAACTGTAAAAATAGTCGTGCCAATTCCCTTGCCAACTTTGAAGAGTGTAGAAATTTCAACATAGACACTTGAGTGAAAAAGATAATCATCTCTAGGTAGAGGATTTTCTGAAGAGCTATGGGTCATATCGACGCAGAACACAAAGTTGATTCTGAAATCAGATGTGTTGTAAAAATTTCAACCCTTAAATTTTATTTTTTGGCAGCTTTACGTTCAGTTCATCACCCCACAATCATCTCATGACTGCCACCTCATTTTCTGTTATTCCAGTCCAGTGGAGGATTTTAAAGTGTCTTAGACACTCCAGTTTGTACCAGTAGAGCTTTCCTGGTTTCCAGTATGTCCAGACATTTAAAGGAGATTGTTGATATGCTAAAGATGGATTTTGTCAATTACTATACAGTTGGATATCGTCAATAAACGTTAAAACCCCCATTTACCCAAGGCTTCCAAGTAAAATGCCATATCTACCTAGTCCTCTATACACACTAACTAGCATCGAGAGAAACGAACAAGTTCTTTTGGCCAGGAAAGAACTAATCATTTGAAGAAATACATAAGTTAGAGAAAAGTTAAGATGAATATGTGAAATATATAGAAAATAGATAGATTTATTTAAATGTATTGTACTGACCCTTACTTTTTGGAAGTCCATCTTATTAAGAATAATAAAAAACTCTTCGTTTGAACGCAACTTCCAAGTTTATTTGAAAAATTATGTTTTAAATTACAATGACGGCCGTTTCGCTGATTAGCATCGTCAGATTGACATTTAAGTTACATTTTGTTTGTTTGTAGCTAGGTACCTGATGTTGTTTAGGTAATATTAAGGCTAGACCAAGTATGGAAGTAATAAGGCATAACAATATTAAAGCCTAGATGTTAATAGTCCTAAAGGATTATTCTGGATGTACTTCCCTCTAAGATCAGTATAACTGTGCAATGATATAGAAAAACCAGGAAAAAAATATCATGCTGATCTTTACAATAACTTAATATATTTGTGTTTTACAATTACGTCTTATCTATGTATAAAATGTAAACTCAATCAAAGTAAACAGTTTAATAGTGGAGAACTTCCAAGATTTATTTGTTCATTAACAACTTTAAATTGTGGATCAGCTAGATGTCTTTTTATTTCAAGTTCTTCAAGAAAATCTAAATTTTGTTTTTTATCACAAGTGTGTAGTATTTGGATGTCATTGGTGTGTAAGAGTGAGGTTGGATATTCAAGTAGGTGTTTTGCATAATTTGACTTATCTGCTCTTAAGTGTTCATTGAATCTTACTTCAAAATTTCTTTGTGTTTGACCTATATTATATTACATTTTGGACAATTCATTTTGTAAACACCAGATTTTTTTAATTTGGGTAATTTTGTTTTTACATTTAACAATTTTGTACCAACATTATTTTGTGTTTTAAATTATATTAATGATGTTGGCGAAGATATTATTTTTGAAATTGTATCGGAAATATTTCTACAATATGTAATATTTTTATAACTTTTAATTTCTTTAGTTTGTCTAGGAAATATTAGTTGTAGTGACACTTTCTGTTCTTTCTTATTAATTAATTTATTTATTAAATGAATTGGATAGCTATTAGACGTAGCTATTTGATTTATGATACTAATTTCTTTATCAAAGTTAATTTTGTCCATTGGAATTGATGATGTGTTAGCAGGATTTGTAGGTAGCGAACGATAGTTCGCTATTCGATATATCGATATTTTTTAATTATATAAATACCTTGCATCCTAAAATTAATTTTACTTTAGAAGTTGAAGAAAATAATTCAATTAATTTTCTAGATTTAAAAATTGAAAAAGTTAATAATTTACTAAATTATTCAATATACAGAAAACCAACACAAACAGATGTAACCATACCATATAATTCAAATCATCCTATAACGCATAAATTAGCAGCTTATAATTCTATGATACATAGGGCATTTTCAATTCCAATGGACAAAATTAACTTTGATAAAGAAATTAGTATCATAAAACAAATAGCTACGTCTAATGGCTATCCAATTCATTTAATAAATAAATTAATTAATAAGAAAGAACAGAAAGTGTCACTACAACTAATATTTCCTAAACAAACTAAAGAAATTAAAAGTTATAAAAATATTACATATTGTGGAAATATTTCCAATACAATTTCAAAAATAATATCTTCGGCAACATCATCATTAATATCATTTAAAACACAAAATAATGTTGGTACAAAATTGTTAAATGTAAAAACAAAATTACCCAAATTAAAAAAAATCTGGTGTTTACAAAATGAATTGTCCAAAATGTAATGCTGTATATATAGGTCAAACACAAAGAAATTTTGAAGTAAGATTCAATGAACACTTAAGAGCATATAGATTAAAATAACCAGATAAGTCAAATTATGCAAAACACCTACTTGAACATCCAACCTCACTCTTACACACCAATGACATCCAAATACTACACACTTGTGATAAAAAACAAAATTTAGATTTCTTGAAGAACTTGAAATAAAAAAAAATCTAGCTGATCCACAATTTAAAGTTGTTAATGAACAAATAAATCTTGGAAGTTCCCCACTATTAAACTGTTTACTTTGATTGAGTTTACATTTTATACATAGATAAGACATAATTGTAAAACACAAATATATTAATTTATTGTAAAGATTAGCATGATATAGTTTTTTCCTGGTTTTTCTTTATCATTGCACAGTTATACTGATCTTAGAGGAAAGTACATCCAGGATAATCCCTTAGGGCTCATAACATCTAGGCTTTAATATTGTTATGTCTTATTACTTCCATACTTGGTCTAGCCTTAATATTATAGTCTTCCCAATATTAATTGCTAACATCCCTTTAAAAGTGTCATACATAGTGAGTTAGTTTACTAGGCTTCAAAGTAGAAAGAATGGTATGAAAACGACATATTTGTCCCGTTAAACATCCACTCTGTATCGTCGGAACCCAGCTCTCTCTAGACTGGTAGTCTGTATGACACTTTTAAATGGATTTGAGCAATTAATATTGGAAAGACTATACCTAAACAACATCAGGTACCTAGCTATAAACAAAATGTAACTTAAATGTCAATCTGACGATGCTACAGCCAAACGGCCGTCATTGTAATTTAAAACATAATTTTTCAAATAAACTTGGAAGTTGCGTTCAAACGAAGAGTTTTTTTATTATTCCTAGATAGAGTTATGTTTCCTCAAGGTTGTATCTGGTGCGTAATAGAAAGGTGAAACAACAAAAATTGAAAATGTTTTTCTCGCTAGGAAACCAAATTTCTGTTCCACGGGAAGAACTTTAAACAGACAAAGTATAAGAAGAAAACAATTGATACTAAACCCCAAGTTAGTTGCATTTTCTACTTCAAATTGGTACTGACATGCCAGGAAAGTTCAATGATCTTTCATAATATTTTGGAATGTATTAAAAACCCAAGATGAAGAGAAACAGACAGATTATTTTGAATTAATTTCAAAATATATAATTTTCAAACGGAAAACTGAAAACATATTAATGACTAAACAGAATATAGTAAACTCAGTAGTTGAAATGTGTCATGCTGATATACTCACATCTCCGAGATAGTAATAGTCTAGAGGCATCTGAGATTCCGGGTAGACGTTCTCCAAATACCACCTGAAGCTTTTGCACTTCAATTTTTCTCTTAATTCTTTTCTTGCCGTTATATCACCAACCGGTACGTTCTTCGCACCTAATAAACATAAACAATTTATAAGTAAAATTTCAATATAATGATCAAAGTGTGAAGCATGCTGAACGACGTGCATTTACAACACAGAAAATTAGGTGAGGGGGAAACTGATGAGGATGAAAATGTGCAAAAATACAGAATAAGGCAATCAACATTTATTTCCTTTTTAGGTTAAATTTGAAAGTTCTCAGACTTCTTTGCTTTCGACTTAGATCTTTTGTGCCTACCTTAATCTGCTTAAAATCTATGCTTCTAATGAAGCTAAGCAACTGTCTTGGAGGTATAAGAGAACCAGTTAACCACCAGAGATTTGATGTTAGAAAAAGGCCTCAGCACTTCTCCTTTTGCTGCGACCCCTTTTGCATAAGCTGTGATAATTCTGGTCCTTGAGATTGACTGAATTCAAAGTATTAATGAGGCTTCTATGTTCCTCTTTTCCAGTACCGTTTTAATGGAATTCATTGTTGTCAAAAGTTCCCTCCATGTCAAAGGCAAAGGGATATTTTTTTAATTTAGTTTTCTACATTATTTTATATTTTTATATATTAAAATTACTTGTGGGATAATTTGAAAAAAGTGAATCATGCTTAGGTTTGGGAAAAGTGTTTGTAAATGTAAATAAATAGTTTTTGAACAGTTTTCCTGCAATACATTTTATATATAAACCAAAAATTTTAATAAAGCGAGTATTGATGATAGTAGCAGGTAAGTTTTCCTATTTTAAACTATCTAACCAAGCAAAAAACGCATTAGAAGTTAAAAAACAAAGCCAACTAACAAAGCCACATACCCTACACCAAAAAATATAAAGAGGCCACATGCCGGCATGCTGTTAAAATAATTTCATTCAAGACCTGGGTTAATGTTATAGTAGAACTCTTTCCACTGATCGAGCCACACTTCGGCCAATCTGGCATTGTTATGGTTGACAATTCGACTAGTACCGCCTGGGAAGGAATATGGGGTTGATTTCCTGAAGACGTGCCCAACGTGCGAGCACGTAGCTATCTCCAATTGACCACCGCACATCCAAACCTGTTCCAAAGTATTCCCAAAAACGATGAAAAACAAAATAAACAGACAAAAATACAGAAAACATAAACATGCAGGTTAATTAATTAGTACACACTGTTAATTTTAATCGAATATGATAAAAGGCTATACTGTCTAGTAATGGGTGTCATTCGAACGGTTTTAAGTAACACCCTGTGTCTACATTGAAAATTGTTTTGATGTTGAGGAAGGCGGAGGCTCAACCTGCACTTAGACGAAGACTTCCTTGAGAGGGAAGTACATCTATGTTTGCTTAATAGGCTAGTAGGATTTATTTTTGACTAGAAGAGTGGAATAGTCGCACAAAATGTACTCTCCTATTCATAAAGATGCTTTTGGAGAAATCAGTGATTTATGCACTGGTCAGAATTGTTTTATGGTCATTTACAAGAATCTTTGAACTAGCTGGTTTGAAATTCTCACCCTCCTTTATCGTCCTATCTTTCTTTGAGTGTAACTTAATTTGACCAGCCATTCTACTTTTTTTAGACCTGTAAAGGGTTCAGGTTCAAACAATATGCTCAGTGCAGCTTCTTTGGCTAGCAAATCAGTGATATGAATATCTTCTGAGGTAGAATCGAGCTTATTGAGATGTTGTTGTCTACAATCACCTTAATAATGGCTTGGTAACAATCTATGTTTGCTACCAAAGTTATTTTAGAACTTTTAAAACTCAGTGACCAGCTAGAATCGCCTAAATTAGTCTCTGTTTTTTTTTAGTAATCTTTTGACTAGCTAGTTTGAAAGTCTACAGCTTCCTTCATCATTCCATTTCTCTTTGAAGGGTATATGAGGAAACTTAATTTAGACAGCATTTGTTAGACCTGTAGAGGGTTTAGGTTCAAAAAGATGCCCCGATCAGCATCTCTGGTCAGCGAATCAGCGATGTGAATAATAACCGAGATATAATCGAGCTTATTGAGGCCTGAACATGTTTCTGGTCTTTTTCAGGAATCTAACCATCATTTGTTGTAGAGTAAATCTGTTACCTTTATCTCATAAAGTAACGTAGCTTTGTAAAGTCTTTAAAGGGTTTAGGTCCAAATAACAAAATGAGTAAACTACTGATGCAATTGTGACTGCAGTTGCCTTAACCAAGGCTTTCTATGAGCAGTTTTTAGAGAATTTACAGTTGAAAATATGCAGTTAACAAGCGGGAACCTACGATCAAGAGCTTCACAAAGCATTTTTTTATCGTTTAGAGGGAGACAAAATGTATTAATAATTGAAATAAATTCAAGTCAATGTTAGTCAACTACGTCCTAAGAAATGATACATAAACCCATACAGGATGAACGATTAGTAGAGTATAATTTCTTTGTTGTGGTCAAATTTACAACAAAAATGATTAAGTAAAATTGTGAAAGTGAAATGTTAAGGGGACCATTTAACATCATGGATTGCTTCGTTTTTATTCAACCAAAATGTTTTTTTGTAAGATTAGTAAAAAGAAACTTCTATTATTAATTTTATTACTATCTCGGAAATCTGTAGGGAGTGGATATTTCCTTTTAATATAAACGATATATATAATGTATATTTTGATAAATATATATTAAAAAACTACGTCTTTTAAAAGGTTTCTAAACTAGAATTCATCAACTTGATCTAACCATGTGCTTTGAATAAAAACCTAATACCTAAGTAAATCTTTTTCAATTTGACAAAGATAATTTTTGAATTTTTTAATGAAATAAAAGAGTTCTCAAAAGCCATGAATTATGTTGTCCATATTATATTTAATAAAGAATGAGGATCTGTTGGCGAAAACAGAACAAGTTAAACCTTAGGGAAAGTGTGTACCGATTTAACCTTCATTTTGTAGAGAAGGGTCGGTTTTCAATTTAACAAAACCCTAAAACGGGTTTTTTATCGTTTATCGAGTTTTTAATGAAAGAAGAGAGAATTTCTTTTTGATTTAGATCAAAGGGGGTGAAAATAAAAAGAAAATCATTATTTTAAAAAATGGAAAAACCAGCTCACGCGACCAGAAAATACAATATTAAAATCTGATCAGAAAGATAGAAAAACAATATTATATTCTATTAAAATCTCTACTAAAAGACCTGAAATGTAGAAAGTATCATAAAAAATACCTTAATTGACTACAACTTTATAACACAATATTTTGAAAACATCAAGCCATTGAATTAGTTTGTACAACACTATAGTCCATATTATGTTTAATAAAAACGGCTAAAACACAAGTTACAAAGTTGTTTCAGTAATATCAGGACAAAAATCGTGCATTTTTCGATTATAAGTATTTTTTACATATTTAAAATATGATCTTTAACTTTCTATGTCTTTTTACTTAAAGATTATTTGACCACAAAAGAAATATTTTTTCATTCATTCTCTAACTGGCCACCCTGGTCTATTTAATGTAAAATGATCGCTGAAACAGGGCAATTGTTAGTTATACTATTATATAATCCCTTGTTATTTATTTAAAAATAAACAAAAATGCAATTAATTTTTTTTTCAAACCTGGGTTCATGATATAATAGAAATCTCGCCACTCGTCCATCCAAACGTCGGCGACTCTGGCGGCATTGTGAAGAACTATTTTGGAAACCCCACCGGGGAAAGTATAGGGAGACTTGTCTCTGAACACGTGACCGACGTGAGAGCAAGGGATTATTTCCAATATACCTCCGCATTGCCATACCTAAGAGAAATTCAAAATTTTAGTAAAACATTTTTTTTAAATCCTCTTTACTCACGGTTATCTGAAAATTATTTTTTGTTAGACACAGGGTGATCAAATTAAAAATGTGTCCTAAATTATGAATAGGGTATAAAAAGAGACACGTTTTTTCAAAATGCAAAAAATATACTAAAATTATTATTTTTTGTAATTAATAAATAGTAAAATTAATTTTGTAAACAAATAAAACCCTTACCCTGAAACTCATTTCCAAATTTTCACCTCCCCAAATATCCATTCCTTCATCATACGCTCCTAATTCATAAAAATAATCTTTATCTATGGAAAACAACCCCCCAGCCATTGTAGGCGTCCTTAATGGAGACGTTCTATCACCACCTCTCCTATCCATTTCTCTTTGTGGTACTCTATACCTAAAAGAAAACAAAATATTAAATTTATTTAAACACACTTGATACCAAAACTTACCATCTAAAATTTAATTTCCAATTGAATCCACCCCAAGTCATATCTGAAGCAGTTATATACTCAAACGTTTCATCAGATATAACATCAATAATGGGACAAACTACAGTTTTCCTATCTTCCACTATCCTAGCCAAAAGAGGTTCCAACCAACCTTCAGTACATTCGCAATGTGCATCCAAAAACGTAATAACTTGTCCTTTGACATGTTTAGCACCCAAAAGTCGAGCTCTTATCAATCCAGAACGTTTTTCCGTGCGAAATACATGTACCGGCACCGGAAGTTTCGCTACGTAATTTTCCAACTTTCTACCCAAATGAGCTACAAAACAATTAATTATTTTAAAGTTTATCCGAGCAGAAAATCAACTGGGGTAATTTTTTTACGCTAATTAAATGTGAATTGGAAATTTACCACAAACTTTATTTAAAAAAATATTAGACCAACCTCCTTCGCTAGCATCGTCAACTAAAATAATTTCCTTAAGAAGGGGTCTTGGTGATCGATTGATAACACTCCAAACCGTTCTTAGGAGCGTAGACCAAGCTTCATTGTGAAAAACTATTACTATCGACGTAGTGGGAAGAAGTGTAGGATAAGTTTTAGTTTTACATCTACAATATATAAATGATAACATAATACTAAATGTTTAATGTGTAATTAATAGTAATAAAAAAATATTGATAGGTGAAACAATGGTTTTTGTTTATATGATTCAGCAAATCAATTTAGTAGGTCAACTTTCAATAAATATTTTTATTTCTGATTGTTAAATTTTATTTCTCACTTTTAGTTCATGTAATACAAAAAATATGAATTATATTACATACAATCATACTGTCTAAACAATACACACGATTTAACGAACGAGTGACTCTGTAGAGGCCATTTTATTTATTGCTCAACTATGATGCAGGTATTCAAGGGCGCCCATACGATCTATTCTAGGGGGGTGCAAGTTTCAGAAAATTATTTCAAAAGTTAACCACTAAAACGACCTGAAAGTGTGGTTTAACATAATTTTGATAACAAATGTTGTCTTACATTTACAGTAATTTTGTAAAATTGGTGCATAATTTAATTTATCAATATCACTTTATTTATACATGCAAGTTAAAAAAGAAATTACAATATGGAGTAGGTTTTAATTTTTAAATGTCAAATTGAAATAGGGACAGTAATTAAACACTACCTACTTGAATTAGGGTAACTAATATTTTTATCTAAACAAACTGCTCATACTTTTCTTTTCTTTAGTTAGTTGAAAAAACAAACTGTAAATTTTTTTTTGTTAAATTAATTCATGACTGTCTTCAAACATAGGTGACTCAGCTGTGCATACCGAGATAGAAGCTTCAAAAAGCAATTTTCTCCAATAGTGTTCCTTAACTGAGTTTTGACTCTACTTAGAGTACTAAAAGATAGTTCAGCATTCAACAGTGCATGTAATAGGAGGAAAAGTTTGGTAGAGAAAGAGAATTTCACTTACTATCACTTATCAGTATTTAAATTTATTTACATTGTGTTATGGTCTAAGAATAAATATGCTTAACAATCTTATAGCGTTTTCCATTCATCGCACTCGGGCAGCACTGGGTTTTTAGAGAATTCAAGGCCAGTGCTGTCAGATGCATGCTCTAGGGCAAAACCAATGGAACACGAAAATTGATTTGACCCGGAGACTGTTTTTATTGACATTTGATAACAATAATAATAATAATAACTACCGCAACCCTTCATCAAATAGCTAGTGCGAAATTATTGCCTTCGGTTCGCCCTTAGCTCGCTCGGAGTTTAAGTGACACATGAATGGAACACAAAAAAATGAAAAGAAAACGCTATTAATGATGCAGTACAAGAAACAATGTTTTTTCCATCAGTAACCTTAGTTGGTTCAAATGAACTTTTTAACATTTTCTGTATTGAGAAAAGTTTTTTCCTGGAAGATAACAGTACCGGGCCCTTCCACTGAGGTATTAAATTAAAAAATAACTTTTAACTTTATTTGAATCATATTACTTGAATGGTGCTTTCACAAACCTTTAAAATGTCAGATAATAAAATTTCTAGTGAATAAATTTTTATTTCAAATGGAACAAGTAAAGCAGTTAAACTGGTTTATAATATTAAAAATACAGCAAAAGATTTACAAAATAAATGTCAAGGTCAAAAATATCAACAATTTATGCAATAAAATAAATCAAAGTTTAATAGCCAAATCTAAGTAAAATTCAAAATGAGATAAATAATTTACTTACCCATCTAACCTAACATCAACTAGAGACCTATTTAGTGATATCATGTCACTAGCTAACAAATTAAACTGATTCAATTTGAATTTTTCTTTCATGAGTCCTTCTTGTTCAGGTGGTATATGGACTGCTTTGCCCATCTCTCCAACTTTTCCTGATAGAGAAGGTACAACTGGAGCTGGTCTCCATCTTCTTAAACTTTTAGGTGGATACGTTTTAGAAATACCATTTACATGATTTGAATCTCTAAAAATGTAGATCATTGCTTGTTTAATTAACACATTTTTAATGCCAGGACTTGATTTTATTTTAAATAATCTTAAATAGTTTAATAATAATTCAATTTGAAATGCTGGAAGTTAAAATTTATGACATATTATTTCAGTTGAAATTTTATTAATTAAAAGTACTTACACATTGTTAGGTTCATTTAGGGTGTCTTCCTGCTCGTTTTCATTAAAAGCCTCGTCTTCCACCAGTGCATCAGATTGGATTACGTCTAATTTCTTGCAGCCTCCACCTATACAGTCTGAATAAAAGGAGAGCACCACTACATCAATTAAAAACCATGCTAACGAGGTTAGGAGGATAACTCTGCAAGTATGAATTCTTAATTTTCCGTATAACATTTTTTTAGAATTTATTCAGTCCTACACATTACAAGTTATAGTTTTCTTTAACATGTATCACAGCTTCTGTTATTAATAAAAGAAAAAAAATAAAGTCAGGAAATTTTTGAATAAACATTCACTATTTACTTGTTATTTTTTCTTTTAATTATTACCGAACGACTTATCAACTAAACAAAATATCGATTGAATAACTTATTTCGTTATTAATTATTTCGGTTTTCATTTTCCGACTCAAACCTGCATTTTATTAAATAAAAACTAAAATTACACGTCGCACATTCTATTTGCATTCCACATATTTGACATACGTCACTTTTAGTCAACTATTTAATGCCAAATTGTGAGAAAAGGAAGGGATTGCATTCATTGCGTTTTCGTTTTTCTCTGGTTCTCTGGTTAAATTAGAGCGTTTCGATGGCAACCGAATCTTTAAAATTTTTTGTTTTAATTTTTAATTAAACTACTGAAGAAACTAAACTAATTAAAATTTCAAATTTAAATAAATCCCTCTCTCGCAATGCTGGGATCTATCAGTATAAGAAACTGTCACTAAAACTGCGTTGTTTACCACCAAGACAGGTGATACGGTTCTTTTTGTGTATTAAAAAACGAAGAAGAAATTTTTCACATTGTTCATGTCAAAATATTACGATTATCAATTTTAGTTGTTGCACAACATTACAAAAACCTCTTATATTTATAATAAAAGCAGTTGCAATAAGGTATTTGTGTTTAGAAACTTTAAGTTATTTATATAGATATACACAAGATGTCGTGTCCTTGGGCAAAAATTGAAAAACCAGAACCTATTAATTTCGAAGAAATTATGTCCGAACAAGTAGCAAGGGAACTTCAAGCAAAAGAAGACAAAAAATTACAAAATCAAATTAAAAATGTTAAAAATTGTATAGAAACAGAAGAAGCTACCCTAGAAATACCGGCTGATGTTTTGAAAGCTATTTCAAATGAAAACTACGATAATGATGAAATGATTGCGAAGATGCTCCAAATGCAGTTTGACAAAGAATACGATAATGACCTGAAAAAAATAGAAGAAAAGTACAATGGTGCTTCAAAAGTTTCGATATCATTTGATAATTATCGAAGAACCCCTCTTAATAATGGTAAACAAGTTATCACACATTGATTGTAACTAACCATACCTATATATTTATAATTTATTTATGTTACAGATTTTTTAAGTGACTCTGAAGAAGAAGAAATAGTAGACATAGTAGATAGAAAAGATTGGGACAGATTTGATACTTTAAAAAGACAATATGCTTCAATACCACCTTGTGGTTATAAAATGCAAGCAGATGGAAAAATGGTTACCAAACATGATATTGTAATGAGTGGCAGGAAAAATGCTTGCAAATTATTATCATTTCCACCAGATTTTCATACTGGTGATGGGGAAAATTTGGATATGAAATTATCAAACAAGGTTTTTAACAGGTAGGATGATGTTCTGTTTCTTGGGATAATTTATTTCAAGTAAGAAACATTTATAAATTTAAAATAGAGTTTGTTTGGGGTGACTAATTATATCTAGTGGCATCAGTGTTTTGTTAAAATTAAAGCATCTCTTGCCCATTATCTATACAGGTGAAGAAACTAATTAAAAAATTGTAGCATAGACTAATAAATAGGTTGCTGTAAAAGTATTCTGTTGTTGATGTAGTGTTCTTTATATGATGGACTTCCACAAAGTAAGGGTTAGTAGTACAATAAAAAGGTATTTTTATTGTTTCACAGAAAAGCTGAGAATCTTGTGGCATTTTTGGTTAATTTTTCTAACACTGGGTTAAAAGATTTTCACATGTTTCAGTTTAAAAATGCACTCTAAACATGAACAAACCAAAAGACATAAATTCCAAGATAAGAAAGAAGATCAAGCCACTGCTGAATTTGGTGTTGATGAGCCAACACGTGTTATACTGTTTAAGATGATTTCTTCTCAACTTTTAGAAAGAGTAAATGGTGTCATCAGCATAGGTAATAATTCTACTAAATACAAACTAAATTTAAATCATTTCACAATATGTTTTGTAGGTAAAGAAGCAGTTATAGTACATGCTGAATCAGATCCTTCTTATCCATTTGATTCAAATTTACCAAAAGAGTGTGTTATAAAAATTTTCAAAACTACCCTTTCTGAATTTAAGCATCGCGACAAATATATAAAAGACGACCATCGTTTTAAAGACAGAATAGGAAAACAAACCTCAAAGAAGATAATCAACCTTTGGGCAGAAAAAGAAATGGCCAATTTGATGAGATTACATAGAGCCGAAATTCCTTGTCCAAAAGTTGTTACTTTAAAAAAACATGTGTTGGTAATGTCATTTATCGGAGAGAACCATGTACCAGCTCCAAAATTAAAAAACGCCCTATTGGAACCAGCTGATTATATTATTGCATATGATCAGGTAATATATTTAGTTATATATGGTTCTCCTGTCAAACTTGTCAGCTCCCTTGGCTCATTGCATTATTTTGCTGTTGTTTAACATTATGTCCAGTTTCTGGCTCAATAATTGCATTGGCAAATACTTGGTAGAATCTCAAATCTGGGCTAGTACTTGAGCATTAGTAGAAAGTAAACTCATAAAAAAACAGTACTTAAAATTGTTGTCATGAATCTTTGTGAATAATTTTTTAAAAACGTTTCAGGTTATTGAAGGAATGAAAATGTTATTTAATAAGGCTAATTTGATACACGCTGATTTATCGGAATATAACATTCTTTGGCACAAAGATCAATGTTACTTCATTGACGTCAGTCAATCAATAGAACCAAGTCATGAAAACGCATTCCACTTACTCTACAGAGACTGCGAAAATGTCACTAATGTAAGACATTGTAAAGTACTATTTTTATACATATTTTGCTTTAATTTTATTTTTTAGTTTTTTAACAAGAAAGGTGTACCCAAAGTGTTATCACCTGATGACCTATTCAAGTCTATAACTGGCTGTGATTTTAGCGACGAACTTGCCCTGTTGGATTTGAAAGAATCGTTTAAGCTTAAACCGCATCTAGTGGATAAACCCGGAATTGAACTCAACTACAATTTTGATACTGCCTGGGAAAAATCCCAATTAGATTTACCAAAAGCGATTCAAGAAGATTTGACTTTGGTAGAACCGCCAAAGGCTTAATATTGTTATTTGTCATACACCTTTTTAACTTTGATGCTAAATACAAATAAGAACCAGAAGAAAAGTTAGTTTTAACGATTATTTTCTGTTTTGTTGTGACTAAAAGTATTTTTTTGTTTGTTATACAGAGTGGAACATGGAAGAATAGTAGATTGACGGTAGTCCAAATTCCAAATCTATTATTTTTCCTTTTATGATTGATAAGGATCGATGAAATGGTTTAAAAGTTAATGTTTTTTCATGGATTTTATCGTACAGAAATCATACCTTACACTTTTTTGGTTATTGACGGGATTTATGTACAATGTTGTTAAGAATTTTGGGTAAATAAATTAATTCAAATAAATGTTTTATTAATTTGATAACATAGACAAATTAGGTTTGGATAAGAAATTTGTAAAGGTTTTGAACAATTGGAGGAAATGCTTTTAAAATACCAGTGTTTTTTTATGAAATAATATATTTTTTGCACATTGTAATATTATTTGTGCGTTGGGCGACAATTTGTAATAGGAGTTACCTGTTGATAGTGAATTTATAAAAATATTTAGTTAACTTTTTTGAAAAAATAACAATATACCAAAAGAAAAAATGTAATTTACAATAAAACAAACATTAAGCTTAATTTCGTCTTTAATTAGTTGTAAAAGATACTTCAATAATTAACAGAATTTATAAATGTTTATCACACAAAAATTATAATAGTTAAATACCTCGGCTAGGGGTGAGTAAGTTCATTAGCTCTGACTATTGTACAATATTTGTTTCTTTAAGAAATTATAAGGGCGCCACTGAAATCTTTTTATTTTTTATGATACTACTGAAGAAAGTTCTTTTAAGCTGAGTTATTTAAATAAGTATCATAAGATCACTAGTGGAGGGATGATCTGCCCCAGTTGTAGAGATAATCCAGTTAAGAAGGTACATACGAGAGAAAATGTACATACGAAGTTTACAAGCTGTTCAAGTCTACGGAATCTCCAAATTCAAGAGATGCTTCTGGTTTACAGAATCTTCAAATTAACGAGTTGCCTCTAGTTTACTGTATTATATTCCAACTTTCTGTATATGACAGTAAATCAATAGAAGAAATGAGACTGGAAATAATTATTAAAACCTATTGAATTCGATAATGCCAACTCATTAATACACCTCGTAGCGTAGCTACTTTGAACTTCCAATTATAATTATAGAGACTGTATTCATTATTTTATTATTAAAAATGTTTTATGATAGATGGAGCAACTAGCGGTACTAATTGAATTTAATATTTAGGATACCAGGTGCTTAAAATGTTAACAGGTACTGTTACAACATATCAGCGTTTTTCTGCTTTTACGAACAGCTTTAACTTATAGTGGAATTCTAAGCACCTAAGTAAGGTAAGGTAAGCAAAAATCTGTAAAAATTAACATGATAATCCCTATACCTTACAGATTCTGAAACTCAGGATTCCACCATTAATTTCCTTTTTTTTTTCTTCATATTTTAACAAATTTTCCCTGATGTTCTAATACCAAACCAAGAGACTAAAGTACATCTTTAAAACTCGAGGTTGACCAATCACCTTAGAAATTAAAATACACTTTATTTCTAAAATTGAATAATTATTTACCATATAGATACAAAAAATAAATGTTAAATAATAAAACGTATCAAAAACAGAATAAAAGTAATGGTCACTGCGCGAATTTCAACTCCAGCCATCTTACTATTTGCTTCCAACTAACCGTTGCTGAAGAAACTATATTAATCGTCTCTTTTTATGAAAAAGTGTCTTAAGAGGGTCTTACTGCTAGCCTTAAAGGTCTCCAAAATCCGTCTTGGGCGTGCGTCCTCACACTTCTACCTTAAGATTTTTTAAACTCTTAGGTATTCTTAATGAATATAAAACTCATATGTACTTGTCTATAGAATCAAATTTTGACAATTTTAATTCTACATGTCGTTAAATATGTATTTAGAATTGCCATTTTAAACATTTTTTATAAAGAAAAGCTAACTATTTTTACATTTCTGCTTCTATAGACTAGTTCAGTTTATTTTATTCTTTAATTATGTTATCGTCTTATATAAAAAATTATACTTAATTAATTAATTAATTAGTAAACTCGCATTTTAAAATGTGGATTTTAAGATTAATGTATATTTGGTTCCATAGATACTAAATGAAAATAAAATTATATATTAAATACAACCCAGTAGACGTGTCCATACCAGATGCTGGCAATAGATCTTTCTTTAGTGTAATATAAACACACTGAAATTAGCAAATATTAAATGTTTCGTTTATATGAAAAGATGTAAGAATTATAGATATTAAGTTTGATTTGATATAATATATAATGGTGAATTAATTTATTAAATAAAATAAAATTGTTACTGTTACTAAAGGACATTAATAAGCGTTTAAAAAAATATTTAAACCCGGAAGGAAATATTCAGCTAGACAAACTACAAGCTATGGTTTGTACACTAAGTTAATGAAAAATTAAAGTACTTATTAATAATTTGCTTAAAATTCGTTGAGATTGATTTTTAATACTGCTTAAGAGCTTAACCGTTAAAGTGATTTATAGCCAAGAACGATAAATGTTTATCGTTCTTGATTTATAGCTGCACATTATAGCGTATTACCTACTTTTGATTTTATAAAATAATAATTATCATAGGGGTTCGGTCCTGACAACTGAAATAACTAAGTTGATTTGTCCTAGCAAAATTTTAAACAGGGGGTCTAGTTTTGAATATCAGTGAAATTGAATTCACAAGTGAAATATTTCGATTTTTAATTCACCATCGAAATGCTATACCTAGTTTTCAATTCTAGTGAAATGAAATTTTTATAAATTCACTTAAATGAAATTAATTCGATCGACACAATTTGACAACAATGGAAATCAGTCGAATTAGTTCAAATTATTAACGTGCGAGAAAAACATAAGATTAATTAAGGTTAAAAATACCATTATTTCTTATTTTGTTCTTCGAATCTTCGCCAAGTCGTCAAAATTTAAGATAATTCTACTTTTGTTAGTTGGTAATACGTGTTTTTAAAATAAAAAATTTGATAGGAAATGCAAATAGTATATTATAGGAACGATCCACATAGGCACATAGGTTTCAGTAAATTATAAATTTAGCAGAATCTCTGATTTAGTTACAATATTATGAAGTTGTACATAAAATAATACTGTTTTGATGGCTGATTTTAAAAATAAAAAAGTTTGGTGTAATACATACAAAAACATCCAATTTTAAAATATCCACCAAAACTTAACAATAAACTATATTGCCTAAACTAATGCAGTAACGTTCTTGGCGTAAACATATATCACCCTCTAAAAGGAATGGCCATTATTTTGTCAAAAATAAACGTTCTCGCTTCACTCTCGTCCACTAATAAAAATATCATACTAATATCTAATATAAACAATACTAATATACTTTGCTAACTAACTATAAACTAGATTCAAAAAACAAAACATGAAAATACAAGCAGAAAACCACAAAACAAAATTTCTAACGTAATTCGCAAGTGAAATATATATTTCAACAGCTAAATAGTATTCGAATTATATTTGTGAAATATTTTCGAATTCGAATTTTATTTCACTCGTGAAATTAGTTCAAAACTTGAGTTGATCGAAATATGAGCAATTTCACTTGTGAAATATTTCAAAACTAACCCCCCAGGTCCGTATTCAGATCCTAGTAAATTGCAAACTTATTTATTAAAAATATGCAGAATTCAACTACCGGGACTGCTGACTGCAGCAGCTCCCAAGATGAACACCCAACAAAAACGTATTCGTCTACACTCACAGAACAGCAATTTCCCACAAAAGACCAGGCCCCATATAGCACATGTACGACCTACGGACGTACTGGGGACGTACGAAACGGACGTATCGTTCGTCTTGGGGACGTACGGATTAGGGACAGTGTACGTCCTATGGACGTACCGGGTACGTCCTGATTCCGCGTAAATGGACGTCCCAGGTACGTACACTTTTGGTCCAAACTGTGCCTAATGTGGACAAATCTGGGACGTACCTGGTACGTCCAAATTTTTCGCAAATGGACGTCCTTGGTACGTACTCTTTTGGCTCAAACTGTGGACAGTTCTGGGACGTATCCAGGAAATAGGTGAAAAATAATCTCAATATTTTAATTAAATAAAACAATTTTTAATAACCATTTTTATTTCACAATGATTTATAAAATTTAAAATAAAACTAGGTAATAGGTAATAACAAAATTAAATAAAAATCATAAAATCAAAAGTAATAAAGAATTCTGTTAAAAAATACCTAAATAATACTTCCTTGATCTTCAATTAAATAAAATAAAAGCTTTAATGCTTGTTTCATGGACCTTTCCTTCGCCCTCTTTAGCCATGATTTGAGAGCTAGTTCTGTCTCTCTGAACGAACCAGACGACTTTCCTTCATCAGCAGCATCTTTAATCAAATAGCATCTATTAACTATCTATTAAATCCATCAACGCTATCCCTGTCACTATTATGTGAACCATCAACTACTAGCAATCGCTCGAATAATGGAACTCTTTGCCGGGCATACTTTAGATGTTTACTTATATTTGATCGATTCATTATAATATTAAAAGATAGCTTACCTTCTACAATTTCACTATTAACAGTTCACTATCAATCACAAATATGGTATGGTAATCTGTATTGTCTGTGTAGGTATGTATTATTTTAGTGCCAAAGCAAATATTCCTCCTTTTACATATCACACACACACTCATAGAATATAGGTTAGAATAACATATTGTCAAAACCCAACCCAAACTTTGGCGCGTAATTTAAAAACATTATAGGCGCTTTTTCTCTAGCTAAACAGTTAGGTCTGCTGATTAACACGGTTAGAATTGGTTTTTCTTTTGTACTGTTTAGTATTTACACTTTTTCTGTAACAAACATGTTTACAAACATTGAAATCATTGTAATAACTACGTCTATTTAGGTGCGTACTGAATACGTCCAGAAACGTACGTACTAGGTACGTACATTTTAGTACGAACTAGGTACGTCCAGAAATGTACGTACTCAGAACGTATCCGATTGGCTTTAGGAATAAATATCTGAAATGGACCCAATATGTACGTACTGAAAACGTCCATTTGCGGACGTACCAAGTAAGTCCAGATATGTACGTTCTGGTACGATATGTACCAGAACGTCCCCTCTGGTCCGGGGACGTAAAGACCCAAATCGGACCTAATATGTACGTCCCCAGTACGTCGTGTGCTATATGGGGCTATTATATTTCCAGCTATTAAAAATTTACAGCTTCAAAGAACACCTGATATCCCTAGGAACGCTAATAGGCCCAAAAAACATTATTCATATAATAGAGTTTGCATGTACCTTGCAAACAAACACACTGTTGAACAGTTCATGAATGAACACAAAGATATAATAAAAATAAATAATGAATTGGTTGCAGCAGGCAAATTAGTTATTCCATCAGAAAGATTAATCCTATCTAACGTATTTCCCACTATACCACATGCCTTATTAACGGAAGAAATTAGAAAATTGGGACTCTTTCCCCCATGTCATTTCTGAAGATCAGCGAATACAGTCACATCTATAGTTTCAGACGATAAATTTTTATAACTCCAACCAGTACCAATACCTGAATCCATTATTACAGGATAATTTTGTCACAAGATTCACTTGTATGTTTTTCGTGCAGAAGACAAGGTCATACTGCAGCTAACTGCAAACAACCAGCACCTAAAGACCACCACCCAAGCACCTCCATTCAAACCTCCTCGCAACAAGCCTCCCACACACCTCAAGCTAAAATCACAGCATCTAAAGACAACACTCAAATATCCTCTATTAAAAACTCTCAACAGACCTCCCAAACATCTCAGGTTCACGCCACAGCATCCACATCCGTATCACCACCAATCGCTACCATGGAAACAAGCCAATCTAAACAAACCAGTACTAAACGAAATTTTGACGAAATAGTCACTCCACCTCCGACACAAGAAGAGGAACAAAACAAACTAAGTAACGATCCATTTGTTAAACCATATGACGCGCCAATTAAAAAACCCAAAAACAAAAATATTTCAACTCAACTTCTTATGGAACCTGTAAAGGAATTCATTACCAAACAGAATCCACCGTTTATCCTGGATTTCAACCAGATCTCTGATCTTTTTGAAAATGTCCATGGAGCCCTAGATCAAATCAGCAACATAAGAAATTACACTAATGATTTCTCCCCGCTTTAGTAAACATGCTAACAAAAATATACCCTCTATTCACACATCGAGCTGTTAAAGCTACGTGCACAAAGATTAGAAAGAAATTACTCATAGAGCTACAAATTACTTATTCGGATACAGAAGCATCAGACGCTGAGAGTGGCTCCTTACAAAATTAACCCATTAACAAGACAATATTTTTTTTCTTTATAAAATTCGCGGGTTTCTCATCAATTTTGCAGTGGAACATAAATGCATGGTTTCAACAACAATTTGCCAATGCTCCAAATTATATTATCTAAATACAACCCAGATATAATATATGTCTCCAGGAAACTAACTTTAAAAACGAAAAGACACAAAATTTAAACAATTTTAAAAGTTATTGCAAAAACCTAGATAATCCAGCAAAAGCCAGTGGTGGAGTGGCCATTTTTATTAAAAACTCAATCGAAGCTACAGAAATTCCCCTTCATACAAATTTAGAGGCCATTAGTATTAAACTTACAACATCTACCTTCCTTCATCAATCCTAGTGGACACAGAAGAAATAACCGATTTGTTAGAACAAATTCCTCAACCCAGAATTATTACAGGAGATTTTAACGCTCATAATTTTTTATGGGGCTCATCTACTATAAGCAACAGAGGAAGATTACTGGAAGAATAATAAAAAACTCTTCGTTTCAACGTAACTTCCAAGTTTATTTGAAAAAATATGTTTTAAATTACAATGACGGCCGTTTCGCTAAGATGTTAATAGCCCTAAGGGATTATCCTGGATGTAATTCCCTCTAAGATCAGTATAACTGTGAAATGATATAGAAAAACCAAGAAAAAACTATATCATGCTGATATTTACAATAACTTAATATATTTATGTTACAATACTGTCTTATCTATGTATAAAATGTAAACTCAATCAAAGTAAACAGTTTAATAGTGGAGAACTTCCAAGATTAATCTGCTCATTAACAACTTTAAATTGTTGATCTGCTAGATGTCTTTTTATTTCAAGTTCTTCAAGGAAATCTAAATTTTGTTTTTTATCACAAGTGTGTAGTATTTGGATGTCATTAGTGTGTAAGAGTGAGGTTGGATGTTCAAGTAGGTGTTTTGCATAATTTGACTTATCTGGTTGTTTTAATCTATATGCTCTTACAAAATTAATTGTCCAAAATGTAATGCTGTATATATAGGTCAAACACAAAGAAATTTTGAAGTAAGATTCAATGAACACTTAAGAGCATATAGATTAAAACAACCAGATAAGTCAAATTATGCAAAACACCTACTTGAACATCCAACCTCACTCTTACACACCAATGACATCCAAATAAGTTGAACTTCCAAAAAGTAAGAGTTAGTACAATAAATTTAATTACTGGAAGAGGTAATTGACCACTTTAACCTATCTGTGCTTATTGACGGTAGACCTACTAGATTCAATATACAGTCTGGTGAATCCTCTTGCATAGACCTCTCTATATGTGAACGCCAGGCCTAATTCCACTACTCACATGGAATAGATTAGACTTTGTATACAACAGTGACCATTACCTACTTATTATGTACAACAACAAAAATCAAAATGTACAGTACTTCAATTCAAAATGGAACTTAAAGAAAGCAAACTGGAATCTATTTTCAAGTTTAATTGAAAACAACATGACAATTTTTGAAATAACTTCAAACATAGACGAGTCTCTTGAGACATTTCTAGCCATTATAACGCAAGCAGCAGAGAAATCAGTAGGCAAAACTACCCGCTTAAAACAACGTAATCCTGTTCCATGGTGGACGAGCGAATGCAAATCGGCTATTGAATAAAGTAAAAAGGCCTTTAACAAATACAAGCAGTATAAAATTGAATATTCAAAACAACGTGCTATAGCAAAACATGTCATAAAAAGTGCCAAACGCAAATCTTGGACCGAATATGTTTCAACTTTAAACACTGAGACCCCTATGACAGAAGTTTGGAAAAAAGTACGAAGAATATCTGGTAAATAGTAATCAGTATATTAAAAGTCTCGAAACAGATGGGAAAATGGTTACTGACAATGCGAAAATTGCCACAATCCTTGGAAATACTTACAAAAATCGGTCCAGTAATAGCAACTACAGCAAAACCTTTCTTATTAACAAACACCAGGAGGAGAAAAAGAAAATTAACATCACATTTGATTCAGAAGACCCACTTAATCTACCCCTTTCTCAATCAGATTATAAAGATGCTTTATCTAGTCTCAGACGATATATACATCCCACTTTCCTCAAACACCTTCCATTCAATGCACACGTACGATTGCTAGATCTATTTAATAAGATTTGGTAACAACACCAATTTCCAAAAATATGGCGTGAGTCTACAATAATACCAATACAAAAACCAAGTGGAAATCTTACCGTCCGATATCTTTGACATGTTCCACTTGCAAGCTAATGGAAAAAATTATTAACAACAGACTACTGTGGTTTTTGGAAAAGCAAAAATTGATTATTCCAGAGCAAAGTGGTTTTAGAAGACAGAGATCGACCATGGACAATATCGTAGATTTGGAAAGTGATATTAATGAAGCAGTCGCATTACGAAGTAAATGTCTAGCAATTTTCTTTGATATAAAAAGAGCTTTCGATAGAGCCTGGCATGATTATATCATCAAAAAACTTTATAAATGGAACGTTCAAGGTCACAGTTTAATCTTTATTAAAAATTTCCTTAAAAACAGGACTTTCAGAGTTAAGACAAACCTCACAACATCTGATGTGATGCATCTAGAAAATGGTTTACCTCAAGGTACTATTATAAGTCCCACTCTGACATTCTTTCTAACCTGAAATCACCAAATAAAAGCACGTGTCTATGCGGATAATCTTGTGGCTTTTTGCAAAGGTAATAACATATACAGTGCGGTCCATATGTATGGAATAAATTCATTTGTAGCGTTATTATGTACCATATGAAAAAAACCTGAAACAGGTCGATTTTTATTCTTAAATTGACAATTTACAGTATGAAAATATTATCCCCCTCCAGCACCCCTTCGGAATTACCTATAAGCACCCCCTCGAAAATTTTAAATTACAAAGGGGGTCGTGTGGCACCTCGTTGGAAAGGGATTTTAGTCCTCTGTTCAGCAATATAAAGTTTTTTAAGTTTGGTGCAATATTAACTGAGAAAATTGATTTTTAAGATGTAAAATTTTGATAATGTCTCTAACACAAAACTTTACGTAGAATGAAGATAATAATGTCACATAATGATTAGAATGTGTTTTTCAATGTATTGACACTTAAATTGAATGTTCAAACTGACCACCATTCACTTCTTGACAATAACCGAGGCGATATTGTTTGGTCTATTAAAATAACTTTAGAAATAATCAGGTATTTTCGTATCTGTTCTGCTAAATATTAGGAAAGATATTAAAATAATAGTCAAAAAACTAAATAAACAGTTGATATAAATCTAGTAGGCTGCTGTCATTTAGGTATTTAAAGTTACTAAAAGACGTCAGTATAATATTTGTGCGCGTATTAAATTTAATTATGGCTCATTTGTCCGAGACACAAAGAATAGACATTTTAATCATGATTGGTTGTGGTAATAAAACCAGAACTCAAAAGGAGGTTTGTGAAATTTTTAATAATAAATACCCTGGTCAACACGTTTCGCAGTCTACAGTTAGCAAAATTGAAAAAAAGTTTCGTGAAACTGGACATGTAAAAAATATTGAAAAACCAGGTAGAAATGTTCAATTTACTGATGAAAAAAGTTAGATGTACTTCTAGAGATTGAGGAAAATCCGCATAAGACAACTCGAGAACTTGCCGCCGACAATGATGTAAGTAAATCATCTATTTTGAGAGTTCTGCATAAAGAAAAATACCACCCTTACAAAGTTCAGTTGGTTCAGGAGTTAAATGAAGATGATCCTGATAGAAGGCAAGAATTCTGTGAATTGATGATGGATAGAATGAACGCAGATTTGCAGTTCATAAACAAAATAGTTTTTTCTGATGAAGCGACGTTTCATTTAAACGGAACGGTTAACAAACAGAACTGTAGATATTGGAGCAGAGAAAATCCTCACTGGATGTGTGAGGCTCACACTCAATATCCTAAAAAAGTTAACGTTTGGGCTGGTATCATTAACAATCAAATTATTGGCCCTTATTTTTTTGAGGGCACAGTTACTGGTGAGGTTTATCTAGATTTTTTGATCAACTTTTTAGTGCCTACATTACAAAGAGTTTTTCCTGATGTTTATCATCCAAATGAGATAGATCGATCTATTTACTACCAACAAGAGCTCCACCGCATTTTGCACGTACTGTTAGAAATTATTTAAACGGGGTTTTTCCCAATAGGTGGATTGGAAGACGTGGGGCGATCGAATGGCCGGCTAGATCCCCCGATTTGACTCCTCTCGATTACTTCTTATGGGGTTATTTAAAATCTAAAGTATATTTTAATAGACCAAACAATATTGCTGATTTAAAAGTTAGGATAACGGAAGAAATTAACAAAATAACCCCCGAGGTCATACAAAATGTTGTACGAGAATTCCAATATCGCCTCGGTTATTGTCAAGAAGTGAATGGTGGTCATTTTGAACATTTAATTTATGTGTCAAATACATTGAAAAACACATTCTAATCATTATGTGACATTATTATCTTCAATCTACGTAAAGTTTTGTGTTAGAGACATTATCAAAATTTTTCATCTTAAAAATCAATTTTCTCAGTTAATATTGCACCAAACTTAAAAAACTTTATATTGCTGAACAGAGGACTAAAATCCCTTTCCAACGAGGTGCCACACGACCCTTTTTGTAATTTAAAATTTTCGAGGGGGTGCTTATAGGTAATTCCGAAGGGGTGCTGGAGGGGGATAATATTTTCATACTGTAAATTGTCAATTTAAGAATAAAAATCGACCTGTTTCAGGTTTTTTTCATATAGTACATAATAACACTACAAATGAATTTATTCCATGCATATGGACCGCACTGTATATTCTATCATGCACAAAACTTTATCCAGCATATTGAGCTCTGGTCTGGTTCTTTTTTCAAAGAAAAACGTCTAATTAACTCCCACATTAAAACTATACAACCAGGACCTAAAACGTGCATCTTCTGTAAAATTCCTAGGCATGACCTTCGAACAATCTTTAACTTGGGACCTTCACATTAGAGATCTGATTTTATCCTGCCAAAAACGAGTAAATCTCCTTAAAACGCTGGCCCACAAAGAATAGGGTGCCGATCGTCAAATACTACTACTGACTATAGAGACCCTTATCCGATCAAAACTGGACTATGGTTCTATTTTTTATTCTACAGCCAGCGAAACTCTGTTAAAAAAACTGGACAGCATTCATAATCTATCTCTATGTTTAATAGGAGCATTCCGTACTCCACCAATAGAAAGCCTTTACTGTGAAATGAGTGAGCCCTCCTTAGAAGACAGGAGAATCTATTTAAGTTTAGTATATGGAACAACAATCAGATCAAATCCAAACAACCCTACTATACAAAATTGCTTTACAAAAAAATTTCAAAACCTGTTTGTAAATAAACCAAGAACTGCCAAACCCTTCTATGCAAGAGTCAGAAGTTACTTAAATGCTCTAAACTATACACTTCCAGAATGTTTCCCGCCCCAATTCCTCCCAGTCTCACCATGGCAAACTAAATTCCCAGAATGCCTTACACACCTCTCCTCATTCAATAAATACACATCAAATCTGAATTTAATTAAATCTGCTTTCAACGAAACGCTCGCTAATTTCACAGACCATGAGCATAAATATATAGGTACACAGATGTGACAGATGCATCCAAGTCAAACCAAGGTACATGTGCTGCGGTCATAACACTAACGTCCTCAAATAAATTTAAACTCCCTACAGATTATTCAATTTGCTGGGCTGAGCTATACGCAATCTACCAAGCTATGCTTACCGTCAATAAGTCAAACAATCTAAAATTTCTCATACTTACGGACTCTCTCAGTTCAATCCATAATCAATCCAACACATCTATTCAAAAAATCCATTAGTGCTAAAATTAAAACAAGAATTACATACTGCCTGCCCAAACGGAAAACAAACAACCTTTTTCTGGATACCATCCCACATAGGAATTCAAGGAAACGAAGCAGCAGACAGCGCGTTCAAGGAAGTTGCAGTAAGTGATTGTACGGAGTGTACAAAAACACTAACGAACGCGGATATAAACAGACCCATCTCGCTAATGGCTCAAATCTCAGAGTAATTAGTTTACTTATTACTCTGAGGCTCAAATTGAATACTCATGCGCGAACCAACTCCCACTCCCGTAGTTCCCCCTAAATGTTCGTGTCCCTTATAAAATTGTGTTGGCAAGCCTATCAATCCGTATATTATTATCCATAAGAGGTTAGTTCATTGTTTATTTTATTTGAGTGGATCTGTATTTTGTTTTTTTGGATCATCGCAGTATTTTTATTGTTATAAGCTCTAATAATAATAAACGAAATAAAAATTGAAACTTCTTTTTTGTGGTTTATGGCCTGAGCTGCCGGGTCAATCCGGCAAATAGAAGCTCTTTTGACAGCTACAAGGGTTTTTTCATTCAAGTAGTGGTATTCCTGGGTAGCAATACGTTGTGTTCCATGGAAAGAAGTAGTCATATTTTAGCAGTGGAAGGGGAAAATTCAAAAATATTTGCGCATAAGTATTCAATAAAGAGATAGGTCTATTGCTTAGACTAGGAAAGAGAGAGGACAGCGCATGGCAATGAAAACCTTATGCGTGAGAGTGAAGCCAATTTTCAAACGTTTGGTGGTAAACAAATTTGGAACATCGAATTGTATTTTTTTAGTTTTTTATTAATTTTCACCTTTTTTAATAAACTGAATAGACATTTTAAAATGGTTAATTGTGTAGCTTATAAGTGCAATAGTCAGAGTGCTAAAAAAGAGCAAGGAATTTCATTTCATAGGTAAGAAGTATTTTACAACTTTTTCCTTGAAATTTATTTTTATTAATATTACAGCTTTCAGGTAATAGATGTTTAACTAAATCACATATGTTATGTACGATAACTTAAATTAATTGTACATACATTTTGAACATTGTTTTCATTCAGTTTTAAAGATTATTTTTCAATTAATTGTTATTATTTTCTCATAGATGTAATAGTTTTGCAGTGGCGTGGAACAAAAACATATATTTAAAATAGATAAAATAGATTAAAATTGTAATATTTATTAAATAAATATGTTTTAAAATGATTGTTCTTTTTTTTTGGAGCAGTATACATTCAAAGACTTTTTTAAATTAGATTTGTAATACGAAATAATGAAAATTATTATTTAATAATCGTCTAAGAAAAATCGTATGATACGCCTATGTCAATATTGTCCGCCATTAGTTTGGTGGTAAATGGGTTACACAAATTGATTCGAATGCGCAGTCCTCTCTCTTTCCTTGTCTAAGGTCTATTGGCTGATGCGATTATCTTAAATAAAAAGAAATAATTATCATAAAGGCAATTTTGTTAGCGTACGTATTTTTAATTAATAAAATGTCCAATAGAATATGCCAACAATATTGTAATTAATATATTTCTACAGTGTGAGTGTGGAAAAGCCAAATGGAATTAATTCATTATTTCAGTTACTGTACATATTTATTGTAAATGCCGAAACATGTCAAATTTAAATTATAAATTGACATCTCTTAAAGTGAAAATTTCAACCCCCTTTGAGTGACAGTTACAACCCCAATTTTTTAAATGGACTTATGGGCTTGTGATAATTCATTTGAAAGGTCTCTTCATTCTCTATCCAAAAATGTTACTGTTTTTAAATCTATTGCAAAAATTAACATAAAAACAATAAAATGTACCTAATATTTAATTGTTCATAACGTATAAAATATGAATGCCATGACGTAGATGTTTAAAATGCTCACCGAGAAGGTCTTGGCAACATTTTAATCTTAAATAAAAATTTCTTCTAAATTTAATTAACATAACAGGGGTTGAAGGTAGGGATCACATTTTCACTTTAAAGAATGTCAATTTATAATTTAAATTTGTCGTGTACAGTAATCGAAATAATGAATTTTTCCTACGACCACATATGGAAGTGCTAGTTTGCACACTTATTTGTACTTAAGAAAGTAGCTAATATCAATACACGTATTGAAAAGTAAATATCAATACATACGTATTGAAAAGTAAAAAAATATAGTTCTATGATCTGTGACATTTACGTCAAATTTATCAATAGTAAACACATGAATGACAAAGCAAGGACCATTTAATTTTTTTTTGAATCTTCCTTGTGTCAAATATTGTATTGTAATTGCCAATACAAATTTTTCTGTATAAAGTAAGAATAAAGAATAAAGTTTCTTATAGGGTTTTAAATTTTTAAAAAATAAACATATTTTTATTCAGTATTATTATTTTTATAAAAACACTTTTAGAAAGAAGAACAGTTTATTCTTCTTTTTTATATTGGATTATGTTCCGTGCATGTGTCGAATGTGGATTTTTGAAGTTAGGTTTGTGTTTCTGTTTACAATACACCTATCTCTTTATTGAATACTCATGCGCAAATATTTTTGAATTTTCCCCTTCCACTGCTAAAATATAACTACTTCTTACCATAGAACACAACGTATTGCTACCCAGGAATACCACAATTTAAATGAAAATAAACCTTTTAGCTGTCAAAAGCTAGCTTCTATTTGCCGTATAGCCGCGGCAGCCCAGGCCATAAACCACAAAAAGGAGAAGTTTTAATTTTTATTTCGTTCGTGTACGCCGCTTGCTAGTTGTTATTGTGTTTTTCTTGTCTTTGTGTATTTAATATTAACGACTTTTGTGTGTACCTAGACTTCTTTTTGGAATTACTTTACTTTGGGGATTAGTGATTACTTTTGCATGTAATACCAACACAATTTTATAAGGGGCACGAACATTTAGGGGGAACTACGAGAGTGGGAGTTGGTTCGCGCATGAGTATTCAATTTGTGCCATTAACGAGATGGGTCTATTATATTTGCGTCTATTATTATTACATTACTTTTCAATTAATTTCACCAACTGACCATTTTACTTTTAATTTTTATAGAGCCCACAAAAAAATTAAAATGTCATTTATCTAATAAAGAATTTTGATGTGAATTCCTGAGAAAGGTGGTTATTTGATTTTAATTAATTATATTTCCATGCAATATATAAACTCGTTTAAATCCTAATTTTTAACATGACTAACAATTAAAATAAATTTTATAAATAAATTTAAAATATTTATTATAATAAGAAATATTGGGGTCGTAGGAAAAATCGTGTACACAACGCGTTGGAAAGTGTATTTCTTGCACTCGTTACGTTTCCGCACTCGCCACTACGCGGCTCGTGCTAAACTTCACTTGTGCGTAACACTTCACTTTCCACACTCGGTATGTAATATACTATATTCCATTTGACTTTTTCACACTATATACTGTGCACACAACACACTATGTTTTCTTTGTTTTTTCGACAGTTGTTCAGTAACAATTGCATTTTTGTTTTGATTTTTAAAAACTGATATTTTTCTCTACTTTTTTTATCAATACCACCTGAGATAATTTATGTATGGTGTGGTGTAAGTCATTAAATAAGTTAATAGGGAGAATAAAAATAAAACAACTAAAACATTTTACTTTAAAGATTTCTTTTATAATTGCTTCCGTTAATAAACTGGATTACGAATCTCCATATTTCTGGCTTTACGACTGTCTAGTAGTTCTGGTAATAGACATATTATTAATCCAGAAATGGTCATCCTTTGAAATGATCTCATGTTTTAGTCCAAGTGGGGTCCAAACGGCAAAAATGCAGGGGGCATCCGACTTAGTCACATGATGTTACCCTTGGATTTGGTAAAACCATTTGTGTTTTTTGTTTATCTCAACCGTCTTGTTCCAAAACGTAATTCTTCTTCTCTGAATTCCTTCTTCAGGGGCACGATCCTGGAAAATGTCACTAGTGACAATGACAAAAAATGTCGCTAGTCGTCAAATGTCAAATAAAAAAGTCGACCGCAGACACAAAATTGCTATTCTTCTTAGAACATAAAATAGTAAGGAAGGAGTTTATGTTATATCTACAATGTTAAAATCTCAATTTCGGGTGAAAGAGCATGCGACAGCGCATCGCACAAGCTCGAAAATCGCAGCCACGAATACATATAACAAGGATGTAAAACTCCTATGCCGAGCTATAAGCGCCCGTGGCTGAATTTACGGCTCCTATCTGGGCGGAGTCTAGTCCATGGTCGTTGCGTACTTTGTACTGCGCATCAGTTCGAACATCATACGATCATAACTATTCGAAAACACATGCGGTTGGTTATCTCGCTCGCACAAAGAAAAAGACAGCCTGTTACGCAGTACGGAGTACGCAACGACCGAGAATTTAACCCTGCCCAGATAGGCGCCTTTTCTCCTGCTACCCTCTCCACTCGAGTTTCACATCCTTGTTATATGTATTCGTGATCGCAGCCCTGGTGACGGAAGTCGGCCATATTGGATAACCATTTATGACTGATAGTCATAGTCAAATATAATAAAAACGGCCATGAAAACATGGGTGGCACAAAAATCACGGGAATGGTTTTGGAATTCACCAGGACAAAGGCAAGCGAAACAGTTCATAATGGAACATATTCGCAAAAGTTTACGTCAGACTTATTGAGTAAAGACAGGAAAACGGTCAAAACTGTAGTAAGTCTATTGACGGGGCACTGTAAGCTAAACAGGCATCTTAAGCTGATGGGGTTGACAGAGACGGATCTGTGCAGATTCTGTCACCTAGAAGAGGAAACACCAGAGCACATCTTATGTCAGTGCGACGGACTGGTAAATATGCGGTTCCTGACTTTAGCAGAAGAATATCCATTGGCAAGGGACTACATGAAGGTTACAGTCTCAAAGCTTATAGACTTCGTTAAGAGAGTCGGACTGGGATGTAATCTAGTTTTTCGAGGACCACAATAGATCTGAAAAGGTCGCAGTGGAATAGGCTTCTGGCCACCTCTTAAACATCTATCTATCTATCTATCATAGTTTTGTTTACAAGTTATAAAAATTTAGTTTTCTGTAAAAATTTGGATTAATTCATTATTGGTAAGTAGCTATTATTATAATAAATATACATTATACATACGTAAACTATATTTTGATGTTTAAATTAAATTAATACTTTGTATTGATCCCTAACCTATCCACTTAAAGTGACATAGGCGTATCAATAAGGGAAAGAGCATATTTTATTTTAATTTAAATCATTAATTTACAATTTTTTGGTTAATCTCATAACTGTATATGTCAATTATTTTTTTGTCTATGGAGTATTCTAAAGCAACGTTGTACAATAAATGTATTTGTGTATTAATTAACACATTACATTCACAGTTTCCCACGGGATGAAAATATTAGACGGAAATGGTTAAATATTGTGGATAAAGATAACTGGAGTCCAGGCAAGAATAGCTTTTTATGCTTACGACATTTTACAGAACAATCATTTGATAGAACTTCTTCAGTAATTGTTATACTAGTACCAAATGCTATACCTACAATTAAAATCGCAAGAATGAAATATGTAAGTAATTATTACATCCACAAATTGCTTTAATAACATTGACCAAATCTATATTTTTTCTCAAATCTATTTACAGATATTTTACTTAAACATTTCACTAATATATACCTTTTCTATGCAGGTAAGGACTAATTACCCTTATGCTGAAGAGATAATAACTACTAGCAGTGAAACTATTTCACCAGTTCCTGTTCCTGAAACTCTACGCATCTACTTCTGAAAGTCCTCGTAGGAAACAACTTATAAAAAGCATCTGTGAAGTACATTTAAAAACAAGAATTTATTATATGTGTAAAAGTAGAATAAATAATGTAGAAAAAATTAGATATGTTTACAGAAAATTGAATTTAAAGGCCAATAGTAGTAGAATGAAAAATTTTAATAAATCTTGTGTAGCAAATAACTGGTTTTATTTCCTTAACTCTAGTACCCCCATTTTAGGCAATGTTATACTATTTTTTTTCCTCTACTTCTCTTATTAAAATGGTTATTCTAATCTAATATATAATGATTAGTGTCCATACTGAATAATATGTATGTTTAAATAAGGAAATTATTTTTCTACAAATAAAAATATAGGACGCCACTGTTAAAAAGTAACTTCCGGTAGCCATCTTGGATAACCATCCCGGTCAACTGTCCTTGAACGAGCATTACTTCCTTAGACAAGCAAAGAGAGAGGACTGCGCATTCGAATCAATTTGTGTAACCCATTTACCACCAAACTAATGGCGGTCAATATTGACATAGGCGTATCATACGATTTTTCGTAGACGATTATTAAATAATCATTTTCATTATTTTGTATTACAAATCTAATTTAAAAAAGTCTTTGAATTTATACTGCTCCAAAAAAAAAAGATCAATCATTTTAAAACATATTTATTCAATAAATATTACAATTTTAATCTATTTTATCTATTTTAAATATATGTTTTTGTTCCACGCCACTGCAAAACTATTACATCTATGAGAAAATAATAACAATTAATTGAAAAATTATCTTTAAAACTGAATGAAAACAATGTTCAAAATGTATGTACAATTAATTTAAGTTATCGTACATAAATGTAATTTAGTTAAACATCTATTACCTGAAAGCTGTAATATTAATAAAAATAAATTTCAAGGAAATAGTTGTAAAATACTTCTTACCTATGAAATGAAATTCCTTGCTCTTTTTTAGCACTCTGACTATTGCACTTATAAGCTACACAATAACCATTTTAAAATGTCTATTCAGTTTATTAAAAAAGGTGAAAATTAATAAAAAACTAAAAAAATACAATTCGATGTTCCAAATTTGTTTGCCACCAAACGTTTGAAAATTGGCTTCACTCTCACGCATAAGGTTTTCATTGCCATGCGCTGTCCTCTCTCTTTCCTAGTCTAAGATTACTTCCTTACTATTTTATGTTCTAAGCTATTCTTGAAAAGGTGAGAATATTTAGTAACTTTTTCTATTTATGGTTGGTACTCCCGTTGAAACCGAATTTTTGTCAAGCCGAAATAGTTTTATAAATGAAACATCACTCAAACTGAATGGGTCCACTGGGGTCCTCCTCCTTCTTACAACCTCTTCTTCGTCCTCATTTTTTTCTAAATCATTTAACATGTTTAGAAAGATGTTTAAGTCCATTTTTAATAACAATAAAGCTTGTAAAAACTTTCACCACCACGTAATTAATCGTAATTTTTTGAAGGTTAAAAAAAATAAGGTTATCCTTCATGAAAACACCTTTGACAGTAACCTAATGCGCCGAATCGGAAAAAAGTATCTCGCGACTTTAAAAGTCTCCACTACTTTACGAGAGACATTTAATGTCACTTTAACGTTGCCAGTTTGCAAGCGACATTTTTTGTCATTGTCACTAGTGACATTTTCCAGGCGATCGGGCCCCGGGTTTCATATTTTTAGCAGAATAATATGGACATTTTAGAGGTAATGCCATCCGGAGTTGATCCTAAAAACTGAAAATGTTAATTAATAAATAAATAAATAAACCACATCTCATAATTTTCACATTTAACAATGTTTCGAAGCTCAGACAAAGCTTTAGGTTTTTTCAAAAAAGTCATTTTATCAATCACCAAAGTAAAATTTCGCCTAAAAGCAAAAACCATTAAGTTATTTTATATCCTTATCTCTAAGTAAAATATTTATTTTTGGTAAATAATTGAATTACCTGATCTTTTTTTTTTTGAAAACACCTTTTCTTATACCTTCAATTGGGATTTACTTCCTCTTCGATGAACAGGTTCATTGGTTTTCTTTGGAGACATTGTAGATATTACCTGAATCGCAAAACATGTTCATCTGTTTCTGTTTGTTAAAAAAAATTACCTGATGTATATATTCGAAAGTATTCACAGAAATAATCACAAAAGTCAAAAAATAACTAGCAAAATATTCAATACACAACTAACACGCACTAAAAGCAAATCACACTAAAATGAATGCACCTATATTCCAAAAAATAGAATATAAAATACTTTGGTCAAGCCAAGCCGCTGTAATATTTTAAACAAACCTTCTTCGACAATATACGAGTAGTGGGGTTTACTCAGTAGTCCCCGTCTCTCACCGCTGCCTCCCTCAGAAACTCGAGAACCCGAGTAAACGGGTAAGATTTTTCATAGAAGTCTCTGCTGATGCTATTCTAATGGAAAATTGTTATTTAGTTTCTAGTTTAGATGTTTTACGTATTTTTAATCCCTTGGAAGTAAAAGTGGCAAGAGGCACTTTAATCCCCGAGATGTAAAATAATATAACAAGTCTTTCTGTCTTAATAGTTTTGGTAGAAACAATAAAACAATTATATGACATACAAAATGCAAGGATCTGTAATTCTCGAAAGTTGAGTCGCGCCACAATACTTACGTAAAATTTGACCCATTGTGCGTCCTTCTGAGGTTAACCCTACTTACTAGCTCTTCATAATCAACCTATACCTGTCTAAAGTAAGTGATATATTGCCAGTAGGCAGCTCATTCAAGTTCTCGCCAAAGACAGATAATTTTAAACTGGTCCTTGGAGCCTTATCTAAAAAGCAGCTTTATCTAGGAAGGTGTTCAACTGTCTGTTTTTGTTGTTCACATAACAGCCTGTTCAGATTTTTCTTAGGTCAAAATTTTCTTTTTGGTCATGGCCACGTATTTTTTGACTGTTTTACTATCCGGGTGCTATTCTTGAGTTTACACGAAAAATTTCTCATACGAAAGTATTCTCTAAAAAATATGCGCATGCGAATTTAAACCCGTATTCTTGAATACCACTAGAACAACTTGATTACGTACACGAATATCCTTCGTGTGACTAATCTGACAACACTGTGTTAAAGCAGTGCATCCATCCTAAAAACAAGTTTTACTTTAAAAGTTGGTGTTGATGTTGGTAATATCATCGTTTTCTGCTTAGAACAAAAAGAAACAGGAAGGAGTATATGCAAAATGACCTTGAGTCCAGAAAGGAGCTTGCATATGACGGCCAATTGTCAATTTTAATTTCCGTTTCCATTGTCGTACCGAAAAAAAATAAAAATGATATCATGGTTTTTATTTTTAACAAATTTCAACCAATCAAGTGTGTGAATACAATTAGTGTTCTATATAATTTAGTATTTATAAGAACCGAATGATACGCCTATGCACTCATTTTTGACATTTATATGCAAATATTGCTTTGACAGTATACTATAAACATAAACAATGAGTCATACAAGGAGCTTCAAGATGGCCGACTTCCGTCGCAAATTTTCCTTAAAGTTAATATATGACAGACTCCTTCCTGTTTCTTTTTGTTCTAAGGTTTTCTGTTAAATTTGACAGCTTTTATTTGTAAGACGCCCATACAGTGACGATTGTTCTGTCTCGGTAAACATACCTTTAGTCGTAACTAAACTTTTTTCTAATCTATGGTGGTAACCTTACCTTGTCTTCTCGACAAACAAATGTCAAACTTTATATATCACATTATAAATCTTATAAACTGATTTTTGATTATAAAACCTATAGTTTAAGTTATTTGGTTGAGTTTCTAATTATGTTGACAACTGCAAAAAAAGTTAGAACGGGTAATATATCCCAAGCAGAAAGAAACTTTTGTAGAGTTTTTGGAAAGGAACGTGAAACTTCTTCTTCGATATTCTCCAATATATTTATGGTCGCTATTTGACTCAATTCGTATAATCCAGCCATATTTTTTGGTTGCTTATTCTCTCTCAGTATTCGATTTTTGCGTTTCTCATGGAGCAGACCCAGTAGAAAATATTCGCATGAAAATATTCTCCTACGCGACTAAAAAAATCACATTCTATCGATCAAGAATACGCATTTGAAGTTCTCATACGAAAAACCAATAAATTCGCATACGTAAATCATTCTCATAAACTCAAGAATAGCATCCACACATTCTTATAGCGTTTTCTTTTGAGATTAGTAGAAAGTGATCTGAGTGCGCTCTCGGTGCGCACTGAAATTGCTCTTGCACTGCCCCAGTTTTTACTGTGCACTGGCAACGGACGTTTTCGGGGCGAACTGTGTGTTTTTGACATTTCAAAAGAATGCATTTGATATAATGCACTTTTTTGGTTATTATTATTACAGTACTATTAGTACTGAAATTACCGAAGGCGATTATACGTTGAAGGAGAACTTAAAGTATAGAGCTGTTTTGATCAATATGAGATTACAGGCGTGCTAAAATAAAATAAAATAAAATAAAGAAGCGTTTTATATATTCTTCACAAACTTTATGTTCTAAGCGTTAAACTCTTGAACCTAACCTATTCGTATTGTCCTGTCCTGTAAATTTGTTGTACCATGGTATTGCCCTGAGTCGAATAGTCAGAGCAGTTTTTGATGCCCTCAGGTCACATCGAGAGCGAGCAGTCTATTCAAAAGAACATGTGTGACAGATTGCTCTCCCTAATGACATTTCAATAGAGCACACAACTCGCTCTCAGTGCGTTGCTCTCTTAGAACAAAAAGAAACAGGAAGGAGTCTGTCATATATTAACTTTAAGGAAAATTTGCGACGGAAGTCGGCCATCTTGAAGCTCCTTGTATGACTCATTGTTTATGTTTATAGTATATACTGTCAAAGCAATATTTGCATATAAATGTCAAAAATGAGTGCATAGGCGTATCATTCGGTTCTTATAAATACTAAATTATTTAGAACACTAATTGTATTTACACACTTGATTGGTTGAAATTTGTTAAAAATAAAAACCATGATATCATTTTTATTTTTTTTCGGTACGACAATGGAAACGGAAATTAAAATTGACAATTGGCCGTCATATGCAAGCTTCTTTCTGGACTCAAAGTCATTTTGCATATACTCCTTCCTGTTTCTTTTTGTTCTAAGGTTGCTCTGGTCTAAAAAGAAAACGCTTACCAGCATCAGCGGTGGTGGATCTAGCAGAAGAACGCTATTTTATTTAACGGTAGATGGGACGACGAAAAAGACTTCAGGTTATCCAAGGAACTTCTGAAGTTGGTTTAGTTCTTACAAAAAATAGCCTTGATTATCCAACCAAAAAATAATGGATTGGTGGAATTAAGATCGTATCAATATTAGTTTTGAAAAGTGTGTTTTTTTTGTCACTATAACAGTTCACATGCTTCATTATCGTCGGTGTCTGTCCATGAATTGTCGAAATCGGCATCGCCAATATGTATGACATAGAATAAGGTTTAGGTATATACACTTGAAACGCTGAAAGATTACCCGTGCGTCATTGTATGTAAGCATACGAATAGGATAGAGAAGACAACAGTTTATAATTTAATATTATCATTTGATATTTATAGAAAAGGACAGCACATAGAAAAGGTGTGACGTCAAAATTTGTGTTCTATGATGTTGAACTGGGAAATGTCAACGAAATGATTCCAAATGGCAACATCATAGGTGTGTTCGGGGAGCACGCTATTTGCGCCATTTGGCGCTATCTCGTACTATTCCTCGTTTGCGTTATATGGCTCTTGGCGCTACATAGCTCGAAAGCGTGCTCCCCGAACACACCCCATAACTCTCCAGAAATAACTTTTGTTTGAGTTATTTTGTTATTATTATACTTTAAAATATAACGCAAGTATCATAATTAAATACATATAAGCAAAATCTTTCCAAATTCGATTTTTAAAGTACCATTTTTGTAAGTATTCTTAAAATTTATGACAATGCACAACTTTGAAGGTTATGTTCAAGAATGATAAAAAATTTACCAGGATTGCTTAATCCCATAAGACGTACGTTCGCCAAAAAATCGATCGCACGTGACGTCACTGCAGTCCTAGGCCGTATTAAAACGATTTTATGGGAATATTTATTATAAATTATAAGTGTTTAATCTTAAAAATCCAAATAGTGGTACGTTACTATTACAGAAATCATTAAAATACTGTCTAATTCCTATTATTTCCATGCATTTATATGGTAAACGTTATAATGAAGGACTGCAGTGACGTCACACAGCTGGCGGACAAATCAGCCCGATTAGGCAATCTTGGTAAATGTTTATCGTTCTTGGGTTATGTTATATTTTCACGGAAATTGTCTATCTACTTTAGTGATATGTAAATCATATGAATGAACACTTACCAATGAAAAAACAGTAATTAACTCCCAAAAATCAAGAAAATACAATAAAATAGTTAATAACACCTATAAAACATACCATAATAAAAGTTGTTTGGAATCATTTGGTTTGACACTTATTACGTCACTACTTTTCCAGTCCATAACGTGATCGCAAGTTTTCTTCTATAAATCTGCTCTGAGATTGAATTGAATTTTTCTTTATGAAATTTATTGTACTAACACTTACTCTGTGGAAGTCACTCTTACAAACGGTTTATATAAAAATTATAAAGTTTTTAGCTTAATGGCAGTTGCATCAGCTTATAAAGATAGGAATGCTCTATGAAGAAGGTTCTTTGATAGAAGCACCAACATAAGAGTGTGGGGAGGGAAAAAAATTCTTAAACTAAAAATAACGTACTTCTCAGAGCGGCAGAAATAGACTCCCAGTGTGAGAAAAACCTACAATGACCATCTCGGCCAAGCTGTCAAACATTCCGGAAGATTGAATAAAAATATTAACAGTTACACCGATTTACCAAACTTTGACTTTGATGCGAATTATTTAATAGACAACTGTTGTTAGGCACCTACTCCTTGATTATGTATTTAGAAGATTTGTCTTAGTTGTTATGTTGTTTTTGAGTGACATAGGTTTGACACATTTGTCAACCATTTTTATTCGTCCAATATTTACCTCGCGAACTCTTGTATTTATTTCCTAGTGTAAATAATGTTGATTAAAGCCTAGTATTACAGAAAAGGCTTTGTCTTAATATATCAATTTAATCAACATTATTGTTACAATATGCCCGACGTCGAGGGTAAGTCGAACTTGCGGCACGCTATCTCCGACCGGACCGGTTTGACACCGAACCTAGTACAACATGTGCGGACTTAAAGTGGGAGCACTGGCGAAAATCTTTCGAAAGCTTCCTGAAAATTGAAGCGGCTTCGGTTACAGAAGAAACAAAATTACTCGCACTGATTAACCATGTATGACATTCAATTTATAACTTAATACGTGATTGTACTAAATACACCGACGCCGTATCTCGACTTAACGGCACCTTTGAAAGGAGAAAGAACGTGATTCTAGCCCGACACCTCCTAATGACACGTAAACAGCAACCAGGTGAGACCATAGCAGAATACTCGAGAGCTCTCAGCTCTCTCGCTCATTATTGCGACTACAAGTCAGTAACTGCAGATGAACACCAGAGTCAATCAATTCGCGGAGCGCTAATGGCCGGAATTACCAGTCAAAAGATACGTGAGCGGTTGCTGGAAAATTCTGACAAATCACTAGAAGAGACCTTGAAGCTCGCTCTCTCCTTAGAAACAGCAGAAAGTTTATGCCAAACAATGCAATCTCCGATTCTAAGCTACGGAACTACTACGGTTAATGCTGCGACCGAAAACGCACTTGGGGCTGACTGTCAACTCCCTCGTAACACTGCTGCCGCCGCTAGCACTAATAGACATCGCCGGCGTTGCTTCTTCTGTGGAAGAAACGTACATCAGCGGTTAAAATGTCCAGCACGCAACGCTGAATGCCAGAAATGTTTCAAAAGGGGCCACTATGCAAGTGTTTGTCGCAGCTCTGGCCGTTCCAGTCAAGAAACTCATGCCACTAACGCAGTAATCACGGGAAATCAATCTGAAGACTCTCCGGCTTCATATCTAGCCGCTATATGTGCCGCTGCGCCCTCAAGCTTGCGTAAGGCGACAATTGCAATATCTGTAAACAATCTCAACGCTCGTAGACACCGGCAGCTCAATAAGCTTTATCAACAACGAACTGGTCCAGTTATTAAGTCTCAAAAGGAAACCTTATTCCCAAACTGTAACTCTCGCCTCTCTAAATAATACTTCTCTAGTAAACGGTATCTGCCATGCCACTATCCAGATGAACGGCCATACTTACAAACACCAACCGCTCCTTATCATGAACAACCTGTGTGCAGACGTTATTATTGGGCACGACCTTCTCAGAAATCATTCGTCTCTTGTGTTACAGTTTGGAGGGAATAAAGAAACACTAAAGATATGTAACGTACTTGAGGCTTCGGTGCCTCCGGCATCGGTATTCACCAACTTGATGCCGAACATTCGACCCGTCGCTATACCTTCCCGGCGTCACTCCGAGGAAGATGAAGCCTTCATCACCAAAGAAATATCAGACCTTTTGAACCAAGCATATCCCCTTGGAGAGCTCAAGTTTTGGTCGCCGGGGGCGGCAACCACAAAAAGCGTATGGTTATCGACTATTCTCGGACAATAAATCGGTATACTGAACTAGACGCTTACCCAATACCGAACATCGATACAATCGTTTCGCGTGTTGCGAAATATAACGTCTTCAGCCAGCTAGACCTCAAAAAGCGTACCACCAAGTCCCCATCCTCCCGGAAGAGAAAATCTATACGGCCTTTGAAGCCTGTGGTAATCTTTACCAATTTACAAGAAGAAGGATTCTACCAATCTGCTCGGCTACTCCATTCATAATAACAGCATTAAACCGGATAAAACTCGCCTGGAACCACTTCTAAATCTACCTGTCCCCTCTGACACTGCAACACTCAAACGAACGCTTGGACTACTTGCACATTACTCCAAATGGATCCACAATTTTTCAGCGAAAATCAGACCTATCGTTCAGTCACCATGCATTACCACTTTCTCAAGATGCCATTGCCTGCTTTAATGAACTTAAGACTGAGGTAGCACAATCGGCGCTTGCTTCCATCGTTGACAAGGAAATATTTACTGTAGAAACAGATGCATCGGATTTCGCCATAGCAGCGACTTTCTCCCAGAAAGGACGACCGGTCGCATTCTTTACACATATGCTAAGTGACTGCGAAAGACGCCAGCCAGCCAGCTATCGAAAAAGAAGCTTGTGCAATTGTTGAGGCCCTGAGAAAATGGCGTCACTATCTAGTAGCTAGACACTTTATGCTTATCACTGTTCGACCAGACGCATTCTAGTAAAATAAAGAATGAAAAGATTGAGAGGTGGCGTCTGGAACTGTCATGCTACAAATTCGATATAAGCTACCGTCCAGGAAGGGACAACGTTGCCGCCGACGCTTTATCGCGTGTATGCGCCACTTTAGATGGCCCGCCCAACAAATTAATTGCGATTCATAACTCACTCTGTCACCCAGGTGTCACCAGAATGTTCCACTGGGTTCGTTCGAAGAACTTACCATATTCCATTGAAGAGATAATAAGGATGATAGCAGCCTGCCCTATCTGCGCCGAAATAAAACCTAGATATGTCCGTAATGAAGGGCAACTTATAAAAGCAACGTCTCCGTTTGAAAGACTCAATCTTGATTTTAAAGGGCCGCTACCGTCTAATACGCAAAATAACTATATCCTGACCATTATCGACGAGTACAGTCGATTCCCATTTGCGTATCCCTGCAAAGATATGACTTCAGAGTCACTCATCAAATGTCTAAAAGACCTTTTTTCGTTATTTGGTACGCCCGCCTACATCCACAAGGACCGAGGAACATCCTTTCTATCTGATGAAATAAGGAATTTTTTGACAAGTTTAGGAGTTGCGTGTAGCCGAACTACTCCCTACAACCCTCAAGGCAACGGACTTGTGGAACGACTTAACGGGACTCTGGAAAACAATTTAACTCCACTTACGCTCCAAGAAACTCGATTGCCAATTGGGAACACGCGCTACCTGTTGCACTTCACGTTATCAGATCATTGCTGTCAACTGGAACCAACATGACCCCACATGAAAGATTATTTATTCACATGAGAAAGAACATACGGAAGTCGAAGTATGATCCTGCCGTCGAACAATTGGAGCTCCTACAGAGTAATCCGGAGTATTCTTACATACGACTTCCTGACGGCCGTGAAACTACAGTCTCCAACCGACGCTTGGCACCCGTCCCACTTCGCGAAGAGGACGAAGATGATTTATATAACGTGTCACCTCCGGAAACAGAGCGCGAAAGGACGCCTCCGGGAGCAGAGGAGACATCTCCAGAAGCAGAAGAGGCGGCTCCAGAAGCGGAAGAGGTTCAACAACCTAATCAACACGTTGAACTCCGTCGATCGGCTCGAGAGCGCCGGCCACCTGCCCACCTACGAGACTTCGTCTCAATCATAAGCTACGGGGGGTGAATGATGCGAACTATTTAATAGACAACTGTTGTTAGGCACCTACTCCTTGATTATGTATTTAGAAGATTTGTCTTAGTTGTTATGTTGTCTATGAGTGACATAGGTTTGACACATTTGTCAACCATTTTTATTCGTCCAATATTTACCTCGCGAACTCTTGTATTTATTTCCTAGTGTAAATAATGTTGATTAAAGCCTAGTATTACAGAAAAGGCTTTGTCTTAATATATCAGACTTTTAACATTTAAGATTTTTCTATTGTGTATTTTCTTGGTTTTGTGAAATTTTGAGATATTAATAGTGCATTATATAAACACATTATGGTTTTATTTTGTTTCAAAATGAGGAAAAATTAAAATACATTACTTAACCTTTAAAGCAAACTTTTTCATTTAGTTTATTCTTATCTATTCTTTTATGCATATATGCATAACTGTCGACCCTCCAGTGCCTCCTCTAAAAAACTGAGCATTTTTTTTAATAGAAACAACAAAATTTTGGTATCCTTTATTTTTCTTACAGCTAATATAGATGTTGAAACGAAAATTCTAATTAGCGTTTATACAAATCTATCGTTACAAAATAAAATAAACCTAATTGGTATTCTTAAAGTAAAATACTACTACGGAATCGTTAATTTGTCTTTTATCACATTTGTAGAAAAATATTAATAAAACTAAAATATTATTTTTTCGAAACTATATGAACGTTTAACCAATCACCAAAGAATAAAATTATGATGTGCATATTAACTGAGATTCGATAATTTTACAACGTACTTTTTTAAATTGTCCGATTATTTTGTGATAATATCGTTAAACCGCGTTTAATTTATTACAATGGTCCTTTACAATCCCACTATTCCAAAGACATAATCTATTTTTAATATTATTCCTCTAACCTCATTCGGTAGGTATATATATATTACCTACACTATTATTTTTCAATAAAGTTTAAATATCAATTTAATTTAGTCCGTCTGTGCATATAAAGTCAAGAAATTTATATTTCTTTATCTAAAACCTTAAATTTGGAATATATAAATTAAAATTTTCTTCTTTGGAGCTAAAAATTTAGTAGCCATGTTGTTATATTCAAACGATATTGAAAAGTAGATTTGCAAAATAAAGAAACAATATTTACAAGAGCAATTAGTGGTTAAATTTTTGAATGAAATATTAGGACACATAATAATTTGTCAAGGTAATCTAATACCTTTTTAATTTAAATAATAATATCAAGAATTTTTTGAATAGAGTAATGATAATTTTTATTAGAAAAAAATTGGATTGGTCAAACGTGCGTCTAATTTTGAGTAACATCCGGGGTAAATGAATAACCAAGTTTGCAAACAAAATCATTTATCGCCTGTATGGATGGTATGACTGGACCACTCCGTACGTGCTACCCCGTTGAGGCCCGTTGACGTAATCACCAGCGGCAGCTGAACATGTTCCTATAATAAAAAATACAAAAATCAAATAGAGAATAACACTACTTGCTTTTAAAATTATTTTAAAAACTATATATATACAGTATAAAAACTTCTCCACATACGTTAGGGATATTAAAAATATTTCTTTAAATACCAAAACTATAAATAAAACAAAAACAGATACGCTTAGTAATCATAAATTTAGTCAGAAATATTTTAAAAACAGATCAAAAGGCATTATTAAATATTTTGAACGCTTTTAATCTTGTATAAGTGGAATTAATGAGAAAATGAATCAATTTGTAGTGAACACTGATGAATCGCGACGAAAGTTTTTCTGAATCATTTTACGTTTTTTTTGTAATTTATAAGTTAAATAAAGTTATCATTGAAAAAAAAATAACTAGGCTTATTTTATTTATTTAACAGAATTGTGTGTATGAATCGTTCTCAGGTAACCCAACCAGCGATTATAGAGAGGGTAGCCTATTATTGTAATAATACGCCAGGAATACAGAGTGCCAAAAATCGAGTAATGCGATTATCATATTTTTTTTTGTGGCAACACTTGAACCATTTGAATACTAAATTAGGTTTTATTACTTCACGTTGATTGTGAATGAGTATAGTTAGTTTATTATAAAAACCAAAAATTATAAAAATATGTATACACGATACCAAACCATTTGGGTACTTCTGTTGGTTGTACGCAGATGTTTTAACATTCTTCTTCGAAGAAAATTTAATGTAGAAGAACGAAGTAGAACTATTGGTATGCTACAGGGTGGAGCAAAACAAAAGGAAGTTACCCACATTTTCAATGTGTTATTTTTAGACTTTCAAAAAGATGTCAACATACGAGAAACAGGACAACTAAGGAACGGTCACCAAATTTTCCGAAGGTCTGCTCAAAGAGAACCCCTGTTAACATATAGGCAGTTGAGTCTTTCAGCTGCTGCCGGTGTCCTGTCAAGTTTCCTTTGAAAAAAGGTAAAACGTGTCACGGTTTAGTTAGTTCCTTTTAATTAATAATCAAATGTTTTTAAATTATTCTTTGTTAAATAGTATCCGCTCATCTGCCAACTTTTTAATGTACCCTCGTATTATTAAGTAGCGAAAGCTACTTTATGCGAATGCCTGTGCCTGTCTGTCCGTCCGTCTGTCTGTGGACACGATAACTCAAATACGCTTTCGAGTTTCTGAAATCTGTTTTCACCAATCGATACTTGAAACAACCTCTCCCTCGTATCAAATTTTCAGCCCAATCTGACAATCCGTCCCGGAATGGCGGGTCAAAAACCGATTTCGGGTCAGAAATTCCAAAAAAAATTTACTGCTGATTCTTATACAGAATCAAATGCTGATCATTTTTTACTCAAGGACCATGGGTCTGTTCTAGTGTCTACTGCCCGCCAGGGCGGTTGCAAGTTTTGATTGACCTGGGTCAAAGATTCCAAAAAAATTTTATTGCTGTTTCTGATACAGAATCAAATGCTGATCAATTGACTGAAGGACCATGGATCAGTTCTAGTGTCGATAGACCGGTTTCATATTTTAACTAGTTAACAATTTCAAAATTTTTTATTGTTGATTCTGATAAAGAATCAAAAGCCAATCAGTTTTAAATGTGTTTTAAAACTGTTGTTATTGCTTTTAAGTATTTACTGTGCTTTCGCTACTTTTCTATATTTCGATTGTTCGGTTTATATTTTTGTTAAATAGTATCGGTTTGCCATCTGCTATCTTTTTAATGTTGTACCCTTGAATATTTAAAAATATAATTATTAAACAACATCCTGAGTAATTATTACCGATTATCTTTTCAAAGATAACGATGGTCGGCATTTTTGCGGCGCTACCCTTTCCGCTCCAACCTGGCTTAAAGTACTAATTGTACGAAGACGACTTAAGGAATAAAACTAGTGGTGAGATTTAAGATAATATGGTCTCTTAAGAAGAATTTCGCTTTTTCAAACAGGAGTACGAAGAAAAACCTTTAGAAGTGTAGGTATCCTTTTAGGGGAGGGACAAAATTGGTTTGGGAGGAATGTGTCATGGTAGAAAAAGTGTTTTGCACGTGTGTGACAACATAAACGAACGAATCTATGAAGAGAATATCCTCAACAGCATATCTTTTTTTTGGGTTTGTTACTTTATACAAAATTGTCTACAATAATGGTATTATTTTTAATATTTGAAGATGAAGTTTCATAAATAAAATAATTGTTTATCTTAATCCTAGGCACTAGGTACCTATATATAATTTCGCTACATCCCTAACTTTTGTGGAATAGTTTATTTATAAGTATAAACAACCTTAAAATTTATTTGGCAGAAATTCGAGATACCATAAAACATCACACCAAACCCATCATCTGCATAAAGCTATTAAATAAGTGAATATGATCTAATGATAATGTGATAGCGGCATAATGTAATAAATAATATACATTAGTATGTTTAGTGAAGCTATACTTATAAAAAACATCTTAATTATTTCTTAAAAATTCCATTTAACTACTTATCTACAGCACTTACTGCTAAATTACTCGCTAGCTTATCAATTTCCATTATACTTACTGCAGTGTTGTAGAAATGGTGCTGAATCACAAAAAAAAATCGGTGAAACTTTATACGTGAAATCAATAGCATAAAATTGTTATGTATATACTGTTTAATTTTATAATATCCCTAACTAGCTAATAGGGATAGTTTTTCTAGGTTAGAAACTTGAATATACTATATTCTATATTTTTAAGGAAGGAGGAATGGGTATAATTACGGTTTATATTATCTAATGTTATTATTGATAAAAGAAATAAATTTACTTCTTTTAAAGAAATAAATATTTATTTCTCTGCGACGGGAAAAAAATTAAACATTTTATCTCTGATTACAGGTAACAAAATGTCACTTTTTATCAATGGCGGCTAGTGCATTGGAGAACAGGGGAGGTTAAAGTCATAAGGACTATAAAATATATCGTAATATCGATGTCTTTTTAAATTATGGGAACCTTAGCTTCCCTTGCCTCCTCAGACGAGCCGCCACTGCTTTTTATGAAATTACTTTTTTCCCCGGAAAAAATAAAATAAGAGATGGAAGAATAATAAACAAACAGAAAAATAACTTAATTTTCAAAAAATAATGATGTTAAATAATATTAGATTTCCCTCCAGGTGCAAGAAAGGGTCTGAGAAATAATAAAAAATCATCCCGTGCTGAAAACTTACAAAAGCTATTTATATCAACCTGTCCAGTAAATACACTTCCCTTATAATCAATTTGGCGCCGGTAAGTAGAACTTTACGGTATCAGGTACTGTAATGTGTTTCCTAGTAACGCTGCTCTGATTGCTTAAGGGAAGACAATAACTTTTCATTTTTGGCATTTAAAAATACTATATAAAAATAAAATAATTAATTACTAACTTTTATTGCCATATTTAAAAAGAAGTCAGTGTTATTAAATTTTATATTTTTATTTAAAAACACGTATTAACAATTAATAGTGTATTTTAAATGATTGGACAGTTAAGGTAATTTTACGTAGGTACCTAACTAGTCAAGTTCCGAACTATTTTTAAAATTTTTATGAATTCATTAATTTATAAAAATAGGATGAAATAATAATTGTTTACGTTACAAGTCTGGGAAGTGACTTATTATAGTACGAGATAGATATTTATGGATGAGGCGACGAAGGAGCCGAGTCAAGAGTATCTAATCGAGTACCGTAATAATCACTTCACGGACGTGTATACTGCCTTTGGTTTTAAACGCAGTAAAATATGAAACCAAAATGACATATTTGATCATTTTATTAGGAAGTCATGTAGACTGCCGTGAAAAAATTATGTTACTTGATTTATTCTTAACATGGTTGATTTGCTTTATAAATAAAAAATGACCAGCGGTTACCAAACAATATAAATAAAGGGAGACATATTAAATTTTTCTGTACACATGAAATATCTGCGGAGAAAATGAATCTGACATTAGATGAAATTGCTTTTCAAAAGTTTAAATGGTTAATGAGAATGTCAACATATCAAGTTTTCCAAAGTTGATAGCTTTTTTGAAAAAACAAAATGTAGACCATCAGCCAAACCAGTCGAAGGTGCTGACAAAGGAACAAATTGAAAGCTTCATGAGGGACGCTCCAGATAAAGAATATCTATTACTCAAAGTGATAGCATTACTTGGAGTTGCTGGAGGTTGCCGAAGGGAAGAGATCTATAATTTAGAAGTGATGTGGAGGATACGGGTACTCAGCTAGTAGTTAAGATTAACCAGACAAAAACGCATATTCGACGAGCTTTCACTGTGATTAACAGTGATGAGGTTCACTATTTGGATGTGTTTAGAAAATACATGAATTTACGGCAACACGTCTCCCTGAAAGCTCTTTTGGTGGGTTATAGACAAGGAAAATGTTTGTCTCAAAGAGATGGTATACGTACTGTTGGCGGAGCACCTAAGAAAATAGCTAAGTTCTTAAAACTAGACCAACCAGAAAAGTATACAGGTCATTGCTTCAGGAGGACATCCTCAAAATTGTTGGCCAATGCTGGAGCTGACCTTAAAGTTCTAAAACAGCACGGTGGATGGAAGAGTTCTTCAGTTGCAGAAAAGTATATAGAAGAATCGATTGAAGGCAAAAACAAGATTGCAAGAATGATCCAACTTTTGTTGAAGTGCTACATCACAGCCAGACGTCTTCCGCGATTACAGAAAACACTGAAAATCCATCAACAACTCTATTAATACATATTACTGGCAACAGCAGTTGTACAATTAATGTCAATCTTCAAAAACTAGAATAAAAGCTTAGTTTATGTTGATTCACTTATTATTTCAAACAACATTGGGAGAATTGAAGAGTACTGTAAAGTACAAGTGTACCGTAAAGTATAAAAAAAAATATAATACGATACATGGTCGTTAGGTGTTATTACAGTACCTACTCGGTTTTATTTCCGGACTCGGCTCCTACTAACTCGTACTGTTTTAAGTCACCTACCGACCTTGTAACGCTATTAGTGTCCTATCTCCAGGAAAGGACAACCAATAAATCGAATCTTGCGATGGCTGACAATAAGTGTTGGTGTGACTCGGTGGGACTCAGCATCATACCCACCAAAACCACACTAGTAGACTTTACAAGGAAAAAGAAACCCAATCTAAAAATCATAAGAATAGGGGAGAACATCGTCGAGTGGAAAACAGAGGTCAAATATCTAGGGCTAATCCTAGATAGCAGGTTACTCTGGAATAAACACGAAGACGAAGTAATACACAAAGCAACCAAGGCCCTCACGGTGTGCAGGAACATTGCAGGAAAGAACTGGGGAAGCAACCCACGTATTCTGCAATGGATGTACACAGCAATAGTGAGACCAATAATCACATATGGGGCAGTGGCTTGGGGAGCAAGGGCTAATCTGAGTACGACGAGGAAAATCTCTCGAAGATTCAGAGACTAGCCTGTTCATGAATCACTGAAGCAATGCCCCACTGCTGCAATGGAGGTGATTTTAAACTTGACCCCACTGCACATTCTGTTAGAAAGAGTAAGGAAGAAAACGATATATAGAATGATCAAAGAAGGAATCATCAGGGAAAAACCTCGATCACTTCATTTTGATCAAACTTGGGAAATGCCCCAAGATGATATGCCAAAGAAATTCAACTTTGTGAGAAAATTCATCACAAGGTTGAGTAATAAATCTGAATGGGATGAAGACACCACACAGAATTTAAATCGTATACCACGAAGTGGTATACGGACGGTTCCAAGCTAGACGAGGGAACTGGGATAGGAGTTTTTGGACCGAGAGCCAAATACTCAGAAAGCTTGGGCACATACCCGAGCATCTTTCAAGCAGAAGTCCGCGCCATCGAAAGATGTGTGGAACTCAATATTGGAAGAAACTACCGCAGACAAGAGATTGTGATCATGTCGGATAGTCAAGCAGCCATCAAAGCGCTGAGCTCAAATATAATCAGTTCGAAGATGGTTTGGGAATGCCTAGGCAAACTAAATGAACTAGGCCAGAAGAACACTGTCACCCTCCTATGGGTCCCAGGACACATAGGAATAGAGGGGAACGAAACAGCAGACAAGCTGGCAAAAAAAGGAGCTGAAACCCCACACTTGGGACCAGAACCATCCTGTGGGATCAGCAGTAGAGTAATCTTAGGAAAACTAAGGGAAGAAATGGAGAAGGAAAAATCCAAGTACTGGAATCAGCTGGAAGGACTGAGGCAATCTAAGATACTACTGGGGAACTATGACCAGAAGAGATCTCTTAGCTGCCTCAACCTCAGTAAAAAAGGCTCCGAATTTTAACGGGAATACTAACCGGGCATTACTGTTTAAAAAGCCACATGAAGAAACTAGAGTTAGCAGATGAAGCAAAGTGCAGATTCTGTGAGGAAGAGGATGAAACCTCAATACACATACTCTCAGAATGCCCTGCCTTGCGGAATTCTAGGGCCAGATAACTAGGAGCACATGAAATAGAAGAGGGGGATCTACCTGATTTGAAGCCCGACGATGTCCTAAACTTCCTCAGGAAAATGGGACTTGAAGAGCTGCTATAAATCTGAGAAAACATTAGCACTTGGCAAGTAAGGGAGGACACAATAGATCCTATAGGTCGCAGTGTACTTATCACCCCTAATTCATACATACATACATACAAGTGTTGGTACCAAAAATGTTCAAGCAGGGGTGTTTGCAATAGAGTACTGCATGATTGCACGAACAAAACTCGAGGTGTAAGCTTCACAGTAGTCCCCTCCTAACTCATAACAGCGTTTACCCCTTGATAGTCCTCCAAAGTGCCTTTCAAAACGAAGGTTGCAGCCTCTACACACTGCCATGGTCGGTTCTGTATGGTGGATGCGGTAACGTTGGGATACTTTTTCCTCCAAATATTCGGTCATTTACGGAGAATGCGCAGTCACAATCGCTCCCATACTGTAAAATAGTGCTTGCCAGTTACTGTCTGGCCTTCAGCCTTTGTTTAAGGATTACATGATCATATTCGAATATCCAGTGACAAAAAATTGGACTACAGCATGTTTAAGCATTGAGTACAAAAGTTGTATTCGAAGAATACCTGTTAAAATAAAACTACCAGTCCGATCCCCTTAAAATCTTTACTCCCATAATTAATACATTATTTCCAATAGTTAGGCGGCGCGTAAGTCACTGGAATCAAATCGGATCGACTCCCAAGTTACTTTGGAATGGCCTTCAAGATATAATAGGGAAAAACAACAAAGTAAGGGGAACAACAACCTTCTAGCCAGGAAAGGTGATGAAGGAAGATTTATAGCTCCAAGTCATAGCAAACAGCTTAGCCAGTAAGAGGGCTTTCTTAAAAGGGATCTCAAGAGCTACTGAATATGAACAAATAGGGCCTACGAATTTTGACAGGACTACTGATTGTATACAGTCGCCTGTCAAACTGAAGGCGAAACGACGGAGCATATTATATTCTCACTGAAATGAAACTAACCTAACCTAAAGGTTCAATTGAATAATCAGATATGAAAAAAGTCTGCTGGAAGTGAGATTATGCATCAAAATCTGTTAAAAATAAGTACGATCTACATTTTGTATAAAATATACATGTAATTAGAAAATATTTCGTATAGATTGTCATTCATTTCAGTTATACAATCCCCAAACCATGTTGTTTTATTATATTGCAATTTGATCGCAAATTTTAAACAAACAAGGTAAATATCAAATATTTAGACAATACGTGTTTAGCACAAAACTTGGTATTTTGTACTTCTGTCACACATCCGTGGCACAAATTCCTAGAACAACATGGCGAATCCTTGATGTGTCCAAAATATCTGATAAAGGAGCTAACACTTTTTGGTTTTTTTACCAAACTCTATCAATTTTACAGGTCCTTTACAGTCATCAAATCTCTTTTATTAACGGTTTCTCAAAGTAGTTGGACAGAATCATGGACATGTGTTTGATTTTCCGTTTATTCTGGAATGGATACAAAAATGCATTCAAAACACAGCTCTACAATCATCATCCTACAAAACTATTTCTTTTTTAATCATGTGGGTGTCCATTGACCCTGAACTGACAGGTAAACTTTACATTTCCTATACTCAATGTCTCTCCCAAATATGATCAAATTAAAATCACTAGTTTTAAACCTGGAGATCATTGGCATTCCGCAAATAGATGATTATAATTTCAGTTCCAAATGAGTCTCTTTGTCCATCGCTGGGCTGCGTCTCTTTTTTATAAACTTGAGAAAGTTAAAACTGTGGTATATCATCTCTAATCTAAATCTAAATTTAACTTCTACATGGTGGAAGTACATTCCTCCAATAATGTGATACCTACATACTTGTCCTCTCATTTGTCAACCAGAAGAAAATCAATGAATTTCGGTGGAGAAGAAGAACTTTATAATTGAAAACAATTTTCCATCATATAAAGGGTCCAAATAAAAATTCTTGCAACATTTGAAATGCAACCTTTTATGGCGAACTTTGTGTTTTATTTGCATTGATGCTATTACCTTGTTTATTCAAGTTAAGCGAGATTGCAATAAATTAAAACGCGAAAAAGAATACAAAAGTATGTAAAAGGTAGGGGAAAAACAGACAGTTTTGATTTTTTTTATGTGTTATATTTTCTCATTTCAGAGATGTGATAGGTACATTGTTTTTGTAAGTATTTTATTAACTAATAAACATCTTAATTGAAGCTAAATATATTTAATATAAACTACCCCATTACAAATGCACTACTTCATATATATATATATATTTATATTTTTATCATGTAATTTCTTAAAACAGTTATTTCTGAACTAGGTATTTGTTCATAACAATTTCTACTTAATTAATGACCACGACAATCTTTACCATATTTTGTTTTCTAACAGAAGAATTATGGTTTCTCATCTCATGTCAAACCAGAAGAACCAAACTCATCTTACTTGGTCCAGCGGCAACTTACAATTTTTTTACAAATTCTAAGATCGCATGCAGCACCTAAGGTTTTAATTAATTAATTTCATTTCCATTAACTTTGAAATGATTATAAAATAAGTTGCTGCTAATAAGTAACAAACTTATTAATATTTAAATAGTTTTTAGTTTGAGAATCTAAGAACTACATACGGATAGTGACATGGGATGATAAACATTTCCATCTGTTCTACTGGAGATAGCTTGCAATTGATGAAATACATACAAATCTATCAAGCTCAATTTTTTTGTTTTGTTACAGTGGTAGAGGATTATTAATTTTAAGAGTACTGCCGAAGAAGTAAAAGGAGGGACAAGTTATTATGTAATTCAACAGTTACTTAATTATTAAATAACACCTTTTTAACTAGCAGACTTAAGAATTAGAAAACAAATTTTTCACACGCACGCACAAGTCACACTCATATATTAAATATACAATTTCCTCATTTAGTTTAGAGTATTGTGTCGGTTAGACGTAGGATCACCTATAGTTAACGTAATACAAAAATCAATTATTTTTGAGCAACGAATACTTTACGCGTCGTCCGAGAGATGGCGGCCCAATTTAACCTCGTGTAAGCTTAAGTAAGATTCTAAATTAGTTATATTTAGTCATTATTTTAGATCTTATTATATTACAAAAAAAATTTAATACGGCATTCACAATACCTAAAAAATTTAAAAAGAAATGTATATTTTATTTTTTTGGGTCGCTATCTTTTGGACGCCAGCGTCAGCGTGTGTTTTGAAGAAACACATACACCCTAATTTAAAATTATACTAAAAATTATGAAAATATCTTAAGTAATCAACTATGTACCTACATAAAAACGACATATGAGACATTGCACTATATTTAAAGGCCCTAGATTTTTATGATGTTTTTATTGTACATATTTTGTTTATTTTAATTTAAAATTTAAAACTTATTCCGTATCTGTACATCAGTCGAATTGTTCTAATTTTAATTTTCTCTAGTTAAATTTATAATTATACTAACAATTTAATTAACTATAGAAGTAAATTTAATACAAATTACGTTTTATAAATAATTTTCTTTATTATTAATGTGTATATTGTATTTTATTTAAATGTAAACGTCTAAAAACTACAACGAATACATCCGGATTCGATACAAATGTATTTTAATATACTCGTGTGTACGATGAACAGTTATTACTCTGTTGCATAGATATAGAATCATCTACATGCATCCCGAGAATACAGCTTTAAAGATTAACTTGTTACCCCCTACTCCAGTCTCTATCGACAATTTTTCTCGCAAACTTCCACAGAAAAACCCAAAACGCACCAAATAAGAGAAATTAGGAATATTTTAGATGGTGTTTAAACAATTTGTTTAATGATTTGGACGTACTGTAGTCTATTTTTATGCACATTTCGTATCACGCTACACCATGGACTAATAAACTCGAGCAGATAAATTTGCACCTAAAAATATTTTTCCTAAATTCCTAGAAAGTTAACAATAGAACATGGTACAGACTATATGAGAGTAATACAACCTCAAAGAAATGAGTTAAAGTCTTCTGTCTTTTATAGTGTGTATGTAATGCTGTAGTGTGAAAAATAAAGTGATTTTGCCATAGTTATTTTTTTTAATATCTTATATCAGTGGCTTGGTGCAACAACAACCCTGGTTAGGTTAGGTTGCCATTTTCAGTTTTATTCATATGGCACACTTAAACTTCCAAACGAAACAACAACTAATGTCCTAGGTCTATTCTAAGTAGTCATTTCTCACACTGTTACAACCAATGTTCGTACGCATTTGAGGAGAAATTCAGGATAACAACCAATGTGCATATTATGGACTTTGGTTGTTATTGTACCGAAATTTGACAAAACATAGGCAACCGATATCCAACGGTCTTTCAGTGTTTGTTTTGATCCTGGGCAGTGAGCACATGTGTTAAGTTCTAACCTTTTTTTTTGCTGCTGTGATTGTATGTTTTACGTTGTTTGGAGATGAATTTTAACAGTCGAGCTTGGAAGATTGTTAATAATTGCCTCCAAGATGCGGAAGAATCAGGTATGTTGTGGTCAGAAACAATGGACAACCGTTTTTTAACATATTTTTTTTGAAGGCGATGAAATACGATTAACAGAAAATATAGAGTTAAATAACGTTTCGGTCTCTGAAGAAATCTTCTTGAGTGATCCACTTTCAGTAGCTTTGCAACATGAACCGATAATTCTGGAAGAAAGTAGTAACGTTGCAATTTTTAACACATTACATCCAGTTATTATCTATATGAATCTGTTGAAGCCGTCAACTAGCAGAGGACAAACTTTAAATGATATTAATGAAATTGAGAGACCATCAAGTGGTAAAGGTAAATTTTATTGAAACGTGGATAGATAAGTACCTATATTTTTTTCTTCTTATATTTACAGATTCTGACAATGATTCTTTAGAAGAATACCGACCAGAAGAATCTGAATACTCATCAGATACGGGCTCTGAAGACTCACCTGACATGGAATTTGTTAAAATTTCTCAATCTACTCCTTTGATGGAACAAAACGGTGCAGAAGCTGAAATTGGAGCTACAAATCAAAACCCTCAAAATCAAAGGAGAAGATTAAAAGGTAGAAAGAAGGAAGATAATCCCACAAGAAAACGAAAGCGACAGTCTCATCTTTGGCAACGAAATATTCGGCAGCAACACTGTGGTAGGGGGAAACCAAATGATTCAGGTACAGGTAAACTTGTACCGGGTAATTTTTTAAAGCCTCCTTGCCAATGTCGTCCTAAATGATTCATACCAGATGGGATGAGACTTCCAAAAATTTCAACATTTTTATGCGCTTTCTCGTGAGGCTCAAAATCAATATATTAGTGATTGTGTAACAGAATTTGAGAAAAAAAGACAGAGAATCAGGACGGATACTGCTCAAAGTAGACGCATGTTTTCGAGAAAATACCAGCTAAATGGAACTGAAGTTTGCCAAACCATGTTTTTGAATACCCTTGGTATAACGTTGATGAAAATACGTGTCATTTTGTCGAAGCGACGTGCTTCAGGTACTTCAATTTGTCCAAGAGACTCTAGAGCTAGACATAACAATCATCAAACTATTTCAGAACATGATAAACAAGAGGTAATACATCACATAAACAAATCTCCTACTTATGAGAGTCACTATTCTCGGAGGCATTCTGCAAAAAAGTATTTGTCCAGTGAACTTTCAATCACGAAAATGTATAGACTCTATGCCGAAGAATTCAGAGAATGTGGCAGGCTTGCGGTAAGTGAACCTACTTACCGACAAATTTTTGTTGAAAATTTTAATTTATCATTTAAGAAACCAAAAAATGACACGTGCCATAAATGTGACAAATTTAGAGTCTTAATTCAAACATCTGTAGATCCAGAACAACAAAGATCTATTCAGTATGACAAACACTTGGAAGTGGATGGTCTTTATAATGAAAAATCAATAGATAAAAAAAATTAAGATGAACAGAAATCGTAGTGTTGCCAAATATAGATATAGAAAAATCACCTAGTGAAAAGTGACTCAAATGTTCAAGTGCTTTTTATTCGAAACTGTCATTTTGGACATTGGTTGTTGTTGCACCAAGCCACTGATATGAAACTAGAATTTAAGTTTTTAAAAATGTATATGGTTAAGGGTTAAAACTATATTTCTATTAAAAGAAGTGGGGGCGTCTATGATTCATGAATTATTTAATACTCTTAGTCATAAAAATAGACTAATAAATACTTCCACTTTTTATATAATTTAAATTAAACTAGGAATAAAACTTCCTATCAATGTATATAATTTACTTTAGAAATGTATTTTCAATAAGTAGCTGCCTAAAATTACTGTGAAAATTTCGGAAAAAATAAGAGTCGACGTGCATGAAGAACACCATAATATTAATTCTGTGTACGCTAAATAAACACAAAGCTTGCGAAATTTAAACGTACCTTGTACTTTCCCTTCAATATTATATAAAAATTAAATAGTTAAAATATGTTATTCATTTTAAATGTAGACGATTCATACGATTATTATTAAGTTTGTAATAATGGTTTTCTTTTAAATATTATTTACAGCAACTCCCCCACCACGTCAGAAAGGGAATAAATATATAGTAATCTAACAACCATTCAAGTAGACCCGTAAAATAACTATTATCACCTACCAACTACGATTATTACTGCTTAAATTTATTTTTTAAAAAACAAGAATCTACAGAACGCCGAAAAATTCAAGTTTGGAGAAATTTGGTGTATGTAACTTTGTAGTTTTGACTAAAAATAGTTACAACCGCCTTAAGTAAATATTAAAATGAAGAATTTCACAACGTTTTGTAGAAGATAAGAATGATTTGTTTTAAGTATTAATTATTTATTTTTAACATGAACGCCATTTAATTTGTATTTATTTCTTTGATAAAAAGATTCCAGTCTCTGTCAATAAATTCGTTTAAAAAAAGTCTTTATGGAAGTTCCTAATAATAAATATCTACATATTTAATGATTTTCGGTTTTTTTGGATATAGTACGGTATATATCGCGAATGCTCTCTCGAAACAAAAATACAAAAAATTAATTTCAAACATTAATCTAGTCTACAAATACTTCGCCTAATTTCATACTACTTGTTATATTATATATATATTTAAAAAAAAGAATAACTATTCACAATTTTCCTTATTACCTCACTCGTATGCTAAAATTTAAAATTGTTAATAACGTATAATATGATCCAAGTTTTTAAAAATTGTCACTACCATTGATAATATCGACAGTTTTTAATTTTTTTTTATTATGTGTCGTCCCCTATCCGATAAAATTTCCAAAAAGAAATTTTTTAATATATTAATAAATAATGAAAAAAATTATTATGTACTGACAATTTTTAAATATTTCTTTTTGTTAACCCTTTCAGTCGTGTCCACAGTGGACATGGTTTTTCTCATCAAATTCTTTTAAAAAGTGGAAAGTTTAAGAAATCGTTATAGAGAACTTCAAACTGAAAAATATTGTTTACAATTGTTAAATTGATAGAATCAAACCCCACAGTACCATACATAAAAGCGCTAAAAAATCGGTAAAATTATTATTTTTTTAAATCTTCGGTTTTATTTTGCTTTAAGTCACAATATCCATCAACATGGACATGTCCTAAGCCAACTAACGTAAGGTTGCTTTGTTTATACAGAAAATCATTGATAAGTTTCCAACTTGTTATGGATATAACAGATTAATGAAAAATGTTTAAGTACTTCTGTGAACATCCACTACTATTTGAGGATAATTGAAGTTAGTAGTTAATTTTCTATCTTATTGATAACACTGAGAACAGGCCAATACATTCTGAGCAGACTCATGATGTCTCCGATATCTGTGATTGATGTATGGACAAAACTATTAAATATTAAAATAGTTTAAATTACATACCAAATATAAAAATTTTCCCATGGCTCAAAAAACTGTGACTGAAAGGGTTAAGTTAAAATAGATTTTTTTTACTATTAAAAGGTACTTTGGTGCAAGATTTAGTAATACCGAATAACATTTTCCTTATAAAAAAGAAGGTATCATCTTAGTCAAACACTAAAAACGGAGAAAGTACAATAAAAAAAACAACTTTACTTAGTCTTTCGGAAACTGTTTCACAACTCACCTGATTTAAACAATTAACTAGCACTTATGTGAAATAGCTACTAATAAGGTATTTTTTTTCTAATAAAGGCGCAAATTTAATAAATTTATGTTTATACATAGTCCATGCGCTAAAATTTACAAAACATTCACATTTAGATGCACCTTATTTATTGTTTGCAGATGTCATTTCCATTCCACTAAGAGCATTTATGATGTCTGTTACGCCTCTACGGATTTCGACCAGTGGCTAAAAAATCCTGAAAAATACGATTCAACGCTTAGTTCGGCCGCTAAACTTGTTGCTAGATTCTAACTTAAACGCGACAAGGCAAAATACTGTATTAAAAATAAATAGTTATCTAATAACTATTTCATGCCACCAAAATTGTTTACAGGGTGCTTTTTGTTGTAAAATCGACAATCTGCGAACTCGTCCAGCCATTTTTCTATTTTAAATATTTTTGTAAATATTTAACCACTTTAGACGAATCTCTATTAGAATTTCAAAATGGTAGGCACTAAATTCTCAGAAATATTATTGTGATTCTATATATTTTAGTATTTTCTGATTTAATCATCCTTATACAACAATAGTCATAGGATAATGGACATGTTTTATTAATTACAGAAACTTTTTACTAATATTCAGCAACATCAATGTTTATTAAATTGAATATAGAAAATTAGAATGATTTTCTGCAATTCATAAATGTCGACGCTAGGCACACCAGGATATTTGTGAAGAGGAAAAAAAATTAAAGTAAACGTAAGACAGGCAGAGATATGAACTGTTGGCACAGGTCAGGATAACATTAATGGGCGTAACAATTATTGAATAATAATTTACTATATTATGTTTTGTAAAATCTTTACAAGAAAATAGTAGCTTATAACAAGTGTCATTTTAACTGTCATTTTTCAGCTGTCAACTGTCATTTTGAGCTGTCAACTGCGTGCCGAGGGAAGCGAGGTTCGCAGCACAGCATTTTTAATCTGTCATTTTTGAACTGTCAAATGTCATTTTCAGCAGTCAATTTTAGCCTAACCTAAGCTATTTAAGTCTATCCTAAGATCACTTAAACTAACCTAATTTCAACTGTCAATTTATATTGATTTTTTATAATCTTTTTTCCGTCATTTACTTTTTTTTGATAAATAATTACACTTTTTTTTAAATTACTTGATAATAAAAATAAATTATTCAAACCGACAACAGTGCTTTTTAAATTCCATGATTGACCAGACCCTAAAAGAGGCGTTACATATAGGAGGTACGGTTATAAAGAAACACTTTATAAGAAAGTGTATATATTTCAACTAGTTTACTATATTATATTTTGTAAAATATTTACAAGAAAATAGTAGCTTATAATGGGATTCTGAGCACATCTGTAGGGTCTGTAATCAAAAATATGTAAAAAGTAACATGGCAAACCCTATACCTTAGAAATTATTTAGCTTATAAATTCCATCATTAATCTTAATTGTTTGATATATTTTCCGTATGCCATTGAAAGAGAGAAACACGCCAGAATTTAGTACCTACTATTTTGGAACCACCAAACTTTATTACGTATACGTTCAGACGACAGGAATACTAATTTTGAACACGAAAGTAATACCAAACATAGTTCACACTACCACTACACCAACTTTTATTTATCTAAGGGGCATTGCTCTATAACCAATTAGACGGTTAAAAGCGGGTTTTGGTGTAATAATAGTGTAAACTGAGTTCGGTGTTATTATCGCCAACGGTTCCAGAAAACAGTGACTTAATAGCAAATTATTATTGAACTTTGACTCTTTAAAGCTTTACAATTGATTGCAATAGTAAAAAATCAGTTCTGCTGTGTAATTGAAATTTTTGATATTTTTTTGGCGCAAAACCAGTAAAATAAATAAAAGGAATGTTCGGTGAGATAATAAATTCAATAAAAAACAAAATATTAATTTTATTTCAATAGAATCAATTTCCAATTATATCATTAGCTCATAATGCAAAAAAAAACAAAATAACTTATACATAAAACTAGCTTATTAGTATCCTATCCGATTTTTACACAACACAAGTACCCATAAATCGAGACGTAACGTCAATTAAATAATTATAAAGATATTATTACATCCCGTAAACAAAAGTAGGGTACATAAAAATGGAAGTGTGTGAATAGCGCTTGGACTATATTACACAAATCGATGGTTCTCTTTTTTTATTAATTCATTTAATTAGATCATTTATACTAGCATCTATATAAAGAACGAATCTTTATTAACCTCTAGTATTGGTCTGTGTCAACCAAAGATATACTTTGATCCATTTTTATTTAACTAGACAAATAGCTATTATGATTCTATCGAACATTGCTTAAAATAGATTGTCACACTCAAAAATAAATTTAAATATAATTAATTATTGTAGGTTTAAATAAAAAAGAAAACAATTAAACGTCAATTACTATTTGATTAGATAGACAGACAGGTAAATGCAGACAGACAGAATTTATCTTTTATACACTAAATATAAATTTCATTGATTTTAAAGTTAACTGTTAACCTAGCTTATCATCGAAAAAATGCTTTGCCTCGTTTGTATAATCGGTATTTTGCACAACATGCAAAATTTAACTTCATATATTTTCTGTAATTACATTAATTATAACAAAAAAAATCGTGAAATGTGGACGACGCAAAAGAGTTTTATTCATAATTCGCTACACTTAAATATTATTGCTATTATAGTTTCGCTTATCGTTTACTTAAAAGTAAATGCAGGGTGTGTCCAACTTTTGAGAAAGCTGGAGTGCTCGGCTCGCCTTAATCTACACAAACATCAGACACCGAACATTCTCTTACAATTTTCGTACGATCACAATTGATAATTTTTTTAAGAACGTTTAAGAACATTCAAGAAATCGTATTTATAAAAAAAACGTTAGCACACTGTATTTTTGTATAAACGTCATAGTTTTATTGAACAAAACAAATATACAGTTGTCCAAATACTAGAATTACCCAACGAAACAACATCATTTTAAAAAAATATATTTTTTAGATACAAGCACATCCTTAAAATATTAAGTCAACACGATCGAACGAAAACATTTAATTTTGTTAGTATCATCAAAGTTGTAAAAACCCTGAGCATAGTTGCACTTATAATTATTTTGTACTGGTAAATTACTTTATACGTAAGTACATAACCTGCTAAATTTTATTTTTAATTTTTTTAAATAATTCCTAAATAATATTATTTAATCGTTCGACCGATATGCTCTTGAACAAATACAAACAAAAATAAAACCTGCAAATTATTCGTGATAATCTGGTAACTGTATGAAAATTCAAAAGCGTATTAATCGAATACGTGTCACAATCCACTATTTTAAGAGTACAGAGTTTCGGTATCTTAAGATATTTACTTAAAAAATAGTACAAAAAGGTTACAAATAAGGCCATTAAAGTTAAATATCTACAAACTTATCCCATTAAAGATAAAACGACTTAAGTTGAAAAGATGGCAAAGCAAAACAATAAATGTCAAAAAGTTTTCTTATAAAGAATTTATCTAGATATAGTTATTTTAACATTTAAAGATTTGTATCTCCATATTCTCTACTTTATTTAAAGAGCAACACACAAATCTTACAAAAAATAATTTTCCACGAGATTATTCTCAATGTTATAATATATGCCCACCTCCCAATTATTGATATTTTTACTAAATGGAAATATTTCTGAACCATTTATGAAACTGTTCAAATAAACAAAACCATTTAGCGCTTTACTATATCTTTACACATAAACATTATTTAGAATTAGTTGGCTATTAGACTTTTTTGATGAGTCTAATTTGATCGGTTTCATTAATAACTGAAGATATCGACCAAAAAATTTCTGTGAAGCTTTAGGTCTATAACTTTGCTGTCACATCAGCAAAACCACAAAAAACTAATCTAGAAACGGCCAATTTGGGGAAATGTTACCTGCTGATTCTAAAACCCGGTAAGGTAATATAGGACCTAATACATCTAATTGTTTGCATTTTGTTGGATTAATTTTGCATCGAAAGATGGTAAAAATTACTTTGGCTATTCAGACGTTTACACTATAAATTTAAGAATAATACTAAGCTTTTCAGCCAGCTGTTGTTCCAATATCAGCCAATACTTCAAGAAGCATACATTCTGTATAGAAAACTAAAAGTCCAAGAGCTTCACATCAATGACCAGATTTCGTTCCGAGAAACCTGTTATATAAAACAATCAATGGTAACTCAAAAAATATGGGTTTAAATAAAAACTAAATAAGAACGAACCAACTAATTTCGCCAGTTTTAGAACGGAAGTCTAGTATCCAAATTTTGCTAATGATGTATGTTTACTATTTATTGATCAAGATTTAGACACAGTTCTCAACTTTTGAGGGAGACATCTACAACATTTCTCAATCAAGAACTAATCTCATGGAAATTAATTTTTCACAATATAACGGTGTAGCTCTTTGGAAGCATTCAATTTAAAACATAGAAAATAGGCAGAGGAAAACAGATAAAAGCAATGAAAATCGTAAACCTGATAAATTTGATTTTTGTAACTAACCCAAATCCAATTACGATTAATTTTAGTTAAAATTTTTGTTGTCAATTACACAATATAAAAGAAACCTAAACCTTTTCCACGGCATTATTCCATACTTTCGAGATACATCAAGTCTAAAACAAAAAAAAAACAGAATAATGGTTAGTCTATTAACCAATTTGTCGTTAAGCGAGAAAGATTAGTTTAGACAGAGCAAACGAAACTCTCAGTATCTTTACGCCAGGGACGTGCATTCCAGTTTTCACCAATTAAAAGGAAAATTACTTTCACTTTTACTCCTTTCAATCTGGTAGAAAAAGGGCATGCATGTTCCATGTATTAGTGTTAAGCATTAAATGATGTCATTTCCTCAACCTAATCACTATATTTTAGTAAACTGAATTCATATAGACATACCCTGATGACCGAATTTTATGTAGGACGTTACTCAATAGCTGTTTTCCATAATTTCGATTATAATAATTATTATTAAAAAAAAATAAAACTAGTTCCCGCGCGTACAACCACATTTCACAAAGTCTACTTTCATAAATCACAACCATATACTTAATATAGTCTTAATCTAGTTATGATTTAGTCTTTCAATTACGCTACTATGATAAATCGATATTAATAAATAAATTTGTATAAAAAACCACTAAAATGATAAAAAGTATTCTGTACAAATTAAACAAATATAAAATTAAAAATTCCATTCGAGACATGTTATCGCGATATTTACCAGCTCTCGAAATAACTTACTGTTTTCATTTTATTAATATTATTTGAATTTTATTTTCTTTAGTCGTGTTACTACGGCAAGCGTCACAGATTCAAAATGGTTTCATACTAAATAGTTATTTAATATCACAGTTGGCAGTAATTCTACTTCTAAATTTACTATCTTGAAATTATTTTAGTTTAGCATTAAGATTCACTTGGGTGTTCACAAACAACTTTAAACGATAGGATATTTTAAAAGTGGCAAAAGTGAATTTGATATTTATATTTATACTACACACCTTACAATTAAAAATGAAACAAATTAGTGAAATAAACTACGAACAATAAATATAGTTTTAAACGTGCTTTGACCACAGTCCAAGGATACGCTGTACTTTGTTAGGTGGGTCATTGCGTTACTTTACCGAACATAGTTTTACACTTCGACTACACCAACATACATTTTTAACCGTCTAACGCGTACTCGATATCTCCAATGGTTCTAATATTAGCACATTAGCTGCGTTATTTTGTTTTGTTCTAACAATTATTCATATATTGATCATATTTTATTTACGTTTGAATTTTTATTGAATTGGTTAATAAAACTAGAACTTACAGGGCAAGCATCATTTTTTTTATTAATTATCTAAAAACATCTTAATTTCTTCTATTATATAATAACAAATGTAATCTCCATTCTAACAACATATTTTGTACTTTTGACCCGTTTTCCTTTTATTTAAATGTCGAATAGACGCGGTTAAAAAAACCACCTTAAGTATTAACTAATGTTTTAAAAATATGACAACAAATTACTCTAAAAATGGCATTTTTTTTAAATCTATATTATATTAAGTTCAAAATTGCATATATGTGACACTTAGATATAAGTTTAGCAGTTGCTACTGTCATTTACACACATAGTAACACGAAATAATGGTTAAATAAGAGGATGTAATGATAAAATGTATATCTTAAGACAGTCAAAAGTGGGAAAAAAACGTCAAAATCCATTAGATATTTTTGCAAAAACTATTAAATTAATCAGTCTTCTGGATTTGATATTCTGTCCCTAAGACTTATTGCTCTTTTATATTTTCTAAGTAAATCGATCAATAAGAGCAACATAGAACACACCTACTAAAATTAAAAACTACGTTATTGGTGTTATTTATACATTTTTTTTAAGACGAGTCTTTGGGGAGCACCAGAAATCGATAGGAAACTTACACTTAAAATAACTCGACTAAAGAAAATAAAATAATGAACACTAAAAGTATTAAAGCTCACCATAATTTACTTCTAATTGCAAGTAATTGCTTAATGCATAATTTTATAACCGCTATCTACTATGTAGTAATATACTCAACAAAATAAACATTACAAGGACATACCCTTAATCAGATGTAGACGACACATACTAATAAGCATTTCAAAATAAATATTATGACTGGACTATTTTCAACAATGCACTATTTTATAATCGAAATCCTACCTACTAAGTTTCTTTCTTTTAAGGTTTAATTAAAACCGAACCCTGACACCGATAAATTTCAGCTGCAATCCCTTTAGAAGCTATAACGTTCCGCTTTCTAAATAACGCAAAAAAATCATGATTTAGTCGAAATTTTTAAATATTGGCGATATTGTGTCTCCATGTTACACAAATTGCTTTTAGCAGGATCGAAAAGTTTCCAAATTGGTTGTTAGTTGAGGTCCAAACCATTAGAAAACTATAAAAATGTTCATTATCCCATAAAATCGATTAAGAAAAATTGAAACACTTTTTTGGGAATCACCCTTTTTCATTAATCTTAAATTAAAGAATAACAAGTAGAACACAAATTGACTGATAATCCTTTTGTCACAAAAAGAACACAAATTAAAAACATATTTAAGAAGTCCAATAATCGCTTAGGCCTTATATCTATTGATCAGTAGAAAATAACCAAATTTACATTAACCAAAGGATAATTTTAATCTAAAAAAAGCCAAACGTGGACATAAAAAAAGACCTAGAATCTTTCAAAATAAATAGTTGATAAATACTTGCACGAAAAACAATTTTAAAAAAGGCCGAGGTTTTATTCGGTATATCCCAATATGGATGCAACAATGAGTCAAAAAATTGATTTGAATGAGTCAAAAAATTGATTTGGATATTTTTTAGGATTATAAACTTAAAAAGTTGCCTACATTTTGGGTTACACTGTATTCAGATAATTATGGAGTGAAAAATTGTCTGAATAGTCAGCGAGATTAGATGGTCTGCAGGTAAGACTAACTTAGATAAAAAATATGTACCGTTATTAATATTTTATGTACAAACTACATCACTTAAGATTTAATATAGGGGGTGGACAATAGCAATGGACACGAAATAATTTATTATTTTAATTTACTATTCTGTAAGCTAGGATTTTTTTCTTGTACAATATTATTATGCAATATAGTAAAAACCGAATCTATAAAAAATCGAATCCTTACTAGTGAACCACCTTATATAACAGAAGAAAAAGACTAGAAGACAAACTACAAGGCGTCCCAAAGACAAAACTAAATACTACGAAACAGGAACGTAAACAAACTGCTTAAAAACTTCCTCACAAAAATAATGTGTCTTACAATTTTTAACATCAATTTTTAGAAGTTAGTTCAAAAATAATTAATAGTATGATATTTTATTTAATTAGAATCAAAAAATAGATTCAATTGGAGTCAACTATACACATATTTATCAAAAAGTACAAAGAAATTGTACAAAAAAATTTAAATGCAGAGAAAATAAAGTAGCAGTTAGAAATTTAAGGACACATTATGTTAAATATCGAAAAAAGGTAATGAGTTTAAAATGTACTGTTCAAAACGTCAGCTCTTTATATTTTGCAAGAAAAGCTTTAAGCGTCTCACTCTTATCCATTTCCATGGTTTATTTTCACTGGGACGCCGTTCATTTTTTGAATACAATAAATTAATACGTTTATTATAATTATTGTAAATGCAGTCGACCTACTTTAAAAGGAATACTTACTGACTAAAAAAAATAAGAATCACAATGTTCAAATATAAAATAAACTAATTAAAATGTACTTCTATAACGATAAAGTTACCTTGCAGACTATCTAATCGATTTTATATGAAAAAAAATCTAAGAGGTAAAAATTTCGATTCATATACTATTTTCATTTTTAAATATATTAAATTCATAACAACTTGAGCAGTGCTTAAAATTAGTCAACAGTTCTGTCTGTCTGTTAATAATTAATATTATCTTTCGTACGTAAATATTAAACAAGAGTCTTAAATTTAATTATTCAATGAACCTCCAACAACATCTAACCAAAGTTTCGAAAGAAGGCTGGAGACAAATAACATAAACTTCAATTACACTTTTTTTTAACTTTGGAGTTTTAAGCTAAATATAATAAAATATTTGTTGATCAGGTTACTGTTTTTATTTAAGTAGAAAATGTCTGGTTAGGTGTTGTTAATAGGTCGCAAACGGGTCAATTATTTTTTCTAGTTCAAAAATAAACTAATGAAATACTTAAAAAAATATTAGAAATAAAATTGAGAATAACAAGAAGTCCGTTCTTGTAGTAGCGGACATCAACTACAACAATGATGCTAAACTAACAGATGGTGAAGATGCCGGTGAATCATTTGTCTGTCTAATCAGAGTAATTGAGTTTGGCAGGAGTGACCAGTCCGGCTGCTCTCTTCATGTTTATCAAGCCCCAACTGTTATAACATATACCCATATTATTTAAGTTGTCGACATGCTTTAATGTGATTCCCCCAGGAGATTCCGTCATCCAGCTAGCGTGTTCCGTATCCGAAGGAAAGATGGTAGTTTTAAAAAATACTCGGACATTTTTGGAAGCGGAGCTGTTTAACGGAATCTGCTGAACGGGAGTCACACTTTTTGAATAAAGATTATCAAAAGGTTGTCAAGAACTGGGCCACTCTTTAAAATCATTGAAATGTTTAGCACCTGGATTTGGGGGTTGTGACGAATATCCTCCAACTTGGGATCCCGCATCGCTGCCGTACGACCTCGGTGGCGCACCGTAACCTGCTTCCGTCGAATAAGATCCGTAACCTGCGTAGTTGTAATCGGATCCAGGTTTAGAGTTGGTACCTGACGAGGACATATTAGGAGGTCCGCTCGGAGTGCCCGGACCTCCTGGCCCAGATTGTCCTCTAGAGTACATGTCACTGGCGATGTAACCTACGAGGATGTTACTGTCTTAATACACTGCTCAAAACAACCAGAGGAACACATATTTCCATCTTATAATTTTATTTATTTCAAAAATATGGAAATCTAATACCGCTAATCGAGATATTGTTATTGTTATGGGGTTTTAAATAAAATAATTGACACACATTAAGGTTGCTTGGCAAATCTTGCGGGGATTTGGGAGCGTTCAACTGACCAGAATAATCCAACTTGCTGCATATTTGGGAATGAGTAGTTGGGTATGTGGAAAGTATTATTTTTATTATTTTCACTATTGTAAGTGTGCACACTAAAGACATCGTTGCTACGAAGAAGTTCTTTATTTGGGTGCAACTCTGCCCCTATCAGGGATTCAGATCAACGAAGGTTGATCTATTCCATGGCTGACTGGACATGGCAAAGATTTTTTTTAACTATTTAAAAGGTTGAAGACAGAGGACCGGGAAGAAATCCACTTAATTAATTATAATTAATATAATAGTAGTATAATTCATAATTTGGCACATATCAAGTTATGTGTTAAATGTGGTTACTCTAGGTTGGATCAAGGGTTACCGCATAAAAGACTCGTAAGCTAAGAAAGCTGCCTCCAAAAAAAATCGGACCTGGCATATCAGCTTACCAGAATCGGCGGTGGTTGACCTATTAAATGAACGCTCTCAAGGGTAGATGGGACAATAAAAAAGAATGCAGGTTATCCACGTAACTTCCATAGTATCTGGAGAGCATAACAGCCAAGAAATACCTATCCGTGACCAAAAAGGACATGTGTATGGCCACAGGGATCCTTACTCACCATTCTCATTTATGAAATCTTCTGAACAGGTTAGAGTTATCTGACACTTTCTCTAATTCTATCTTTAACGAGAAATGGCTAACACACCAACTTGAGGGAATTGCCTACTACCAACTTCAAACAGGTTATTAACGAGCTAGCAGGTAGGCTCAATCTCAGATGGATACACAACGGGCCAAATGTGGCCTAAGTGCTGGGGGCAATATATCGGGATATATTTGTGGCCAAGCCATGGTTTGAATTCCGTAGTGCTAAAAGATGTTCATGGTTATTGGCGCAGTATACGCCCTTCCGTTACCTGGCTTAAAAACAACAATCGGGCTTACATCATATCTTACGATTTATTGGTCGCCCCTAGTTTTTACGGGTTGATATGTGAATTTTTTTTTGTTGATATTGTTACCAAAACCTGATTATTTTAATCAAGGGTTTTTAGATTTCTTTACTAAAATTATTAAGATGCAAATATGTGTTCCTCTAATTGTTTTTAGAGCAGTCAAATATTATTTTTGAATATATTAATTACACATAAAAGTGCTGTATACTTAAAACCAGTATATAGATATTTTATTAATAGATATACTGAAAATAAAAAAAAATCTGCTAAATAAGGACATAATATTTAACTTAAATTTTTATTTGGAAGCTTAGCCTCCCATTTTATTGGATATATTAAAAACAATACTGTTCTAAAAAAATGATTTTAAAATATCTAACAGATCGTTTCGTTCTGACTCAACCTTATTATCCAGGTATCTAGGTTGTAAGCCAGCTGCTGTAAACCTTTAAAACTAAATTAATCAAAGTACTACATAAACCATTTCTGTAGGGAGTTTATTTTGGTTTTGGTTTTTTTGAATTTTTTTAAGAACATAGTAGATCTGTTATAGTAAAATTTACAAAAAAAAAGTTATTAAAAAAAATTGTAGGCAGCTTTAAACTCCACATTTTAAAATTAGTTACAATCTTACAGGGTGTTCCATAAGATGGTGGCACACCAAACTTATGTTTTTTTAAATGGAACACCCTGTATTTTATTTTAAATGTAAAGTTTTATTATGTTATACCGGTATTTAAGAATTTATAACCAATATTACCTGAAAATCGTATCAAGTTTAACCCCCTGTATAATTAAAAAGGACTATAGGAAGATTGATCTATTGCAACCATAGTTTTTTAATAATTATTAAAAATTATAAAACATATTCGTTTTCATAATATTCGTTAAATCAAATACAGGGTAAGTCAAAATGCTAGTACATTATTTTTTTGGTAATTTTAAATTAATAGGTACCTAAAGTTATCAGTTTTCTAGATATTTTTATTTTTCCATGAAAGTATTAATTTGGTAGATATTTTAACGTTTACCAATAATTATTGTGAGTTGGCCATGATTGGTTTGTCAGAAACTGACAATTTGACATTATTGTTTATTAATTTAGTAACGAAGTATTGCCACTGAAAAGAAAATAATTTATTTCAAATAAATTTTATATAAAATAACCGACTGAAAATTAAGAATAACAGCAGAGAAAAATAAAAAACAATAGTAATTTTAACTTATCTTACTTAAGTAAGATGTTCAAAATGACCTCCCAAAACATTTATGCATGCTTGAAAGCGGTCATTGAAAGACTTGCTTACATTATTAAGTATTTGTAAAGAAATATTTTGAAATGCAATTCCGATTCTATCTTTCATATCATCCCTTGTTGTTCTCTTCACTTCGTTCTTAACGTAACCCCAAAAGAATGAGTCCATTTTATTGAAATCTGGTGACCTTGGGGACCACCTGATCGGTCCATCCCTTCCGATCCATATTTCTCCACACTGATCATTAAGTTCACCACGTACTAATTCGTTGTGGTGAGCAGGAGCACCGTCATGTAGAAACCACATTTGTTCACGTATATTAAGTGGAACCTCTTCTAATAATATCGATAATTGATTTACGATAAAATCTAAATAAATCTCACCATTTAAGTTATCTTCAAAAAAATATGGACCTATTACACAGTTACCGACGATACCTCCCCACACATTTAGAGACCATCTTGTTTGACCATGTGTTACTATGTGGTATGGATTACTTGTTGAATAGTAGTGAAATGCCTATTAACAGAACCGTTTCGATGGAATGTAGCTTTATCAATAAATAGGACATAATCAAAAAAATCTCTCTGCTCATTAATTTTTTCCAAGGTCCATTCACAAAATTACTATTCGTTTCTGAAAATCATCATTATTTAATTCTTGGTGCTTTTGAATATGATAAGGGTGCATCTTGTTTTTAGATAGAATGTTTTGAACAGAGTAGTAACTAAGTTCTTGTTCATGGGAAATACTCCTTATACTTGTGTGGGTTTTCTGTAACTGCCATCAACACACTCATTTCGTTTTTCTCTGTCACCCTCGGTTTTGTTCGTTCAAGTTTTTCATAATTCACACTGAACCAGTGCGGTTAAATCGATCTTTCAATTTTTCAAATGTATCTTGTCTAGGTTGCCGCATATCTGGAAACCTTTCTTGATAAATTCTAGCGGAGAGTAATGAATTTTTATTGCATTCACCCAAAATCCAGATTATATCTACCAATTTATTAGTACTAAAATTCATTATTTCTAATTTAAATTGAATTAATATTGTAGCTAATAATAATTGTTGCGAATTTACGATGTACCACAATACTGAATTAATAAACAATAATGTCAGTTTCTGTCAAACCAATCATGACCAACTCACAATAATTATTGGTAAACGTTAAAATATCTACCAAATTCATACTTCGATGAAAGAATAAAAATATCTAAAAATCTGATAACTTTAGGTATAGGGAGTACTTCATAAAATTTGAAGTATGATATTAGTACTTTTCGATAGTGATATAAAATACAGGGTGTTCCATTTAAAATTACCAAGAAAATAATGTACTAGCATTTTGACTTACCCTGTATTTGATTTAACGAATATTATGAAAACGAATATGTTTTATAATTTTTAACAATTATTAAAAAACTATGGTTGCAATGGATCAATCTTCCTATAGTCCTTTTTAATTATACAGGGGGTTAAACTTGATACGATTTTCAGGTAATATTGGTTATAACTTTTTAAATACCGGTATAACATAATAAAACTTTACATTGTTGTGATGTGGAAGTTAAGCAGATTTCAAATTTAAAATAAAATACAGGGTGTTCCATTTAACAAAACATAAGTTTGGTGTGCTACCATCTTATGGAACACCCTGTAAAATTGTAACTAATTTTAAAATGTGGAGTTTAAAGCTGCCTACAACTTTTGTTAATAACTTTTTTTGTTGTAAATTTTACTATAACAGATCTACTGAGCTTCCTCACACTAATCAATCACCCTGTATACAAGTATAAATTGAAAATTTATCATTTCTAAGTTAAAGTATACCCACAAAAATTAATTACGCAATGAAGGACTTAAATCGCAACTGATGCAAATAATCACCTCTTCTAAATAAGAGGTCTATCTCAACATGGTCGAAAAGTGATCAGCAAACTTTTAGGTAATCTGCGATTACATTAAAAAGCTGATCAAATTTCTTTTGGATTAGAAAAGTAAACCTCAGAAATTTGTTACTCCGTGTCTAATTTCCTATGATCTTGTAGTATCTGTAGTAATACCAACTCTGCCACGAAAGATCGAGAAGTTTGTGTGTGAGGAGGGGAAGCAATAGTGGTCATTTTAAACAATTAGATTAAAAAATGATTTTCTTTTGATTATTTATTTATTTTAATTTATTATTTACTTTTAATCGTTGCTAAAGAAACTATACTATACTCGTACTTATATATAAGTACGACAGCACTTTTACGTGAATCTTATGTATTCGTTACCTGATGGACCAGTCGAAGCACTGTTTTGGGGCATGTTCCAGCTGTTCCAACTAGCCGCACCACTGCCTGCGTTAGGACCTGCATCAAATATTTTGATAATTGAATGATATAATTATGATTGAGTCAAGCAAAAAGCGTCCAAGCACATTTTTTTACTAATGGCGGTGCTAATATGAAAAATAATCCTAAACTTATTGCTCAATACATTCATTTCAGATTTAAAAGTATTTGAAAATGAAACATACAGCTTTAAATTATACGTTACAAAAGTTCTAAATATTCAAATCATTTTTTCCCGATAAACTATTTTATATTTTCAGTTAAAAAGATAAAAAATTCTTGTGATTAACTAGGTTAACGAAAACGTGGACCCAGCGATAACATTTTAAGTTAACGACTTAATTATTATGATAAAAAATGTACGATAAAAGGAGGTGAAGATATGGCACCAGCGCTTCATTCGACCAGCACGTTGTTTCTTTTCTTCAGTTTACCATGAGAGAAATGCAAACTCGCTGTTGTAATTGCTTATATGGAAGATTTTGACCAAAAATAAATTTCGAGTTGGTGAAAATTATATTTAAATATATTTGTGTTTTCAAGACATTTAGGTAAGTCTAACCCGTTCATTTGTTAATGAAACAATATATAAATACCATGCCTCCTTGTATCACATAACCTTAAAAATGAAAATAACGTTTTGCACTTATCAAGTGGTCCGTGTATCCTCCTACTTTAGGATAGATGGACCAATATAAAGGAGGAGATTTGGACCATTTTTTAGTAAAATGCCCAATAAGTACGTAAAAGGCATGTGCGTGAACGAGGGTCTTGGACCGCTGAAGCATTAACTAATGCCATGAATGCATATATAAATGGCGAAATGGGCGTTTGGGATACCGAAAACTACCTTTAAAAGATGGTTAATGACAAATAACCGAAAAAACTAACATACTGGGTCCCGGCGCTTTGCGTTCAGATACTGAGCAAAAATTAGTAAACCATATTATTAAGCTCCAAAAGTCAGGTTTTGCACCGACGAGAACACAGGTGAGGATAATGGCATTTAATTTAGCCAAACGATTGGGAATTCCAAATAAGTTTAACCAAACTGAAGGTAGGGTATACAACTATAAAATAATATAAATACGTAATATTAGGTATTTGGATTTTTAGATAAAGCTGGTAAGAAATGGTTGGAGTTGTTTTTGTGCCGACAGTCCGAAATTTCTATCAGGAAGTCGGAAAACACTTTAATAGCACGATCCATTGGAATGTCAAGAAAAGCCGTTGAAGACCATTTCGCGGACCTTGGAAAAGTTATGACACAACATAGCATTTTTGACAAACCTGGGCACATATATATAATACTGATGAAACTGCTTTACAACTAAACACTAGAGCTGGGCAGGTCTTAGCCGAAAAAAGTTCTAAAAGTATTGAGAGTATCAGCTCTGATGAGAAGAGCGAAACAATTAGCGTCATAGCATGCTGTAATGCAGAAGGAGGTTTCATACCGTCTTACTGCATTTTAAAGGTAAAAACAAAAAGGAGGAATGGCTTGACGGCAGGTTCACAAATCAAAATGTCCGAAAAATCCGCTTACGTTAATGGTGAGATACTTGTGGATTGGTTAAAGAACCAATTTCTGTCAAGAAAACCTCTGGGTATGGTATTACTAATATTAGGACATACCTCCTATACAAGCAACCTCGAATAGCTGGAATTTTCAGAAGAAAACAACATAATGTTATGTTGTTTTCTTCTAGTGGATCTTCATCTTCTGAAGACGAAACTGGTGTTGTTTTATTAAATGACCATTCTAGTGGGGATGAACAGTTTAGCGACTTGGAAAATGAGTGTGATGGTTGCACCTTTGCCAGAACTGCGGGAACAACGCAGCTATACTCTGGTTCACAGTTATTATGCAGCATTACGTTTATGGACGACGGCGTTGCCATATCGGCATGTTCTTCGAATTTGGTTCCAACTGGCGCGGGAATATAACTTGCCATTGTGTTACTATTATGATTTAAATGTTGACTAAATTATTCATTTGAAAATCGTTTAGTGAGTTATTAAGAATATTTATAATTATGCTTTTAGATAAATTTTACGCGTTTAAAGGAAAATATTATAAATCCGCTAAAATATTCAAATGATATATGTTTAATTATCACGTATAAAGAAACCAAAGCGGCAACAGTGTTGAATATTCGCCCATAAGATTTACATTGGCCTATGCCGGCCACACTGCAGAGTATAGTAAAAAACACAAAAAGTAACGAAGTCCATCTCTCCTACCTAAATACCAAAGTTTAGTTAATCGGTGTACCGTTTTCATTATTTCTACTTGGTTTAATAAACAAATTATATATATTTTTATAAATGGTGGTTCATCTCTCCTCCTTTTACCCTACATGTAGATTTAGTACAGAGCAGTTTCATCAAACAGAAATTCATTATCAATAAGAAACTTACTATACCTAACCAAGTAGACCAATCAGGGACAGTGCACAATTTTACGGGTAATCAAAATCAGACAGATTGTGAACTTTGTCATTTCGTTTACAATTTAACAGTTTGCTACGGACAGATTATAAACTAACGAAAAATAATGCGTTAAATAGTAACATTTTGTCACCCCCTCGTATCCCCTATCCAAGCCACATGCTTGTGAACGTTTTCTTTTAATATATAATCAATATTTACAATCCAATATGTACGTTTTGCTACCTTAATTTAATTTAAACATAAATTTTAAATTATTTACAATTCTCTTGTATAATTGTTTCTTTTAGAAAGTAACTTTTTCAAAAATACGTCTTCCTATGTTTTACAATGTTTACCACCTTCATCAATATGAATGTAGCATATTTATATTATTTAGGAACCTGAATGGTTTGGATTTATGGCTATATTATTAATAAATGCTTTGTATGATGACTATATTATCCTATACTTTTATTAGGTTTTGAGCAGGTCAAAAAATAAAAAAAAATGTTTCAGCCCCTTTCTGGAAAAGGTTTATTTAGAATTTAAGTAACAAGAGATATTGGAAGAGAACAAAAACCTATTGTAGATTATGATATATCAGTAAATATAAATATACCTCTACAGGTAAAATCGTAAAATAATTTTAAGGTAAAAATCAGTAACGAACTCCGAGGAATTTAAATGCCAATGGTGATCTTCCAAAGAAAAGTATTTAATATGTCTTATTAAAAGCAATTGCATTTAATTTAGCATTGATTTTTTTATCGGAAAACGTAATTTTACATGTAGGAATATTACAACAAAAATTACAGTCATTTTAATACTACTAAACAACATTACTAATGCATTTACAATCAATCACACATTATAATCTTTCAATATTTATTCACAGTTACAAACATCTAAGTAATGATGTGAATTTTCAAAGAAGAAACTGAAAAGGTCTATTTATAAACTGTTACGGGTTAAATTTGTGGTAATGGTGTTTGCTCATTTTACTAGTTCAGGGTAAATACTGGCATCGTGTGGTCTTCATTGGGAAGACTAGTTGGCGCTCAATTTTTATTTTATTTTTACTTTCTCATTACTCACGACCCTTGCCTTCGACTGGGTTAGACCACACTCACGGCAACTCATACTTATACTAAAATTCCATAATAGTAGGCACTAAATTCTCAGAAATATTATTGAATTAAAACGTAAACATTGTTGTCAGGTTGGGTTTCTATATATTTTATCATCTTCTATTTAAATCATACACACGCAACTAAATGGTCATAGAATAACGGACAACGTGTTTTATTCATTAAATACTAAATACTAAAAAATATTAAATATTAAAGAAACTTCCTGCTAATGAAATATATTCAACAACATCAATGTTTATTAAATATAAAAAAATTTGAATTATATTCTGGGACTAAAATTTATAAATGGCAACGTTGCGTACACAGAGACGTTTGTGGGGCGGAAAAAAGAGAGGTAGATTAAATTTGCCGTAAGATAGAGAGAGATATAAATATTGCTTCATCAGCTGAGCACGGTTAGGTTAACATTCATGAGCGTAACATTCGTTGAATAATACGTAATGTAAATATTATTTTTTTTTCTTTGATCTGTTATTATAATACAGTTATAACGAATTAGGTCTGTTTCAACACTGATGACAGTTTTGGAATTTCTGTTGTAAAAATTCTAAAATTGGAAATACCCTTTTCAATAATATAATAAATAATGATATTTTTGTATAATACCTACCCTAGATAAACATAAAAGAGGAATAATACACTTTCTATACAGTTAATCCATTTAATCCATTCGTAAGAAGTAATAATGTAGTAGACGTCAAATAATTAGGCAGGTACATTTCTAGGAAAACGATTAACAGTAAAAAAAGGTAATTTCATATCAGATCAGGTAAAAACCAAGGGATTTGTTTAAGGACTGAAACAAGGGAAATATCATTATAAATCAGTTTAATTTTGTGCTGTGAACTGTGAGCAATATGGAAAGTGAAAGCAGTCAAAGTAAACGCAGACGTCCAAATTTATCCGAAGGAGAAAAAACTATTATATACAATGTGTATTGTGGGCTCCGTGAACGGAATGAGAATATGTTGCATAATGACGTAGTTAATCTGTGTAGTGATTTAACTAAAGTGTCGACGAGAAGTGTTCACAGAATTCTTAAAACATTTAAAGAAAATGAAGGTAAATGTGATAATGTATCTAAAGACATTGAAACTAGAGGAAGAAAACAAATTCAGCTTGATGATTGCACCAAATATGCTATTCGTAGGAAATTCCATTCGTTCTTTTTCCGAAATGAAATCCCAACTTTAAAAAAGTCGCAGCCGAAATAAGTTCCGATGAATCGATGCCCAAAATATCACGACGTGTTTTATTGCGCACATTAAAGCAAATGAACATTAAATTTATGAAAAGAGGTAGGAAAAGTGCTCTTATAGAAAGAGAAGAAATTGTTTTGTGGCGGAGAAATTACTTGAAAAAATCCGAGAGTATCGTCGTGAAGGTAAAAAGATTTACTATTTAGATGAGACTTGGTTGAATCAAGGCCATACTGTTTCAAAGGTATGGCAAGATTTAGAAATAAAAAGTTGCCGTCAAGCTTTTATTGAAGGCCTCTCAACAGGATTAAAAGCGCCAGCTGGCAAAGGACGGAGGCTCATAATAACTCATATAGGCAGCGATTCGGGTTTTTTGGAAAACGGCTTGTTACTCTTCGAGTCCAAGAAAACTAGCGACTACCACGAGGAAATGGACGCGCAAAAGTTCGAAAGTTGGTTTTTAAAGATTATACCAAACCTTGAACCAAACTCTGTCGTCGTCATGGACAATGCCTCCTACCACAGCAGACAAATGGAGCGGTCACCTACAACTGCCTGGCGAAAAGCTGATATCATTAACTGGCTATCTGAAAAAATTTACCATTCGACGATAATATGTTAAAAGTACAATTACTCAATATTGCAAGGGAACATATACCTCAGTTGAAGAAATATGTTGTCGACGAAATGGCTCGTGAAAGGAACATAATTGTACACCGCCTCCTCCTTACCATTGTGAGCTAAACCCGATCGAGCTAATATGGGCTCAAATAAAAAACCAAGTGGCGAGGGAAAACTTAACTTTTAAAATGAATGAGGTAAAAGGCCTACTAGCTACTGCGATAGAAAATGTCACACCCGAGTCATGGAAAAAATGCATTAGACATGCGACAAAAGAAGAGGACAAAATGTGGGATCTCGACACTAGAATGGACATTGCAATTGAACCATTGATTATTACTTTGAATAGTAGCGATCGCGATAGTTGCTCATCATCCGACGAGTTTTCTTCAGATGATAATGAATAATACAATACTGTAAGTAATTTTAAACTTTTTGTGGTGGTAGTGGTTTTAGTCCAATAAACGTAGGTCTGAAATCGAAATCTCATGCACACGGCTGCATTAATAATAATAATGGTGCCTACTTTTCTCATGAAACATTTTCACGTTTTATTACTTTGCTAACACCCTGTACATCCGATCTCAGATTTTTTTATGTCAATTTTATTTCCAAAGGATGCAAATTTTTTATAACAATAACTTTGTCATAAAATTAATAATAAAGGTTTTTCTCCTCTTAGCAACTCCATCCGTGGACACAGTGTATATTTTTTTTATATAATTAATATAATGTAATTTAATTCTTATTTGTGGATATAGTTTTTAAATAATTAATTTTTCCACATCTGTTTAGTATAATTTCCGTACGCCACTGCAAGAGGCAGATTAAGGCAAAAACGTCACAGTCATTTCTGAGAATTTAGTGCCTACTATTTTGGAATTTTAGTTTACCAACTTAGATACAGCCTCTGCGTTGGTAGTGTCTCAAAACTTGCAGTTGCCGTTCCCGTTGCTGTTTGACGTTGCAGTTGCCGTTTTTAGTGTCAATTTATAAACTAAATGTTTGATGATGACTGAAGTTCGGCCATTACTTCGAAAAAGAAAAAAAAGAGAGTTGAGCGATTTTTGTTTATTGTTTTTATTATGAAGTTTAAATTTTTGTGAAGTTTTTTAAGTCTTTTTGTTACTATAATTTTAGTAACTTGTTGATATAATGGATGACGATATCTATTTAGGTCATCTGGGAATACTTCTACAATTGCTATAAGTTAAATTAAGCAAAGATGTATAATACACGCACATTCAGACACAGTTGAATAAATAAAACATCTTCTTGGGTTTTGATTGGCTAATACGCGAACGGCGAACTGCAAAAGTTAAAACTTCGTTATGTCTGAACGGCAACGGTGAATATAAATGTGCAAATGAGAAAGCAGCTTTTTAACTTTCAACGGGAACGGCAACTGAGAGCGGCAACAGCAACTGCAAGTTTATAAATAGACCTTAAGCCTCATTATTGATGTTATCACAAAACATGAAACTCATGAACTACTTAAAAACCCTAAACTGTTCACTTTTGAACATAGATCTCCCTAAGGAAACTAGGAACAAAAATTAATACTTAATATTTGTCTTTCTTTCTTTGAAGATGGTGTAACGACCGAAACTTGTAGCTGTACGTAATTTAATTTCCAAATATAATTTTTGTGTGGTTTGACTTGTGTGTTTTATTATTAACTTTGATCATAGAAGACAAAGAGTATGCATTGATTGAAACTATAAATTTGTCCTTTAATTCTCCAAATGCAGTGCAGCATGTTATAGGTTATTTGACATTGCAGCAGGGCCACAAATATGTTTGTACAAATCTTTGATCTACTTTATATTTGACCAAATAATTTTTGATGGTTTATCAAGTCAAAGGCGTTTTTGAAACAGGAATGTTTCTAAAAAAAGATCTGGAAAATAAAGTAGAAAATATTGACCTTTACCCTGACGTCACCCTACGATACTGACAAACCTCGCAAAATGAATGAGTCAAAAATAGCTACTGCTACTTTGTCGTGTGCGTAAATATTTTCATTGTTTGTTTATCTTGTCAGTATTTTTGTGTATTATACATAACTAAATATAGTTGCTGTTTGACTTTACTTTGTACTTACTGTAAAATAAAAATAAATAATTTTATACAATTTATTTGAATCCAAATGATAAAGCGCTTTGAACAAAACTCGATGTATCAAAATATTGACAGTTGTCATAAGAGGTCAAAATAAATTCTTATGGCACTATCTTTTTCCAACATTCGTAGGTAATAATTAGAGTTGAAAAGAACCTATGTCACTGCTTGATGGACAAATGTACATACTTTTTTGATGTTTTTCTATTACCAGTAGAAAAGGACGAGGTATAATAGGGACTTAAAGCAGTTCTAAAAATCACTACGTATCCGTATACGTATCGCAATGCGCATGTGCAGAAGCGATACATGGGTTTCGTTACGTTACGTGAAACGTATCAATCCGTCACACGTATCTAACGTAACGTATCACATTATTGTGTTCCGTGATCGCCTTTTTCAATCTTAGCGATAAAAGTGATGTTGTATGGTCAAAAATCATAACCTTATTTTCTGTTCATCAATCATAAAAAACATTTCTGTGATATGCGATAATGGATTTAAAAAGAAAAAAATTATTTTACAGTGGCAATGACGACATTATTTTGTTAAGGTAGATATCGGGACTATATTTTTAAAGTAAAAAATTAAAACACACGAATGGTTACGTTACGTTACAAACGCATTTGCTTTATGCTTCTTTTTACTTAGTTACGTATCTCCTTTACGTTACGTATACGGATAAGGATACGTGATAAATTTTTAGAATTGCTTTAAGTCCCTAATATGTTTCTGTTTACTACTGTTCGCTGTTAGTAAAGTCAGGGTTAAGGACAATTTTTCTACTGTAGAAAAATCCAATCAATATCAGAAGTGAAGAAAAACTCTTCTGATTTATAATGATTTTAAGGATACTATTGCTGAACATCTGGATGTCACAACAAAAACAATATGTATTAACAAAAAAACATTGTGTTCAAAAAATGATATATAGAAAAAACTAAGGAACAAAGGTGTTGATGTCATAAGGAGAAAACATTCAGACGAAAATACATAATGTAGATCAATAAGTGGGAAGATGATAAATAAGACTAAAAAAACATAAAAAGGCAACATAATGCAATTAAGAAGAAAAATGCAACAGAAGAATATAAAGTTTGATCTTATAATGTTTCCAATTTAAAAACTCCAATTGACTTTAAAAAAATATTTATTGTGCAAATTGAAAAACAGTATTTTTTATATAAAATAATTACCATCTTTATAAAATAAACTTACTCAATTGTACCTCATATAAAAAAAACATTATAAATTAACTAAATAAATGGAAGAACGTTTAAATGAAATACATGAGTTTGAATGAGGGCACAAACTCATAATTACTGCTCCCAACAAATTTATGCAATTACTGACTTAATTTTTTTTGTGTATCAAATACTTTACTCAATAATATCTAATTAGATTAGATTCTCAGTGGATATATTTTTTCTTTAAAGAATTATGTAACATAAAATCCTCATCTTAGTTATTTTTAAGAATATTATTCTTTCATGGATATTACTATAGACATTTATTATTAATACATTGATAATTATATACATATTGATTACACTACCACTACACCAACACACACTTTTAACTGCCTGCCGAAGATAAACTGTTTACCTTCGGTCTCTGAAGATGATAACTTGGTTATCGAAACGCGCGTCAGGCAGTTAAAAGTGTGTGTTGGTGTAGTGGTAGTGTAAACGGTTTTGGTATCAGTTTTGCCAACAGTTCCAGATTGAACATTTTACATATTATACTTCACTTGTATCTTGATATTTATATAAATTTTTGATAGTCAAAATAATTAAAAACAATAAAGGAACAGTGATTATTAGTGTTATTTCATTTATATATCACTGATTTGATAACCATGAATGTTTGACATTAAGTCTCTTTTGATGTGATAACCTGAATTTACACAAGTACAAAGTTTCCAGCGTAGTTACTTTTTAGGCTCTTGCAAATGTTTTGTGCCATCCAATTTGTATCCACTTTTACTACTGAAAATACTGAAAGACTAGAATAAGACTATAACCTAGGGTTGACCCAAATTGATCTTTTATCAACCACTCACTTAAAACAAATTTTGCTCTGAAAGCACTGAATTTAGTTTCTTGATTCCTTTCAAGAATATCTTCCAAACTAGCCCCACATCTCTCCTATAAATCTTGTTCACTGGACATGGTTCAAGGGTGGGGTACCTAGATTGGGAATGTGTGGGAGGTGGAGGATGAGGGACACATGTTTAGATGTTGGAAGAATGAGGAAATGTTAGAAGAGTTGGCAAGAAAACTTGGAGAAACAGTTTATTGGGAGAACATGGTGGAGATAATGTTGAGAGGGGAGAAAGAATGGGGGAAGGAAACATCCTTAATAACGTGAGCGTGATGAATGTTATGGAAGAGTGTGTGAGGCACCGCCGCCTGTCTTGAAGTATGCTAGGGTAGTGATTCCAAGTGGTGGGTTTGGTTGGTAAGCATAAGATGCCTGTATTTTATGAGGGTTTAAAGATATCCTCCATGTTTTACCTTCAGGTAAAATGTAAAATAAGAAACAAAAAGAGTTGTCAAATATGCAAATTAAAATGAAAGAGAGTTATACTAGTGCTTCCATTGACAGTGACACTGATAGTTTAAATGCTAGAAAAGTGTTTTTCCCTTTGACATATGTCAATATCATTTGACCAAAAGAGTACATTTATTTTTTGGCCAAGGCACTTACACCCTATAATATTTTTGCTTTTTATTAATTGGCTGACTATATATAGTAGGATATTTCTTTGTACTAAATTGTTTTAAATTTAATAAAAAAAACTATTTCATCCTTACAAATAACAATACAATTAACCACATTAACCCTTTAAGTTAAAGAATACCACTTTTGATAACTGATAGAACCTACTGAAAAAACACTACCTTGGAAATGTAATTTTCTACTCAAATCAATAATAGGCACCTAGAAATCTTATACCTAACCCACCCACCCTTTAATTCCAAACCAATTAACTTACTTTTCATCTAACAAATCTAAACCAACATAACACATTACTAGCTACACTTAGAAATCTCACCTCCCTGTAGCTAGATAATAAATCATATTACCAAAACTTATTGTGATTACATTTTGATGTAACAAACTTTTAAAAACCTATATACAATTAAAATCACCCTTGTGTTAAGGGTAACTTAAAATCTTTATAATAATTAATTTTTGCATTTGTAACTTTACTAATAAAATAGATGATTAATTGCACCAATGTTGCGATAAAAATCCCCCAAACACAAGCATACTAAAGCATAATAATAAGGAAATAAATAAAAAAATTTAAAACATACCATACTCACCATAAGAACCATAACCTTGCTGCTGTGGTGGTCCACCATAGTTGTTACCCCATTGTGGTGGAGGTCCTTGAGGAGCAGGTGGTGCACCCCAACCTTGATAAGATCCAGGACCTGAAGGTGTTCCATAACCAGCATAACTTTGTTGTTGCGGTGAAGTTCCCCATCCTTGATAACTTTGCATCATGTTAGGTCCCATTGGAGCAGCCAAATTCATTGGAGGACCACCCATCTGTCCATTTGGTCCTTGCATCATACCCATAGGTGCTTGTGGTGGACCCCATGCAGATGCTGGATCACCTCCCATCTTATTTCCTCCAGATCCATCACGTGGTTCAGCTTTCTTAATTTCAACCTGTAATTAAATTTAATATTTTTATCTATAAAGTGGACTGAAGGTTTAAGTTAATTTGGAACCATGGACATTTTTTTTACTATCTGGCATTTGTCTCTTTCAAATAAAGAAGTTAAATGGTTTTGACATAACTTTAAAAGTTTTTTTTTAAATATTGTGCAGTTAACAATTACATGGAATTTTAATACATTATAAAATATTTTACATCATTAGTTGCATTCTTTTTGACTGAGATCTCAGCTCACTTCGATGGAAGTGATCTGATATAAAGTGATGTGATTAAGCACCAAAAAGAACGACAAACGCGCGACCTACGATTTCTTGCTCCCCACCACTTTATTTCTGACTCAGTTCTAACTGATATCCCCGCATAGCACATTCAGCATCGGTAAAGGGGGAGGAAAAATCTCAGCTCACTTCGAAGTGAGTGAATCCAAAAGAACGCGCACATAACCGATGTGAGCTGAGATTAACTGAGATCTCAGTCAAAAAGAACGCACCTAATATGTAAATAATTTGTTTTCTATTTGGGTAATACTGAATTGCTTAGAGAAATAAACAAACAGTGACCTATTATAGAAGATTTATATTGGCCCCAATTTTGACTACACATTTCAAATATAAAGAAAAGCATAGCTTCGATATGTGCCTTGAGAATATAACATTAAAAACCATCACAATAAGTTTAATATTACTGTGAAAATTAAAAATAAACTATTGGCAATCTTAAAAAATTATACTGGAAAAATATTTAAGTTTATACTAAAATAAAACATTTTATGTAATAAATTTTGTATATTAGTACCTAATACTTGAAATACATTCATAGGACTTACCTGTTTTCCATTTAAATTTACAAAATGTTCTGAGACACATCTATCCACTGCCTCTTCATCTTCAAATGACAAAAATCCAAATCCTAAAATACACAATATGTAAATAAATATATTTTTTTTAAAATAATTTTTTCTTACCTCTTGATTTTTTCTTTTCTTGGTCATACATAATGACTACTTCCATTACTTTTCCAAATCGTGTGAAAAAACTTCTGAGATCTGTTTCTGTAACATTTGATGGTAAGCCTCCCAAGAATACTTTGGGATAACCTCCTCCTTTTTTAGGTTTCTGCAATGTTCTTGGATTGCAAGGTTTAGGGTCAATTGTTCTGAAGATAAACAATAAAAATATGTAACATATATATTTGATCTTTATAATCTAAATAATATAATATTGAATTAATTTGTCTTCTACTTGGGTAATACTGACTTGCTAATTAATGTTAACATCCAGTGACCAATTGTAGAATATTTTATATTGGCCTCACTTTTGACTATACTTGCCATAAAAAGAAAAGCACAGCTTCGATAGGGGCCAAAATATTTAAAATTTAATTTAAAATCTAAACTGTTTTATATACACAAAGTTGTAATAAAAAATATTCACCTTCCATCAAGTGTATGTGGTCCATTTTGCAAAACTACATTTACATTAGCAGGGTCAGCAAAAGTAACAAAGCCAAATCCTCTTGATCTTCCTGATTCAGCATTCTTCATAACAACACAATCAATTACCTCCCCATACCGAGAGAAATATCTTTGTAAGTTATCCTGGGTTGTCTCCCAGGATAATCCACCAACAAAGAGCTTGCTAAAAATTTATAATATAAAGTATAAGAACAGTTTAATATATTTTTTTTAGTTAATATTATGTTGTGTATATAAAAAGGAAATAATTGAAGCACTAAAGTCATGAAAAATAAGTAAACAAGATACAAACTGCTGAATTAAAATATATTAAGTACCTTTTAGATTATAATTAATGTGTGATATTACTAGCTTCAAATGAAGTCTAAAATTTGTTAGAATTTTCTTAACAAAGTTTAATAAGTATACATTTTTGTTATAAGTATTGTAGAGGAATTGTATTAAACTCGAACAAATCTAACATTAACAAACAATCCAAAGAAAACTAATTGAATAAAATAAAAAAAAATAAAACAATATGAACTAATGTTATAAATATGAAATATAGCAAAAATATTAATTTATTAGTTTGGCATTTCAGCACATATACCAAAATGAATAAGTATATAAAAGAGTTAAACAAGCTGTTTTCTACTTGGGTAATACTGAATTATAAAAAAGAAATAACCAGTGACCTATTGTAGAATATATAATATTGGCCTCAACTTGACAATAGGTGTACAACATTCTGAATACCATTGCTTCGATAGGGCCATTGTTAGTGTTACTGTAAATTCCATTATACTTATCTATTAATATTTATACAAAAAAATAAACATTTAACTGTTCAGGTTATAACTTAGAATACCAACATAAATATCACATGTTTAGAAAATATAGTGAAAGTTAATTAAAGGTAATTACTTATAGAATGTTAGTATATCAAATTGAAATTTTCCATATTTGACAATCTTGCATATTGTTTTTTGTCATTTATTTACATTATTTTAAATAAAAATGGTAAATATATTTCAATATTATGGAGTCCATTTGAAATGAATACAAAAGAGAAAAATAATTAGGTATAGTACGGAAAATTAAAATTTTAAAATATGTTGTAGATAATAAGATTTGTTTAGCTTTTAAATAAATATATTTATCATTCCTTTAATTGGAAATTAAGAAAGGAAAAACAAAATAGATTGAAACAACTCTCCAACATATATTCAAATATAAGAAAGTGACATAACCTTTTTTTAAAAAATAGATATAAAACATCTTCCATGTGTTAGTGGAATGTAATATTTAACGATAATTAAAGTTTATCCAAAATATAATTAGACATAGTCTAATAAAAGTAACAAATCTTTTGTCAAAAGAAACAGTTATTTACTATTCATGAGGATCTGGGCACTCGTTCGGGGTCGGTGAACGCTAGGAGCATTTTGATGGATGAACACAACATTCATTCAAGAAATATGTTGAGTTACAAAATTTAACATGTAAAAGAGAGATTCTTAAAATTAAAATGAAATTATGAATATTTATGATAATATAGTGAAAATTATGGTAAAAAATATGTCTAAAATTGTGAAGCACACGCTGTGACCTAATAAGCTTAATACTTAAAAGTTGGCACAAATAGATAAATACCCTTTTTCGTCATCATCCATAATTTCTTGCTTAAGTCGCAACATTCTCATGCTATTTTTCACACAGATTTTAAAACACTTTTACTACTTTTATTTCAATCCAGCCGGTTACACTTGCCACTCACCAACTACAAGCTACCATACTACAATGGCAGCTTCAGAACTTCCGTCAATTTTACGTAAACGTAATTTTAAGCGCCACCGCTATGCGTGTTGTTTAAAAAATTATTTTCAAATATACATACCCGTACTCGTACTCTTCCATTATAATTAAGACTTCTTACACTAAACTTAAAATTAATTTAAATCTAACGTTAAGAACTATCCTAATTAACAACTACGATAGGAATACAAATACACCATAGGCATGATGACATGCCAAGTAGGGTAGGGGAATAGGGGAAGGAACTACCATTTTATAAATTTACGCACTGTTGCCAAATATTACCACGTTGTACTCGTATTTGTATCTATCTCTGTTGGTGTTACTGAGAAATAAATAATTCTACCTTTTCTATTAGGACTAACAAGCTCACTTGGCAGGAAAGCATTTAGAATTCTGTCAGCATGAAGAATTAACCTTATATACCTTAAAATGTACGCCAATCTTTGCTACAAAAGGGCGGGCTGAGTGAAAATGTTATATTATTAATACAACTATTTTTTGTCTGTTTTATTTTTGTTTATATTTATGTAAAAATAATTCTAAAAGTAAAAAGAGGAAAAATATGACTTGGGATTTTATAAAGAAGTCGTATGTCATTAGTGTCAAAGATGATTTCATACCAACTTCTTTTAAATTAAGGTTTAAGTGGAGTCGACTATTTTTTGATTCTCAAACGCGAGATGGCGGTGCGAGCACTCCGCTAGTTCTGTTCCTTTTCTATGAATACAGTAATCTGTAAACGGCTCTACAAAATTTAATACCTTGGAAAAAAACATTCGCAAGTAGTCACTAGATGCTAAACGAAAATTGTGCGGCAAGATGTTGTTCTCTTTATGCGAAATTGCCACATCTACACCAAATTTTATAGTCGTTATTCGTTTTTCGCTTTCTTGTTTGTGCTTAGTGGTTTTAGTGATTTATTGTTTTTATATAGCTGCTATTTCCATAAAATTAATAAATACATAACCTATATAAATTAAATTCCCGAATCGGATAAGTGAAAATATAGAGCTGATTATATTTGGGAAAAATATGAACGTAGGAAGGGGTTTTTTAGAGGGAATAAATATTTGAAAAAATCATAAAGAAAGATATCTGATTCAAATAAAATTTTTCAGAAATATTTACAATTGTCAACATTTATTTTCCGAAATATAAAACCCTCATTGGTGTACATTGAGGGGGTTTTAGGAAGGTTGAAAATTTAATGAAATCGAAGAAATTAACTAATGATCTGATCAGTGGCGTCTCGTGGTAAGAATTGTAAGGTGTTCTGCGATTTTTTAAAAAAGTTTACCTTGTAAGGGGGGCAGAGCTGGGTAGTATCCGGATACAATATCCGGATACTTTTTATGTATCCGAAAGCTGTATCCGGATACTTTTTAAATTTTATATCCGGTATCCGTATCCGTAGCCAAATTTTAGAGTATCCGGTATCCGGATACTTTTTTTGATATTCGGATACTTTTAAATATTTATCGCCCGCCTATAATGCATAACACTGCCCTTCCTTTTCTCTTTTACAACTATGATTGATACGCCTAAAAGAAAAGCTTTAATAAGCAATTAACACTTTGAAGTATTGGTACTTACAAGGCAAATGCACTTTACTTCTGACTTCGTCAGCAATTGGAATAATTTCTGTATTAGTACGTTTTTATTTTAATTTAATGTTTCCTTATAAGTTTAGGTTCTAGTTTTATTATTCCTAAGCAATAAACAATTTTTTGAGTACTTTCTGATTTCTTTCTCCAATTAATGTATTTTTATTATTATATATTACATTAAAAATACATGCATATTACACAGTTCTAATAATATTAATTTATGGCCTTGTTAAAAAAGTATCCTTCAAAGTATCCGAAAAAAATATCCGGATACTTCTTGTACCCGAATACATTTTTAAATGAAAGTACTTTTTTAAAAAGTATCCGGATACATTTTGAGTATCCGATATCCGGACACTTTTTTTCAGTATCCGACCCAACTCTGAAGGGGGGTTCTCTCCCATCAATTTTATCGTCGTTTCTTCGCCTTTCGTGTTGAAATATTGGATTTCTGGAGCCGAAAAATTAATAAGCCCACGAAATATTCCCAGATTCTCGGAAGTCAAACTCTCATTATGTCCCCGAAGCTCCACAAAATTTAACAGAATTAATTTATTTTTTGGAAAAAATATATCGATTCTTCGACACATTTCTGTATATTTAATCAAAAAGCCGAATCTAATTGAGCCATGACATTAGTTGGCCCTAGTAACGTTAATTTCATACAATTATGAAGATGGCTTTTAGAATTTTTAGGTTTTCTTTATTTTCAAACTCAAATACTCTAGATTCGAGTATTTTAGCAATCAACGATTTAAGCTTAAAATTCTACCTGAATTTTATTACTCTGTTCCAGTACACTTATTCTTACTACAAAGATAAACCTTTACAAGGTTTGCAGTATGTTTACAAAATGTTAAAATAAATGGAAACTTTCACTTTTTCAAACAAAATAATATTAACTATGAAGAAAATAATATTTTAACAGAGAGAAACTATTGTAGGTACCTACATGAAATCAATATTTCAACATAAGTAAATAAAGATTCTTAAACCTCATTGTTTCTTTTATGTGAATTCCCCTTTTAAGTATCTTACCCATTTACCTATCCGCAATTTAAGGTATCAAGTATTGTACCGATAATTTACGACCGCTCACAAAAAAAGCTGCAAATTTCCACTACATCAAAGGAGTTACCAGACTTATTAGAATATCTTTGGATGATGCCTATAGATCGTCGGAGATATCTATCAGTAAATAGATAAATAAATAAATATCAATAGTAGGTTTTTTGGTAAATATAATTTACAAGTTATGGTATTCAGTATAATATCCAAATATTAGATAGATAGATTTAATGACGACTTTACATTATAAATTGTTCCCTGAAAAATCTCTTCTGAAAAACTTGCACCTAACTTGGAATTAAGTAACCTTAATTTAATCTACACCACTAAAACTTCAGTGAATAGTCTGTAATACAGGCTCTGTTAAATAAATAATGTCAATTTTTACTTTATTGAATTTACACAGGGTGTCCGCGAAAAATTTGTTATTATTTAAAATAATTATAATTTATCTAGTTTTAAATTTAATAATATCTTAATGGATATCATTAAATTTCAGTTTCTGGATATTTAATAATACTGTTAACGTATGGCCGTAGAAAAATAAGTATTAAATGAGATAATGTAACAACTGTAGTCGCATTTAAAATATAATATACACATTTGTATTTATTGTACTATTATCGACTATTTTTTATTGCTGATAAGTAAATAAAAATTGTTTTATTTTTACCTACCTATTTTCGTAAAATGTTAATATGTTAAAAAGCCACCTATTCATTAAATTTTGTAGCTCCCCTGCTTAATAAATTAGGTACCTGGTGTAAGTACATTTTTAACCAAAAATTCAAACTGAAATCTGCATCTAAATGCTAATTAAACCACAAATGTAAGACTTTATTGTTGTCTCTTGATTTTATTGTTTATATTTTCTCTTATATAGTTGTACCTATAAAGCGACAAAATAATAATTGTACTTTAGAGCTAGACAAAATGAGGTATGAAAACTTAAAAAAAAATGTCTAACCTGTTTTTAATTTCTAACCTGTTTAAAATTAAAAATTGACCTGTTACACGATTTTTCAATGTCGCCGTTTTAGAAAATAACCAATTTATTTCTTTCATTTGCACCATGTATATGCTCGAGGCATACCTATGTCATTGAAAGATTAAAAACAGACCCTTCTTTTTTGTTGGCTTCGTTATCGAGCAGTAATAATACTAAAGAAGTTAAACTTTACATTCTACCCCACTCTCTGTATCTTAATCGATAAAATAATAATTGTACTTTAGAAGCTATACAAAATGAGGTATCAATCAATTTCTTGAGTGTCTAGGTTATAATATTAAATAGGCAACACTGTTGAACGATGTTCCTAAAAATCGCACCATCTGTGTGTGCTTTACTGAAATGTTTTTAAAAGTTCTGCATAGCGATGTAGACGTCAGCACCTCCCAGAGGTAAAAATTTAATGTGCGAATTTTAAATCGTATTATTGTTATATTCGAATTTTGTAAAACAAACGTTTTTAAATAACAATTTTTTTGTGTAAAATACTTAAAAACATATCCATTCAATTGTTTCAAACTTTAAAATAAAAAAAAATATTCGAATAAATGATTTAGGCATGAATTAATATTTTTTTATTTTTTTGTGTCAAAACTGTACATTCAAAAATTTTCAAAAAATTTGTATATATTTTATTAAAGAAGATGCATAATATTACAAAAAATAGTTCAAATCGTTCGAATAGTTTTTGAGTTTTATACGTGAGAAAACATAGTTTTTCTTGTTTTTCCCGAAAACAACTCGAGCGATTTTGATTAAATTTTCGGAAAATACTAGTCGCGATATAATACATATTCATGAATTTTTTCAAAATTTTTGAATGTGTAGTTATTTTTTCCGGGGGTCCACTTAAACCTTAACTTATGAGTTAGTAAGTTCCTTAGATTAGGAATTGTCTAAGGTAAGTTCACAGTTGCCTAACTTTGCTGGTAAAATGGCGGCCATACGTCACAGCTGCGTTACCAGAATGACAGTCTGCTGAGCATTTGAGTTCACGTTGTTATTGGTAGTTTTCTTGTGATATATTTTTAAGTATGTGTGATGTATACAGTAATTTAAATTGCAGTTTTTTTAGTTTACGTATATTTTTTTTATTTATAAACTTTTAGTATTAATATCTTTAAAAATGCTGATTTTGATAGTTTAGCTGTAAATATTGGAGACACAAATTGGGACACGGTATTGATGGAACTTGATGTAAACGTAGCTTTAGATTCTTTCTATTCAATATGGAATGAACTAATATCTCAATCTGTTCCAAAATTTAAAGTATTTAATAATAGTAAAAAATTTCCTATTTGGTTTACAAGAGAAATAAAAGACGTTTTAAAAGAAAAAAATATATATCGGTCTCAAATTATTATAAAGAAAAATACCTAGAAACGAGAAGGAAACTTAATTCACTGATTGTAGTATATGAGAGAGACTTTCGGATCAGTTTAACTTATTTATTATGAATTAAAAGTAAAATAACACGACTACTAACTACGTATTATGAAATTGAGAATTTGAGAATGACAACAACTCTGCTATCCTGACAAGCACTGACAAGCAGGAGTCGCAACCGGAACCGGAATAGTAGGCGTAAACGATGGCACTACTGTAGGCATTGTCAAATCTTGTCCCACTTTCTTGAGTTGGTCCACATGTTTGCGATGAAGTTCGCCATCCACCATCACTGTATATGAAAGTTCACCGTCTCGCGCAATGACGTACCCTAGCTTCCACTTATATAGAGGCCCATCTTAAACTGCGACTTTGGAACCTTCCATGAATACTGGGTCACTGTATTCATATGATAACTGTGAACGCCTGTCGATGGTTGGTGACACTGAGTTAGCACTTAATTGGCTCAGGGGGGACTCCACTTCACGTTTCAGAAACGCCATTGCTGGGCTCATGCCCGTGGTTGGATGCGGAGCCCGACGATACGCGGCTAGGAAGGTACGCAGCTTCTCTGTCGCATTTCCTTCAGCAAGGTTCAACGTTCGCAGGCATAATTTCATTGCAGAAACCATTCTTTCAGCCAGACCATTAGTAGCGCAATGGTAAGGTGTGATGGTTCTATGCTTTATGCCTCGTTCTTCAGAAATTCTTGTACCACACTGCTCACAAACGTCGATAGGTTGTCTGTCACCAGGTACTGGGGTAGTCCGTATGATGCGAACAGATCGTCCAAGACATTTATCACGGTAGACGCAAGCATGTTTGGCACAATTTTTATCTCTGGCCATTTTGAATGGGCATCAACGATAATGAGATAAGTGTTCTTTCCGTAAAACGCAAAGTCTGCATGGATGCGTTCCCATGGTTTCTTAGGGTGTTCCCAATAGTGAGTTTCTATTGAAGGTGAGCCGCCCTTATGCAAGCAGCATGCTTGATACATAGCCTCGCGCCAACGCCTTCATTTTCGAAATACCTAGATGTCCCGTATGAAGTTCTTGAAGCACAGCAGGGCGGCAGGCACTGGGTATGTAGGTGCGCAAGCCCCTTATAACGCAACCTGACTGCAACGAGTAGAGTCCGTCTTCATTTTCACCAAGCGTCTCGCCTGAGCGGAGTTTCTGGAGCCACTCACGCCCTTGAACGTCTCGCTGAGTATGCTGAGCAATGGATTGACGTGTAAGCGGCAGTAGTGAGATGTGGTGAAGCTGCACAAGATCAACTGGATCATCTGAAGTAGTAACTTGACGTAACTCTGAGGAGTGTTGTGGTAAACGACTCAGGGAATCAGCATTGGCATGTTCTTCAGATTTGCGATTGTGAATGAAAAATCTTGTAGAAATATCGCGTAGTGTAATAATCTAGTAGCACACAACGTTGGCAGTTTTTTTCTTCGCATGCCGAATATGTGAACAAGCGGGGCATGATCTGTTACGAGAGGGAAATGTCTGCCCACGAGATATACGTTCAGCTTTTCAACGGCCCATTTTATGGCCAACGCTTCTTTATCTGCGAGTAGTTCACTTGAGACTTGTCCAACTTTTTGTGAATGTATAAAATTGGACGCTCGGAACCATCTGGATACTGGTGAGCAAGCACAGCTCCTAACCCTTCAGGACTGGCATCGCAGCTGAGCACAATCGGAAGTTCTGGGTTGTATGACACTAACACATGGTCCGACGTAAACTGCTGCTTCAACGTTTGAAATGCGGTAGCACATTCACGTGACCATTTCCAGGGAACTGTCTTTTTCGTAGCATTGTACAATGGAGCGGCTGTAGAAGCCATACCAGGAACGAATTTGGAATATAATGACACCATTCCAAGGAACTTCTTCAAATCACTCACATTTGCAGGTTGTGGCAGCTCTTGAATGGCTTGTAATCCATCTTTAGCAGGAGGGATGCCACTTGCGGATATTTCATGTCCCAGGTATGTAACTGAGTCCACGAAGAACGAACACTTCTGCAAATTCAGGCGTAGACCATCATTGGCTTGTAGGCGTCGTAAAACATCAGCTAGGCGCGACTTCAGCGTGGTGAAGCACATCCAAACATCAAACGTGTGGGACGAAACAACCCTTTATGCGTATTGATGGTCAGCGCAGCTGCTGACGCTTCATCTATTGGAAGACACCAATATGCCTTGGTAATATCGAGTTTAGTAGATGTACTATGAGAGTTCTAACCCACTAGAGGAGTGGGGGTACCTCCGTATATACAGCATAGGAGTTCTGGAACGGTTCTGAACTGTCGGACTGTGGTTCTGAATTGTGGACCAGTTGTTTATTTGGAATAGTTGTGTTATATTATAATGATTAAATGACTGAGCGACTGGAACGAATTTTATTGGAATTATTAAAGAATTAAACGAGTTTGTGTTGTATTGCGGGTTGCCTGCTGGTTTGAAAAAAAGTTGGCCGCTGGTGGGACTCGATCCTACGTCCCGTCGGATGAAATTTATAATTTAAGCGCCCTTACCCACTGGGCTGCTAACGAAGGATTATATATGTTAAGAATGGGTATTTAAACTCGCGTCGCGTATTTTGATCGTTTTCATCGAATTTGGTCTGTGATAGATATCTTGTAATCATATACAGGGTATGTCGGGATACTAAACAACTTAGAATTTTTGTATTTAAAATATCAATTTGATGGTACGGGTTAGATGCGGGATATATACAGGGTTTGTCGCGAATTAGATCGTCGAAATATCGAATTATGATCATTCTTAATACGCAAAAATTGCAAAAATGTCGGTACGGGGATATGGTCAATTAAAAATGTCAATTCGATCATTCGTATATTATGATGTGGGTAAAAGATAATTTCGAGTGTACAGGGTATTCGCGAAGATCATTCGTAAGGGAGATGTCAATTTTTCATACGGGATATACAGGGTTTGTCGCGAATTAGATCATCGAAATATCGGATTATGATCATTCTTAATACGGAAACGGTTACGTGGCAAATAAAAATGTTTATATACGTGGGGGGTATGACGGTTCTCCATTTTCTGATCGAACAGTAATTCTCTCTTTATACGGGAATGAATTAGGATGTAAAATTACGACACAACGATTGTCAAAAGGGTACCAATTATTCGATGCTATGACGTCATCACACATATTTTACAAGGGTCATGCGATCGACAACGACCAGTTACATTATGTCTTCAGAAGAGCACAGTCATGGAATTGAAGACATTGCTTTTTATGAAGATAAGAGTAAGGTTATGAAACAAACTAGGGAAGCAAGAACAACGTGGAGCAGTCTAAACTGGGATTGTCGTAAATTACCGAAAACTACTTATCCGTTAAGACGTATTCAACCATGTTTAATAGAACAGAAGAAGAAGAGAGCATAAAAAATGAAATTAATAATGTTTTTGCCATGTCATGTATAATTTTAGCATCTGTCTTTGTTTTAATTTTAAAAATTATTTTAAAAATTGTTAAACGTAAATTTGAATCTTCGTGTAATATAAAAGTTGATGAATAAACAACTTGTTTTATTTCTAAGTAGTGGTGTATAAAATAAAAACTCATTTGTGGTTAAGGTTTATTTATTTTATGGTAATACAGTATTCAAAAACCAGTGGCGGAGACGTTGTACATTTCGTTCGGTGCACGAATATAGTCCAGAGGTGTGACAGGGGTTTGGATCCTTGGCAAAGTTTACTGTTGCACACGGTGTACCATCGAACTTGCCGACTTCGCAAATGTGAGGAAAAACGTTGAAAATGTTACATTTATTTTGCAGAAACTTGGCTTTTTGTTGACCACGAACGTAAATGTAGTCTGCAGCATACAATAGCTTGCTTTCCAATATTTCATTAATTTTAGAATATTCTACATCTCCTGAAGAGTATCGAATTCCGTGCACATTTTTTTCCAAGTAGGTTGCAGTCTTTTTGTCCTCATTACTTAATGTAGAAAACGGCTGAGGTGGTAAAAACATGTAATGTGAACTTTTGAAACCAATTTCTATGGTTAGTTCTTTGACAACGAAAAATCCATCTACGACAAAGCCTTGAATGTCTACAAAAGCTATTCTCATGTTGACGTCTGCTCGAACACTAACTCTAATCAACGTCTAGTTTAAACTTTTAACAATTTCGGTGAGGGGAAGTATTCCATTACACAATCATGAATTATGATGCAATAGACTTTGGTATTTTCGGGAAAGCCTATGTTTGCTTCAATATCAAGTTTCACATCGACTGTGGACGCCTTCATGCTTTCTTCCTGTTTGGAACAATCGATAACAAACAATGCCCGTTTCTTGAAAGAGGAATAATCCAGCAGGGGGCGCTTCTGTGTGGAGTTCGCGTAGTTGGGATAGAATTCAGTATAGTTAAAATATGCTTCATTGTAGTCAGTTTTACTAAAATCCAATTGCATTCTTTCATTGGGCCAAAATTCACCATTAAGTGACAGTCTTATACTTTGTACATCTGCATTGTCAAATAAAGTAGGATCGGCTGTGCTCACGTTACGTTTGTCAGTTTGAAAGAAAACAATAACAAAACGGGGTCTTTCAACTGAAGTGGATGTTTTAACAGCCCAAACCTCACGTCTTGCACCTTTAGTAATTGAGGGCAATTCGTGTAACTCCCACTTTCTAAATGGAATAACTATAGGCTGATCTTTTTGAATGGATTTCATGAGATTTATCTTTATATCATCATTGGGAAAGATATGTTTAACTTTTAATTCAACACTTGTAATGTTAATTTTAGCAGTTGTACTGGAGACCGTACCGGACTTGTCGGTAATATAGATGCAATCATTATCATTTCGTGCTCGAACTAATCGTATTGTTTGTCGTCCACATGTAATCATAGAATAATCGTTAAAAATGTTGAAAATATGTTTGAGAGGTATTTGAAGGTTGAAGGACTTGTCGCTGACATTTAGAATAGGATCTTTCGGATAATTCCAGCCAGCTATAGCCATATGATTGGAATCTTCTTGGTTATAACAAGTCATAGCACGTACGGCACTTACAATTCCAGGATCTCGAACTGTTTCCATTTCCCTAGCACTTTCACTGTACGTACATGAATCGAAAAGAAAGGCTCCAAAATTATTTGCTAATTTTACGTCTCCTGCTCCGTGTGTTTCGAGGGAACCTTTAATGCACAACAAAGTTTCGCTCATTGCAAAGAACGAATCAACCTGATTAATGCTAAACTCCACAATGTCACTGCAATTGAATGATTTGATAAATGGAGCATAGGTTCTGTATTCAGCCTTTCGAATGGAATCATCAAAGACCGGCTTACGGTAGATATCAAACATCGAAGGCATATTGTCATTTTGACGAAGTCGTTTTCCATACATGGTTGTCATTTCAATCTAAAACCCAGCGATTGCAGCACCAATTTGTTTGCCAACGTGAGTTGTTTCACCGGCGGCTGCTTAGCTAATGAAGTTGGAAAATGTGTAAACTGTCTTTTATGATGATGATGATTGATTATTAGTCCCATCTGTTTCGCGCTCTAAGCTCCAATATCAACGTACTCGATTCACCTCTAAAGTTTACAGGTTGACCGTCTTGATCTAAGGCAATGACAGTGATGTTAGTTATTTCACGTTGTGGTATAACAGGTAAGTAGATTAAATTATGAGGAATTTCGTCAATGGAATATCCCGGATCTACTTGAATAACAAATTCGTAGATAGTATGCGCAGGTCTGTTCGCATCAAAGGCTCCAGTGGTAATGTTACAATCGAAGCGAATACTGGATACTTTAATGATTTTGACGGGGAGATCTGAAGAGTGCATTTCGTTGACGTCGAGTATTTTCGGTGAAAACCCCAATATTCTCCCAAGACTATCAGCTTGCATAAAGGAAATTTTATATTTACTGAAAATTTCACATTTCAACGTATTGTGATTAGGTTTTAGTGAAAATATATCCTTCGGTGGTGTTATTGAATTGCTTGCGTCCATTTTATCACTGATAAACGCTTCAAGATCAGCAATTTCATAACATCCTGTAGGAATATTAAAACTTTGAAGCTTGTCTTCGGCATCGTAGTAGTAAAACGTACAATTTTCAATGTTTGGTATACTGTTATATGAATGAAAAGATCGTAGAGCTATTTCATAATCATTCTTTGGATCGAGCACAATAGGGGTAGGAGGTTGAAAGGTAAACACGTGATTGGTGCTGTTAACTCTCAGCAGCTGCGACATGTTGACTAATGAAAATGAAAAAGACATGTATGAATTTAAATATCATTTTTTATTGTTACAAAGAAAACATGTGGCTTGTGAACTCGGAGGACCATCCCAATGCGTTGTCCAATCTGGTCGGTTGTAATGGATGAAACAAGGCAGCCGTATTTGCAACTCAAAATTGGCTCGATATTCATAAGGAAGTTTATGCCACATATTAAGCAATTCCAAAGGTCTCACACACTTTATCAGATGTTCAATGGGAAAGTGCTTTAGTTCTTCGGCTGTGAAACTACTCAATGCTTTACCTTGGTGGATATTTTGTAGTAATAGTTCCATTATTGTTGTAGAAATTTTAAACATAAATGACCGCAATTGATTTGATTGTAATTTTGATATTGAGTATTGTTGTAGAAAATTCGCACACCACCGAGATATTTAACAACTTCTTTCGGCGGCTTCAGGTTACCAAATGAATCGAAATACTCTACTTTGTTGTTTATCTTTCTGTAAGCTACCCAATGACTTCCGCTATTCCTAGAGGTATCCAAATTAACCACTGCACATTCTTGCCTTCGAGGTCCATCTTTGGGGAGGGTGTCTCGCATGAAAACTCCTCGAAAATGGGGTATTTTAAGCAATTTTGCGTAATGTGTTATCTCAAAGTCGGATAATGCGTGATTGGGTAGCTTTATTAGTTTTTTTGTCTCAAATACAATCCGAAACCGCCTTTTAGGTACTTTTTTAAGTATAGGCCAGATCCTACTCGTTCCATAGCCTTATTATGACGTACATCTTCTTCCAATTTCTTTTGCGCATGCTTAGCATCAATGACTGTTTTCGCCACTCCAGCAGCACCACCTGCTAAAGCTCCAAGTGCCGAAAGACCAGCAAACAAGGGAATAAGTGGTAGGAAACCTCCAGATTTCGCTACAGGTATTACTCGAGGAACATCGACTTCTTTTTTCCCACCAAATTCCTTAATGAGTGCTTTGGCTGCTCGTAATGCAAACGTTGCAGTGTCTTTTAGAGATTTTCCTCTCTTCATGGACTTTCCCACCTTCAAAACAACATCTCGATGAAAAGAATGACGTGGTTTACGACGACTACGACATCCCATTCCTAGCTTTCTTTTTACCTTCATTCCACCTGTCACAAGTAATGCAGCAGCTTTTTCTTTGAAAGATGCGTCTTTAGATTTGACACGTTCCCACGCCTTATTTTCAAGTATCTGATCGGCTTTATGTCGCTCCTCAAGAGATTTGTTTTGCGAATAAGCAATGTCGTGTTGTTTACATGCAGAGTCTAAAGGATTAATACCTGGATCTCTACGTGCTAGTCGCTTTTGTAGTTTTGTACCAGCTGAAAATAACACTTTTTTTTAGCAAAATTACATTAGATTGAAATAATAATAACTTACGTCCGCAGTACTGATAGCCGGGTATGTGAACTTCAATAGGTAGTTTATTGATAAGAGAATTTAAAAGACCCTCTCCTTCAAACACCAACATTAAGACTGATATGCACAAGTGGCGCGACATCTATATTTATAGAATAACACTAAGAAAAACAATACACACCATGAAGATCATTCAACAAGAGCAGACGATACCCATTGAAAATTTAGATTTTACCCCAACGTCATCGATCGGCAAACATGGTAAATTGTTACCATGTTACTATTATATGCGGTCCTAGTGGGTGTGGAAAGACGAATGCCTTGCTGGCGCTCCTATTCAGTCCAAATGGCGCGAAATTCAAAAACGTCTATGTTTATTCAAAATCTTTATTCCAACCGAAGTATGAATTGCTGCAAGAAGTGATAGCACAAGTCAATGGTGTTGGATATTTTCCATTTAAAGACAACGAAGAAATAATTAGTCCAGATAACGCTCGACCGAATTCTATCTTTATATTTGATGACGTATCCTGTGACGGTCAACAGAAAATACGTGAATATTACTCAATGTGTAGACATAAGGACATTGATGCTGTATATATTTGTCAAACATATTCAAAAATACCGAAACAGCTTATACGTGACAATTGTAACGTAATTATGTTGTTCAAACAAGATGAGGTGAACTTGAAACATATATTTGACGAACACGTATCTCCAGACATGACATTTGACACATTTAAAAATATGTGTTCAAAGTGCTGCTGGTCTGATGATGGCGGTCGCTATGGTACTTTGGTAATTATGAAGGATTTCTTCCTTAATGATGGTAGATATCGCAAAGGATTTGATAAATATATAAAATTGTAAGCTATGTCTTTAGTCTACGACAATATGGCCGACGATAAAGGTGTTGCTGCTGCATTACGCAAGAAAAAAGTGTCTGAACTTGCTAGATCAATTCGCAAAAAATACTTGGCGTTGAAATTGGGTAAATCAGAGCAAGATGAGTCTCTTAATAAACTATTCAAACCAATATCTACACCACTTAAAGCGATAGTCGAATCTTCAAAGACATTACAAAAAACCATTACGAATTTAAGTCCAAAAGCGGATATAAAGAAAGAAGAAAAGCAAGAAGAACCTGATGATGTACCTTTTCTTGAAATGGAACCGGTAGCCGAAACCGATGAAGCGGGCAATGTTCCAATGCAAGAATCTCTAGAAGGAATGCATCCTGAGATTACACAAGAAGCCATCGAAGAATATTTAGATCAATATCCCGAAATTACTCGATCATATATTGAAGATTATTTCCAAAATAATAAAAGAATCGATAAAAATTACGGTCCGATCTACAATGAAGAATTCGGTTGGAGTTTAGGTACGCGAAGAATTGGATTTGATAGAAGAAACGGTAACATCAACATACTACAAGAACGAGACAAACAAGGTGAACGTGTGATTGTAACACCAGGCTTATATCAGCTTTTATTCTACGCCGACCCAGAAAGTTATACCCCACAGGATTTAGAGGCATATAAAACACTTCTAGAGCATACTAATGTTCACCGAAATACGCTTAACCGTCTTAAGAGTTCAAGCACTTCCAAATATCATGAAATCATTAAACCTATGTTTAGAACGGAATCGGGTGGATCGAAAAGTAGTACTCGAAAACATCAGCACAATCCTCGATCAAAATCTCCAAAAAGTGGTGGAAAACTTGTCGATTCTCACTTAACATACAATGATACACCTATGGAGTATATTTATTGGGACGATCCCAATGAATTAGTGGATCGTTTAAAGTTGTTGATTGCTTCACAAGAGGCAGGTAATACGTCACATGACAATGAAATAGTAGCAATTATCAATGAGCTGAAGGAAGCCGATATAATAGAATAACAAGCTGAATCTTGTTCATTTAAATTATGCCTGTCGATAAATTCGGACATAGACATAAAAAAACGCCATATGCGCGTTGTTTACCAACAAAAATCACATTTCCTCACACACCCGAAGGTAATATTGATATGGAAAATGTGAAAATTTGTAATGTTGGCGAACCCTCAACATATAGTGATGCTGCAACAAAAAATATGTCGATATGCAAATGAATGAGTTGCGAACTATTGACGTTGAAAACATACGTAAATTGAAAAAGAGATTTTGAGGAAAATATCAAAACCGTCGTCCATAATTTAAAAATACATTTCAGGTATTGTAAAAATATTGAAGTTATGAATACGGATATACATAATCGCATTCACAGTTTGGAGATCAAGCTAAGCGGTAGTAGTAGTAGTAGTAGTAATGTACTCTAAAGAAAAGATTCAACTCGTAAATGAGCTGCACAAACCGATCCGAAAAAATTATCCTCGAAGACGTACTATAATCAATGGTTTAGATGATCTGTGGCAAATGGATTTGGCTGAAATGCGTCCTTACGCTCATCAAAATAAAAATTACAAGTTGATACTTGTTGTTATAGATTGTTTTTCAAAATTTGTTTGAAAACAAAGACCGGTGAGGAAATTACTCGGATATTTTCAGACATACTCGCTCATACTCGACGAGTTCCGAAAAATCTGCAATCTGATCAAGGAAAGGAATTTTACAACATTAAATTTCAAAATTTAATGAAAAAACATGATATAAATCATTACAGCGTGTTTAGTACGATGAAGGCTTCTATGGCTGAGCGTGTTATAAGAACGCTAAAATCTAAATTGTACAAGTATTTCAGTTTAAATGGCACCTACAAATGGATAGATATTCTACCTAAAATAACTCATGACTACAACAATACGAAACATTCCGTAACAAAATATAAGCCTTCTCGAGTCAACAAATCCAACGAAACATTTATTTTGAATAACACCTATAATAGTCATTTAAAGATAACTGCTGGCCCACGAAAATTCAAAGTCGGTGACATTGTTCGCATATCCAAGGCAAAACATGTCTTTGAAAAAGGTTATACACCCAATTGGACTACTGAGCTATTCAAAATCACCAAAGTTAAAACTACCAATCCCGCTACGTACTTACTGGAAGACATGCAAGGCAGACCAATCAGCGGTTGCTTCTATAATGATGAATTGCAGAAAACATCAAATCCAGACATTTACTTGATTGAAAAAGTACTCAGAAGGAAGGGTAATAAAATGTATGTGAAATGGCTCGGATTAGACAAGAAACATAACAGTTGGATTGAAAACGTAGCTGTTTTATAACGACTACTTTTTGCTTCGCTGCGTATGAATACATTTTTGGAGACTATAAATTGAAGTGATCTTTAACAATTGAACTTAGTTGACGAAACATGTGTCCTCAAGATAGTGCTTATTATAGTAATACTGCTGAAATCGAATCGGATGATTCAAGTGTTTACTGTTACAGTGAAGAGTTGGATAGAATTTTGGAAAACTATGAGATGGCTGCAAAATCTGAAAATGTATACCTACTTTCAACACAATATAAAATTTGTGGTTATGAAGTAAAATGTGGAATAAGTCCAGCAAGATCATTTACGCCTGCTATTATTTTATCTCAACAACTCAAATTTTCCAAAATATCTTTCAGTACCTATGAATGGGATACTTTTATTTCAATAATGATGCAACAAATCAATGATTTCTTTTATACTATAGACGACGACGACGACGACGACGACGAGTTCCAACCTGTTTCATTTACATGTGGAGAGTACTGCACCATTACTTCATTAAAGTACGACGATAACAAGTTGATTCTTGTCAAGAAACATGATGTTGAGTATTACATGGATGAAGAAGAAGTGTCTCAAATTTTGGAATTAAATGAGTTGATTTTACAACGTATATATATGTTAGAAAATTTGAATTTTTGTCAATTTTATTATAATGTTTTGGATTTTTGTAAAAAAATCTCCTCTGAAAATTCTTCTGATCCTTTGCAAATTTTATGTGTATTTTGTTCTACTTTAGCCTCAAACAATATGTTAAATTATGCTCTTAGAGAATTTGTATACTTTTGTAAAAATAAAGTTATTAACGATTTAAATATATAGTTGTTATGCATTATAGGTGTTTTATTTTGAATAAAAATCAAAAAGTAGAAAAAAAATATATTTATTAATACAATACTTACACAGAAATTAGAAGTTAATTACATACATATGAGTTATTTTTTAATAAAACAAAAAAAAAAGTACAAAAAAAAAATAATTACATTAAATAGGTACACAGAAAGGTAATAACATGTATAATAGTATGAGTTACAGTTTTTTTTTTTTTAACAAATACAGCATTTTTATAAATAATAATCGGAATCATCATCTTCGCTATGATGATTAATAAATCTATATGGACCCTGTTCGTGAAGAGGTATGTCTGATTGCTTAGGAGGATGCAAATCATTGTGGCAATCATAGCTACTTTTCAATTGAAATATTACTTTATCATAGCCATTTTGACACCAGTAATACTTATGACGATATAAATTAAAAATATCTTCTCTAGCGTATACTACGTGTGAATGTTTTCGAACAACATGTAAACTAATATTTAGATTATTTTCTTCTAAAAGAGACTCGAACTTTCTAAAACAAGACTGACACAACGATAATTTTAGGTTTACAATATAATATAAATGAATCCAAGCGCAATATGTTTTTTCTAAATTTGAACGTTTAAAAGTTCATTCTCCAGATTGGACAAGTTAGTAAATAGTGACGCTCTTGTGAATTTATGTAACGTTTTTTTGTGATCGATACTAAATCAAGCTTTTTTGTGATACTTTTAGCATTTTTATAGATTGCATCCCATCTATTTTGAGCATAATTTTTAAATATTTTAAGCATTAAATTTTGCGGTAAGTGTACATCAATTACAAATTGGTTTATTGCTATTGTATTTTCACATACTACCCTAATACATAAATACTCGAGTGTTGCCACCATTATATCTAAAAAAAAAAAAAAATTATTTTATTAAACTGTAATGACCCCACGGTAACGTATTGAACGATTCGGGAATTAAATGTCTTTTATCATCGTAAGGACTTAGACCTATTTTTGTTTGTTCAATTGAAAATACATCATGCACATAGGAACGGATCGTATTTTGGGTTACAGACATTGTTTTCCAATCTTTTAAACATCTAATGTAATCTTCGAATAACAATTTATTTTTAATAACATTTTTCTTAACACCCTTTGATTTTTTGGTGATTTGCCCGCCCTGAACTTTATATGCATACATTTTAGACCGTAACCCAACAAAATGTGTTATTATTTTCCCATTGGCTTCATCCTTCATTAATCCTAAAACTTTTTTATTAACGCGAGGAATACTGTACACGTTATTTGGAGCATAGTCTGAAGTGTCGAATTTTTCAATGTATCTCTCGATAACTTCTTTATATACATCTTCACACTTTATTTCATATATAAAGCTGTCAGTATCTGTATACAGTAATTTACATCTCTCTACCCCCAATTTGGGGAGTACAAAATCATAGTGGAAGTCGTACATTACAGTTTTAGCCAAATCTAGAATTGCCATCCCTATATACAAAGGTTTATTAAAACAATGTTCAGCTTTTTTAAGTTCAATTATCATTAAATCCTCCTTCTCGTCGAGTACTGTTCTACTATGGAATCTTGGACTGGCAATTAAATTTTTAGCACCATAGCGACCGTCATAAGATTGCGGTATCCTTACGATTTTTCTCCCCCTAATTGATTCCATAGTTTTTCCGAAAACTGCGTTGTTTGCAAGCTTTCTTAGGTCTTTTTCAAAGATGTTAGTGGCCGAGGTTCTCAATCGTGTGTTCAAATCAATGTACGGTTTCAACCACTTTGACTGCTTAAATTTTAATACTTTGTGAATTTGAATTAATTTTAAACCATGTGACAATGCTTGTTTTAAATTTCTATAATGTAGTATGTATTCTTTTTTGCTGTATAAGGTGGTCATTAATTTCGGTAATTTGGATTCTGGCGGAATGCGGTGTTCGGGGCAGAATGGAAAGTCTTTATGTTCGTCGTGTAATCTTTCAGGATATTCTAGTGTGACTTGAAAAATATAACCGTCGGGAGAATCATCAGGCAGCGTCATTATGTTCACATAATCTTCAGGTGGATCGTCGCCGTCGTTGGTAACAAATTTACTTATATTTTCAATCCAACAAAACCCCCATAAGGTAGAGGCTCGCTCATGGCCTTTCCGTACAAATTATTTACATCTAAATATAATATATAGCTTGAGGGTTTTGTGGGATCATATTCTTTCATGTATTTATTGTTAGCTTCAGCATATCTGCTACTACATACAGATATTCCCTCGAATCGACTTTTCTATAAACATTATCATGTCAACATCTTTTAAAATTTGTAGCCTACATCCAGTATATTTAAGCATACAATCCCACGTATAGCCAGGCATTGTGAAATACCAGGCAGGGTCAAGAAAGTAAGTTTTTAAAGAAGACTCACGAAAATTTTCAAAAATGTCGGCAAGAAGCAGAATATCGGTATGCATGTACAAATCGCTATATTCCCCAAGTGTTTTAATATTAAAGGACTTCCAAACGTTTTGCGCGTGAGCATAGTCGTCATCAGTAATGTTATTGTCATTAAGTCTATTGTAAAAACTTTCTTGTTTAGGTAATTGAGTTTCATTTAATTTCTCTAAATTGTCAATATAGTCGTATGGAAACACACCTTTACGAGTTAATAGTTTAAAGTGATCGGCATTCAATGAAGAAAATTCTTTTCGTAAAATTATAAAATCCTCAATACACAAAGTTTTAACTAGATTATCCAAGCTAGTCGCCAAAAATCTGAACGAATCTATAAATCGGAATTTAATGTTTGTATCTGCATCGTATTGCGTAAATGAAATGTATTTGTCTTTATTTACTGGAAGTACACTAACCCGCCCCCGTCTAACAATATCCCTTATAAGAAAGTGCGAATCATAGGATAGATTATGATAGATTATGGGTACAATAAACAGTTTTTTAAAGTTCAGATTACATGATTGGTGTGCAAATCCACGGAACTTTCCAGTAAAATGATCATGATCTCTAACAATGACTTCCTTTTCTCTAAATATTTTTTCACAGATGTGACAAATGTCACTGCCGCCGCCGCCGGTGGGGTCCGACGAAACCACAATTGGAATAATATTTTTAATCTTACTTTCAACAAACTTTGCTATCGTAGTCATTTCATTTGCAAACCAATTCATACAATCTTCACCTCTGCGTGCTTTATAAAATGATAAAGAGTCATCAAATGAACATTTAAAGTAATAGCCAATACTGAAGGCTCTATGATGCTGATATTTTTGCGTCGTTTTGCCAATTTCTACGTCACATTTTTCTAATTGGGATTCAATGTCAGCATAAATAGTAAAAGGACACTTTTGCTTATAAACATGATTGCGAAATTCAACAAAGTCGTATTTGGGAAAAGTAATTTTTTCGTAATTCATAGTTTCACAAAGAGAATAATGAATATTTAATTTTTCTTCACTGTCAAAATAATTCAAACATCTATCACAAGGATATTTTTTACCGTTATGTTTATTCATTTGACTCGATAACAGTCTAGAGAGATTCTTAATCCATACATAATGATATTTGATTTCTAAATGATCATGGTCTTGAGAAGGAGGAGGAGGAACATCAAAATCATTCAATTTAGGAAAGTAGTGATCCTGAATTAAAAGTAAATTTACATGTCTATCTAATTTGGATTTTGTCAACGTAACAGGAATTACTGAAAAAAGTGTTTTCACCACTCCCTACTATCATTTCTAAAGCGTATACATTAACGGAAATATTGTTGAGCTGTTCAAATTTTGAAATTTTATTTAGCTTCATTGGCAGATCCATTCCTTCAGTATTTAAAACACGACTGTAATGCGGATATTTAGATAATCTATCATTATGTTTTTCAACAGGATACAACGCACTGACTATACTCCAAAAAACATGCTAAATCATTGTTTTGAACATTGACACAAGCACGCTTTCTGGCTATTTGTTCAGGTAATTTAATGAAAGATGAACCGTTTCCTATTTCAAATTTGTTAATTGCTACCTCTAAGGAAATGATGTTACTCAAAGCCCACCCTGAATTCATTTCATTAAATTCACTAAGTTTATTTAATATAAAATCGATCACATTTTTATTATACCACTCTTCCAGATCCGTCCCTACGTCAATTAGCGAATTAGGTGTATTAAAAATGTTTTCTGTCTACAATCTCTGAATCGTTCAATTGTTTGATGAAATCACCACAAAAAGTTAAGTTAACTTTTAACATGTACATTTTCTTTAAAATTAAAGAAATTTTTTCATTAAAAAGTTTAAATGCATCTATAAAAAAATTTTTTATTTCTTTATGCTTCAAGTTTATAATTAATCCCGTTCTTACTCTGCTATGGAATACTGAATTTATGTTAATCCACCTAACTTTTTGTTTTTTTTTTAAATCTCCACCTATATGCCCCCGTTTCATTGCCTTAATAAAATAACGCATTCTTTTCAGTTCCCCCATTTTTGATTGAATTTTTCTCACTTGACCCACGGAAAAATGAATTTTCTTTAACGCTATATTACATTTTCTTAGATGTGAATTTATGGCTTTTAATGCAAAAGTTATTTCTTTATGATTTGAAAAATTGTTTTTAATTTCCAACAAAGTTGCATCGATTTTGCTCAGTACATTAGGATAATTAAACATTGCTGTATTTGTAAAAAACTGTAACTCACCTCTAAATTTCCGTAATTTCGAATGATGCAGCTAAATGGGGACGACCGCAATCATACGATCCCTGGTATGTTAAGCCGTACTTCCCTCTTTCAAAATTGTTGATATATGGTTCGTATGTAGCAGTCACCCTGTTTGGCAGGAACACGACTTTATCGCCCAAGTCAACTAGAACGCTTGTTCCAAAGTTTGTTTTCGTTATTTTTGCAGCATAAATTACTTGTGGAACTCCTACTGGTAACTCTTTCAGCTTCACTACAGGCTTCCGTGCTGCAATATAGGAAGCTTTGTTTAGTAATTCTAAATTCATCTGGAAAAAATTTTCGCATATAATATTTTGTGAGACAAAGCACACACACACACACACACACAATTTATGAATTCGAAGATGATTTTTTAAAACTAACTTTTATTATCTACTCGACGAAAATACAATAATCTTAAACTTTATAATAATTAACCAAATAATGAATATTCTAATAATCAATGAATCAACATTTTACAACGCAAAATTTTACTATTTATACTAATTCCTAATCTTTTTTACAAACAACTAAATTAATAAAAAATATTGTAAACAGAATCCTTAAATTCGTATTAAGTCTTTTTGTTAAACTAAATAAAATAAACTTTTTAACTAAAAAAAAAAAAACAAGCGAAAACATTATTGCGTTTACACAAATATAATAATAATAATAATTTAAACTTACTTCAAATATTTTTTCTTGTAGCACACACAAAAGTTGATGATTATTGGTGAACATTAAACACGTAACTGGATTGTTAAATTTTATTCTTTCGAATTTATAGAATTTTTGTGACTGATAAGCAGTTTTTAAGCCCGTAGGTAATTTGATACAGGCAAAACTAAATAGTTTTTCATTGCAGATAAATGTCAAATGGTAAAAAGATATATTGATCTTAACTATTAATTTGGTAATAAATATCTTTATCGTTCCGATAAAAATGACACATGTATAATTATTAGGAGAATTTATTTAGTGTCATCGTTTATATTATATTTTCGAATTTATAGAATTTTTATGACTGATAAGCAGTTTTTAAGCTCGTAGGTAATTTGATAGTTTTTCATTGCAGATAAATGTTCTTGTTTAAATCATATGCAGACTTAATTTTTTAATAAAATATCTTTATCGTTGCGATAAAAATGACACCTCATGTATAATTAATAGGAGAATTATTTTTGTCATCGTTTATATCTTATATAGGCCATTTGTTAACAACATGGTACGATGAATGTAGTCATTATCGTCTGGATCGTAAAAATAATTTATAGAAAAATTATTTAAATATATTTTGTATTTACATATTATACATAGAACAATTTTTTTTGTTACCAACGGTTTATGAAAACTGTAGTCACTGTTGTCTGACACATCATTGTTTAACGATATATGGTATTTTTTTAGCTATATGACATACTTTTATACTTGACGTACATAAGATGAACAAATTTTTTCTTTTTACATCCTAATTCATTCCCGTATAAAGAGAGAATTACTGTTCGATCAGAAAATGGAGAACCGTCATACCCCCCACGTATATAAACATTTTTATTTGCCACGTAACCGTTTCCGTATTAAGAATGATCATAATCCGATATTTCGATGATCTAATTCGCGACAAACCCTGTATATCCCGTATGAAAAATTGACATCCCCCGTACCTCTTACGAACGATCTTCGCGAATACCCTGTACACTCGAAATTATCTTTTACCCACATCATAATATACGAATGATCGAATTGACATTTTTAATTGACCATATCCCCGTATCGACATTTTTGCAATTTTTGCGTATTAAGAATGATCATAATTCGATATTTCGACGATCTAATTCGCGACAAACCCTGTATATATCCCGCATCTAACCCGTACCATCAAATTGATATTTTAAATACAAAAATTCTAAGTTGTTTAGTATCCCGACATACCCTGTATATGATTACAAGATATCTATCACAGACCAAATTCGATGAAAACGATCAAAATACGCGACGCGAGTTTAAATACCCATTCTTAACATATATAATCCTTCGTTAGCAGCCCAGTGGGTAAGGGCGCTTAAATTATAAATTTCATCCGACGGGACGTAGGATCGAGTCCCACCAGCGGCCAACTTTTTTTCAAACCAGCAGGCAACCCGCAATACAACACAAACTCGTTTAATTCTTTAATAATTCCAATAAAATTCGTTCCAGTCGCTCAGTCATTTAATCATTATAATATAACACAACTATTCCAAATAAACAACTGGTCCACAATTCAGAACCACAGTCCGACAGTTCAGAACCGTTCCAGAACTCCTATGCTGTATATACGGAGGTACCCCCACTCCTCTAGTGGGTTAGAACTCTCATAGTACATCTACTGAGTTTGCAAAACAATTTGCCATTAGCAACTTTAGCCAATTATTGTTCCTCGATTTTCGGCAATGGGTACGACGGAACTTCCAGCTGCGGATTCACGAGTAGTCTGCTGTGATTCGCACTGAGTCTTTCTTCACGACAGGTACAATAGGTGTTGCCCACTGGCTGTGTTCAACTGGCACTATTATTCCATCTTTCACCATTCTGTCCAATCCTGCCTCGATCTTGTCCTTTAACGCATATGGCACTGATCTATGTTTTACGAACACTGGCTTAGCATTGTCTTTGAACTTGATTGACACTGTCTTTGGTGCACATCCGATGCCTTCAGCAAAAACATCTTGAAATTCACTTTCCAAGTCTTTCACATGACGCACATGATTAATAGGGGTGTAGATACCCAACTTGGATAACCAGAACAATAAACAACTAAAAGGTTGTATTAACTTTCACTATTTATTCTATAAATACTTTAATTGCAATAACAGCCGTTTCGCTATCGAAATAGCATCGTCAGATTGACATATTGAAGTTACACTTTGTTTGTAACTAAATTTCATTGGATAACCAGCTTCGCCCAAGAATGGAGACTGCAGGATCTTGAACCACGTACATGTCCAATTGCAACTTTTTATTTTATTTTTGCCACATTGGAAACATTTGATAGCTTTTTCCGATTTAGGCTTAGCCTTCTGATTCTTTGGAGCTGCAGCTTTATGAACTTTATTGACTGTAGACATCATTTTATCAGCTAGCATCTGTAATGAGCTCGCTCTATAGCCACTGCTTTTGCATAAAGTTCTTCCAGTGTCAATGTATCCGGCATCGTAAATACTTGATCCAGAATTGACTTCGAGCGGATGCCGGCGACAAAAATGTCCTTTAAAACCTCTCCTGGGGTGGCGGCGTTATATCCACAGGGAATAACCAACGCCCGTAAGGAGGTCAAGTAGTCCGCAATACTCTCGCCTTCCCTCTGACGCCGCGAGCACAGGGCATGCCGGGAGGGAATACGAAATGGCGGTGGGCGCATGTGCCCGATGAGTGTCGACTTTATTTGCTCATAGGTACGGGTTGCCACTGTCTCCGGAAATATGAGATTCTTCAATAACTGGTAAGTTGTAGTCGGAAGCAGAGCCAAGAACGAAGCCTTCATTCGTGCCTCGTTGTAGTCGTGAATCGCTGCTAGCCCCTTCAATATTGTCACCTTCTGTATATCGTGGGAAATTGGGAATTCCTTTAGGACGCTGTAGGGGCTCCTCAAGCTGGTTAGTCTGCTGACTACGTTGTTGATTGTTTGCTAGTGCGGCAATGGCCTCGGCCATGCGGGACATTGCTAACTGCATCTTCCAATCCCTCCATTGTAATATGGAGTCACGCACAAACACAGCACTGCACCGACTGACTGCGCCAGATGTAGTATATGAGAGAGACTTTCGGATCAGTTTAACTTATTTATTATGAATTAAAAGTAAAATAACACGACTACTAACTACGTATTATGAAATTGAGAATTTGAGAATGACAACAACTCTGCTATCCTGACAAGCACTGGTACCAACATAAATAAAATGACACAATAGCGCACAATGTACATGATACCACAATAAATTAACTTGTTTATTTAATATTTAACGCACGAATCCATATAACAAGGATGTCAAACTCGAGTGGAGAGGGTAGCAGGAGAAAAGGCGCCTATCTGGGCAGGGTTAAATTCTCGGTCGTTGCGTACTCCGTACAGCGCAACAGGCTGTCTTTTTCTTTGTGCGAGCGAGATAACCAACCGCATGTGTTTTCGAATAGTTATGATCATGATCATATGATGTTCGAACTGATGCGCAGTACAAAGTACGCAACGACCGTAGACTAGACTCCGCCAAGATAGGAGCCGTAAATTCAGCCACGGGCGCTTATAGCTCGGCATAGGAGTTTCACATCCTTGTTATATGGATTCGTGATTTAACGTTACATGTGGTTTTTTAACATGAATCAGGGTTAGGATTTTTATTAACATAAAACATAAAGATCTTCTTCTTTTTTTTGTGTGTGTGTCATATGGAACGGGCAACCTACGAATAAATAATAAAAAGGAAGGAGTTGTTGGGAATTAATTGTATATGAACCCCCTATACTCCACCATTGTCTTATTCTCCGACTAACCACCCTTGTATTACGCAAGCGTTTATATTCGTATCGCGAGACTATCCGAGTTATGGTAGCTCAAAAGGGCGAATATAACTGTATACACACACATCCCTCTCAACGGTCGCTCGCTCGATGTAAGACCGCCAAAGGGGAAACTAGGGTTAAGAAATACGTACAACTGTAAAATTATTACGTTAGTTTTGCAATAAACCTGTTTAAATAAATACTACTCGCATAAATATACAGTCCACTCCAATCCACTACATTTTTGGTCACTTCGTCCCGGATTCTCTATGGATAAAAACCACTAGAAAACAGGAAAAGTCAAGCAAAACTACGTAAAATCTCAAGATATAAGCTTACAATACTCGTAAGCAAATCATACTATCTCTCACTACTCTCAATAAGGGATATTGAAGCTCTCTATAATAATCGCAAGCAAATCAAATTATCTCTCATCATTTTAATGAAGAACTGAAGCCGTCGGCAAAAAGTTACATCTCTGGTTTTAGGAAAAGGATTCAAGCTCCCAGAAGAAGACGATAAAAGAAAATATAGTGCACAGTGAATCTAGTAGGACTGCAAAAAAGGTCAGATCTTTCTTATTTGTTATTAATTAGCTTCCATTAATTAAATCACATTAATTGACTTTATACTCATTATTTAACGGACATTATTTGATTTAAACTCGTTAATTAAAGGACAGTATTTATCTTTAAACTCAATAGTTAATTTTATATGATTATATACTTTAAAGAAACATTATTTAGAAAAAGTTAATTTTTTATTTTTCATATATTAGCAGTAAGTGCTTTGATATTGTTTTATTTTTATAATTACATATAACATTCGCTTATTATATTTATTGTAAAAACTTTATCGCAATGAATAATTTAATTAAGAAACGAAGCCGAAGTAAAGCTGCCATAACTCGGGTTGAACGTTATATAAATTCAGTTTCTGTTGATTCCGTTATAGATGTTAATGATTTAAGTATTAGAGAAGGTTTGTTAGTAAAAGCTTTTGAAAGTTATGATAAAATACAGGAGGAAATCGAGGATTTAATTGACGAAAATGATAACGAAAAATTAACAGAACAATATAATGATCGGGAAGAAACTGAGAAAAAATACATTGCATGTCATAGTAAAATCAAATCTCTAATTCATCAACAGGTCTCACAGGTTTTGGACAGTGGCGTTGCACAGGGTGTTAATTCTTCTCAAACTCAATCACTCGGGCACTCTAATTCTCCATCTATAAAGGTAAATTTACCTAATATTAATGTTCCAATCTTTAAGGGAGATTATGGTGAATGGTGTACCTTCATAGATATTTTCTCTGCATCAATAGATGATGATGAACGCTTAGCAAACTCGCAAAAATTCATGTATCTAAAATCATTTCTAAAAGGTGAAGCTCTCTCTCTAATTTCAGAATTAAAAATAACTGATGAAAATTATCACAAAGCTCTCGATATTCTCCGCTCTCACTACGATAGGAAAATGCCTGTCATCAACTATCACATAAATGGATTATTATCAGCATCAATACAAAAAGGTCCAAATGCTCACCGTGATTTCATAAATCAAATACGCCAACATATAAATGCTTTAGAAGGACTTAACATTTCAGTCACAAACAATTGGGATCTATTGCTCTTGAATATATTCTGTAGTAAGCTCGATAGAAACTTAAGTTACAGTTTTGAATTGGAAAGGAAAGAAGATACTCTCCCAACTCTCAAAGAATTTTTTGATTTCATGGATAAGAGAATTTCTGCATGGGAATTTTCTTCTCAACCAGGTAGTTGTTTAAATGAACAAAATTCGAGATTTAACAATCAACGCAAAGTTGCAATTCATACTTCTTTTTCTAAAGAATCTTCTAACACTCATCTCATAGGGTCTTTTCAAAAATCTTGTTTATTTTGCAAAGGACAAAATCACAGTATTTATAAATGCTCAAACTTCCTATCTCTCTCTCTTCCATCTAAAAGGGAATTTGTTATCAAAAACAAATTATGTTATAATTGTTTAGGGAAAAAACATTCTGTTTCTCAATGTACAAGGGAAATGTGTAAAACTTGTAATAGAAAACACCATACCCTTCTGCAGGAAAATAGAGGCTCTAATTACTCCGGTAATACTCAAACTCATCCATCACCTTCTGAAACAACTCATATTGATCAATCACAACAGTCGTTAGCTTGCACTTCCAATTTACAAACAACTCATACAATTTCCAGCGATAGTCCTTCCATTGAGACTATATGCATGGGCTCTTCAGGAAAACAAAATGTTTTACTAGCCACAGCAAGGGTACCTAGACATAGTTATAAATAATCAGAAATGTCTTGAAATTCGTGCGCTTCTAGATTCCGCTTCTCAAACATCATTCATATCCTCGGAAATACTTAAAAAACTACAGATCAAAACCTCAAAGACGAATCTAAACATTTCAGGAATATCTCAGAATCAAACTCACATATCACAATCAGTAACTTTGACAATTAAATCAAAGGTTTCAAATGACAATACCTTTAAAATAACGTGTGGTGTTCTAAACAAGATTACGTGTGCTCTTCCACAATCTTATATAGATACTTCAAATTTTCATCTTCCACAAAGCATTACGCTTGCAGACAGCCAGTTTAATGTACCAGGAAAAATAGATATGCTCATTGGTGCCGATTTATATTTTGATCTCATGGAACCAGGACTCATCTCTTTAGGACCAAACTCTCCTGTACTCATAAATAGCAAATTGGGTTGGATTTTAGGCGGCTCAATAGGTAATCAATGTGACATTGCAGCCAATTTAAGCGTTACTCTCTTGTCTCATGTCTCTAATGAAATAAATGATTTAATCCCAAAATTCTGGCAACTTGAAGAAGTATCAAATAAAAGGATTTCTTCTCCTGAGGATAAGGAATGTGAAACAATATTCTCCAACACCACTCAACGCACTCCCGAGGGACGTTTTGTCGTCAATTTGCCACTTAAGGGTGATATTAATAATCTCAACCTAGGAGACTCATTTGAATTAGCCAAACGCAGATTTATTTCTTTGGAAAAAAGGTTAATCACAAATGAAACCCTATACAAACAATACAGACATTTCATCCAAGAATATCTCGATTTAGGTCATGGAATTTATGTGCCACTTGACACAGAAACAAATAAATCGCATGCAAAATATTTCTTACCACATCATTGTATCATCAAAAATGAAAGTGTTACCACGAAGGTACGAGTCGTGTTCGATGGATCCATGCATACCGACTCAGGTACTTCATTAAATTCTCTCATGCATAAAGGTCCCATAGTTCAGGCTGATTTATTTGACATTGTTTGCAGGTTCAGGACGTTTAAATATGTGCTCACGTCGGACATTATTAAAATGTATCGACAAATCCTAATAAATCCCAAACATCGACATTTGCAAAACATCCTATGGCGAGACAAACCTACCGAGAAACTTAAATGTATAGAATTACAAACCGTAACTTACGGTACAAATTGTGCTCCATTCTTAGCAACAAGGTGCCTGGTACAGGCTGCTCATGAAGGTGCATTGACACATCCTCTTGCCTCTCAAGCTCTCTTAGAACAATGCTACGTAGATGATATTCTAGCAGGTTCCGATAATGTCGAAGATCTAAACAACTTATACTCTCAACTCGTCGATCTTTTACAATCATATGGTTTTAGTCTACACAAATGGGTTTCTAACGTTAACGGTTTTCCAAATGAATCAAAGGATGATTCATCTTTAGACATAAATTCTCATCTCAGTGAATCTTTAAACAAGGTTTTAGGAATATCATGGCTCTCTTTATCTGATAGTGTTAAGATTCGCGGACTCTCTATTCCTTCCTCCAATGTACCAACGAAAAGAATTGTTCTCTCTAATATCGCACGCCTTTTCGACCCCTTGGGTTTTGTAGGCCCCATAATAATAGTAGGCAAAATACTCATGCAACGTATTTGGAAAAGTAAAATTGATTGGGATGATATTATTCCTGATGATCTTCTAATCGATTGGGAAAACTTTTGTAAGAACATTCCCACTCTCAATATTTTAACGATCCCAAGATTGTTATTCTCTTGTAATAACACGGCCAAGGCTTACGAATTACACGGATTCTCAGACGCCTGTTTACAAGCATATGGAACTTGTTTTTATTTAAGAACTCTCTACGATAATGACGAGGTTGACTGTAGACTGATTTGCTCAAAGTCTAGAGTAGCACCGTTAAAGGTAATAACACTTCCTCGACTTGAGTTGTGTGGTTGTGTACTCATGGCTCGATTATGCCATCAACTTTGCTCGATTTTTCACATAAATTTTTCTAAAATCGTTCTCTGGTCAGATTCAAAAATTGCCCTATCCTGGCTGCTAGGAACTCCTACTCGTTGGACAACCTTTGTATGCAATCGTGTTGCAGAGATCCAGGAACTGACAACCAATGCTCAACGGCAACATGTGCCTTCAGAAGATAACCCTGCTGATCACATCTCTCGAGGACTAGACCCAACTACGTTAGTCTCATGTACTCAATGGTGGAACGGTCCCGAATTTCTCCATAATCCAGAGTTTGTATTAAACACCCCATCACTCCCACTTGATTCTCTACCAGAGCAAAATACTGTGTCCTGCAATATCACAACTAATTACTCTGATATGATGAGCATTATCTCAAAATTTTCAAGTTTCTCTAAACTTCAACGCACCATAGCCTTTTGTTTGAGATTTATTAATAACTCATCAAAACACAAACAGAGGTTAGTAGGCCCTCTTTCTGTTAAAGAACTTAATTCTAGTTTAATGGTTTTAATTAAATGTGTCCAAGGTCATTACTTTGCACAAGAAATCAATAACATAAAAAGAAGAACTTCCATTAAATCCACCGCTTTAAATCAATTAGCACCATTTCTCGACGGGAATGACATACTACGAGTTTCAGGAAGGCTTTCTCTCTCTAATCTGCATTTCTCACAAAAACACCCCATAATACTTCCCAGGCAAGGTTACTTTGTAACACTACTCATCCAATATTTTCATATAAAACTATTGCATGCAGGTCCTCAAGCTATATTAGCGCATATGCGATTAAAATTTTGGCCTATGAATGCGCTTCGCCAAATCAAAAAAGTTGTTAACAATTGTGTCATTTGCTTTCGATTCAAAGCATCATCGGCTCAACAAAGCATGGGCTCTCTACCCCTTGATAGAATTTCCCCTTCACGTCCATTTTCCAAAGTAGGAGTAGACTTCGGAGGCCCAATATTGATTAAAAACTCACATACACGTAAATCAGGTACTTCCAAGGCATATATTTCGTTGTTTATTTGTATGGTGACTAAGGCAATACACTTAGAGTTGGTCTCTAGCTTGTCATCTGACGCTTTCATCTCAACATTAAAAAGATTTATCTCACGACGAGGTTGTCCTGAAGTTATCTACTCGGACAACGGTACCAACTTCCAAGGCGCAAACAATACTCTTAAAGCAATTTATCAATTTTTTAAACAATATTATGGATTTCTCCTCTTCTCGTGAAATAAATTGGAAATTTATTCCTCCAAATAGCCCTCATTGGGGAGGCCTGTGCGAGGCAGGAATTAAATCGACTAAATTTCACTTAAAAAGGGTACTTGGTAACCATACCCTCACATTTGAAAACTTGTCCACTTTGCTATGTCAAATTGAGGCGATTCTCAATTCAAGACCCATTTCACCCATTTCATCAGATCCAAATGATTTGAATTATCTCACTCCTAACCATTTCTTAATCGGTGAAATTGCGACCTCATTCCCTGAAAAGGACTTACTCAAGACGCCAGACAATCGTCTTAAACTCTGGGAACTCTGTCAAAAAACAAAACAACTGTTTTGGAAACGATGGTCAACTGAATTCCTTAACAGATTGCAACACCGCCCAAAGTGGTTTAAAGAAACGCCTAATTTAAAAGAGAATGATCTTGTCTTGTTAAAGGAAGATGGTACTCCACCATTGACCTGGAAGTTGGCACGTGTCATAGAATTGAAACCCGGCAAAGATCATAAGGTCCGTTTGGTAAAAATCCGCACATCTAATGGTGAATATTACAGACCAATTGTAAAATTATGCCCTTTACCATTCTCTCTTCAAGATGTATTCACATCAGTCGGCGGGGAGGATGTTGTGAATTAATTGTATATGAACCCCCTATACTCCACCATTGTCTTATTCTCCGACTAACCACCCTTGTATTACGCAAGCGTTTATATTCGTATCGCGAGACTATCCGAGTTATGGTAGCTCAAAAGGGCGAATATAACTGTATACACACACATCCCTCTCAACGGTCGCTCGCTCGATGTAAGACCGCCAAAGGGGAAACTAGGGTTAAGAAATACGTACAACTGTAAAATCATTACGTTAGTTTTGCAATAAACCTGTTTAAATAAATACTACTCGCATAAATATACAGTCCACTCCAATCCACTACAGGAGTATAATACGATTTGACGATGTCCGCAATGGTTCTTGCATATGGCTGACTTGAAGTTTCCGGTTACCAGTGGTGTCACACATAGGGTATTATAAACTTATGTCTCGTATTAATTATTAAAAAAAATAACTGTTTTCCGCTTGTAATTATCTGTACAGTAATATACATTGTCATAAACTTGTAGGAATATAAATTTCGATTAAAAACTTCTAAGCAGGTAATTATAAATAGTTGACTTATTTGGTCTATATAAAAAATAAAGGAACGTCTATGATAACAATGTGGTTGTCATTAATAGTATATTACATAACGAGTGTGGAAAGTGAAGTATTACGCACGAGAGAAGTTTAGCACGAGCCGCGTAGTGGCGAGTGCGGAAACGTAACGAGTGCAAGAAATACACTTTCCAACGCGTTGTGTACACGATTTTTCCTACGACCCCAATATTTCTTATTATAATAAATATTTTAAATTTATTTATAAAATTTATTTTAATTGTTAGTCATGTTAAAAATTAGGATTTAAACGAGTTTATAATATATTGCATGGAAATATAATTAATTAAAATCAAATAACCACCTTTCTCAGGAATTCACATCAAAATTCTTTATTAGCTAAATGACATTTTAAATTTTTTTGTGGGCTCTATAAAAATTAAAAGTAAAATGGTTAGTTGGTGAAATTAATTGAAAAGTAATGTAATAATAATAGACACAAAGATAATAGTGAACAGAAACACAAACATAACTTCAAAAATCCACATTCGACACATGCACGGAACATAAACACAATATAAAAAAGAAGAATAAATTCTTCTTCTTTCTAAAAGTGTTTTTATAAAAATAATAATACTGAATAAAAATATGTTTATTTTTTAAAAATTTAAAAACCTATAAGAAACTTTATTCTTTATTCTTACTTTATACAGAAAAATTTGTATTGGTAATTACAATACAATATTTGACACAAGGAATATTTAAAAAAAATTAATGGTCCTTGCTTTGACATTCATGTAATTTTACTATTGATAAATTTGACGTAAATGTCACAGATCATAGAACTATATTTTTTTACTTTTCAATACGTGTATTGATATTTACTTTTCAATACGTGTATTGATATTAGCTGCTTTCTTAAGTACAAGTAAGTGTGCAATCTAGCACTTTCATATGTGGTCGTAGGAAAAATATTTTGTTAATTTATAATAATTCAGATAAATAGAACCCTACAGATGAAAAGTAATTCCCATTCAAGAGTTGGGTTAACTACTTAAATCAGAAAATAATATATAAAACAGCATGAAAAAACTATACATGTCAAATGTCACGATTCGAATGAGTCATATTTGGTTCTTCAATATGGCCGACTTCCGTCGTGATTTTTTGCTAGATTAAAATATGACAACGTTCCTTCCTTTCTATTCTTTATTCGTAGCGGGCAACAGATATCACAATTAGTATTCGCGATTTCGACTACCGTTGAGGGCGCTAACACAGCACACCCTCCTAGCAGTTTAACTCTTATCTACAATTTGTATACAAGTTATATTATTGCGCCCCCTTAACATAAGCCAATAAGTTTAATATATTAGAAAATAAAAAGCATTGCTCTTATAAATGTTTTTTGCCAATTTTTGTTTAAATTTGATATCTATTTCTTTTTTTAAAAACAATTATTTCGGAACAACACCACAGAACTGGTTACGCCACCACCTCTTCCAAGGGTTTTTTCTTATTATTATTTTTTATTCCTTAGTGAAGTAATTGCCACTCCTATCTTGTTGAAGCAGAGTGTTTCTATAACTTCGGTTATGGAGTCAGAACAACTCTTTCTAGGTATTTTATCCGCTTTCAGTAACAATGCATAGTATATGCTCCACCGTTTCTTAAGCGCTTTCGCAGAAACAATTTTCCCATTATTTTGAGGTGATACCCTCAAATGGCAGTGTCCAGTGAGAAGACCTGCGGTTAATTTTTGTGTTTTTTCATGTGATATATATTCCTGTTTCCGGAAACGGTGTTCCTTTTTGGTCTGGGTTTTTGTGAAACCACAAAAGGAAGGCTCCGGACCAACGATTCGCCCTTTCTTTAGCCGAGTCTATCTGCTTCCTCAATACCTATTATCCCTCTGTGACCTGGCACCCACATCAAGGTACCCTTGTCGTTTCTTGCCAGTTTATTAAGAGATCATTTAAATTCCTAGACCATCTGTAACTTCTAAGTAAAATAACCTAAAGGCTTTAAAGCTGTCTGGATGTGTATAGGAATATAGATGTTTATTTTTAGAGTCCACGGAGACTCTACTAGACACTAAAAATTAGAAAGAATTACCTTATTTAATTCATAAGGGATGGAACAAAGTGAAATTGGTAAATTTTTAAAACATTTTATTGCTATTAAAATTAATTATAATTAACAGCAGTTGTAAATATAATCTATATCACACAAATATAAGATTTCAGATTTTTAAGAATCTCAAAATAAAATAATAAAAGAATCTGTATTTAAAATATAGACATCGAGAAAGACATTGTAACATGAAAACTGAAATGCAGACGGTATTTGTAAGTTTTTTCTCAAATCAACAATCTGAAAAATATATTGAAGAATAAGATCTGTATCACTTTGGGTACTATCAAAATGATTAGTGATTTATGAAACCAGTTCTACTTCTGGACACATTAAGAATTTCAACTAATTTCATGAAATACACAAAATTGATCTTCCAAATGCATCAAATGAAGTTGAAAGTTTTATAAAATACCCGTTTTACTTACAGGATTATTGATCAATAATATAAGAAGTGAATTTTTGTGTCCGTCGTAAAATACATTTAAAAAATTTAATTAACAGATATGCGAAAACGTAACCAGATTATAAATAGTATTTACAAAGTCTTTCTCAAACCTTTTATTTACACAACACTACTCTCACTTAGTTATAAGCACTAAATGAAGAATTTTTACAACTAAAATATGTGTACAAAGAAATAAAATAATTTTTACAATAATTAAAGAAGATCCAAATTATACGCTCTCTTATTTTAAATATGGAAATTAAATATCAGCTGGTTCAAAACTAATTATTAATGAAACTAAATAATCGTAGGAACAAGTAAGATCAAATGTTGGGTTCTAGTAACACTAGAAATAGTGGTGAAAAATTAGAAAATGTTAATACAGAAAATTAAATAAAAAAAGCTCAACAATGGAGTTTATATAACAATTTGTATTAACTTTCTCCACTTGAAGTTTCCTAACGATATTAAAAAAGCTATCAACATTGTTAGCTTACCTCATAATAATTTAAATTACCAGGCATTGTTAGATAAAAAAAATATGTTATGTACACCTAACAGTTCACAAGTTATAAACAAATGTTTCTTTAAAACTACCAAAATGATTTGGTAAAACGGTAAAACATATTCTCTGAGGACTATATAGTTTAGAGCATTCTTTTTAATTGAATAACACAATATTGTAAAAATATAAAATTGTATATGAAAATTATAAAAAAAAAGAAAATATCAAACACTGAAATAATTCAAAGGTTAAAAAAGTATTGAGCAGTTTATGACAGTGATCCACTCTTTTTTAAAATAAATAAAGTTGAAATTTCGCTAAATAAAATTATATATCATTCAGAAATGATAAATCTTTTTATAACAAACCAATGCAAAATTTAATTTTGTATATAGTTTTTAACAAACTCAGTCATCTTTCAAATCAATATAACCATAAACTTAAAAATCGATATCTATTTCAATTTATGATACTCAATGTATACAAACAACGTTCGTTTCTCTTTTAAATTATTGTAAGTATTATACAAAATCAAACTCTCTAGTAAAATCTTTCTACTCCAAACACCACTACTGAAAATAAAATTAGATAACTGAAAAATTGACTAATTAGAATTTTTATTTTTCAAGTCGCAAGTCGATTTTATAAAATAATTTCACCTTCTAAACCGATTTTTAAGGAATGATAAAGTCTTTGCCATTAAAGGTGCTTTCTTGGGTTTTATGGCAGAACTGCTGACACTACCGCTACTACCTAAAAAGAAAAAATATAAAAAAATGTACTTACAAATCACAACAGGATCATCTTGTAATAAAATAACAAAAATTTTAAAGAATAGTTTTAAACGTATATTTAGCTTTATGTATATAAAAAATTACTTCTTCAAAAAGTCTACGCTGCAATAAATAGTTGCCAAGATGCAATAGTGGATGTATAAAACTAAATTTCACAGCACAGACAACAATATATGAAATTTATTGTACTAACCCTTACTCTGTGGAAGTCTATCTTATTAAGAACATTAAACATTGAAACTTTTTAACAAAACTTTTATTTACAAAATTAACTTTTTTAACTCAATGACAGTTTCGATAAACTATCATCGTCAGATTGACATATTGAAGTTACATTTTTTTTTAAGGTAGCTACCTGATGTTGATTAGATTTATTGTACTAACCTTTACTGTTTGGAAGTCCATCTTACTAAGAGTAGTAAAAACTTTTCGTTTTAACTCAACTTCCAAGTTTAATTGAAAAAATTAGGTTTAAAATTACAATTACAGCTGTTTCGCTAAAAAATTTGCATCGTCAGATTGACATATTGAAGTATGGAAGTAATAAGACAACAATATTAAAGCCTAGATATTATTAGCCCTAAGGGATTATCCTGAATGTATTTCCATCTAAGATCAGTATAACTGTGCAATGATATAGAAAAACCAGGAAAAAACTAAATCATGCTGATCTTTACAATAACTTAATATATTTCTGTTACAATAATGTCTTATCTATGTGTAAAATGAAGACTCAATCAAACAATTTAAAGTAGTGATTGAACAAATAAATCTTGGAAGTTCTCCACCATTAAACTGTTTACTTTGATTAAGTCTTCATTTTATACATAGATAAGACGTAATTGTAACAGAAATATATTAAGTTATTGTAAAGATCATCATGATTTAGACTTTTCTTGGTTATCATTGCACAGTTATACTGATCTTAGATGGAAATACATCCAGGATAATCCCTTAGGGCTAGGCTTTAATATTGTTATGACTTATTACTTCCATACTTGGTCTAGCCTTACCTACTTAATCAACATCAGGTACCTAGCTACAAACAAAATATAACTTCAATATGTCAATCTGACGATTCTAGTTTTTAGCTGTAATTGTGATTTTAAACCTAATTTTTTGATTTAAACTTGGAAGTTGAGTTAAAATTAAGAGTTTTTTATTATTCTTAGTATGATGTTGATTTAAGTAGTATTAAAAGTGTAAGCACAAAATTTTAACACCCAGAGTTGAAATATCTACCCTATCCCAATTTTCAAACGCTCTACGGCATAACTACGTGAGGTATGTTTTAAATTGTAAGAAAAATGGGTTATATGCCCTGCCTACAGAGTCGGAATCGGTTTAAATGTTTGTGTTCCGTTGTTATTGAATTCATTTTTTGTTGTTTCTGCAAGGATTTAAAATATTTACAGTATTATTCTGTTTGGGTTATTACTATTATATTATTATTTGTAGCATTTACTGTTAATTGTTTTCTAGGACTGTAAACACATCATATAAAAATAATATTTTTATTATCGATATATTAATTCGTTTATTGATACTTTGTGCATCATCTGAATTTAGAATTCATAAATAACATTGTTTTCTGTCTGCTTATATTTCTTTTTGTGATACATTGTTGTGATATATCATCGTTAAAAAATGAAAAAAATAATATGTTCACAATTTAAATTTTCTATAGACTTTTTGTATTTTATACAAAAAAATATTATATTATTACATTTTTGCAAATACCGGACACCCTATAATTCTTCACTAGGTGTTACTTTTTATTACATGTTTTGGTTTTTTATACATACAATTACCTATATTTATATTGTTTCCAAAATTTTTATGTTATAATATTTAACCCTAACAAGATTTAATTGTACTGGCCCAGAGCCGGAGAGATAATTAAAAATCATCCAGTACTGGAGATGGTACCATATGCAATGCAACTTATTATATACAACTACGACAAGCTAAACACAGTCGCCTTAGTGGGCATATAAAAACAATTGGACTGCATATTTTGTGCAACTTGCGTTGATTTCAAATTGGCTAGCTCATAATAAAATATGTCTAAACATTGAAAAAACTTTTTGTCTCATGACGGTTTACGTTCAGTTTTGTTTACTTATTATATTACGTTTGATAATAAATTTTGTCACCAAATTTGTCTTGAACAGCATTTTACTATCATATTAAGGTTTTTGTGGGTGGTTTCTTGACTTTGTCTTATCCTGTCAGTATTAATTATAATTTTATAGGTATTCTTGAAAATTTGCCATTTTCCAACACATAAATTTTTTTTTAATATAAACCCAATCTTAACAATGTTAACTTTATTATATTAATTCAAATACAAATATTCAAATACAAATATTTACACATGGTTCAACATTTGATTGTAACTTTTTCTACTATTATTGTACATTTAATAATATTTTCTGTATTATCAATTTGTTATTGTAATCAATTTGTGAGGAAGTATATTGAATGTTTAACTTGATATTGTACTCTTACGATCCTCTTTCTATTCTTTTATAATTCTTTCAGCCTGATGATGGTCCTGTAGGACCGAAACTAGTTGCAACAATTAAACAGTTGTGGGATAGACTTTGAGTTTCCTTTGAACCTATTGAAAAAACTTATCATATTGGGAAATGGCTGTGATGGTGTATCGCAAAACTTAAAGACAAAATTAATGCCAAAACTTTATTTTTAGAATTGAATCTTGTAATTGTATAAAAGCTTTAGCAGCTACTATTTCATCGGTTCCTAGCGAAAAAAAGGTAAGTGTTTGGAGGAATATTTACATTTACCTTCTCTCTCCGGAAATATAACCTCTTCCATAATTTCTCTGATTATATGAATATATCACATCAGAAAAGAACGATAGTCGAGTTGAATAGAAAAACACAGTTTTAAGTTTGTCACTGACACAAAATTAAACAAATCAAATACGAATTTACAGTAATTACGATGACTTACATCGTTGAATGAATAAATAGAAGGAAGCGCGACCTTATGGAACTATTTGTAGCCGAAAATCCCTCTTATAATGGGATGGCGTTGTTGATTGCCTATCTAAAATCCCTCTTATTTTTGTCAGTCGACGTCTAGATCTTGTTCTTTTATTTAAGTACTAGTTTTTCACTGACGATTCGTATTTTATTTTATTTATTTGTTGATATTTATCATTCATTGAATTTTATTAGAATAATGTCCGGAAATATTCGGTCAAGCAGTTATATTAACTGTAGAAATGTAAAGGAAAAGAAAGAAACTGAGGGATCTATGTCATTTTTTAAATATCCTATAAAAGATAGTAACCGATTAAAAGAATGGGTAAAGCGCTCTGGAAATATCAAATTTGATTATAATTACCCTGAAGAATTAAAAAATAAACTGCTGCATAAATATGCTCTTCCTGTGCCATATGTATTAGGTAAGTATTTTGTTATTATTTAATTTTGTTTTTATTTTCGGTAACAATAATTCGATTTGAGTAGACCTTTTGGGACTAGGTTATAGTTGTAATTTTAGATCGTTGACTGATAACTCAATCAACGGTTAGGGGCAATAAAAAATACATCCAGGTGTGAATCAAAACGGACACAATTTTTTAAAAAATTTGAATTGAATTTAAATGAACCTTGCTTATAGAGAATATTTTGTAAAAAATAAAGTTTATCCTTAAGCCTAGTTTAACTTAACATGTTTGACGTTTTTAGGTTTTAGGGTTCAGAAAAGGTACAATTGTCAAAAATGTACAAGTATTATAATAAGTTCGGATGAGCCTTTTAGTAATATTGAATTACAAATGTTCCACAAAGACTTTGGCAAAGAACAAATTAGCTATTTAAAGAAACCTACTCCAAAATTTAATGCAGTGATTCATCATCTACTTAAATATATTCCAAATTTTTAAGAGAAATATAAATTGTGAAAAACATTAAAACTCAAATAAAACAAAAATGTTTCAATTTAATAAAAGACGATCTTTGTTGTAATGACAGTCACATAGATTATTTGTTAAAATTATTTTCCAAAATGATGATAGTTTGGATAAATATTAATATTGTACAAGCAGAACATCTTAAAAATGAGCAAATTAGAATTAAGTCTAAAGAAAGTAGAAAAACAAAAATTTTGTCTTCTGTATAAATAAAATATTAACTATAATAAAATCACGATCGGTGCGGACACTAATAAATCAAAATTTTATGAGACTTACTCAGCACAAGTGGACCAAACAAAACAAACCCTAAAGTGTTGTTTAAAATGTTGACCGTTAAATTTTCGCTCGAATTCTAAATAATACAATGTTATGATAGGTACTAATTGTAAGTTATCCATGTCGTTTATATGTTGATAAAAAAAATAAAACCGAATACCTACACCAAAATAATATAGGCATTTAATAATATTCGTAATAAATATTTCAGTAATCCGAATGTCTCTATATCTCAAAAATAATAATAAGTACCCACCCCTGAAATTACTTGTTCCGACAGTTTTATCACCCGCACAGATTTCGATTTTACTATAATCCAAACTATAGTAGTAATTCATTAAAATCTTATTTTAATTGTTAATTTAATTTTGTCTCGAAGTATATGATACTTTTAACAATCACTGTAAAATTTGATAATACATTTTTAAAAAAAATTCAGACAAATCCCTACTAAATTATCATTTTTAAAAAATCGTTTCGTTTACAGATGTTACAGTGATTGTTAAAAATGTCAAAATTTACACTATATATTTTTAATTTCATTTTGGTTCTTTTTTAAAATTTCATGGTGAGGTTTCAATAAAACTTAAGTCAGACTGGAAACTTATGATATACCCTGTATATCTGAATAAAACAAACTTTTTCTTTTTTACCTGTAAGCTTGTATAATGTAAATGTGTAGTGAGGAACTTATTTATTTTTTGTTAAAACTAATTAAAAATTTGCAATAGAATGCCTATACAACTATTGTTAGAAATTTATAACAATTAAACAAAATAAAAATAAAGAATTTCAAAAATCAGTACAATTCATATTTTATTTTTGTCCGTACAAAATAAACGCCACTAGTAGGTAGAAGATTTTTCTGAATATTGTAAATGGGTTTAATCTCAAACCGTACCATTGCCGATTACTATTTGCTGTTGTTTTCTCATTAACACGAATTTTTGGTTTCTCGCGCTAGAGGCGCATCATTACGGCAACTCATTTTTACAAAAATAGTGGAGGATCATGAACATTTTAAAGCATAGAATCCGCGTATCTTGTTATACTCAATCAACGCTTACATATAATATAAAAATAATGCTAAATAAATTGTTTTACTCCAAGCGAAATTTACAATTTTTTGCCCAATAGAATAGTTGCTTGGGGTGGATATCAGATATGCTACAAAGTCTTCAAATAATTATTTTTAGCAATAAGAAATAATTGAAAAATAGCTCTAAATATTAATTCCCTGCGGCCGTTCATCCATTCGTGCCGAGGGATGAATGGCCGCAGGGGCATATGCGGTCGCGAACGTTCCCCTGGGGGAACCGGGCGAAACCCCCTTGCCCCCGGCATGCGGGGCTCTGCCGGAATGAACCGACATTCCCTAGCTACTCGTGGGAACAACCATGGATAAGAATAAAATAAAAGAGGAAAAAACAAAGCGGGAATACACCGCCAAATCGAAGGAGAAGGGAGGAAAATAATCTCCCTCAACCTCTCGGGAAGCTCCCCGAGAGGCAGGAAAGTCGAGGACCAGGCCCTCAGACTCCACTGTGGGAATACACCACACGGACAAATCTGAGGTGAGGAAGACCCTCCAAAGGCCCTCAACTTCTAGACAGCCTCCACTCCCAAACTTGGGAGAACCTGGAGGCAGGGACGATCCACTGAGGCGTGGCCTCAGCGGAGCGGGCTGCAGATGGTACCTGATGTACCTCAGTCAGGGAATTTCCCCTGAAGCAGCAAGGAAAAAGGCCTTGGATCATAAAAGCCAAGAGCCCTCTTTTCAGAAAAGAAAGCGGACTGAGACGGTCATCAGTCCTGCTCAGAAAGTAACCAAAAGAAGGAAGGAAGAAGTGGGAAAACAGACCACTTCCTCAGTAGGTACGAGCAGCTATGCAGCTTCTCTAAAATCGGAGAAGATTGTCATTCTTCCCAAAGGGTTCCCTGAGATCATCCTCAGCGCGGAACAGCAAACTTTGGTAGAGGAGGCAATAATGCAGGAAATGTTCGCTGGATGGGAGCACAAGTTCCAGTTCGGCGGCATTTACTTCAAGCCGGGCTACTTGGTTGTTGACTGTGAAACACCACAGTCAGCGGAGTGGCTAAGAGTGAAGGTGCCACATATTAGGAAGTGGGAGGGTGGAGAACTCACAACATGCAAGGGAGACGACATCCCTAGATCACATGTTGTGACAGTTTTCCTCCCCAGAAGCAAGGGGCTATCAGCTGAGAAATTACTTCAGCTGATAGAGATCCAGAACGAGGGCCTAATGACGAGTAGGTGGAAGGTCCTGTGCGTTAAGGAAGAGGTAGCAGGGCAACTCTTGAGGGCGGCAATAGATGAGCTATCTTGCGCTACCGTCAAATGGATGCACCATTTTCTACCGGTTCGGGAAAATCCCCGTTCACGGTATTAAACGGGAAGCAGGAAAAGAAGAGGAGACTCCGGAGAACAGCGGTGGGCCAGTAACCACCGAAGTCGAGGAAGCGCCTCCGATGCCCTCTACATCGCGGGGTACTGATGTGCCCAGCGATGCCGAGAGCATCGGAGACTACCACATCACCGATCTCTATCGGGATTCGGGAACCGACATGGAACTGGAAGTAGACAAGGACAAAACACTTGGGGGTAAGAAGAAGCAGGTAAGTAGGGGAGAAAAAAAATAATGGCGGGAATTAATATCGCTCAGATAAACGCCCATCACGCCAAGGGATCATCGGCGGTTATTAAGCGTTTATCAGAAACCAAATGGGATTAGTACTGATCCAGGAACCATGGGTTCGTGATGGTCAGGTGAGAAGACTCGCAAGCAGGGATGCCAAGTTAATATACAAAGTAAGTAATGACAAACCCAGATCATGCATCTTGGTAAGTAACAGTATTAATCACTTTTGTGTTTCAGAATTTATGACGAGGGACCTTGTTCCGATTCGATCCTCCTGAGCCAGCACTCAGGAGAAACCCCAGGAAAACTAACTGGGAAAATTACAACACTAACCTGAACATAAATCTTGCAAATCTCAAGAATAGAAGAAATGCCAGGAATCACCTGGCATTAGAAAATGATCTAATAGAACTGAACGAGGCAATACTCGATGCCTATGAATCCAGTTGTCCTCTCCAAAGGACCAGAAAAGCAAAAGATGCGATATGGTGGAACAGTCATCTGTCAAACCTAAGATCCGAGACGCGACAGCTCTTCAACAGAGCCAAACGTAATGGAGATTGGCAGAGCTACACCGAGAAACTTACAACATATAATAAGGAGATTAGAAAAGCTAAAAGAAACAGCTTCAGAAAATTCTGCGAAGAAATAGACGCTACACCCTCTGCAGCAAGGCTACACAAAGTCTTGACAAAAGGAAAAGTAGACACTGTAATGGCACTACGGAAGCCAGATGGAAGCTTCATAGAAAGCGAAAAAGAACGAGCTCTGCTCCTATTAGAAACTCACTTTCCCGGAGGAATTGTCCCTTCGGGAACAAGTGAGAAAGCTAAAAGACCTACCAGGGAAGACACTGCAATGGCAAAACACATATGCAGTGAAGAACGGCTGAGATGGGCTATGAACACCTTCCAACCGTTCAAAACCCCTGGAACGGACGGAATATTTCCTGCCCTACTCCAACAGGGCCAAGAGGCAATAATTCCACACTTGATCCGAATTAGTCGGAGCAGCCTTGAACTGGGATACATACCAGAACCGTGGAAAAGGGCCAAAATCACCTTCATCCCAAAAGCAGGGAAACGAGACACTACGCACCCCAAATCCCTTAGACACATCGTTTGTTCTAAAAACGATGGAAAAAGCTGTACATTAGAACAGAAATCTTGGAACAGGTGCCATTGCACCCTCGTCAACATGCGTACCAAGCGGAAAAGTCCACGGAAACCGCTTTAACACAGTTGACTGACGAAATCCAAGACGCACTGAACAAAAAAGAGACCGTGGTATGCGCCTTTCTAGACATAGAAGGGGCCTTTGACAATACGCCACATGAGGCAGTCAAAAGAGCACTGATTGAGAAAGGAGTAGATAGAACGACTTCCATTTGGATGTCGCAACTGCTATCTACAAGAATCGCAGAAATGGAGGCAGGACAAGACACTATCTCCATTAATGTGACCAGAGGTTGTCCACAGGGGGGAGTTGCATCCCCGCTTATGTGGAGTCTCACTGTGGACAGTCTGCTCTGTCAATTGACTAGGGAAGGCATACCATGTCAAGGGTATTCCGACGACATGGTTATCCTGGCAAAATAGAAGTATGAAAATGTCCTCTGTGATATTGTTCACAGAGGATTGAACATTGCGGAACAATGGTGTGACTCGGTGGGACTCAGCATCAACCCCAGCAAAACCACACTAGTAGCCTTTACAAGGAAAAAGAAACCTAATCTAAAAATCATAAAAATAGGAGAGAACATCGTCGAGTGGAAAACAGGGTAAAATATCTAGGGCTAATCCTAGATAGCAGGTTACTCTGGAACAAACACGAAGACGAAGTAATACACAAAGCAACCAAGGCCCTCATGGTGTGTAGGAACATTGCAGGGAAGAACTGGGGATGTAACCCACGTATCCTGCAATGGATGTACACAGCAATAGTGAGACCATTAATCACATATGGGGCAGTGGCTTGGGGCGTAAGGGCTAATCTGAATACGACGAGGAAAAACCTCTCGAAGATTCAGAGACTAGCCTGTACATGTATCACTGGAGCAATGGGAACTTGCCCCACTGCTGCAATGGAGGTAATTTTAAACTTGACCCCACTGCACATTCTGCTAGAAAGTGTAAGGAAGAAAACAATATATAGAATGATCAAAGAAGGAATTATCAGGGAAAAACCTCGATCACTTCATTTTGATTAAACTTGGGAAATGCCCCAAGATGATATGCCAAAGAAAATCAACTTTGTGAGAAAATACATCACAAAGTTGAGTAATAAATCTGAATGAGATGAAGACACCATACAGAATTTAAACCAGAATACCATAAAGTGGTATACGGACGGTTCCAAGCTAGACGAGGGAACTGGGATAGGAGTTTTTGGACCGAGAGCCAAATACATGCTTGGGCACATACCCGAGCATCTTTCAAGCAGAAGTCCGCGCCATCGAAAGATGTGTGGAATTCAATATTGGAAGAAACTACCGCAGAAAAGAGATTGTGATCATGTCGGATAGTCAAGCAGCCATCAAAGCGCTGAGCTCAAATATAATCAGTTCGAAGATGGTTTGGGAATGCATAGGCAAACTAAATGAACTGGGCCAGAAGAACACTGTCACCCTCCTATGGGTCCCGGGACACATAGGAATAGAGGGGAATGAAACAGCAGATAAGCTGGCAAAAAAGGAGCTGAAACCCCACATTTGGGACCAGAACCATCTTGTGGGATCAGCAGTAGAGTAATCTTAGGAAAACTAAGGGAAGAAATGGAGAAAGAAAATTCCAAGTACTGGAATCAGCTGGAAGGTCTGAGGCAATCTGGGGAACTATGACCAGAAGAGATCTCTTAGCTGCCTCAACCTCAGTAAAAAAAGGCTCCGAATTCTAACGGGAATATTAACCGGGCATTACCGGTTAAGAAGCCACATGAAGAAACTAGGGTTAGCAGATGAAGCAAAATGCCGATTCTGTGAGGAAGAGGATGAAACTTCAATACACATACTCTCAGAATGCCCTGCCTTGCAAAATTCTAGGGCTAGATACCTAGGAGCACAAGAAATAGAGGAAGGGGATCTACCTGATTTGAAGCCCGACGATGTCCTAAACTTCCTCAGGAAAATAGGACTCGAAGAGCTGCAATAGGTCTGAGGATATATCAGAACATGGCAAGTAAGGGGGGACACAATAGATCCTATAGGTCGCAGTGTAATTATCACCCCTAACTCATACATACATCATACATCAAATATTAATTAACATTTTGCATTTGACTCTCTAACTTATCACTATAATAAATTGAAAGAATTATATTCTAAAGAGGTATTTTCTCAATTGTCTTACTAATTAAAAACTTATTTACTTTTGGGGAAAGCATATTTATGTGTTTCTCATGCAAATATATTTATACATACAAAATAATATCTAGAAAGTAAAATATTTACCAGATCTATCTGCCGCTCTTTTTCCGGGATCAGGAACTGGTATTTTACCAGCATCACCAGACTGAGCCAAAGCTGTAAGTTTTTGACCAGTTGTTATTTTTCTATCGGTAATGACTGTTCCATTTTTGACCTATAACCCAATAAAATTTATATTAGAATGTTAAATAGAAAACAAACTTGTAAAATTGTACCTGTTTTCGAGCAACATTTCTAGGAGGTTTCACAAACTCTGAATCTACATAAGCAAGTTTGGTAGTTCGAACTGGTATTGATTTATCTTGCGACAGTTTGATATTTGCTTTAACAGCGTTCAGTCTGGCTTCCCTCTCATCCAAACAACGCATATACATATCACGCCAAGATTCCATTTCCTGCCTTTGTTTTGTACGGAAATCTTTCTGACAGTGTAACTGCCACAGTTCATCAGTGTCTTCTATCAAATAAGGATTGTGATGTTCTAAGTTAAATACTTGGTCTGGCGTTGCTCTCTCCATGATTGGTTTCAGGATTAAGTATGGTACACCACCTGTGTACTCCAAAGCTAAAAGCACACAAGAGAGTAATTTATTTATGCATAGGCACTATATTATTCAAAAATTTTAATGGCAGGTATGTTGTAGTGGGTAAGCAACAATTTACTTTTGCGGACTAAATACATTTAACAGTACCTTCAATGATTTCATTTGAAAATATTTTTGTTTTAATACATACCATCTATATTATCCTGAAGGACCCGCACACACAGTTGAAATAAAGATTCAACTTTCCCAACTGTTTTATTACCTGAGTATACCTTCGTCCTGAAACAGACTCAACTTAATTACATTTGATTATAAATTGTAACATATACATGATTAATTACATAATTTTTAAACCTGGAGTAACTGAAAAGAGAATTTGAGAAATTTGGAATTTACTTTGTCTACTACATTTTAGGTCAACAAACATTATTATGGATCTATAATTATGACTACTTACCTTTGATTTTTATTTGTCATCACTCTACTTAATGCTTCATCATCAGTATAAAAACGTTTAGGTTGTGAATCATAAGATATTCCTAAGGGTTTATAATTAGGAGTTATTTCTGGTAATAGACTAGATAGACATATATTTAATGGTTCAGCAGGTTCTTCCTTTAATAAATCTGGTACAACCTATAAAATAGTGAGTTTGATTTGATTATGGTCATTAAAGTTACACAAAAAACACTACTTTTTTCTTTTTAAGATCAACACATTATTATTTTAAGTTTTCTTTTATTCCTTTTTTTTTAAACAATCTTCAGAATTATTTAAAAATTATTTCTCTACTTTGAAATAATGTTAACTTCAAAATTATTTATAGAAAATAGTCCATCCTTTAATCAATAAATGTTTCCTATTATGCAGTTCAAATATCTACATATTTTCAATTTTATGATGAGTAATCACCATTACTCCAAAGAATAAGGTGTCAAATGAAAAAATTCATATATTAAATCATTTTAACAGTATTAGTAATAAGTTCTATGTTGAAGCAGATAATAACCAATGCATCAATTTTTTTAGGCATAAACATTTGATACAAATAGTAATCTATTTAGTAATTGATACACAAAGATAAAATGGTCTAAACTTATTTGCATTTCAATTCTTACATTTTGAATAAATATAGAATATGTAAGTTGTTGCAAGTTCGGTACATTGATGGCTCTAAGAGCTAGATCCCAGTGTGTTCAGTATGGAGGAAAACATGAGTGTATCTGAGCCAGGTATATGTCTGCAGGAAATATCAATCAAATAGGATGACTCCAAATTAGTTTGGAAGTTCCTTTGAAGTAACTTTTTGAACATTATAGAACGAGGTAGGTCAGATAAGATGCTTTTAATGGTTTGAAAGACTCGAAGACATTTGCAAGAGCTTTCTAAAAAGAGATCTCAAGAGCTGCTTAACATCAGCAAGCAGGACCTACAAATTGTGATAGGGCTGCTGACTGAACGCAGAGAGTTCCCACTACAGATTCTCTGTCAGGCTGAGGATGAAACAGTGGAGCACATTGTGTGCAACGTCATAGAAGCGTCGCCGAAAACGCTGATGAGCTTTATTAGAGTCAGAGAGCTGACAAAGTGCTGTCCTGGCGTTCTGAGAACAAAAAGGGCAAAGTAGATTTTGTGCAACATCATAAAAGTGTCGCCAATGACCCTGATGAACTTTATCAGTCATATTCAACCACTCACATAATACCTAATGTGACACCAATAATAAACCAACAACAATATTAAAAATAACAAAACCAATAACTAATTGGAAGCATCTTGGTTCATTGGTATTATTTCAGTTTAACAAATGAGTTGTCCTGATTATAATATTACATAACACCAAATGATAAATGCACTGCTCCTTCAAAACATGCTTTAATATCTAACTTCAATTTTGAATTGGAAAACTCTAAAGTATTAAATATTGGAAACCAAATCGAGTTATTTAAAAAAAAACAAACAAAGCAATATAGTTTAAACAATTTTACAACATATTGCACTTGTGTATACTTCATAGAGAATAGTAAATTAAGTACATATATGTGAAACAAAAATTATTTGAAACTTATATTAACAAAATTGTTTATATATGAATGGAAATAAAATATTAGATTGTAACTTGTAATTGTTACTTACCGATTTTGTAGAAGTACTGCTTTCACTGTCATCATATTTAGATTTCTTATTTTTTGCAGATTCAGTTTCTACAACACTATCTGCAGATTTAGAGGAACTACTATGACTAGGTTTATGTTTATCAGAACTAGATTTCTTTTTAGTTGTCACAGGGCAACACAAACCTAAAGCTTCAGCAAAACTGGCTCCTGATTCTGAATCAATACCATGTACTATTTCTTGTTTGCCAACATTTGAAACTTTGTTAGCTTTCATTTTCTTTCTTTCACTACTGTCAGAATTGCTAGATTTGTGCTTTGATGAGCTGGAATGAGAAGCCTTTGATTTAGAAGGACTTCCTTTTTTATCATCTTTAATACTCTCTTTTAATTTAGATTCAGAATGTTTTTCATCTTTTTTATCTGTATTTGACTTGTGTTTTTCTTTTTTATCTCTCTCCTTGCTGTTATTTTTATCATAACTAGAATGAGATGTATCTCTATCCTTATGTTTTGAATGACTAGATTTTACATCTTTATCAGTCTTTTCATTTGGTTTTTTATTTTTTTCTGATTTATGATTTAAATAAGAATCATCAACAGCTTTTTCTTTGTACTTTTTATCTTTTTCACTTTTATGAGCTTGTTTCAAATTTTCTGAATCATTTTTATGCTTGTATTTTTTCCCATCATTGGAATCTTTTTTGGATTGGTGCTTTGATTCTTTCTCAGAATCTTTCCTTGATCTGTGTCTTGAATCTGATTTTTCAGAACTTTCTTTATATTTATCGGAGCTTTTCTTTGATTTTGAACTTTCTTTATGCTTTTCAGAACTGTCTTTGTGTTTACTGGAGGAAAGTTTATCACTTTTTTTATTTTGATTTGATACATTTTTTTCTTGTGAAGAGTCATGTTTGTGACTACTTTTATTTGAGGTATACTTATCATTCTTACTTTTTTTAGAATGATGTGTTTCTCTTTCATCTGCACTGGAAGAATGACTTCTTTTTCGAGAGTTGGATTTTTTTTGTTTTCTGGGAGTTTCTTCTTCAGAATCTGAGGAGGATGATGATGATGATGAAGATGATGAACTGCGAGAATTATTTCTATTACTACTACCATTGTAATGATTTTCATCATCAGTATTTTTTCTATTAACTTCTGGCTTACTACCATATCCTTCACTTTCATCATTTTCTGAATGACTAATATTTTCTTGAGATGAATCTTCTTTTGTATAGTCTTTATTCTCATTTTCACTTGAATATACAGAGTCTGCATCATCCTCATTTTCTATTGGAAATAATAAAACATATTTGCTAAAATTATGAATTATCAACATATAAATACATACCTATGGAAGTTTCTTGTGTAGCCTTTTCTTCCTCTAACACCATTACTTTCCATAATGCAACCAAATCTTTAGCAGCCTCTCCAACTGGACCACCTAACTTTTTTAATGCGTTAACAGTCCTACCTACACCAGTAGTTTCCAAATGAAAAGTTCTAATTTGTAGCTTGCTTAATTTGCCAAGAACATACAATATCTAAAAACGCACCATTTGAAATATCAATTTTTGTCTACACTCATAATGAAGTACAAGTACATTCACTAAAGCTCACCTTATCCTCACTTTTGTTTAAGCTATATCTTTCCAATCTCTCTTGGTATTGGAGGATAGCTTTAATAATATCGTCGTTTGAAGACGACATTTTCGTTAATTTAAAATAAAAATGGCTAGGAATGTTTAATAATTCTCATTTAAACAGATGGTAACTTCGGTAACAAGTTGTTCGTCATTTTCTTGATAAAACATGTATTCGTTACAGTATTAGTTTAAATTATTTTTTTATTAATATAAAACGTAATATAATATAAGGAGCAACAGGTAAATGTAAAATTTAATTTTGTCCTTTCCACAAATCATTCACTTCAATTCTTTAGTCCTTACACACCAAAAGATAACGTACTACACCATTTGTCATTAACAGCTGTCATGCTGCTAACCTTATAGCCACAGAACAGAAACAAGGCTAATGGTGTTTTCCATTCTTTGCACTCATGATACAAGTAATTGAATCCTGAGCACAGAGTATATAATACAAATCAGAGTATCGACTCGCTGTCGGCTCCTTTGATCATAAATATATATAATACGGACCTTTGATGTTCATAAGACAAGAGCAGCCATTTTTTGGGAGAATAAACCACAAAACAGAAAATTGGTTAGTCTGTTTTTTGGTAACCAATATTCTGTTTTGTGGTATAAGCTCAGGCAAGAATACATCCAGCGCCGGATTCCGTTATGAGGTTAAAATAAGCCAATTAAAATGATGCTTGTGGGCGGAGTTCCTACCGTTGATATTTTACGTGACGTTTAAACTAGGTATAACTGAAAGTAATTTTTAAGGTTTTAAGCAGGTATTTATTATTTTATGATTGTTTTCCTTTGATCTTGTCTTCATTTCATAGTCTTTAAAAATAGGTAAACAAAAGGTATTGATTTTTTGTGGAAAATTTTAACTAGGTAACGTGTAAATGGAAAACTTCGTGTCTTCCTCGTTAAATGAAAAATTCATTAATGTGAGTATCAAATCAAATATCTATTTTTGGCGTATAGGTAGTAATAAGAACAATTATTAAATTAAATCTACCAATTTTTTAGTCTGTTTTGCCACCTGGCTGGGGAACAAAAATTATGGAGAAAAAGATAATAGAACGTGAAGATAAGTTCCCTAACGTTCAGTTGCAATTTTTTGTTAATTGCACGAACAAAAAAGTGTTTGGTAAATGGTTAAGAGAGTTTGAAAACTTAACCAATTCATCATACGTTATAAACTTAAGTGAAATATTTAAATGATATATTGGTACCTATACCATAATATATTGAATTTTTGAGATTATTAAAATTATTTAGTAAACATTTAAAAAGTTTTATTTACCATATAAACTTTAAATTTAGTTTTAGATGTCACCACTTTACTCGGTGCTCAAAAACTTACGAACCATCTTCACAAATTAAAACGAGAAATACCAACTGCCCTTCAAAATTAACAGTAAAAATTCATATTATTAGAAAAAAATACATGGGCATACAAGAAAAATTCCAACTTTTACAAGAAGCACCTTGTGAAATAACTCTTATTGTAACACACAATCAGGCAATTAAAATTATTTGCGGTTTCGGAAAGTTAGTAATGATGTAAGAGAACAGTTATTACGTCTCCACAAAAATGGACATACAGCATTAGAAATAATTAAGTGCAATATCCAGCTAACTTGCGATGACTACAACACAGCTTTAGCAGATAGGAATAGATGCCCAAGTTATAAATATTTGATAAAAACTGGATTTCATTATGGATTAAAACTACAATAATTTGCCCAAATCTATGAAATATTTTAACTCTCGGAGGTTGGAGGATAGAAATAAAAAATAAGTAATAAAGAATCCTCAGTATTTTTACCCTTAATTTAGTTACTGATAAACAAAACATGTATATTAATTAAATTAAACTTATTTTAAAAAAACCTGAAATTATCCCCTGGCATAATAAAAAAATACACCTTTATAATACATTTTTACACGGCAATTATATATTTTTTTTACTTTCCAGCCTAGAAAGCACAAATTGAAAAAGTGCGCCAAATATCCAAGCCACACCTACTAATATTTCTATTGGCCTATTTTAGCCTCATAACGGAATCCGGCGCTGGATGTATTCTCGCTAAGCTCAGGGTAGTACTAAAAAAAGTTGTTATAAATAAAACTCGTACTTGAAATTTTTCTTTATTGTTGAGATAATTGTTATTTTCAGAAAGTTTGGAAAAATAAAATTTGTTTTCAGTCCAAGGACATTGATAATTGTTCGAAAAAATTTTATTACAGATTTTCAAAGCTTGTTGCCTCTAAGCAACAAGCTTGAGAAAGTTGTTATAAAATTTTTTGAGCATTTATCAATGTTCGAGGGTTATTCGGATAGAAAATTTTTTGCTGGTTATGGAAAAAAAATACAGAAACAATTTATTTAAATGTGCAACTCTGTGTCATGAGTATGGTCACAGAGTAATAATACAAATCAGAGTATCGACTCTATATGGAAGGGGTAAGGATTCATTTGCAGGTATCGCCATGACCACAGAGTATATGATACAAATCAGAGTATCGACTCGCTGTCGGCATCCTTTGATGTTCGTAAGACAAGAGCAGCCATTTATTGGGAGTATAAACCACAAAACAGAATATTGGATAGTCTGTTTTGTGCTAACCAATATTCTGTTTTGTGGTATAAGCTCAGGGTAGTACTAAAAAAAAATTGTTAATAAATAAAACCCGTACTTCCGTATTATTACGATAATCCGTTTCGTTAAGTATAATAGTCTCTTTATCAGATACAGAACACTGAGAAGGAGTACATGCATCGGTAGGATTTATTTTGATTTAAGTAAAATTTGTTTTGCATCTCTTTCGCAGTTTTCTGTACCTGCATTAAATAGTTTAAAGCACTATTCCACACAATACAAACGCTACCACTGATTTATTCACATACAACCAACTGCCTACCTTAACCAAAACTAACGGCAACGGCTATGGATACTCCCAAAGTGTCATGGCGGTACCTGAAATGGATGCTTACCCCGTCCATATAGAGTCGATACTCTGATTTGTATTATTACTCTGTGCCATGACACTTTGGGAGTATCCATAGCCGTCGCCGTTAGTTTTGGGTAAGGTAGGCAGTTGGTTGTATGTGAATAACTCAGTGGTAGCGTTTGTATTGTGTGGAATAGTGCATTAAACAATATTTCATTCAGGTACAGAAAACTGTGAAGGAGATGCGGAACAATTGTTACTTACATTAAATGACATTAAAATAAATACTACTGATGCACGTACTCCTTATCAGTGTTCTGTATCTGATAAAAGAGACATAAAGCAATTCTAAAAATTTATTACGTATCCTTATCCGTATCTGTAACGTAAATGAGATACGTAACTAAGCAAAAAGAAGCATAAAGCAAATGCGTTTTTAACGTAACGTAACCATTCATGTGTTTTAATTTTTAACCTTAAAAATAGCCCCGATTTCTACCTTAACAAAATAATGTCGTTATTGCCACTGTAAAATAATCTTTTTCTTTTTAAATCCATTACCGCATATCACAGAAATGTTTGATGAACAGAAAATAAGGTTATAATTTTTGAACATCCAACATACATTTTTATCACGTATCGCTTCTGCACATGCGCATTGCGATACGTATACGGATACTTAGTGATTTTTAGAACTGCTTTAAGTCCCTAAAGAGACTAGGGAGTTAAGGCTGCACATCACATACATACGTAAACGTATCTAATGACAGCTACGCATGCGCCGTTTAAATTTTCGTTACGATACGAGATACGTTAAACGTAAAGATACGGATTCCTACGTGGACCCAAGAACGCGGTAGTATCGACGCGATACACGCCGACGATATCCGAAACGCTGCTAGATATCCCGAACTGCAAATTAAAGAAACGAAAACGAAGGAAAATCCTAACCTCCAAATTCAGTTGTTTTTTGTTTTAATAACCATTTTTATGACCATCATAATCTGTTCTTATCTATATGATCACAATGCAAGTGAATAATGTAAATCGTCTATCAGGAGCAGGACGGGTATATTTTTCAAATGAGGATGATTTACATTTATTACGGGAGGTTGTGGGGCAAAACCCTTATGAAAACAGTTCCAGATGGAATATAATTCAAAGTAACTTAATGAAAATCATGGGGAAATTCATATTAACTAGAACCTTGAAAGATAGGGTGAAAAATTTAGTTAAGAAATATATAGAAAAGGATAGGATACTACAATTTCAGTAAGTTACCTATTGATGTGTGCTTGGATGTGTGCCTTAACTCCCTACTATTACACTTAACGAAACGGATTATCGTAATAATACGGATATTTTAAAACAAAATGTTGAACGTTTTGTATGTGGATATTTAATAAAAAAATGTTTACAACATACATGTCCTACATGTAAGCATTATTTCAAATAGGTACAATGAAAATTTAGATGATTCAGCTTTATTATGTGTATTTAAAGGATATAAAGATATAAAGATAATAGTGTCTATGGAAATCTTTTAATGCATGGTAATAGTTTTATTATATTTATTGCTAAACTAAATAACATTTTTGAAAAACTATTTGAAGAATTGGCAATAAAAGATCATGTTCTTCAAACTATAATAAATATTAGCAGTAATGAAACTTTTATACATCCTTGTACAAATTTTCCATTACTGTATGCGAAAAAATTATATTTTAGCTTAAAACTATACACTACCATTAAATGTATCAACCGAAATTTCAAAAGTAATGGAAATAAAGATAAGTTGTTAATTTGGAGAAATAAATAAGTGTTAAAGCTGTTGATGTGTTTTTTTTAAATTATTGATATCCTTCCTTACTAACGAGGACAATAATTGCGTGCAAGACATACATATTCGGTAATTTATTTTGCGTAGAAATTCTATTTATATGTAATTATTTAACCTAAAAAACCAATCTGACTTTTTTTAAAAACAAATAAATCAACGTTTAGTTAATATTATTAATCTTGTTGAAAACAAATTCTATTTTTCTAAACTTTCTGAAAATAGCAATTATCTCAACAATAAAGAAAAATTTCAAGTACGGGTTTTATTTATAATAACAATTTTTTTTAGTACTACCCTGAGCTTATACCACAAAACAGAATATTGGTTACCACAAAACAGACTAACCAATTTTCTGTTTTGTGGTTTATACTCCCAAAAAATGGCTGCTCTTGTCTTATAACATCAAAGGAGCCGACAGCGAGTCGATACTCTGATTTGTAATACTCTGTGGTATGGTACAATGTTATTAGTAGAACATTGCTTGGGTATTACTGGGTTTTTAGAGAAGACTGAGAAGAGATACCTTTATAATAATAGTTCTGGAAAATATTATTGATAGTTAATTTTACTTTGAAATTAGTATATTACATAACAAGTGTGGAAAGGAAATATTTCGACGTAGAAAAGTATCGGAAACGTAACTAGTTCAAGAAATACACTTTCCAACGCGTGTACAAACACAAACAATTCAAAGTGTCATAAAAACTCAAACATTCTACAGAAGATATTGGGTCTGCCTACTTGGTTATTTATTAAAAAAACTAGGTTTATATTGGTCAATATTTCAGTTTCATAATGAAAACCAGTGTTATAATGAGTATTATTATGAAACTGAAAATTGTCATTTAATTAACAGCTTATATGGCTTGTCCAGTATAAATATAATTGCACGTCATCAAAGTGAACAAATCGCTCTGCTCGTTTGACTTCCTTCGTTCGTTTGCTACTGTCAATCAGTATCGTTTTTAACTGTAAATTTGCTAAATATTTAAATTCCTAGGTTGCATGTTATTACACATAATAAATAAATGCTTTAAGAAAGGTTACGTAATTAATTTTATATCAAATACAACTCCTGGACTAATAAAATATAAACTTCAAACGAACATTCCTCATGCTAAAATGTTTTAAATGTTGGCAAAATTGCGCTCTGTTGCCGCGTTCTAACCTATCGTAATAATGTAGTCATATAAAAAGAAGAATAGAAACTTCGTTTGACATTTACTATATACTAATACTATTTTAAATGCTTGGCAACATGGTCCTGTTCTGACAGCTGTGATGTGCAATTATATTTATACTGGACAAGCCATAGTACAAGAGTATAAAAAAATAAAGTTAAAAAGGAAAAATCGTATACACAACGCGTTGGAATAGTTAGTTTTTTATAATTCGCATTTATTTGTTTTTTTAAATAAAATTTTCATTAGTACTTTTTGTATTCATTAAATTATGTTGGTACATACCCAGATAACACTGAAGGTATAAACATATTCTTAGCATGTGCTCACAAGATGACAATTCGTACATTCTCTAAAGTATATACATAAGACATTCATAGTGTGTGGCGAAAAGAATAAGTTTGTGCTATTTAATTTCGAAATAGTACATTCTGTTAAGTACTTGCCAAGTACATACTTATAAGAATGTTTAAGTAACACATTACTTTAAGTACATATTAAGGATGTGCTTAAAAGAATATTATCTGGCATATTCTAAGCACTTGCTTACTAGATTCCACCTCCAACTATCCAACAAATATGTTGAAAAATTAAAATATAAAAATTGTACAAAATTTATTTATGTTCTAATACTAGAAAAAATAATAAAAATTTGTTATTATTGATAAATATTAATCGGTTTAGTGTCGTTTTGTTATGTAGAAGAGTTGAAGAGTTGAATTATATATTTTTTTAATAAGATATCTTAATAACCATTGTATGTGTGTATTAGTAAAGTAAAAAACATAAATATACTTATTTTTAATCTTCACTCTTTTATTATCCTATTTTATAAATAGAAAATAATTTAGGTGGTTGTAACTCCCTAACAAGTAAAGTCCAATTTTAAATTAATTATGTGAGAAGTAGAATACAGGTTATGTTAGTATCAAAGTTTTGCCTCCCAAGCTCCAATTTTATGTAATGTGTTAGGGAATAAAGTGACAAGTTTAGTATTTTTAAGTGTGGTATGCTAAAAACTAAATCAAAGTAAGTAGCAGTCATTTTACATAATAGGTAAACCCGTAAATAGTTTCTTCTCATAGTGATCTTGCAACAATGATATGTGAAAGAGGCATGTATTTCTATTTTCTCACAAATCTTGTTTTAACAATTGTGATAAAAGCTTACATATTACATAATGAAAATAGGGCTAACCTAAGTTACTTGTAGGTAATGACGATTCACCAGTAAAAAATAGTAAAGTAGTATCTTTAGGTACGTTAAAATGTGGGCAATGTTATAAATAATTTGACATCCTTATTTCAATAATTGTTTTAACATACCATATATTTAGGTCTAAATTTTTTATCAGATATTTTAAGTTGAAAACTAAAAACAGTTTTGTATTTTTATACCATCCCAGATAATATGAATTTCTTTCAATTTATTAAATAAAAATATACAATAACGACTGGGTAGCTGTAACTTTTAAAAAATTAGGTTATTAAATAATTAGTATATGTATATAATATATAATCATATATTATGTATATTAAATGCACTGTTTATATAGTTTCTTTGATATTTGCCATGTGTCATGTCATAGTAAATTATATGATAAAATTGTTTAGGTTGTGGAGTTAGGTCGAATTGGAAGAACTTCAATGCCTCAAACTACAAGAAAATTATTGTATAGAATTTTGAGTAATGATGTTGCCAATAAATTCTCGTGGGATGGGCTGAAGCAAAAAAAGCATTCAAGAATTTAATTCTTTCAAGAGTTATATTAGGTAAGTCATTTTTTAGGGACTGTATCATGAAAACATTCTAATGTATTTTTAACAAACTCAGAAAATCATATTCCATTGGTTAATACAACTTAAAAATGCTTAGTTGATTGTGTTTTTTTTTTTTATTTTTAGTTGGAGTAAAAGATGTGGAGAGGATTCAGATTCAGAGGATACAAAAATTTATTTTATGAATTTCACCAGAATATTGTTTTTATTTTTATTTTATATCTAAAAATGTTAATATTGTTATTTATTATTATATTTAAGTTAATGTGATTTTGAGTATCATTAGCATATTACTGGCAATTATATTGTAATAATTGTAAAAAAAATGTTTAAGGGTCTTACAAAATCTACTACTAAACATCAAGAGTTTGTGACAGATGTTCTAAATGAATATTTTTTAGCTATGCATGTACATAATGCAGTGAAAGACAATCTTAACTTATTGTTTGAAATTATATTCCACAAATAGGGTTTCAATCATTTTAGGCTATTGTTATTTTATTTTCATATGATATTTTCTGTTTATATGTTCAGGATAGTAGTAGATAACTATATCAATAATATTTTATTATTTTATCACAATTGTATGTATCCTTTAATTTATTGGTACAATTAAAGAGTGATAAAATAGTTGGATGAGAAAAAATATTAATTTATACTAAACTCATTCTTTTTAGTATTGAATAGCACATGCATAAGATGTGAGTTTGTTCTACTACAGAATATGCTTTTCACACGAATCACATTCCCAGCAGATGTACATATGATGTGCTATGTATGTGCTTTCCATACACAATTCTAAACTATGTGAAATGCACAATCAAAGAATATGCTTTGGTATGTACATAGAATGTCTGTAGCACAAACTTACGCGGGACATTTCCATATTCTTGGAACATCCTTAGTACATGCTGAATGCAAAAAACGCATATGCATAGCATATTTTGATTCCCTAGAGAATATTCCTATCACATGTATAGTACCTAAAATTGTTATCTGGGTATTAAAATGACATATGTCAGATATATCAAGTTTGAAAGTTTGAAGTATAAATTTGATTTGAATATTAAATTAAAGTGATAATAAATTTAAGAAAATATAAGATATAAATATAACCAATTTAAAGGAAATTGGAAGAATCCAAAGATGTTTTTTGGCGACGGATACGCAAGATACTTGAGTATCATGCACTAATGACGTCATAAGTATCAGTTTGACATTGGACAGATACTCAATTTCGGCAAGTGACTGTTGCTCTAACCTCGAAATCCTTTCAAGAATTACGTATTATTTATTAAGAGTAATAAAGGTTGTTTCAAGAACGTGGTTTAGGAAAATTTGACCATTCAGGTTACATTAGAGAGAGATAGAAAGTTAACGCGTGAGTTTACCACTCTCATTCATGGGTAAACGTTTTGACAGATTATTGTATCATGCGTATCAAATATGACGTCATAGCCAAGTCGCTCGAATTCAACATTTTAGATACTCGTACACGATTACCAACTTTGACACAAAAAATAACTAGACGAGTGTGGAAAGAGATTTCATTTCCACACACCGTTGAGTGTTACAATCAAGTCTACTGTAAACGCGAATTATAAAAAGTGTATTTCGTGCACTCGATACTTTTCCGCACTCGCCTCTACGCGACTCGTGCTAAACTTTCCTCGTTAGTAATATTTCACTTTCCACACTAGTTATGTAAATATACTATTTATGTTGCCAGACGTAATATTTGGTCACGCGTAACAACCAATAAAAATGCCATTGTTAAAAAAACCATTGAAAAATACCTCAATTTGTGATCCAGTATTCAAGCTGATTAACTAGATAGAGGCATAGACACCGATCAGAATGCAAGCTAGTGACGTCATATAACCTATTTCAGTGACATATTGTCAAATAGTATATTGTGCGACAAGGGCGGAAAGTGGGCATTAGCAGCCAGTGGGGTGCTAATGCATTTATGCACCTTGACACACAACTGTTTTCCGCCTACCTTTATGACTTAAAACTAAAATTGTAGTCGTTGAGAATTGAGCCCGAGCCGCCTGAGTGTGAGGTAATCATTTATACCACTCCGCCAGAAAGCAATTAGAAAATCATTTCGTATTGTAGAATTTATACTATTATGTATTTACTGACCTTCATCAAGAGGTTTTCAGAATCAGATGTTTCTTTTAAAAATCGAATGGCCTCTTTTTGTGATAGTGTTTTAGAATTTTATTTTTTATAATTTATAGAATCTTGTTTGGGAAAAGCTCTCACTTTGTGGCATTGGTCGAAATTTATATTATTTCTGTATATAAATCAGGTAAGTCTTAAGTGTATATATAAATAGTAAGTACACTTATAATTTCTTCTTTTTTATATGCCGAAAATGTTTTTAATTAAACTTCTGATTACTTTGGTATTAATTTTAAACTTATGTTCTTAATGTCACTATTTAACACTTTATTTATTTTTACTACTTTTATAAACTGTTTGTTCACTTTGTTCAAACTGACTGTTCACTCTCACCGATCTTCTATGGCTGACTTCTAATAATATACTTCCCCCAACGACCTCTGCTCAAGTCCTTTTATAGGTTTCTAGCCTTCCAGAAATTTCTTAAATGTTTTATAAATTAACTATCTCTTTTTTTTCTATATATAACTAGACATACTCACTTCGTCTACTTGTGGAGTTTTCTAGAGCATATTAGTACAAATATATCTATCTTCGTTTTTCACATTATATAATTAATTTCTCGAAATTTCTGGTAGGTTTAAATAAGATGTTTATGTACAAAATATAATATTGATACAATACATAATAAAAATTATTTCCAAGCTAAAATTTTATTACAAATACACAAAATATATAATAAAAGTTATTTGATTAAGTTAATATTAAACAACTTCTGTTGATATTATACTCATTATACTATTATCGAATATTTAAATGTTACAATACATATAAAAATTTAGATCTATTGTTTTTTAGATTGATAGGTAATTCCAAATAAATTATAGGATTTATCAACGTAATCAACACCATCAGAAGCCTTGGTAATAGTATATTACATAACGAGTGTGGAAAGTGAAGTATTACGCACAAGTGAAGTTTAGCACGAGCCGCGTAGTGGCGAGTGCGGAAACGTAACGAGTGCAAGAAATACACTTTCCAACGCGTTGTGTACACGATTTTTCCTACGACCCCAATATTTCTTATTATAATAAATATTTTAAATTTATTTATAAAATTTATTTTAATTGTTAGTCATGTTAAAAATTCGGATATAAACGAGTTTATATATTGCATGGAAATATAATTAATTAAAATCAAATAACCACCTTTCTCAGGAATTCACATCAAAATTCTTTATTAGCTAAATGACATTTTAATTTTTTTTTGTGGGCTCTATAAAAATAAAAAGTAAAATGGTCAGTCGGTTTAATTAATTGAAAAGTAATGTAATAATAATAGACACAAAGATAATTGTGAACAGAAACACAAACTTCAAAAATCCACATTCGACACATGCACGGGACATAAACACAATATAAAAAAGAAGAATAAACTGTTCGACACATGCACGGAACATAAACACAATATAAAAAAGAAGAATAAACTGTTCTTCTTTCTAAAAGTGTTTTTATAAAAATAATAATACTGAATAAAAATATGTTTATTTTTTAAAAATTTAAAAACCTATAAGAAACTTTTTTCTTTATTCTTACTTTATGCAAAAAAATTTGTATTGACAATTACAATACAATATTTGACACAAGGAAGATTTAAAAAAAAATTAAATGGTTCTTGCTTTGACATTTATGTGTTTTTACTATTGATAAATTTGACGTAAATGTCACAGATCATAGAACTATATTTTTTTACTTTTCAATACGTGTATTGATATTAGCTACTTTCTTAAGTACCAATAAGTGTGCAATCTAGCACTTTCATATGTGGTCGTAGGAAAAGGTAAGTTTTTTGATGGAATTGCTCCATTTTTGGGGTGTATCCAAGCAACTCATCTTTAAAGTTTCGCTCGTAATCTTTAGAAGTGAAATGTTTTGAGCAAATACGGGCTTTTTTAACGTTGAAATTGTCAACGCGCTTACATAAATGTTTCCAACTATTTTGCACTTTCTTGTCTTTTGGAAAGCAAAAGAACTTTATATCACTCCTTATCTTGTATATTTGTATCATGGATTGAGATTTAGATGAAAAAAAATCGTTTTAAATTGAGCACCTTGGTTTATATAAACATTTAATACAATTGTTTTATAATATTATTTCTAATAGGGAAAACGATAGGCACCGCTTTTGGTAAGAAAATAAAATTCATGTTATTAACCACACCTTTTATTCAACACTGGTATAAATAAAAAAATATTAGTCAAATATATATCTTCATGCTGCATTCCTTTATGTTGAAATTGATAAAAGATAACTATATAAAATATATGATATAATATAAAATTTGCAGTCTTGATTTACACTTATACAAAATATTAAATTTATAATAAAAAAGAATTAAATGAATTGATTCTGCAAATCTTTTGAATTAAACATTTTCTACCATAATAGCAATTCCCTGGCCTCCTCCGATACAAGCAGATCCTATTGCTAGTTTGGCATTTCTCCGCCTGCAATTAAGATCAAATATTGGACAATTTGAATAAAACATATTTTTTCACGATTAGTTCTGTAAAATAGTAATTTTAATACATACTTTAATTCATAAACAAGATGACCAGTTATTCTAGACCCAGAAGCAGCTAGTGGATGTCCCAAAGCAATTGCTCCACCATTTACATTAAACTTGTTCATATCAAGCTTCAAATCTTTTGCACACGCCAAAGCTTGTGCTGCAAATGCTTCATTGATCTAAAATATACAAAAAAAATAATATGAATGTGAAGTGAACTGGTAGGATACACTTACTTCAATTAGATCGATGTCATCCAATGTTTTTCCTGTAGCTTTAAGAATATTTTTGATAGCAGGGGAAGGTCCAAATCCCATAATGGAAGGATCAACACCTACTACTGAATGAGCTACTATCCTTGCTAAAGGTTTTAAATTATACTTGGATAGCGATGCTTCACTTGCTACCACCACAGCTGCGGCACCATCGCTAATTCCCTAAAAAAAGTTCATAATAGAATTGTTAAAATATATGCAGTGCGGAAACCACTTATGGAATAAAATTATTTGTGGGGTTAGTTTAGAAGATTATATGCCGGACTTGCGTATATGGCCCCGTACATTTAAATTTATGTTTAAAAAGCTCACATTTGAATTTCAAAGTGGACGGGTCCCAGCGTTTTGTATAATCTTCTAAACTAACCCCACAAATAATTTTATTCCATACGTGGGTTCCACACTGTATGATTAATGTTAAAGTAGAAGTAGTTGGTCTCTGATACTTACTGAAGCAGAACCAGCTGTTACTAAACCATCTTTCTTGAAAATGGACGGTAGTTTGCTTAACACTTCAAGAGTAGTCCACGGCCTTGGGTGTTCATCTACTTCAAAACTGACGACTTCTTTTTTTTCTTTTATTGGGACGGGTACGATTTCATCTTTGAATTTTCCAGCGTCATTTGCTATTGGAAGTTAAATTATTATTATTAAGAATAATAAACAATTAAAAGTTTAAACTAAACTTCCACGTTTAAATAAAAAATTACTTTTATAATACAATGACAACGCGCATCGCCAAATTGGCATATAGAAGTTACATTTTGTTTTTTCAAGGTAACTACCTGAAGTTGATTAACTAGACTAGACCAAGTATGGAAGTAATAGATAAAAATATTAAATCCTAGATGTTATTAGCCCTGGATGTATTTCCCTCTAAAATCAGTAAAAATGTGCGATGATATAGAAAAACCAGGAAAAACTATATCTTTATAATAACTTAATCTATTTGTGTTGCACTTAATTACGTCTTATCTATGGTTAAAATGAAGACTCAATCAAAGTTAACAGTATAATTGTGGAGAACTTCCTAGATTTATTTGTTTATTAATAACTTTAAATTATTGATCTGCTAGATGTCTTTTTATTTAGAGTTCTTCAAGGAAATCTAAATTTTGTTTTTTTTTTAACAAATGTGTACCTAGTATTTGAATGTCATTGGTGTGTGTGTGAGTCAGTCTAGATGTTCAGGTAGGTGTTTTGAATAGTTTGACTTTTGTGTTTAGTATTTATTTTATCAAATTTATTAAACATTACAAAGAAAGTATTTCATTTTAAGTTCTGTAATAAACTAAAATCAACAATAATAAAGGAAGGAAATCCAAATTACAATTTTGGTACCCAAAAAAACCTAATTTCCACCATATCTTACAAACGCATGAAAATTGATATAGGAAATTAAATACAAATTTACCTACCTTATTTTTCTATGAGGAATCCAATAAGAATATAAAAAATGGGGGTTAAAAGGGTCGAGTTAAAATTTAACTCAACGTTGTGACCACCCTGTATAATTAATTTCTTATTTAAACACTATAACTTATAATTTAGGCCCTTAGGTGCAAAACGATGTAATCATTTTTAAATTTTATCGATTAGTTAATTGAAATCATTAACATTTTATTAATCGTCTTTTTGTCATTTTTTTTTTCAGAAAAACTTAAATTTCTCTAAAACTGTAAATTTTAGGTATCTTACATAAAGTGGCCCTTAAATTTAATCGTCTAACCAAAAAAGAAAAAAAAATGTAGTATTCCATTTAAAATATTGAAGTTGGTGTCAATTTCCGGTATAACCGGAAGTGCTATAAATTTGAAAATATTTTAGTTGAATTCAGAAGTATCGAAAACCCCTGTATACCAAATTTCATCTATCTAGTATTATCCGTTCCCCATAAACTTCTAGGTGAAGGTCGATATGGGACAGCCTGTATGTCAATCTGGCGATGCGCGTTGTAGAGAAACAGTTGTGATTGTATTATAAAAGCTAATCTTTTAATTAAACGAGGAAGTTCAAACGTTTAGTTGTTTATTATTCATAGTAAGATGGACTTCCACAGAGTAAGGGTTAATACAGTCAAACCAGAGATCTAGTGAATCTCATAAATCATATTAGCCGACGACCCTCATTATCACCCATTGTTCGATTTGTCTGTTTGTTAAAAGATTCCGAGGTCCGGATTAAAATATATATTCTCATAAAATAGTAAAGAATATGTTTTTTATTAATATTATAATTGAGAACTCTTTATTTCAATGAATTGTTAACAGTTTTGAATGCAAAACTATTTTTATATATTTTTTTAGAATTTGAAGTGCTTATAAATAAAATTTACCTGCCTGACTAAATGACTTTCTGTACAAAACGTCTATTAGGATATAAAGAGTTACAAATAAATTAAGATAACTCTTTTGAGAACTAACCAATATTTTAGAAGTTAAACTAAATTCAGTTATTAACGAGTATTCCGTTGTGTCAGTTACGTTTATTTTGAAATGTCCTAAACATTTTATATAGTGAAAAATGTTTCGTCCATGGGACTAACCTCAGCCAGTACCTCAACTGGTGGTGGTAATACAACTAAAAGTTTTACATGTTGATGGGAAAAAATATGATGTGTATACATCTCCCTCACTGAACGTGGAATAACCAAAGCTCAAGTAGTGAGCCGTTTTATAAAGTGTTTAAAATAGTACGTAAGTCCATATTTAAAAGAAGACTCTGGTCCTTCAAAGAAACTAGATCGCTGGGATTTACACCTTAATTCTAAGGAAAATATATAGCTTGTATAGAGAGCAAATTGTTTCTACACTAGATTTATTGATACGACTTGAAAAAAACGAAACTGGCATCCAGTGTAGCAAAGAGACTTTAAGCAAGTCTCTTTTAAGAAACGAGTTTAAATTTAAAAAATTTAACAGCAAAAAAGTCATAAAGGAATCTGTACGCCTTAAGCACTGGAGATATTCCAAACAAAAGTTGGGTAGACTCATCTGACTTGTGCCAGACTAATGCGCCATACAATAAAGGCAAACGTATTACTGTAATAAATGCAGGAACCAATAATGGTTTTATACCTAATGCGTAGTTGTTATCGGCATAAAATATTAAGGACTCTTTAGTCGATTACCATTACGACACTACTGCCGAAATATTTGAAGATTGGTTCCAAAAGTGGTATCTAGTCGGAGACTAGATAAGGCACCTTTTTCAAAGGTCACAAACGCCATCATACAAGATTGCATGGTAAGCAATAATTGGTACTTTGAGGAAAAGTTCACAAAAAAGCAGTTACTGGAAGCTTTAAAAAGCTATTCAATATAAAAGAAATATATTTTTGTTACATATTAGCTGAGACCTTGTGACATACGATGATCAGACTTCCTCCATGTTTAACGCAATTCAACATATATAGCATCAGCTTAAGTCAGCAGTTCGAAGAAATATTATTTCTTCAACCTAAGTTTAACTGTGGTAGCTCTTATTCAAACATAAGCTGCAAAAATTCTTAATAGCAGCTGGAACAAGTGTGTTTCCCATATAAAAAAGGTGGAAAAGACATATATTGATATAGAAAACATACCAAGAGAAAGGTTCAATAGTAATTATTTGGATGACGATAGTGATAGTGAAACTGAACTTCGTGAATATTTTTTTAAAATTTGTTTAAATAAATAAAATATTAGACAATGAAATGCAAAAATTAAAAATCAACAATTGTTTCAGAAGCATAAACTTCTATCGTCGGGATTGATATAGTGGAATTATATGTTAGGGTAGAAACAATCACTATGACCTTGCTACTTTTTCGTATACTTTGTCATACTGATTTTTATTTTTACCAAGTTACCACTTTATACTTTTTAATTATTATATTTTATATGTCCAACCTACATTCTGTACTTTTAAATAGTTTATTTTCTACTTTTTAGTACTTCTATTACTTATTCTAACTACCTACTTTTTCGTACTTTGTTATACTGATTTTTGCTTTTACCATTTTACCATGTTACTTACCTAAACGGTTGGACGAAACTCCTACTATTTCTTCGCAAAATACGTTTTTAAATTCAATAACAGCTGTTTCGCTAAAAACTAGCATAGTCAGATTGACATATTGAAGTTACATTTTATTTGTTTGTAGCTAGTGTAGCATTTATAGCACCTACCTGGTGCGTGCAAACGTCGATAAAGAAGAAACAGGAAGGAAAAGTACTCGGAAAACGTTTTATTACACGAGAACCATAAAATTGTAGAAAAGTTATTTTCGTACTTTTATGACATTGACAATCAATAATAATAATAATTACACGTCAAAAAAATAAACAACTAAAACAACGGGGTGATATAAATAAAAGGTGCATATTCTCAATTCTAACAGCTAGTACCTGATGTTGATGAGTAGTTAAGGCTAGACCAAGTAAGGAAGTAATAAGACATAAAATATTATAAGCCCTAAGGGATTATCCTGGATGTATTTTTCTCTAAGATCAGTATAATTGTACAATGATATATAAAAACCAGAAAAAAAATATATCATGCTGATCTCTACAATAACTTAATATATTAACGTCTTATCTATGTATACAATAAAGACTCAAAGTAAACAGTTTAATAGTGGAGAACTTTCAAGATTTATTTGTTCATTAACTACTTTAAATTGTTGATCTGCTAGATGTCTTTTAATTTCAAGTTCTTCAAGAAGATCTAAATTTTGTTTTTATCACAAATGTGTAGTATTTGAATGTTTAAGTAGGTGTTTTGCATAATTCGACCTATCTGGTGGTTGTAATCTATATGCTCTTAAGTGTTCATTAATTACTTCAAAATTTCTTTGTGTTTGACCTATATATACTGCATTACATTTTGGACAATTAATTTTGTAAACACCAGATTTTTTTTAATTTAGGTAATTTTGTTTTCACATTTAACAATTTTGTTCCAACATTATTTTGTGTTTTAAATGATATTAATGCTGATGTTGCCGAATATATTATTTTTGAAATTGTATTGGAAATATTTCTACAATATGTAATATTTTTATAGCTTTTAATTTCTTTAGTTTGTTTTGGAATATTATTTCTAGTGACATTTTTTGTTATTTCTTATTAATTAATTTATAATTTATCAAACGTGTTGGATAGCCATTAGAAATAGCTGTTTGTTTTATGAGCTCAATTTCTTTATTAAAATTATTTTTGTTCAGTACAAAATTCATTAGATTTTATCAAAAAATTAAATAAATGTAATTTACAAAATAATACTAAATTATCGATTGATGTAACTAATATGTTCTCAAAAATACCTCCCAATACCTTGCATCCTAAAATTAATTTTACTTTAGAAGTTAAAGGAAATAATTCAATTAATTTTCTAGATTTAAGAATTGAAAAAGTTAATAATTGATTAAATTATTCAATACACAGAAAACCAATACAAGTAGATGTAACCTTACCATATAATTCAAATCATCCTATGTCACACAAATTAGCAGCTTATAAGTCCATGATACATAGAGCATTTTCAATTCCAATGAACAAAAATAATTTTAATAAAGAAATTGAGCTTGTAAAACAAATAGCGGCTATCCAATACATTTGATAAACAAATTAATTAATAAGAACAAAAAATGTCACAAGAACTAATATTTCCAAAACAAGCTAAATAAATTAAAAGCTATAAAAATATTACATATTGTGGAAATATTTCCAGTACAATTTCAAAAATAATATTTTCTTCGGCAACATCAGCATTAATATCATTTAAAACACAAAATAATGTTGGAACAAAATTGTTATATGTGAAAACAATTAAGAGCATATAGATTGCAACAACCAGATAAGTCAAACTATGCAAAACACCTACTTAAACATCCACACCAATGACATTCAAATACTACACATTTGTGATAAAAATAAAATTTAGATTTTCTTGAAGAACTTGAAATTAAAAGACATCTAGCAGATAAACAATTTAAAGTAGTTAATGAACAAATAAATCTTGAAAGTTCTCCACTATTAAACTGTTTACTTTGAGTCTTCATTTTATATATAGGTAAGACCTTAATATATTAAGTTGTAAAGATCAGAATGACATTGTTTTTTCCTGGTTTTTCTATATCATTGCAGAGTTATACTGATCTTAGAGGGAAATACATCCAGGATAATCCCTTAGGGCTAATAACATCTAGGCTTTAATATTGTTATGTCTTATTACTTCCATACTTGGTCTAACTTTAATATGTCAATCTGACGATGCTAGTTTTTAGCGAAACAGCTGTCATTGGATTTAAAAACGTATTTTGCGAATAAATAGTGGAAGTTTCGTTCAACCGTTTAGTTTTTGACCTACTGTTCTTAGTAAGATGGACTTCCACAAAGTAAAGGTTACTACAATAAATTTCATAGCGATTTTTCTTAATATTTATTTCACCCCAGTTATTGACCTATAGAATAAAACTTATTTGCAAATTAAATAAATCACAAATTTATATTATTTTACTATTTGTATTCATTATTATATCATTTAGAATTAATTAGTAAAATACGGTCCTGCCCTCACCCTCGGTCCAGCCGCCGTCAATTACCGCGTTTCGCTATAAATATCATCCATGTCATTTCTGCTTTAGGTGGTATATGGATATAGGCTGGCCTCTCTGCGAACGCCGCGTTTCTTTGTCTAGCGTATTACAATTGTTCTGTACTGTACGACACAGTCGAATCTAGCTTTACTTAGCCCGTAAAAACTGTGTTTGAGGCAGGCCTCTCCGTAAATTTAATAGGCGACACGAAAACTGACCGATTGTCTTTCGAGGATGGGGCGTCTAATTTACTTTTAGATTCGTTCGTTACGCCGGCTTTTGGCACATACTATTTTTAGATTAACAGGTTGAAGGTTAAAAGTTGAAAGTGCACAGTGCATTTGACTTTTACACTTATTTTGAAAAGTCTGATAGATATTACATTACATCTCTGTAGGTAAGTTACCTTTTAGGGGGCATGATGAATCTAATGAATCATTAAATCACGGGAATTTTAAAGAGCTCGTTATTCTTCTTAGCAAACATGACACAAATTTAAAAACAGTTTTAGAACATGATAATGATAATAGATCGGTTTTTTTGGGACATCCAAAACTAGAAGTAAAATACCTGCTGTTTTATGGTAGTCACTAGATCTCTGGTTTGACTATACAATGAATTTAATTATAATATAAATCATGGCTTGGGTAAAAATATCGATTTAATGTTAATCCAAGCACTTTATGAAACTAATTTGCAAAAGTAATAAAAGCACACATGCAAATAAAAGCGATGCACCAGTGAAAGAAAAGGAACCGAAAGGGGAATCACCTGCTTTCCATCTTTGCTGAGACGTATACGAAAAAGAATCGACTTCTTCCTTAGTTAATTTAAACTGCTCTCCAAGCTTTTCAGCTGTTAGCGCCATAGGCAAGTTACAATAAGTATCCATAACGCTTTGCCACAGTGAATCTTCAAAAGCTGGGGGTTGTCCCAAAGGAATATTTCCGAATCTTATGTTTCTGACTATATATGGGCTCTGCGACATATTATCCACACCTCCCGTTAAAGCTATTTCGGCTAATCCCGTAGATATATCCTATTTAAAAAATAAACGTTTTATGACACTTTATAATAATAGTTGATGCTTGACCATTTATAAAAGAGAAAACTACGGTTTTTAGAGTTAAGTGTTGAAAAGTTTGAGAATAATTTCAACAGAACAACTGGTAGTTAACAGCAAGAAGACTTTAAGGTGAACAGAAATATCCCATAGACAAGTGTTACATCTATATTTTTAAGTAAATTTATCTTACTGTAACTTTAGTGTATTTAAATTCACCTGTCTTCCAGAGTATTTGCTACTTACAGCTATAGATACTCATTAACTTCTTGCCTTGTTATTAAAAAACGTTCTCCAAGTTTTTTGGCAGTTAATGCCATTGTTAATTTGCATGATCTGTCAACTCTACTGGCCCAAAAGGAATCTTCCACAATAGGACAAAGGGATTTTGCCAAATCTTATATTTCTAATTACATAAGGATAGCTGAACATTTTTTCAACTCCAGCTGTTAGAGCAACATCTGCTAAACCAAACCTGTTGGAATATCCTAGAGGAAAAATGTGAACTTAACATAGCAATACAAAAAGCTTGAAACTTATTACCTAGTAGATGTGTGGAAACTCTGAACCAAACAGTTAACACATTTAATGTTTAACAGAGCCAACAAATAAAGTAGACAGCAATACAATGATTTAGGGAATATTTTTAGTTTCACCTGCTTTCCAACGTTGCTGCGAAGTAAAGGAAAACTCATCCACTTCACTTCTTGATACTTTGAACTGTTCACCAAGCTTTTCAGCAGTCAGAGCCATATTTAAATTACAACTTGTGTCAACACTGCTTTGTGTCATAGTATCTTCTAATACAGGAGATGCACCCAAAGGAATGTTTCCAAATCTTATATTTCTTACAATGTAAGGCAAGGATGACATATTTTCAACTCCTCCTGTTAAGGCAATGTCAGCTAAACCAACTGAAATATCCTAAATACAATACACTCTATGATTTCTCATTCAAATAATGAATCTTCAACATCTATGGATGTTTTTCAAATCTGTGACTTTTGTGGGAATAATTAAACTTATTTATAATTGGAATGTTATAGATTAAAAAATTATATAAAAACAATAGTACTCCATCTAAAAACCACTATTACCACTCTGTAAACTGTGATGTCAATAAGAATACTTACTTGTAATCCATTGATAATAGATTGGAATCCAGACCCACATAATCTGTTCACTGAAAAGGCAGGTTTCTCTAAAGGTATTCCTGTTTTTAAAAGAACATGCCTTGCAAGGAAACCTCCATCAGCTGCTACAGACTAAAATAACCATTTATAAAATATATTTTGTATAATAAAATGTATCACAAAAACCAATCATAATTTTTGATATCTTTGTGATTGTTTTAAAATTATATGTTTATCCAAAGTAGTTTGTTAGAAACTTTATCAGTTTCTTAATTTATTTGATTGGAGAAAAAATATATCACTTACTGGCATCACATTTCCAATAACTACTGTATCCACCCATTCTGGATTAATATTTGAAGCAGTTAAAGCTGCTTTCGAGGCAATAACTTGCAGATCAGTTATGTGAGTTTTGGCTAATTTGCCTCCAAACGTACCAAAAGGAGTGCGTTTAGCACCAACAATAAAAATTCCTAGAAAAAAATTTTAATATTATTAGTAACAAAATACTAAATATATGTTTGAAAGCTTATTAATGTTCCAAATACTGTACCTACTTAAAAAAAGATTGTTCACCTATAATAAAAGTATCCAAATAAATTAATAAAACATGATAAACAACTAGATACTTATTTACAAATTTTGGTTATCTTCCAGGATGGTTAAACTGGAAGATAACCCAAATTTTATTTAAGTATGTACATATATATCTATGAAAAGTATTATATTCTATTCTATAATACTTAAGTGAAAAAAAGGGACAAAAGGGACACCATACCCAAGATATCTGGTTGCTGTTTTATTAATAATCATAAGGACTAATATTGTTTTTTCACAGATACCTAAGATTTTAATTACAAATTCCCTACTATTCTAAAACATCTTTTCATATGTTTCGGAAATTGATGTGTATATAAAGGTGAACATATAAGGCATATAGGCTTGAACAAATGAATTACAGACTTATCCTATATACTAATATTTTTTACTTACCTTTAGCTAAAGCAGTCATTATTATATTCTACAATTGTTAACTGCTGACAGCAAAGTAAACACTAATAAGTAATATAAATTCTCAAGTTAAATAACTGATATAGATTGAAACAGAGTTCAAGTTTATTCGATAAGATTTTTCACCAATACTAATACCAAATAAACAATTAAAATTACTTGAACTTTGTACTTTGACTCGGAATTTTACGATCAGCAATAATCGTTAAAAATGCTAACCAAATTTTGAATATTTCTAAAAACATATACCTAAACTACAAAAAAAAATATGTATCAAAACCTAACCTATTATGAATTTACTTTAATTTTAATATTGCTGCATTCTGCGTATGTGGCATTGTTTGTGTGGCATGTGGCATGCTAATGTATGTTGTCTGAAAGTTTCGAAATAGCTTATCTTATCAGCTGCAAGCTGATTGCATATTTATTAACCTACCTATGTGGCTGATCTAGATTTATTTAATTAATTTTGTAAAATATATTTTCGTAAAATATAATTTGTGCTTTCCATGAATAATAGTATATTAAATAACGCATTTCATATGTCTTTCTGTCATAACAGCCATATGAAAATAAGTTGTTTATAATATTTTTTTATATTTTGCCATTTTATCATTTTTTAAATTAATTTATTTTTTGGATGTAAATTACGAAAATTTTGATTTTAAAGTATGTTGGTAGCACTGTGTAATTTATAACACTTGACAGATTTGACATTTAAATTATCAAATGTTTTAAAATATTTTAAAATGAATAATTCACCAATAATAATATATTATATAAGTAAAAGATTATATTCATATTCACAAATACTTTCTTAAAAAAATATATAAAATTAATAAATCTGTGTCCACTCATGTTGCCAACCATTTAAAACAAAAATTTGTGTGCGTAAAAGTAAAAGAAGTTTTTTAGTTTTAAGAAAATAACAATAAAAATTAGTTATATTTCATAAATAAATAAAAAAAATTAATTTTATGTATCTAATCTATGATCTAACTAAAAATAATTCATGATTGTGGGTGCTGTCATCTAATCAATAGATTATCGCACATCTATAACAGATTTCTTCTCAAACTCTGTATCTAAAAAAGTAGACCCAAATATACAGGATATACTTAAAAAATTGCAAACAATTAAAAAAAATTAAATGTATCACCTTATATTTGCAAATTGTAAATTTATTTACTGCATTTTTGTAGCTTTTAAACATGTAATCAGACAACATAATTAATTTTTTTATTATTTATTCTTGAAAAACCGTGAGTTAACATTTTAAACGAAGTTCGAATATTGTTATTGGGAACAAAATAAAGGACTCATCTGGACTATATTCTGGTCAATTCCTACCTCATCTAGATATTCACTGACAATCCTGATGGCAGCGTGTGGACTTGCATTATCGTGCATAAAAATACGTTGCTCGTCCATAGTGACCATAAAAAGTACAACATGATCTTCTGTTACATATCTGTGAGCTGTTAGAGAGCTATTCTCTATCAAAACCAACTCTGTACGTGCTTCTGAAGTAATACCTTTCCAAACCATAATAGACCCACCACCAAATTTACGTCTATGGTCAATACAAGCGGGGGCGTATCTTTCTCCAGGTCTTCTCCATACTCTTCGACGTCCGTCTGGTTCATTGGGGCAAAAACGAGACACGTCTGTAAAGAGTACCTTGCTCCAGTCGTCATCTTTCCATAACAAGTGATTTCGAGCAAAATTCAATCTTGCAATTCGATGCTGTCGGTTCAATGTTGGCCCTGTAACCAAACTTTTGCAAGACAATCCACTAGCACGAAGCCTTCTTCTAACTGTCCATTCGCTAACATTAACGTTTCTAACCTCTTGAAGCTGATTACGTAGCGAAACTACAGAAGCTGATCTATTCCGCAAACTTGACATTAACAAAAATCTATAATCTCTTTGACTAGTGGCTCTTTTTCGAACAGATCCAGGTCGTCTAGTTATAAGACCATTCTCCTGGTAACGTTGGTACACATTTTGTACTGCACAGAGGCTCTTACCAACAATTCTAGCGGTTTTACGTTGTCCTCTACCATCTTGTATGAACGCTACAATTCGTGCCACAACAATAGGATCTAGAGGCATTTTGGACCAGTAAATAAACAATAAATATCAATGAAACGTTACATTACACAATAAACCAAACAAAGGATCGGTTTTAGAAAATAAAAAATTATCAATGCAATATGAGTTCGTAATTAGTGCTAAATTTTGTTGTTAACAAGGGTTGCAAATAAGGTGTCAGAATATCACAGACGCCAAGTATGACATAAATAGAATCCATATGGAACAATATAAATTTCATCGCCTACTATGCCCATGACTCCCTGATTAGTTTTATTTTTAAGATTATTTCCCATTTCTTAAATTATTTTAAATTTTTTGCTCGGCAGTGTATTATACTCAGGGTACCTTGACTCCTTGATTTGATTAAATTTGAGGGGATATATAGAATAGTTGAGGGATATACAGGGTGTTTCATAAAAGGTAAAGTAGTTTTAAATATAACTTTAATTAAGGTTAGATTAAAAAATCATTCAATTTTTCACTCATTTTCAATAATGGACGTATTTCGGCTTCAAGGTTATAAAAACTTTGTTCTTATCAACCAGAAACAATTAAAAACTACAAGTATACAATTTACGTTCAGGATAATAGAAACTTGTTTTTTAAGCATTAGCTTGTTTTTATAAGTATTTCAAACCATTTCTATCAGTTATAACATCACTTGCATTAAAATGATAAAGACGTTTAATCCTACAATTATCTCATTCCCAGCCAAGTAAAGATAGGTACTCATATTTTTCTCCTCTCACTCTCAATTGGAAACCTGAAGTAACACAGCATAATAGTTTAAAAGTTGTTGTGGGTATTTTTTCACATCCGTGGTCGTTTTTCCGTTGGTTGTTCGTATTTTACGATTCGAAATACTTAGGGACAGTCAAAATATTTGAAATAATTACCATACCTGGCATATTTTGATATTGAAATTGTCATCGTAGCCACTGGATGAAAATATCGTAAATAAACAAATATTTTTTCCTACGACCACCATCCAAAACACTATTTTGCACATTGGTTACAGTACGCAAAATCAGCAATTTCTCATAGCAACAAAAGTTGTGGGAAAAGTGACATAAGGCATAGCCAAAGTAACATAAAGCATAGCCAAAGTGACATTAGGCATACCCAAAATAAATACCTGCAGCAAGTTGTCAATCTCGTTATCTGTAGTCTGTGGTATCTAAACGTTAAACCATATAGTGACGAAGAAAGACATTTCTCGAAAAATCATGCATTCAGTGCAATCAACTAGTAGAGTCGATGAATCATTACAGAAATTTGATTCTGTTCCTGTTCCCTCAACATCAGCTACGAATGACTTATTAACAATAACCGAAAACTTGTCGGAAACACCAACACCAGGGATAAAGATCCAGAACTGTTCCCATTTTACAGTTCATTATAATTTTAAGTGAGAAATCCCATGCAAGGAAAGTTAAATTTAAAATACGTTTCTTAAAACGTAAATTTGTTACCTACTGTAATATTTAATAAATCTTTATATACGATCTTTAGTAATTTATTTAAATGAAATGCAGAAATTTTCACCGCCAAAAGCTATGCCATGTTAGAAAAAGTGCTCATAAAAAAGTATCGTGTGCAACACGATCGTTTGTTTGTTTTCTGGATGGTGGTCGTTTTGGATGGTGGTCGTAGGAAAAGTACAGTGTGCAACACGTGCGCAAAAGTGCTAATTTCTCACGAGTGTGAAAAGTTGCGGCACGAGACGAAGTCGAGTGCCGCAATTCACACTTGTCGCAATGCGCACTTGTTACACAATATACTATATTTTACTTGTGAATAAAAATATTTGGGGATTACCTAAATATTCCGTTTTTTTACACACTTGGCAATGACGAACCATTTCTTTAACTAAATTTAATTTAATATTACCTATAATTCGATCAAAAAACACCAATGAAACGTCAAAATCCCGTTACAATGCTTGAAATAATTAAAGAGCCTGTACCAAATGTCATAGTATAACCGCTTCTGCGCGTGGTATCATTCAGACAAACCGTGCGGCATTGTAGCTTATTGAGCAACTCATTTCTATGATATAACCGAATGAAATAGTTGAATAGTTAAACATATTCATAAGTCACAATATTTTTGCAAACGTAATCAACAAATAATGTAAATGATACAATAACAATCACTAATCTCTTAACTTAAAAGGAGAACTGGCAACATCACAGCACAACAAATTCCAGTCGGCCATATCAAGACGGCACAGTCAACCAAAAATAGAAAATAGCTTTGTTCGTAGAACGATCAGCAAACGTTTCAAACCTTTTTCAACTACAAATCGCATGCGCATTGATGATCGTTTCTACGAACAAAGCTAATGTTTGAGCAAGTAAAAAAGTAAAGCGTTCCGTCTCCTCTGATATTAGGTCTATGATTATGTCCAAAGACTTTTGCAGACTTTGACGTCATTCGAGAAGCCATGACAATTGGACGCGTTTTAATGAGTAAATGTCAAAATTAATATAAAAATGTGAAATAAAATATGATAAAGATAGTTTTTCAGCGAGATAGTCATATTTCGTATAAATTAGAACATAAGGGAAATTATAAACAAGATTTCCAAAAACTGTCAACTACTCTATTCTTTACTAATAAGTATTGTTTAAAAATAAAAAAAAATAGTTATTAATTTACATAATTAATATATTCTTGAAAATACAGTTTTATTTTTAGCTACAAGTGTGGTTGAAATAAAAGTATCTATAGTATATGTAAGACATATACTTACAATTTTTTAATGTCGTGAGAAATATTGTCAGATATTTGATCAAAGTTATTTCAAGTGTTTTTCTAATCAAAACAGAATCCTGGAGTCTCTAAAATTTAACAAATACCTACATACTTTTAACTTTCTTTTGTTAAGGATTTTTTTTTAATTTTAACTTGAAAGAATCCAAGAAATTGTACTCTTATAGTAAATTATAGATCAAATTTAGAAATGATTTTAGAATCATATTAACATAAAATACATAATGCAAGTCAGCTTTAGCCGACTTAAAATGCCAAATCCTTTTCCTTCAAAATTGACCTCAAAAGAAAAATTCAAGTTTGCAGCTTGACTTTAATGGAACTAAACATCGATCCATTTACATTTAGGGTAGAACAGCCAAATGAAATGCATCCGAAATATGTGTTTTAAAAACACTGTAAAAGAAACAAGTCGACTGATATATATGATAGTTATAGATAGTCGATTTAAAATAATACAATTTCGTAATTTATATAGACTAGTTTTTTAAAGAACAATAAATAACATAGTAGGGTGAATTTGGTACAATTTTATTTTTAAAACTTGTTAAAATTTAAGGTTTAATACACATTTGTTTCCTTGAGGGTATATTTATGTTTAAAACCAGTTTTCTTCAGCTAAAAAATAAATAGTAACAAACGATTATTACTAATAAATGAGAATATATTAGACCAATGCCGAAGCCTTCAAAAATAATAAAAAGTGAAAACAAATCACAGTAGGTTGAATCCCATTAGAAAAGAAGGAAAATATAATAAAAATGTAAGGACAAATAAATTACGGCAAGCCGATTTCGGCAAATGGGAGGGGCTGAGTTTTTAAAGGTAAAAATTGGTTTATCTCGATTTCCGGTAAAACTACAAGTCCTATGGAAAAAAGTTAAATGGCAAAGTTGTAAGTTTTAAAAACATCTACAACTTTTGTATTAACAATTTGTGGCGGATGGTTATGCAGCCACCATTACCCACACACCGGTTGCGCGATGCTAAAGGCGCGATTCAGATCAGACGATAAAAATAACTATGTGCGCGCTCTGTGAACGCGCTTTAAGGTAGCTGAACGTCTATGCTTGATGCTCTGTGACAAACAGATAAAATAACACATCATATAACCTATAAATCTATCTCTATACGTTATATTTTTCCCTCAACATTAAATTTTACAGTTGTATAAGTATTATCTGCCATAGTTAAACTATACACTAATAAAAATACCAAATACATTTTAAATTAGTTTAAAGGTTATAATTGTTAGTTGTTTTTGTTGACATATCGAACCGCTTGTCTAGCGCTAGCGTGGCTGAACGCGCCCTATGTTTATATGTACCTACGATTTTTTAGTTAAGTTTTATGTTATTTAATTACAATAAATCATTAAACTAGTACTTTATTTGTTCGCCGCGAAGAACCACATTGGTGACACCAATAAATGTGTGAGTGGTGAAGCGACTTTTAAGGTTACATAAACTCGTTTTCAAACAGTGCCGACGGCTCCTACTCCGTGGTCTTCGTTCGTGTAGTGCCTCAAAAGTTACATTACACACGGCCACGCCTGGAACCATCGTTGCCATGACTGATACCTAGCTAAATACAACCACCACTAAATAGCGAAGTTCTACAAGAACTTTCAAATATTCTACGAAATCTAATACAAGGTGAGGCTTACGAAGACTTAAAAACTAGCCTCTTAGAGAGATATTGTGTTAATACAGATACAAAAATTGACCTGCTAAGGAAAATGACCCTGGGTGATCTCAAACCAACCCAGCTCCTCCACCGCATGCAAGCTCTAGCTACCGGCGATTTAGGCCCACATGTTGAAAAATCTCTGGCTAGATCGACTACCTAAACACATAAGATGAGTAAATTCAACCCTTGATGGTGACCTTGAGGGCCTTGCTAAGAAAGCTGACAGCTACATCCGCAGCTCCAGCCTTCCTCTTATGGCTATTGAAGAAAAATCCACTGAGCTGAGTGAGTAGGTAAGCGCCCTGTCACAGAAGGTAGTGCGGGACAGAGGACAACGGCAGCCTGATCATCCCCCCCATCCTCTGAATGCTACTGCCACCGAAGATTTGGAGCCCGAGCCAAAAAGTGCAGACCTCCCTGTACTTATGCAAAAAACGACCAGGGGGCGCAGTAGTAACGACAACGGTTGCCCCCTGTAAAATACGTCGCCTGTTTATAACTGACGAACCAAGTATAGTATATTTATGCTCTGCTAGTGGAGCCTGTATTCGCACGTATGGCCAGAAGCAGCTGACACTAAACCTTGGCCTTAACCAACCGGTCAGGTGGAGCTTTATCGCGGCTGACGTAACAACTGCTATATTCGGTGCAGACTTCCTAACACATTACATGCGACATGCGACCCAGACGCTACAGCGGTACCTAGACCATCTATTTCGGGGATGTCTGTTCGTCTACTACTACATCGATGATATTCTGATGGCCTCAACTACAACAGATGAGCACGAGCTGCACCAGCATCTTCCACCAAATTCTAGAGGCAAATAACCTTCAGATTAACAAAGAGAAATCCAAATTCAGGATTAGTGAGGCTAACTTTTTGGGTGTAACAGTCTCTTCACCGGGCATTCGACCGCTACCAACAAAAGCCAGCGCCATCCGGGAATTTTCAGAGCCAAAGACGTACCGACAGCTCCGACGTTTCATGGGAATGGTCAACTTTTATCGCTGTTTACATAACCTCAAAATTTATGTAAAAAATTCAAAGAAGTTTTGGGTTTATATTTTTATTTTTCTACGAAATTTGGTGAAAACTTGCCTTGTTGTGTACCAAATATACTCTAATTTATTTGATTTAAAATATTATTGGTTTCACTTTATTTTGACTTAAATAATAGCAAAAAAGCACCCTAATTTTCAATCAATTCACGTGTCAAAACATCAGTTTTTTTCAAAAAATCGGTGGGCATTTTGTTGGTTGCAATTTCTACTTTCTGATGGTGAAAAAAACATATACATTACTGTAGTAAATGTTCCCAGAAAATACAAAAAAAAAGAAAAAAAAAACGTGAATTCGAATTTTTTTTTATTATTATTATTTTGAGCTATTTATTAAAATTTAAACTTTAATTACTCCAAAAACGTAAGGTTTTATGTTAAATTGATACGTAAACGAAAAAATCAAAATATACCACTATAATTGAAAAACAAATAAGGTTATAAAGTTAATATTTAATAAGACACCTACAATATTTTTAAAAGAACCAAGAACGTTACAAGTAGTAGAAAAAAGGAAATTTGTCCTGTACGTCTATGTCAAAATGAATAGAGTAAGAAACGAAATTAAATTACATTTGACTACGTAAATAATTTAGATTTTTAATACTGTATAATTTTTAACTACATAAATCACGAAAGATATCAAATTTTTCAACCCAGCGCACTTCACTCTTTTTATAACCTATGGATTAGTGACTTCACGTTCTCTTTTTGTCATTCTGCTACTCTCGCGCCATCTACTATATTGCTGCTTACCGCTGTACAGTTTTTCCTCCTTCCTTCTACCCTTCATACTAATATTGTCTAACGGTTGCTATGAAATAACAGTAACAGTAGGTAGTAAGGCCTTGACCCTTTTGAAGTTGATTGTAGTAACCTTTGCTTTGTGGAAGTCCACCCTACCATGAACGTTAAAAATAGAACTTTAATAGAACTTTTTATACAAAACATCAGGTAGCTACTTACCTTGAAAAAACAAAATGTAACTTCAATGCTGACTATGCTAGTTTTTAGCGAAACAGCTTTCATTGAGTTATTTCATTAACTTATTTCTTTGTCAATTATAGTGGTATATTTCGATTTGCAATTTTTTCGTTTAGGTTTCAAATATAATATGAAACCTTTTTGAGTAATTAAAGTGTAAATTTTAATAAATAGCTTAAAATTGTAAAAAAATTCGAATTCGCGCTTTTTTATTTTTTTTTTGCATTTTTTTCTTTTCTTCTTTTGATTGATATTAAGCTGATATTAAGTCAAAATAAGATGGAAAAATAAATACTTTAAATCAAATAAATTACAGTTTTCACCAAATTTCGTAAAAATGATAAAAATAAAAAACCTAAAATTTGGTTATTTGAATTTTTCACATAAATCTTGAGGTTATGTAAAAAAAATGTCAATTCAAAAGTTGTAGATCTTCTTTTAACCTACAAGTTTACCGTTTAACTTTTCTCCATAGGACTTTTAGTTATACCGGAAATCGAGATAAACCACTTTTTACCCTTAAAAACTCACCCGCACCCACTTCCCGAACTCGGATCGCCCTTAATTAATTTTTCCTGCATTTTTATCATATTCCCATCCTTTTCTAATGTGTTCCATCTCACTGTGTTTTTTTATTATTTCAAAAACTATCGACCCTGGTCTATGTATGATTTGAAGCATAAAAAAATTATTTCATTTAAAATAGGTACGTTTTAGCAGACATTTTAATAAAAAGCTAATCAAACAACCCAATATATTTCTTAATCTTAAATCACTAAATTATATAGACACTGTAGAAATTAATACTCACCTACAAGTACAAAATCCCTGAATAAGTTTATTTCATTCACCAGCTCATTCAATATCATCGTATTCTCCTATATTGTCGTCTTCAGACAATGCTGGATTACGAGGACTTTCGGAACCTATTCCTGGAAAAGGTACATTTCCATTCCCAGTTCGTGCAATATCGTATCCAAACAAAGTTGGATCGCTAACCTGGCCATTACTGATTCCAGGAATAGGTTTATGCCCATTCCCTGCTTGTCCTATATTGTCATCTCCGAACAATGCTGGATTACGAGGTCTTTCAGTACCTTTTCCTACAATTGGTTTATTTCCAGCAGGTCGTCCAATATCATACCCAAAGTAATTTGGATCGCTAAACTGGTAATTACTGATTCCAGGAATAGGTTTATGCCCATTCCCGGCTTGTCCTATATTGTCGTCTCCGAACAATGCTGGATTACGAGGTCTTCCAGTACCTTTTCCTACAATTGGTTTATTTCGAGCAGGTCGTCCCATATCACCCCCAAAGAAAGCTGGATCTCTTAAATGGCCATTACTGATTCCAGGAATAGGTTTATGCCCATCCCCTGCTTGTCCTATATTGTCATCTCCGAACAATGCTGGATTACGAGGTCTTTCAGTACCTTTTCCTACAATTGGTTTATTTCCAGCAGGTCGTCCAATATCATACCCAAAGTAATTTGGATCGCTAAACTGGGAATTACTGATTCCAGGAATAGGTTTATGCCCATTCCCGGCTTGTCCTATATTGTCGTCTCCGAACAATGCTGGATTACGAGGTCTTTCAGTACCTTTTCCTACAATTGGTTTATTTCGAGCAGGTCGTCCCATATCACCCCCAAAGAAAGCTGGATCTCTTAAATGGCCATTACTAATTCCAGGAATAGGTTTATGCCCATCGCCTGCTTGTCCTATATTGTCGTCTCCGAACAATGCTGGATTACGAGGTCTTTCAGTACCTTTTGCATCTGCAGCTTTCCATGTAATAGAAACTAAAATGACACAAGCATAGTATTATATGTCACAAGGTCGGTAGGTGACTTATTACAGTACGAGTTAGTTTAAACAAAAACGAGTACTGTAATAATACCTAACGATCAAGTATCGTAATATATTTTACCTACGACTACCCCTCTAAACCCCTCAATAACACACAATCTACAACCTATGTAATGTATCTCTTTACGCACGGCTTCCCTAGCAATCACTTAGCAACAATAGACGTCGCTATTTTATTCAAACGTATGACGTATGACCGCACGCGCACCTGTTATTATTTATCAAAAAACATCCCATTTTTTATTGTTCTTATAACTTGTTTGTATGCGTGAAGTTTTATACAATTATTAAAAAATGTCAAGTGATAGTGAAATGAATTTAACTCCACCCAATATAACTAATGTTAAGTATTTAATTATTATACAATAAAATGATTAAAAACATCTATTCTTGCTCTTGTTTAATTATTATTAATAAAAAGATTATTAATGTAGGTACAAGTAGGTCGTAGGTAAAGTATAGTATGTAACTATTGCTGTAAAGCACTTTACGCACTCACGATGCCGCGTAGCGGCATCGTGCGCAACTTTTCCATTCGTGCGTAAAATGCTATTTACCACACACGTTACGTAATATAATATTATTTTTATATAGTATTTGTGAATGTCAAAAATGAAAGGTTATTGTCTTCCCTTAAGCAATCAGAGCAGCGTTGTTAGGCAACACATTACAGTACCTGATACCGTAATGTTTCTACTTACCGGCGCCAAATTGATTATAGGGAAGTGTATTTACTGGACAGGATGAAATAATAGTATATTACATAACGAGTGTGAAAAGTGAAGTATTACGCACAAGTGAAGTTTAGCACGAGCCGCGTAGTGGAGAGTGCGGAAACGTAACGAGTGCAAGAAATACACGTTCCAACGCGTTGTGTACACGATTTTTCCTACGACCCCAATATTTCTTATTATAATAAATATTTTAAATTTATTTATAAAATTTATTTTAATTGTTAGTCATGTTAAAAATTAGGATTTAAACGAGTTTATATATTGCATGGAAATATAATTAATTAAAATCAAATAACCACCTTTCTCAGGAATTCACATAAATTCTTTATTAGATAAATGACATTTTAATTTTTTTGTGGGCTCTTTAAAAATTAAAAGTAAAATGGTCAGTTGGTGAAATTAATTGAAAAGTAATGTAATAATAATAGACGCAAAGATAATTGTAAACAGAAACACAAACATAACTTCAAAAAATCCATATTCGACACATGCATGGAACATAACCTAATATAAAAAAGAAGAATAAACTGTTCTTCTTTCTAAAAGTGTTTTTATAAAAATAATAATACTGAATAAAAATATGTTTATTTTTTTAAAATTTAAAACCCTATAAGAAACTTTATTCTTTATTCTTACTTTATACAGAAAAATTTGTTTTGGCAATTACAATACAATATTTGACACAAGGAAGATTTAAACAAAACATTAAATGGTCCTTGCTTTGTCATTCATGTGTTTACTATTGATAAATTTGACGTAAATGTCACAGATCATAGAACTATATTTTTTTACTTTTCAATACGTGTATTGATATTTACTTTTCAATACGTGTATTGATATTAGCTACTTTCTTAAGTACAAATAAGTGTACAAACTAGCACTTTCATATGTGGTCGTAGGAAAAATATATTTCCGGACTAGGAATGAAAATTAGAGTAGCTGTAAGAAAAACGCACGTGTATTTATCAATATGTCGATTTTCGGTAATGCTAAAATTTGGAAGAATTGACATTCAAAGGTCGCTCAAAATTTTTACATATTTGCAACTAGGGTACCTTAAACTTTTTCAAACTTTTAAAAATAAACATCAACTACTTTTTTATTGGGTTTAGGAGACCTTAAAACTATTCTTTAAATCAAATGCAATTTATATTCAAAAGGAGTTAGGAACAAGGGAAACATTATAAACAGTAAAAATATCCGACATACATTTGTGGAATTAAGTATATATTGAGAAACAAGTATTTTTACCTACCCAAAGACAAATTTATGTTTACAAAAATTGTATCAAAGTAATTTTTTGGGAGTGAAATACTAAAAAATTATTGAAAATGCATGTTTTTTAAATAAATATGATTTGAAATTACAAAATTATTTTTTCAATTATGCTTTTTATACCAAATTTTGTCATCGTTCACAATTTTATTCTCCTTCCGGCATTTAATATTTAAAAAGTTTTACTTTTGAAGTAAAAAATAAAACGAGTATTTAAACGTGTGGATGTTCACTTATTGCATGTTAATTTTTTCTTCCTAATTTACTCTATTAATGATTCAAAAGTTAAAATTAAAAACACATTTCCTATTGATTTAGGGAATGTTATAATAGTAAAAGGAAAGTATTTATTTATTCATTGAAATACATTTATAAATATAAATAAAGCAAATAATAAATATATAAAAGTAAATAAAAACATATCATAGTAAATATATGAAAAGATGGATTTCCACAGAGTAAACATAACAATAATAAATATAAAGTTGGACAACATAGTGTAATGAGTGAAGCACAAAAGTAATAAAGAAAAGCTTACCTGATGTAAAAGTCAATGCATTTGTACAAAATTAAAAGTATCAGTTAAAATGTATGAATACGTAGGTAAATAAAATATAAAATATAATAAATTGCGGATTTTAAAAAAACAAATAAAAGGCTAAAAGAAAGGACGTAAAATAAAGAAAGAATTGAAACATTGTTATACCTAAACAAAGAAGAAATAAGAAACAAAGAAGAAATAAAGGAATTAAATAGTGAAGGATAAAGTTATACATAATCTTTAGAATATACAGAGTAATTCTATGAGCACTACAACATGAAATAATCAAAATATACAACAGAACTAAGTGCGAGTAGTGGATTTATTAACAACAATATGCAGACAATCAAGAAATAGAAGAAGAAAGCATCAAAAAAAGTCACTTAATAATATCAAAAGGTAAATTCAAGAAAATGTAGTTATCATTGGGCTGTATTTGTTCATTAAAACAAATGACTGAGCTTTTTAAACAAAGAAGATCTAATCTCCTAAGATTCTAACAAATTCAACCTATTGCCCTTATTACATGTACATATATAAAAGTTTGATGTCGAATGCATCATTAGAATGATTTTCTAATAAAATGTAATTAGCAAAGTTAGGTGAGTTCTTGAATTATAATTATAATGGATGGAGGTGAGTAAGGCAGTGGAAAGTATGGTTAGGAAAAGAGAATGTTTATGAGTGGCAGAGTAAATGGAGAGTGTGTGAGGGACCGTCGCCCGTCTTGAAGTCTGCTAGGCTGAATAAGTAGGTGGACTAATTCATGAGTAATAAAAACTATTTAACTAGTTAACGTCACATTCTATTAAATGGGTTGAGATTTATTGCTAATCAAGTAGTCCCTGTATTTTTCTACCTTGGTTAAAAATGAGCAACTGTACTACCTCCATAAAAGTCAATAAAGTTAGGTATAGGTATTCCTTGTCCAGTGTAAATATAGGTGCACGTCACAGCTGTTAAAACGGGGACTATCTTGCCAATTATTTAAAATAGTATTAGAATCTAGTCAAACGGGCATATGCTTATTGGGTCCCGAACTTTGGTCCTACCTGAATAATAATGTATGGATTCGGTCCCAGCCACCTGTTGGTAAACCAAATGAAAAACAGGTAATAAAACTAATTTAAAAATTTGATATATTTATTACATTGAAATATTATTGTAAAGGTATACATTTTAGGATTTAAAAATTCCTAACCTAACCTAACCTAACCTAACCTAAAAAAATATTTGCTACGTCATTTGTTGTAATGGTTGATGGCAGATTCTCTTGAAGTACACGACGAATAATATTTATATTCATTTTTAAAATGTTTAAAACAACAGACAAATTGATCTGAAATATGAAATGCACTCGATGAAATTAAAAAATGAATGAATTAGTATTTAATTTAAATATTCAGATACAATAAAAAGAGGGAGGATTGGATTTCCGGAAAGAGGTACATTTCCCCGAAGAAAATCTTCAGGTAGTTAAGTACCATTGGGACCCAATACGCCTATAGATAAAGGGATTAAAATTTACACATTTTAATCTATGACCTGCCGGGACCGAATTCATCAACACCGAGTCAAACGAAGTTTCTCTAATATTCTTCTTTTTATTTGACCACAATATTACGCCATGTTTGAACGCGGCAAATTTGTCAACATATAAAATATTTTAGCATGAGTTATGTTCATTTGAAGTTGATATTTTATAAGTCCACTAGTTATTTTTAAAATAAAATTAATTACGAAACCTTCCTTAAAGCATTTATTTACTTTTTGTAATAACTTGCGGTCTACGAATTTCAATGTTTACCAAATTTACAGTGAGAAAAGATAATGATTGTCAGTATAAAACTAACGAAGGAAATCAAACGAAAAGAGCGATTTGTTCACTTTGATGATGTGCACCTATATTAATATTGGGCAAGGTCTAGAGTGTACCTACCTGCTAACTACATTAAAGAAAGAACTTATAAACAAAACTTCGACGGTATATTTAAAAAATAAAGTAAATTACAGCTGTTTCGATATATTATAATATAATATATGATAAATGAAGTATGTATCTATTTTATTATGAAAACAGAACAGTTGTAGGTACAAAAAACTGTAAGATATTTGTGATAAAAGTAAGATTTATTTTGTTCATGAAATTCGTGAAATTTTTCAATCACAAAATAAACCCTTTTGTTTGAACTTTAAACACTGCATATGTATCATAAGTAGCTAATAGATGGATGATGACATTATTCGATGGTGTAAATGTATCGTTTCAAAAGAAGCGATTAAATAAATTTTGCGGAATAACTAACATTTTGTACACTTATTATTGAAAATGTCCCCTTACTTTTTTTACAGAGTAGTAAGTATTATAAAATAAAACAACAAATTTTGCAATTATTATTACAAAACTTACCAATAATTTGCAATAAAACAATAAAAATAAATGTAATGCCGGCCATAATTTTACTTTCGAAATAATATTAACAACTAAAAACGTTTACCCTACAAATTGTATAGTTTTATATTTTAAGCAAAACTGGTTTTATCAAAGGTAAATTTAAACTAATTGGAATTTTAAAATCTAGTTAAATGGGTTATTAATGTGTTTTATCAAAAATGGTTTTACCGAATATTTATTTTTTGGTATTAGGAAATAAAATTGCACACCATTTCTTGGTACCTGCCAGGATTTGCCATCGACTCTCGAGTTTTATTTTTTTATAAAAGTAATTAACTATCCCTAAAACTAATTATTTTTCTTTAATTCTCTACAGAATAAGACTATTCGTCTCCCAAATTAGCTTTCGAAGGTCTCTTCTAAAATAATATCGTTGCTTACAAAGACTTTGATTGATCCCGCTTTTTGTTTTGCGTTTACTCTAGGTAAAACTAGTGGAAAAGTTAACAAAATGTCGTTTATTCTTTTTTCTAAATATCTACCAAAGTAAAAGTATTATTAATAAATTTTTTATATTTTGCACTTATAAAAATCTTCATTATTAAAAGCATTTGCGTAACGTAATGTAACTTTTACGCACGCAAATTTTTGTTTTAAATGGTTGGCGACATGAGTTAAGTATCTAATGACAAGACTATTGACAATGACATTTGTGGCTAATAGCAATTTATTTTATATTGTTCTTTAAGAAAGTATTTATGAATATGAATCTCATCTTTTACTTATATAATATATTATTAATAGTGTTTACTGTACTATTTTTCACTACTAGCCTCTATACCTAACTTTATTGACTTTTGTTGGGGTAGTAAAGTTGTTTATTTTTAACCAAGGCAGGCTACTTTTTTAGCATTAAATCTCAATCCATTTGACAGAATGTGAGGTCAACTGACGCAAAGACAAAATGAAAAAAATATTTTTTCTTCAAACGTCAAATAATGATGACATTACCTATCTAACTTGATCCTGTCAAAGTTTGATGTCTCCGCCGGCAGTAATTTTTTTTTCATTTCTTTATGGCGGAGGGAAAAATGTTGTCATGGCAACAATATGAAACATGTCACAAAGCAACAATACAAATGTCATTAACAACAATTAAACATAATTTTTATTTATAGTAATATTAAAAGTACAATTAGTTAATAAAGCATTTTCAAAATTGAAACCGTGCAAAAATGTTTCTGACTCTTGATACGCATTGGTAATTGTTGATGATACTGATGGTCGAGCACAACTTTCAGCAATCATTCCGGATGTTGGCGAATCATGAGGGTTTAACATTTTTTGGGCATTATCGTTCTTATTTCTTAATGAATCCTCTATATATCCTTCGGCAACCGTACTTGATTTCCAGCCCCCATGTCTCACGAACATTATCCAAGAAAAGGTAGTCCATGAAGTTCATGTATATAAAGAAAGATGTGCTCGAAGTGTCACAAGTCTTCACCCAGCTATAATAAATATAGTAGATTATATCACTAGGAGTAGAAGTGACTCTTTTTGTGTTGAGTCCTTAGTTTGCAGCAGAAGCGAAGCTGAGGCAATCAGGACGAAACACAAAAAGAACGTTCTACTCCGTGTAATATATACTATTTTTTCTTCAAGCGTGTAAAATAAATAAAAATTAAACAAATATATTTTACCTACCTTAAACAACAAACTTTAGTTCTCACTGAAATAGTTGTCGCCATCTTACTTTTTTTTGACAGTTGTCAAAGTAGTTGGTATTCGCGTATTGGAAAATAATATTCAATAACAATAACGTAACTGTTGTTTAATATATATTTTTTTAATTTGGATAATTGACAAATATTAATTAAATATTTTGTATAAATATTGATCAATAAATCGGTATTATTATTTAAGAAATTTTAAATGAACTTTATGACGTCATAGGCTCCGCCCATAATTTACTTTGGGTGTGTTCAGGGAGCACGCTATTTGCGCCAGTTGGCGCTATCTAGTGCTATTCTTCGTTTGCGTTATATGGCGCCCATGGCCTTTTAAAGACTTAATCTCCCAGTAATCAATAAAGACGTACTTTTACCACGTATATACATGCACATAAAGATGCATTTATTGACCGCTTAAAGAAAAAATAATATTTGTGTATAATAAACCTAAATAGTCTGTGGTATTTAAACCAAATAATTTCTTTTATCTTATTCTCCTATTCCTTATAAATATTTACCCATTGTTATTTCACCCGCATGTTGTTTTATTGAGTATTTTTCACAATAAAATTAAAAAACAATTTATAATATTGTTGTGCGAGTACGCCCCTGGCGCTATGACCCAGACGCGAAGCCGACAGATGATGCGAGAGTATTCCAGAATATACGTTTGTTCGACGACGCCCGATGAGCGAAGCGGTCAAATGATCGAGAATAGACTGGAGTATGCTGGAACAATACTTACCTATATAAAGGACCGATTTGAATATTTTAAGTTAGTTAGTTAGTAGTATGTTGTTAGATAAATGCGAATAGAAATATTGTCTTACATAAATTAAAGTATTGTAAATAAATTGTGTTATATAAATTAAACAGTGTTAGTGATTTAAATAATATAAAAATAAATTAAAAGACTAGTAAAAATAAATAAACGTTACATTGGTATCAGAAGTGGGATATTGTAAATAAATAGTGTAAAAAAAATAAAATAAATATGTCGAAAAAACTTTGTGACTTGAAAGTGACAGAATTGCGTCAAGAGCTGGAGGATCGTGAATTGGAAACAACAGGAAGGAAGACTGAGTTGTTGGAGCGACTTAAGCAAGCATTGGAAAATGATGGTTTAGTTCCAGAAAATCATATTTTCGTAGACGACTCTTCTGCTACAATTATTTCTTCCTTAAATAAAGTTTCTTATGACATTTCTTCTTTGGAAAACAAAGTTTCTACTGATATGTCTTCTTTAAAAAAAGATATTTCTTCTTTGGAAAACAAAGTTTCTACTGATATGTCTTCTTTAAAAAATGATATTTCGTCTTTGGAAATAAAGTATCTTCTGATATTTCTTCTTTGGAAAATAAAGTTTTTTCTGACATTTCTTCTTTGGAAAACAAAGTTTCTTTGGATATTTCTTCTATGGAAAATAAAATGTCTTCATTTGAAAAAAAAAATTGAAGAGAAAATAAGAGAAATGGAAAAGCAAATGGAAGAGATGGAAAAAGGAGGTAAAGAAGATATGGAAGATTTAGGAGAGGAAAACAAGGACGAAATGAGAAGCTACAAAGTGGAGCGGAAACCGAAATTGGAAGGCAACGAAAGTTCTGTTCGTGTTAAGGCCCCAACCTTTGACGGAAAGATGTCTTGGGAAACTTATCTCAAACAGTTCGAAACAGCTGCAAGAGCGAACGGATGGTCCCAAAAAGAGAAGGCAATAAACCTCACCATCGCTCTGAGAGGAGACGCTTTGGATGTTCTTCAGACCATACCAGTGGAGGACACAGATGATTTTGAGCAACTGAAGAAAAGCTTGAACATGCGATATGGTCACGAACACTTGGAGAAATTGCACCGATCGCAGTTGAAGACTCGAAAACAGAAGCGAGAGGAGACACTTCAAGAGTACGAAGTAGATATTGCCAGATTGGTAAGATTTGCTTACCCTTCAGCTCCAGAACAAATGATGGAATGCTTAGCTGTTGAAGCATTTCTTGATGGACTTCGTGACCACGAAATGGCAAAGACACTCCGTTTAGCCCACCACAAAACATTAGTGGACATCTTTTCTGCCGCGCTTGAGTATGAAGCGGCTTCGAAAGCTTGTGGAGGATACAGTAAAGTAAGGTCCGTAACGGAAGAGGAAGATGAAAATAAGTTAGACCAATTAGTAAACATGATGAAGAACTTTACTGATAAGAAAAAGAAGAAGACCATCAGGTGCTGGTATTGTGGTGAAATAGGACATGTTCGCAATTCATGTAAACGCCCTGGGGTCACTACGAACCAAGAAACTACTCCACAGGAAAACTAAAACGGGTCGGCCTAGAGGGGGCAGCTTCGACCCGGAACGTTTCCAAAGACCCTCTCATACTAATAGCCTCTTTGAAATGCCGCGAAGACAGTGTATATATAGATGGTGAAGTCAACGGTAAAAAGTATACACTATTGGTGGATACTGGAGCGACCAGAACGATTATACGGCCAACTATAAATAGCCGTAAGAAGCTTTTACCAACAAGGCTACGACTGCGAACTGCCACAGGTGATAGAGCCAACATCCTTGGAGAAGTCCAGGTTCAAATAGGAATTGGCTCAGAAAAGTTCACGCATACTGTTATTGTCGCTGATATTGAGGAAGATGTCATATTAGGAATGGATGTGATGAACTTACATGGTTTCCAACTGGATTTCAAGAACAGAGTTATCAAAGTCGGTTCCGAAGAAATATTCCTTCATCCATATGACAAAACCGTGCCAGCCTTTGTCCAGGAGGATACTGTGATGAGGAGGTCGGTCGAGGAATTTTGATAGGAAAAGGATTGGTCACTTCTGCTAAAGAAATTCCAGTACGAGTTATAAATGTCAATGATCACCCAATTACGATCAAGAAAGAGACCAAAGTTGGAACCTCCGTACCAGTAACATCTATAATTCGACAGACAACTATTCCCGATAATTCCAACGATAAGTTTGAACAAATGGTGGCGGTTGCTGGTACATCTTTAAACCGAGAAGAGAAAAGAAAAATGAAAGATTTTCTTCATCGGTATCGCAACATTTTTGTACCAAGGGGAGGTACCTCTGCTGTAAAACATAAAATCGACACGGGTGATGACAAGCCAATTCGTCAATCAGCTAGAAGATTACCACAGGCAAAGAGGCAAGAAGCTGAAAGGATTGTTCGAGAAATGGAAGAAGATGGAGTGATAGAACCTTCTACCAGTACATGGGTCTCTCCGGTAGTCTTGGTCAAGAAAAAGGATGGAACTACGAGGTTCTGTGTAGACTACAGTCAGTTGAACAATGTTACCAAGAAGGACAGTTATCCTCTACCTCGAATCGACGACACCCTGGATACTCTAGCTGGAAGTAAATTATTTTCTACCTTAGATTTGAAGTCTGGTTGGCAGGTAGAAATGGACCCAAGAGACAAAGAAAAGACAGCCTTTACCACCGGTTCTGGATTATTTCAGTTTAATGTCATGCCATTCGGACTATGTAATGCTCCTGCGACATTTGAAAGGCTGATGGAGAACGTATTGAGAGGGTTGTCTTGGAAAACGTGCCTGGTCTACTTAGACGACATCATAGTCTTGGGGGAGACATTCGAAGAACATCTGAAAAACTTAGAAGATGTTTTTAAAAGACTTCAAGCTGCCCAACTGATGCTGAATCCAAAGAAATGCCAGTTATTCCAAGACAAAATTAATTATCTGGGTCATATTGTTAGCAAGGAAGGCGTGTCTGTAGATAAGGACAAGGTTTCTTCTATCAAACAATGGCCACAACCAACTGATAAACATCAAATAAGAAGTTTTCTTGGTCTATGTACATACTATCGCAGATTTATCAGAAAGTTTTCAGACATTGCTAAGCCATTAACACGCCTTACAGAGGAAACGAGAGAGTTCTGCTGGGATGAAAACTGTCAAACGGCTTTTGAAACTCTGAAGAAGCATCTAACCGCAGCACCGATATTAGGCTACCAACAACCGGAAGGAGAATTTATTTTGGATACAGATGCCAGTAATGTCGGAATTGGAGGAGTCCTTTTACAGATTCAAGATGGACAAGAGAGAGTCCTGGGTTATTTTAGTAAAGTACTCTCCAAACCTGAGCGGAATTACTGCGTTACGAGAAGAGAACTTCTGGCAGTTGTGAAATCGGTGGAACATTTCTACCAATATCTTTATGGAAGAAATTTCTTAATCCGGACGGACCATGCAGCCCTAAAATGGCTAATGCAGTTTAAGAACCCTGAAGGTCAAATTGCCAGGTGGATCGAACGACTCCAAGAGTACGACTTTAGGATCGAACATCGAGCTGGGATAAGTCACAGAAATGCAGACTCCCTGTCCAGAAGACCGTGCCCAGAAGAGTGTTCTCACTGCAGTAAGACAGAATTAAAAGAAACTGCAATACTACGAACAACTGTAGTTAACGACGACTGGGCACCTACTAGAATTAAAGAAGAACAAGATAATGATCCTGTTTTAAAGAAAATGAGAGAATGGAAGATAGAAGATCGTCGACCTACTTGGCAAGAAGTGTCAAAATTCTCTACAGTCCTTAAATCATATTGGGCTCAGTGGGAGTCTTTCATTTTGGAAGGCGATTTATTAAAGAGAATAATTGAAAATGATGACGGTTCTGTTAACAGAAAGTAATTAGATATACCAAAGAGTAGAGTAGTCGAAGTACTACGACAGTTACACGACAGTCCATCAGGAGGTCATCTTGGTGTTAAGAAAACCCTGCAGAGAGTTCGTGAAAGGTTTTATTGGATGAATAGTTCCGATGATGTTAAGGACTGGTGTAAGAAGTGTACCATCTGTGCTGCTAGTAATGGACATCAGAAAAGAGGAAAGGCTCCCATGAAACAATATAACGTTGGTAGCCCATTTGAGAGAATTGCTTTAGATATTGCTGGACCGTTCCCCACTACTGAGAATAAGAATAAATACATGTTGGTGGTAATGGATTATTTTACGAAGTGGGTTGAAGTCTACGCCATTCCAAATCAAGAGGCAGCAACTGTCGCAGACGTGCTAGTGAAGGAGTTTATTTGCCGATATGGAGTGCCCTTGGAGATTCACAGTGACCAAGGAAGGAACTTCGAAAGTCAACTCTTTCAAGGAATTTGCGACAATTTAGAAATGAAGAAAACAAGAACTACAGCATTGCACCCACAATCGGATGGAGTGGTAGAACGCATGAATAAAACCATTGGCAAATATCTATCAAAAGTAGTATCCAATCACCAAAGAGACTGGGACCAGTATATTTCGCTCTTTGCAATGGCTTATCGATCCGCCGTCAATGAATCAACAGGTCAAACACCAGCAAAAGTCTTGTTTGGACGCGAGATGAGGTTACCATGCGACCTCGAGTTTGGAAGCCGACCTGGAGAGGATATAGCTGGAGAAGACTATGTAATCCAGTTACGAAGAAAAATGGACGACATGCATGATTTGGTTCGCTCCCATCTCCAAGTTGCCAGTGACAGGATGAAGAAACGGTATGATACCCAAGCTATAGAGGGATGTTTCCAAGAAGGTGACAAAGTCTGGCTCCATAACCCGAAAAGACAGAAGGGGTACTCACCAAAGCTACAACAATCTTGGGAAGGTCCATACATCATTAAGAAAAGAATCAATGACGTCATATACCGTATAATAAAGACTCCGAATGGAAAACCTAAGGTAGTACACCTAAACCGACTGGCGAAATTTGAAGGAGATCATAACCAGGAAGAAGAAGTAAATCAAGTCCAAAATACACCCGACCTTGCTTTCGAAAAATTTATGGGTGCATATGGAGGTACTGGGAAAGCTAGATACGGCGTGACTATTGAGAAACAGCAAGACCTGTTCACACTTCCTGATGACTACTCATTGGCCCATAGCGTTTCCGCCACTATCAGCGACGGCCGACGATTAGCGTCTGTCTTTCGAAGGAAGTTTGGTCGACTGTCAGAACTTCGAAATCAGTTACCAGCCACTGGGAAGGCTTTGATACTTCGAGATGACTCCCGTTGCCTCTTCTATCTGATTACCAAGAATACCTACCAAGACCAGCCCACTTATCGAAATATATGGGAATCATTACTTAACTTGAGAGAGCACGTATTGGAGTCCAACATACAGAAGCTAGCCATGCCGAAAATAGAGTGCAACCCATTGGATTGGAGGGTCATCCGAAATATGGTGGAAGTAATCTTTCAAGATACCGAAGTCCAAGTGTTGGTATGCAGCCATTCGCCCCGTGTCCAGCCGACATCAAAGACCATTCCATGTTATTTCCATGCAACTGGAAATTGTAGACGAGGATTCAGTTGCAAGTATCTCCATCCAGTCTCAATTCCTTAAAAGTTCCATAGTAGTATCTTGTTAGATAAATGCGAATAGAAATATTGTCTTACATAAATTAAAGTATTGTAAATAAATTGTGTTATATAAATTAAACAGTGTTAGTGATTTAAATAATATAAAAATAAATTAAAAGACTAGTAAAAATAAATAAACGTTACAATATGTATAATTTATTACAAATTTGGTCAATAAGTTAATATAAAATGTTTAAAGCCGAAGAACTGCACACATTTTAAGCATTAATAATTAAATAAAAAACAATCAAAACAATAGTTTAATTTTAATTAACAAATATTAATAGGTAAAATTATAGGATGACTCATACCAAAAGACCTATAACCCCAATCTCATTTTGTACCACAATGTCTCTCGGATTATATTCCAGATCTATTCCAGTTAGTTCTTTAAAGCTCTTCGGTTCTGTAAAGTTTTCTCCAATTTTTAAAATAACCTTTAAGAGAACTCCCTTCTTCCTCCAGTACAATGTCGTTTAATTGCAATTTTTCTCTGGGTTCATAATAATAATCCATAGATTCTATCGGTCCCATCATGCTTACAAACCATTTATTAATATTCTCTTCAGATCTTTCTACGTCACTTTTTAGCTCTTTAAATTCGGCCAGAACTTTATAACAGAAACGTTTTATTCTCATTTCTACGTTTTCATAATAAGCTTGCAACCTATCAAGAATTGTTGCTTGCGAGGCTTTGCACCAAGTTGTTACTAAAACAATACGAAATAAAATATAAACCCTGCTATCAAAGGAGTCAACAGAGGGGAAACTAGGAATAATAAACAACTACTCGTTTGAACTCAACTTCTACGTTTAATTAAAAAATTAGCTTTTAAATTACAATTACAGCTGTTTCGGTAAAACGAGCATCGTCAGATTGACATACTAAGTTACAGTTTGTTTGTTTGTAGCTAGGTACCTGATGCTGATTAAGTAGTATTAAGGCTAGACCAAGTAAGAAAGTAATAAGACATAGCAATATTAAAGCCTAGATGTTATTAGCCCTAAGGGATAATACTGGATGTAATTCCCTCTAAGATCAGTATAACTGTGCAATGATATAGAAAAACTTAATGTATTTGTATTACATTAATGTCTTATCTATGTATAAAATGAAGACAATCAAAGTAAACAGTTAAATGGTGGAGAACTTCCAAGATTTATTTGTTCATTAACAAATTCATTTGATTAATACATTAATTAATAAGAAAGAACAGAAAGTGTCACTACAAGTAATATTTGCTAAACAAACTAAAGAAATTAAAAGTCATGAAAATATTATATATTGTGGAAATAATTCCAAAATAAAATCAAAAATAATATCTAGATCATCATCAGCATTAATAAATTTAAAACACAAAATAATATTTATACAAAATTGTTAAATGTAAAAACAAAATAAACCAAATTAAAAAAAATCTAGTGTTTACAAAATTAACTGTCCAAAATGTAATGCTGTATGAATAGGTTATATACGAGTATATAAAGAAATTTTGAAGTAAGATTCATACCGCGTCATCACTTATTTAACTTATTAAAAATCATCTAGGACATTGTATATGTGAAAATGAGCAACATTGCCTAATTTCAGAACTATTGGGTAGTGGAAGGAGGGATTTAGTTCGATCCCAGGCAAAAAGCTAGGTATGACCGACCACCCTAATGTTTTCGTGTTTTATTACATATACCTACCTTATATTGAATTGAAATAACTTATAATAGATAAATGTCTGGGTACTTATTTTTATGGACAAAAAATACATGTTTTCTCAGATATAAGTCAGTTATAGTGCGATTCTGTGCCAACTGTAAAAAATATCTGTAAGATTTTACAGGACTGCAAGAAATTTGCAATTCTGAGAGCAACTGTAGCTTACAGATTCTCGTAGATATTTACGAATTTTTTAAATATTTACGCCTGCCTTGGGAGCAGTCGTTAACTTACAGATTACGTATTTTGAGGTTATGTTCATTTTAAAAATCATCCAAAATCAAAACAAACATAAATAATCAGCCATTAAATTTATTTATTGGTGATTTGCTTGAGAGACATAGAGACAGGTAATAAGTTAATACATTATTAAAAATATCTCACGTTCTAAATTTATAGAAATTTTATGAGAATTTCTCGAAGAAGATTGAGGGATGAACAAAACCCATTCGAGCTTCCAACGAAGCATTTTATTCAACTTTTTCGATTGAACCAACAATGCGTGATTAATTTAATTAATAGTTTAGTGCTTCATATCCCACAAACAAATAATATTTTAGCAATACCTCTTGAAAAAAAAAAGGTAAGTTTTGTAGCAATGTCTAATTTCAGATAATCTTTTTTAATAGATTATTGTAATTACTTATTAGGTTCTTGAAACTTTAAATTTCTTAGCAGTTGGATCGTTCCAAAATTCAGTTGGATCATGTGCATGGCTGGCAATGAGTCAAACTAGTATGAGCCGAGCGATAACAGAAATTTGTTTAGCTATTACCGCATCTTTTGCCTGAATGGGTGAAATTTCCTACAACACCTGAAGAAAAAAGGGATATTAAACAAGGATTTTATTTAAAATACGGTTTTAGAGGAGTTTTGGGAGCTATTTATGGAACCCATGTTGATATTCAGGCTCCCCCATTAAGTGATGAAGATCATCCACCACATGTATATATCAATAGGAAAGGGAAGCATTCTATTAATGTTATGCTTATATCAGATTCTAATGCAAAAATTATCGGCTGCTCTGCTAGGTTCCCTGGATCAGTTCACGATGCAGCAATATGGCAAGTTAGTCAAATACGAAATTATTTAAGAACACAATATAAAGACCATGGTGACAATACAAGCAAGTTAATTGGGGATAGTGGTTACCCCTTAGAACCTTGGTTATTTACGCCTATTGCAAATCCACAAACCAGACAGAAAGAAGAATTCAACAGACTTCATATATCTGCAAGGAACGTAATAGAACGTACCAATGGAGTTCTAAAAGGGAGGTTTCGCTATCTATCTAGATTTCGCTCACTACTTTACCAACCAATAAGAGCTGCTAATATTATTTATACTTGTACTCTACATAATATTGCTTTACATGCGAGGCTGGAACTAGAAGAAGATCGAATTGAGGACCGAATTAATGAAAATGAACCCAATAATGGCGAACAAGGAGTAAGAAATGATTTACTGTAATTGGGAAGAGCTGCTAGGGAACAATATATAATTGAAAATTTGTAATAAATTAACACAGAAACTCAAAATAAATTTATAGTTTCAAAAAATGTATTTATATTCCTAGTTAAACAAAAAATAAAAAAATATTTATCGACCATCAAATAAAATAAAATTCTTAGCTGGGAAACAATAAAAAAAACCAAAACAAAAATACTGCACATTAAATATAAATGGAGAGTAGAAAAATTTACATATGAAAATCTATGTTTAAATATTTAAATTTTGAAAGCATTTCCACTTGTTGCACTCTCACTACACTTTATAAGATTTTCAGCTAAAACCGATATAGGTTTTTACCTTCTTTGATTATTTCGTGGAGGCTTTTCTTGATTCTTTGTGGATGTTATGTTTATTATTGGCCGCTGAATTATAGGTTCGGTATTATTCAAATAACATTACATTATTATCCAAAGATTGATCTACATTTTCATATTCAAAAGTTTTTGAATGTTCGGGTTGAACTTGAATTGCTGGCTCAAATTGAATTTCTATACCTTCATATTCAGTAACGTTTGCACCCATTGCGGTAACTTTTCCTCAAACTGTTAATCCTCTTTCCTCCGTGGATGTCATTTACAAGTTCAATTTTGGTCCTGATCCAGTTTTTTTTGGAATGTTCCATTATTTTCCGGCATTTAGCCTTGGTGGTATATTTCCAATCTTTAAACCTCTAAAAATAAAATTTACAATTCTTATAAATTGGGGACATGTAACTATACATTTATAATCGCTTTCCATTCATGATAAATAAATATCAAATTGTTCTTGTGTGGTATTTCGCAAACGTTTTCGTTTTTTATCTTGAATATCACTTCGAAACAAAACCATAAATTGCAATAAACAAATAAAATATAATATTTTGTGAATAGTTACCTCATTTTATTTAAAAAGAACCAAATTGCAAATAAAATATACAAAGAAAATCACAAAGCACTCAACACCTTAACCTATAAATTTCCAGCTGATAAGTACGCGATCACACCAATAACATGAGTGAAGTTAGCTGTTTCTATATATAGAAATAGTTTAAATTATTAACTATAAGCGCACCGCTTACAGACGTTTATTCAGAATTGCACTTTTCTATCTATAAGCTTACAGGTGATTGCACAGAATCGCACTATTAAACTGTTTTTTGACATATAAAAGTCTGTAAGATAGATGGTTAGACATATCCAATACTATTTTTTCAGTGGCCATACATAAAAATTTGCAGTTTGCACTTTATTTTGCACAAATATAACAAATAACTACAATATCCTTATTGAACTGTTGGTCAGATTCACATCGAGTTATTCTAAATAGGTTCTAAATATATTCCTGTAGGAAAATTTCAAAAATATGATTTTTACAATGTTTTATTTACAATTCGGTGTTTTCATTAGAAATAAATCAATGAAATTCCTTTGTAATCATGTAGTAAATTATAAATATTTAATCCTAAACTCATTGCAACGCAACAATTCTGGTTATTTTTTATATAATATCAAATTGAAAGTAAGTTAAAATCAATAAAATCAAACAGAAGTCGAAACGCACCTTCATTGGTCGTGACGTCAAACTCATATCGATGACAGTTTGTTTACATTTAATGTATGGTAATTGAGAGAGTTGGACTCTTATTTTTGATTTTATTGTAAATTATTGGTCTTATTTGTGTTATGCAATCATAAAATGTCGTCAGTAGGGTTTGTGAAAGCATTGTCAAACAATTTACTATCCTTAGACATTTTTATGGTTAGGTTAGGTTGGGTTAGGTTAGGTTTAAATGCAGTTGAATTTCGAAATGTAAAAGCAACAGCGTAAGTACTTATTTTGTGCTTTTTTCATTAAAAATGTCTAACTGACTTATTTTTATGAAAATCAACAAAAAATAAAGAAAAGAGATGAATAAATATAAATAAAAAACTTCGCACAATCTCGCAGATACACTGTTTACAATAAAATGATGGCGCTTTCAATGACACATATCGTCGGCTTCATATGAAAATTGCCCAAGTCCAAAATTATCCAAATTGGGTTTTTGTCACAATCCGGTTCATAATGATGATACCTACATGCACATCGTAAAAACTTCCACAAAAAGTCAATAGATGTCGCTAAAATGACAAAAAAGAATACTGTGCAACTCCATGATATTCTACAATCAACATGAATATTGTTTAACTCCATCATTTTGATAAATGCTGACATCACTTTGGAGGGTGAACCTCATTACTCTTTTTTTTTTCGCCTAGTATATATCTCAAACATTCTGTATTTTTGTGAAACAAGTGCAAAACTCATAGTTCATAATTTTACCATCTTTGACTTCCACACTAAAGAAGCAAACTGTTTTGTTTCCATTATTTATAGATTCTTAACACCGAAAACACCGAATTGAAAATACGCCAAAATTTAAGATTTAAAAATAATTATCAATAATTTTTTTTTTATTTTTTAACACCGTTGTTTTAAAAATTGGTAAAAATATGCATTGTTTATGAGCTCATCTTTTTGTAATATATTGGATATTAGAATTTATGATTTTTAGTGAAAAAAATTTAAAAAATTATTTGTTGCTAAAAATGCGTTTGTTAATTAACATTTTCTTTTTGCAACTAAATAAATTAAGAAACCATTGTCCTTTGGATAAAAATAACATTCATATTTAATTTGTTTCTTTTTTTATACAACTTTTAATATTTTTGTATCTTTTTTTCTTCATTTCTATTTTTTTAAATAACTTTGGAAAAATGGCAGATAGGTACCATAAGGTCCAAAGGGTATGACCTTAACAGCACAGCTGCTGCTAATGCACCCACTGTCCTGTATCTCTGTACCACTCTAAACAAAATTCCCCTCTGCACCTGTAGTAGTGGCTTTATTCTCGCATGGATCCCCGCTCTTCCACCCCACACTTCCGCTTCGTAGAGCATACTCTGCTCAATCGTCCTACCAATAACTCTCTTCCATTACACATCAATCTCCCCAACCATGCTGCTCGTACTCTCGCCTTCTCTGCTGCCTTCAACATATGATGCTTAAAGGATAATTGGCTATCCAACCAAACACCTAGATACTTCACCGACTTCTCCATGCGAATTTTCTTCCCCTTCACCATCACCCCAACTTCCCTCGTCTTACTTCGTCCCTTTACGAGCAATCCCACCGTCTTATCTCCCGCCACTTCCAATCCGCATTATTCTATCTTCCCCACAATCTTCCTACACATCTTCTCCGCCTTTCTCCGCTCTATCTCCGTCTCCGCCTTTGCCGTACACACCAGGCAAACATCATCCGCATACACCGTAATCTCACATCCCTCTTCGCATACAATTTCACAAAACTAACCAACCACTCACCCACTCCGAGCCTCAACAACGCGCTCAACACCGCTCCCTTGCTGACGCTATTAAATGCGTTCCCACATCGAAAAACACTAGTAGTGTCAGCTTCTTGTTTCTCCAGCTGCCCTCCCGCCAAATCCACCACTAGTGCAGAGATACACGATTTCTTCTTCGTAAACCCATTTCTCCTTCTGTCTTCCTCAATCCTTACCTTTATTATTCCTTCCATCACCTTACCCATACCACACCGTTTTCTTTCCCTATCCGCCTTCTTCACAAGTATAACTTTTGCCACCTTCCATACCTCCGGGAATTCTTCCTCCCTCAGTATCTTGTTAAAAAGCTTCCAGAAATACTCCTCCAGTAACCTCTTTATGACATCCCCTTTCAAGCCATCCACTCCAGGGGCTTTTCTTACCTTGATGCCTCTCCCCTCCTCCTCCACCTCCCACTTCTCTACCGACCTTATTCCCCTTATTTTACCGGCGACCCAACAATCCCGCCCTTCTCGACTCATGACCTCCTCTCTTCCTTCTTCAATCGTGGAAAGTTTTTCTATAATCTCCTTCTCCTACTCTTCTTCTAGCACCACGTGTCGGCTTCCTCCCATCCTTTTCACCGCTATTTCATATGCCTTACCCCACGGATTGTTTTCCAGCTCCCACAGTAACTCCTCCCATTTTTTCCTCTTCTCCCTTTCTACCCTTCGCTCCAGATCCTTCTTCTCCTTATATCCCTCTCTACCCTTTACCCCATCTCTTCCCCTCAACATTCTTCTCCGTTCTTGCTTACATTCCTTCCACAACTCTATTTCCGCTTTCCACCAGTAATTAGCCTTCCATGCACACCTGTTGTCACCCTTTCACGTCATGTCCGAGACCCCTTTCTTACTTTCTTTCTCATACTCTCCACTTTAGCCTTTGTCCAACTTCTTCTTTTCTCTTCTGGCACCTCAATCTGCATTTTCTAGTTATACTGATCTTAGAGGGAAATACATCCCGGATAATTCCATAGGGCTAATAACATATAGGCTTTAATATTGTTATGCTTACATATGTCAATCTGACAATGCTCGTTGTAGCGAAACAGCTGTAATTGATTTCAAACGAATGGTTGTTTATTATTCTCAGTAAGGTGGACTTCCAAAGAGTAAGGGTTAGTACAATAAATTTAACAGAGTGAAAAGTTTAATTAGGTACACCATTTTATTTTGAAAATAAGTGATGTTTTGTAAAATAATAATATACTCACATAGCCAAAATTCTTAGACCCCCTCGTAAATTTTAAAACGAAAAATGTATAATGGCTTGTTCTCTTGTACATTTAACAGAAACAGAAAGTCAATCACGCCGTTTGTAATAAACAAAAAACAGAATTTTGGGAGATATAACGCCATTCAAACCACTGGTTTAAGAACGGGCATGATATTGGCGTATTTATATCGATGACTGGTTCAATAATTCTATTTAGCAACTCTGATAATTCATGAAAAGTATGTTTAACCAGATGAAAAATCCAAAGTCTATGTCACAGAATGTTATTCTTTATGTTGATGGAAAACAATAATAGCAAATACTTTTGGCCTAACCATAAGGCCATCATCAGGCTATAAAAAAGGTTATTTTAGTGGTGCAAATTAAAAAGAAAAAAATCATACCTTAGTGTAAAAATTAATACAAATATAAACATAAAGACCACAATTAAAACATAAAATATAAAGTTACAAACATTTTCAAACAAACCAACAGATAAAAAATAAATATAAGAACATGTAGGATAAAATTTATAAAATTTGTGGTCTAAAATTAACTTTTTATTTATATGTTTTAAAAAAGAAAGAATAAGGGGGGAAGGGCGAGTTCAACATAGACATATAGATTTAAAAACTTCCCAGTGTAACTTTAGTCCGACACAACAGAGGGCAAGAAGAATAAGTCACAAGAAGAAGAACAAGAGGTTAGTGAGGTTATGTTGACAATAACAATTAAGATTAATTTAAAATGAAGCCAAACAACCTAGTAAAATGTACGAAGCTAATTAGTCACATTTGAAAGAAAGCAAAACCAATTATTGAAGAAAATGGACAACAGAAAACAAATAAAGGAAATATGAAAGACAAAGTAAAATCTGTTACAAATACATACCATTAAAAGGGAAGACTAATAGCGTTTTCCATTCGTCGCACTCGGGCAGCACTGGGTTTTTAGAGAATTCAAGGTGAGTGCTGACAGATGCATGCTCTAGGTCAAAACCAATGGAACACGAAAATTGATTTGAGCCGGACCGGACTGTTTGTTTTTATTGACATTTGATAACAATAATAAAAGATTTGAATTTTTTGTTTTGTAGAGTGTAGATTTTATTTAACTCGGTGTGGTTTGTCATTTGGTTGTAAACATTAATTATTTATCTAGGGTTGTAAACATAATGTATTTATTAAAAATGAAAATTAACAATTAAATTTTCTTCCTCGACTTTGCAAATGATTACGAAACTCACTCTCCGCCATTATTGTTTTGCACTACCGCAACCCTTGATCAAATGACTAGTGCCAAATTATTGCCCTCGGTTCGCCCTTAGCTCGCTCGGTCTTTGAGTGACACATGAATGGAACACAAAAAAATGAAAAAAGTTCAACAAATGGAACACAAAACTAGCGCGAGTTCTGCCTCAGTGCGACGAATGGAAAACGCTATAAGAAATATGTAATGGTCTGTTCATTCAAACATACAACTGCACTGTCTCTTGATGCTTCATTGATCTCTAACATTTCAAGTAAATTCATCCTGGGACCTTTAAAACATTTATGTAACCTCGAAACGTTGGGATTAGAAAAAGTGTGATTTTCAGCAATGATATGGTTGGCAAAGGCAGATGGTGAATTAGGTGGGTCGAAATCTGTAATTTTTACCATGATTGATATGTTCTTTTATTCTAGTATCTAAAAGGCTGACCAATATACAGCATAATTTTATGTTTTCATTGTGTTATTTATATCTGTATTCATTTTTACACTAAGGTATGATTTTACTTTTCTTTTTAATTTGCACCACTAAAATAACCTTTTTTATAACCTGATAATGGCCTCAATGTTAGGCCGAAACTAGTTGATATTATTGCTTTCTATCAACATAAAGAATAAAAGTCTGTGACATAGACTTTAGGTTTTTCATTTGGTTTCCCATTAGTCACATTTGAGATATGGATGGTTTACTTCGTTTAAAAGTATGTTTGTTTATTCTAAATCCCCTTTTAAAATCAACTTCGCCGAGTTCCTCAAATAAATTGTTACGAATTTTCACATTCCCAACACGCACAATTTCTTCATCTTCGCTCTCAGAATTTGATGACGAACTCAATAACTTATTAAAATGAATTATTTTTAGTCTTTACATTTCTTTTAAATGTTAATTAATTCTTTACTTGACTAATCTAACCTCACTTTTTTAAATTAAAACCTTATTATCTTTTTACCAGACCGAATTTTGGCTGTTAACTTTAACTTCCTGATAAGGAATAAAAATTTCATGGTGAATACCACATAGTAATTTAACATACTGATAAATATCTTAACCAACTGTTAGTGAAGTATTAATCGTTGGTGAATACGGCTGTATGTACGTCGGAATCGAACCATAACAGTCTCAGCTATCGGAACTCATTTAAAAAGAACGTATGGTCGATTAATTTCCACTTCCACAATACGGCGGAGACTTTCCAGATCCAATTTTTATCGAGGAGATCATTAGGAGTATCCAGCTTACTTTTAATTACATTTCTTCCGTAAATCTAAAAACCAGGTAGATCGACCCCGTATTTGTTTCAGTTGTAGCAAAGTTTAGGGTTTCTTCATTGTTAAAGGATTAGCACATAAGCAATAACGCAATGCAGTGGTGTGTATTTTGGGAAAAAAATACGTTTTAAATTATAATATAATAAAAAATGAAAAGAAATAATTATTGGAATACATGTATTACTTACATTTTATTCTATATCCGACTCGGAAGAGGAAGAATCATTGTTGACATTAATAATAATAGGATCTTCTTGCACTGATGTCATTTTGTCAAGTGTTGGAATTTCCTTTCGTAAGTAAAATCCATGGACTTTACGCCTTAGTCTTTGTTTTAATGACTCATCGATCTCATTTCGGCCTGAAGGAGTTTTAAGGGGTTGAAGAGTTCCATTCTTGCTTTCTTTTAGTAATCTATAAATTGTTGATTTAGCAACACACAACATAGCAGCCGTTAATTCCACAATATCATCAACACTTGCACTTGGATCCTTGTTTTTCAATGAACAATTCAATATCAGAGTTTTTTCATTTAAAGATAATGGACCTGTTTTTGGTCGTTTAGATGGTCCTTGGCTTATCGACATTGTTTGGTACTTGCACAATTAACATTCAACAAATGTTTTAAATATATTCCAACTGTTTACAATATTATGAAAACCATACAATTTCATACAACTTTACTCAAAGAACTAATACTAAGTACTGATTTAATGTACCTACTTTCTTTTAAAATAATATTCCCGATAATGTTTCTAAGAAAACTGGGTTGTTTGGAAAATCCCTCTCAATAATCTAATAATCTGTAAATAGGTGTAATCGTATTAAGCCGATTACAGTAGGCCACTTGCCATTTAAAATTTCTGAGAAAAATTCCCCAAATACTACATATAGGAGTAATACAAATAAAAAATATTCATTTTGCTTCTTTGAATTTAATAAAAATTGTAACAATATCTTGACATTAATTAATTTTTTAAAAATATTTATCATTGTAATTTATTTGTGACAATATTCAAAGTTCTTCTTACAAAAAGAACAAAAATATATAAAATAATTATTGTTACAGATTGGTATGTTTTCTATTATGAATAAACTGTGTTGCCTTTCTTTATCAAACTTACTAAAATTTATGTACCTCTATCACTTTTTTTATTAAAATTAGTACATCTAATTAGTACATTAGTACATCTTTAGCATAGCTGCAACTCATTCGTTCAATACAAAATGTACCTTACGGTATACCCTCTTGAAATATATTCTGATACGTCTATGAAATCTACTTAAATTATTACTCCTTGTCCTTTCTATATAGACTATATGACCATAAGAAAGACTAACTTTTGCATGGGAACTCGTTCTATACTAAGAAGGTTCAGTAATGGTTTGGGGAGGTATGACAGGGGGTAGATATGATCGAAACATTATTGAACCCATTATTTATCCTCTTCGAAATGAAATTGGACCCAATTTTAATTTTATGGATGATATTGCACGAGAAGAGTACAAAATGCACTGGAGATTGGAAATATTCAAAGATTACCATGGCTAGCGAATTCTCCAGAGATGAATCCCATTGATCACATATAGGATTTCGTTTGAAGAGCAATATCAAATAGAATTAATCCTCCTAACACCCCCTAGGAACTCACACTTGCGGTCCAAGAAAAATGGAACAACATCCATTAACGTTCACATTGTTTCCATGTTTAGGAGAGTTAACACCTTACTACAGAACAGGAGAGGATACACCGGATATCAATGCATTAATTATTTCGCTCTAAAGTGGTTTTTTTGTATATTTCAAACTCTGATAATCATTTATACAATATTTTTCATTTTTATTTTTTTCTTATTCAATTAAAATTTTGGGGCCTTGGGGACGGTCGCGTACACTCTACTTCTAATAAAACTAATACTTTCTTCCCACAGGTTTGTAAGCAAATTGCACAAATATTTATTGTAAATGTTTTTCTAGGAAAAAAACAAAAACCAAAAAAAATGAAATCAAAATAACAAAATAAAAAAAAAACAAAGGAAATAATAAATATATAAAAAATAAAAAAGTAACAAAAAAAGAAGTATATACAATATAACAAAAAATAAAAAAAATAAAGAAAAAAAATATACATATACATCAAATCAAATCCAATTGTTTTTACTAACTCACTAATCATAGGTATCTGACTGTGAATTTTAATGTAACATAATATTTTTCTAAATTCTCTACCAGAAAATAGTCTGGCCAATCGGTTATCCCAAGGCCATAAATTTAAGGAAAAAAAATTAAAATGTATGCGCATAATATACCTTGTCCAGTATAAATATAGGTGCACGTCATCAAAGTGAACAAATCGCTCTGTTCGTTTGACTTCCTTCGTTCGTTTGCTACTGTCAATCAGTATCTTTTTTCAATAGAACAAAAAGATACAGAAAGGAGTATATGCAAAATGACCGAAATAAAATAAAAATTATATCAGGCTTTTTATTTTTAATAAATTTCAACCAATCAAGTGGGTGATAACAATTAGTTTTCTAAATAATTTAGTATTTATAAGAACCGATTGCTACGCCTATGCGCTCATTTTTGACATTTATATACAAATATTGCTTTGACAGTATACTGTAAACATAAACAATGCGTCATACAAGGAGCTTCAACATGGCCGACTTCCGTCGCAAATATATGACCTTCTTGCTTCTTTTTGTTCTAAGTTTTTTTTCACGATAAATTTGGTAAATATTGAAATTCGTAGACCGCAAGAGATTACAATAAATACATAAATGCTTTAAGAAAGGTTTCGTAATTAATTTTATATCAAAAACAACTGAGGGGCTTATAAAATATAAACTTCAAACGAAAATAACTAGTGCTAATAGTATCTTAAACAACGCATTTCACATGGCTTTCTGTTACGACACGAGTTTAAGTTTAAAAACACATAATATAGCTGTCACAACAGCCATATTAAATAAGTTGTTTATTTTTTAATATTTTGCCATTTTATCATTTTTTAAATTAATTTATTTTTTTGTATGTAAAAACATTTATGTAATCTGGGACCTTATCTTGTCATACGTTCTATGACTACTTTCCAATCTCTAAGTGCCTATCGCCATTACTATCAGCACGAAGTATAGAACACAGGAGTCTGAACGGTATCGGGTTTTTCATAGTATTCATGTACGCAATAAATATACCCAGATTATAGTTCTCTTTTCTGCCACGGGTGGCGCAAATATTCGGGACGTACCGTTAGTATTATTATTATTACATGTAAACATGTGGATAAAGGCAGTGAACAGTTATTTAATTTAATTAAAAGCTTAGAGGAAGTTGTGTTGATGGTAGTTGGTACAAAAACGGTACACATTGACACTATGTTTGATATTTTAGATGATATATCTAAAAGAAATATATCGGTTTTTGTCGGCTGTGACGAACATAAGAAAGAATTAACAAAAAAAATAATAAACAATTTCTTAATAATGCGGGGGCATTTTCTAGTCAAATGCTTTAATAAAAGTGCTACAGAGAGAAAAATTAAATGTAAAAAATCTCGTAAAAATTCAAAATTACATTAATTCGGATTTATTAAAAATAAAAATCTTTTATTACTCTAATTTAAATAATAATTTATAAGTTTTGATCATAAAAACAATTTGCTGAATACACGTAAGACTTAAATAGTTTGTTTTTAAATATTGAACTTGTGTTGTTTGTAACTTATACAATATATCTTAATAAATAATATGTTGAACAATAATTTGTTACTTTTTTTTATCAAGTATATTTATCGTAATATTGAAATGAATAGGTATTTGGTAATTTTCAAAAATATTTTGACTATGAAATTTAAACAAAATGACAGTTTAATTTACTTTATTTATTTAAAAATCTCTTTTTAATATTTATCTCTTTTTCTCTTATTTGAAAAAAATGGAATGGTACCTGCTTATTTTTGTATGATTATTATTGATTAATTCCAGATTTTTTAGCCCTCCAGAATATTTCTTAACCCTCTGTATTGTTGAATTTAAAGCACTTGAAAAATTTCTCAAAATCTCCAAAATAACTTATATATACTTCCACATTTCTCAGAGTATTTTTTTCCTCAGAGGTGTCAATAGCAACAAGATTTGCCGCGTAATAATTTAAACGAGTACTTCTTAAAGAGTGGCGCACTCTACCGGCAAAAAGATCTGTCCCGTAAACTGAGGCCATTCGCTCAACATTACGTTCAGCCTCCTGTGTTCTATACTTCGTGACTATCAGTCTCACGTGCATAAAATAGTAACATTTACCTAAGTGCTGGTGCAATCAACTTTTTAACAATTTTAATGGTTTTGTCGACTTGCTGGACATGAACAATGTTCAACAATCGTTCTTTTACCATGTTTTTAAAATATTTTCTGTTAATATTTCTTTTTCATATCGGGTTTTCCACATTTCTATGGATTACCCACTTTAACACTTATTTTCGGTTCCCTGTAACGCTAGTGTCAGAGACATTAAAAGATTTATTCTTGGTTGTGAGTGTTAAAAATAAAGGTTTATACATTTACTATTTTAAAAGTGTACTACAGTCTAGAGCGTCTCGAAGACTATAGATACTTGTTGTTGTCACTTGGTTTTTATAAATAATGAGGACTGTAATTGTCTTATAATGGTCAGTAATATATTTTTTTTGATGCTGTCTTGCTAATTTTAAAATATCAAAAGTTTTCCATATTTGTCCAGTTTTTTGACGGAAGATCTTATACGCGTAGTATTTGATCCTTTTCCTTATATTGTGGCGACCGTGACAGGACGAGATTCTGCAAAAATGGAGAGGGTACAACGATCCCTAGAAATTCAACGAGTAGCATTTCAGCGAGTTTATGATAATATTACAACAATGATTCAGTCTCCCGAACCTGATTTAAATGATATTCAAGGAAATTTACTTCTTCTTGATAGAAAAATGGAAGCAATAAACGAGTTGAATAAGCAAATTATTAATTTTTTGTTGGACGCTGATGGTGCTGAAGAAGATATTGATTTGCATGTTTGGAGGTGATATTAGTGATTGGCTTACTTTCTGGGGTCAATTTAAACGGATCCATGAGGATGAATCCTTAGATTTGGAAGATAAGTTTCAATATTTGGTCCAAGCCACGATACCGAAATCCAAAGCCAGAGTTATTGTAGAAAGTTATCCTCCTAATGGCCAAAATTATATTAAAGCTTTAGAAAGTTTAAGAGCACGTTTTGGCAAAAATAAACTTCTTGTAGAATTTTATGTTCGAGAATTATTAAAACTAGTTCTGACAAATTTGCGAGTTAAACCCAGTTTGAGTACCCTGTTTGATAAACTAGAATCGCAACTTAGAGCTTTAGAAACTTTAGGGGTTACATCTCAGAAATATGCCGCAATGCTTTTTCCCCTCGTAGAATCTTGCTTACCAGAAAGTATTTTAAGAACATGGCAAAGATCTGCAAATGAAACTGGAGAAACGGAAGAACGTTTAGAAAATTTAATGAAATTTTTACGAAGAGAAGTTGAAAATGAGGAAAGAATCTCCCTTGCTCTCTGGTTTTGAACTGAATTCAAAGAAGAAAGAAGATAATACTAAAGCGATTCCTACTGCTTCTGGCTTGTTAAATCACAAATCTGTTTGTTGTGTTTTTTGTAAGAACAGTCATTCCAGTGAAGACTGCGATAAAGCCTCTAAGATGAAGCTAGCTGAGAGGAAGAAGGTATTATCAAATAAAGGCTGCTGTCATATTTGTCTTAAATTTGGACATATTGCACGAAGATGTAAAGTAAAAATAGAATGTTTAAAATGCCGAAAACGACATTCCACTCTGATGTGCCCCGAAGATGAAGTTTTAGAATCGACAGCCTCTGAAGCTCCAGTAAATGGTTCTCAATCTCAATCAAAGGTTGAAAATCTTTGCAATCACACTTATCATGAAGTCTTTTTGCAAACACTTGTTGTAGAACTTAGTAATGGAAGTTCTAGTAGATGTGTAAGAGCAATAATAGATACTGGTTCACAACGATCCTTCATCAATAAATTTTCTGTTGAAGAAATGGGTTTTCCAGTCGTTTCGCAAGAAAAAATGGTCCATGCTCTTTTTGGTGGGATGCAGTCAGAAGTAGTTCAGCATAACAGCTACAATATCAGACTCACCAATTTGAACAAGAAATATTCTTGTAATTTTAAAGTGTTAGATCAACCTATCATTTGCAGTAATATTGTTTCTATACGAGAAGGCCCTTGGCTAAAAGAACTTGGAATTGAAATTTCTGATAGAAAAGATGGGCCAATAGAAGTTCTTATTGGAGGAGATATAGCAGGGAAATTATTCACTGGCAAAAAATACATACTTAGCATTGGTTTGGTAGCTTTAGAAACAAACCTTGGATGGACTTTGATGGGAAGAGCCGAAATACCATTTACAAATACCAACAGTTTATTTTCGTCTGTCGCAGTTTCACTTTTTTGTAATACTCATGATATTTCTGATCTTTGGAAAATAGATATTCTAGGAATTACCGACCCTGTAGTTCAAAAATGCAAAGAAGAACGTGATTTAGCAGTAATAGAACATTTTAAGCAAACTGTACAGGTCGATACTCAAGGTAGATATGAAGTAGCTCTACCGTGGATAGAAGGACATCCTCCACTGCCATCAAATTTTGATATTGCCTTAAAAAGATTGGATAATTTAATGGTAAAACTTAAAAAAGACCATTATTATCATGAATACGCCATGTTCCTTCAGGACATTAAACAAATTGGAGTGCCTGATATAGATGAAATAGATATAAACACCCTTAATCGACATATGAAGTACAGAGTAAGACTAAAAGAGGATTTGAGGAAAAGATTTCGTAATGAGTATTTAAGTCAGCTCTTGATTCCACCGAAGAAAATAAACTCACTAGAAATAAAAGAAGGAGATGTTGTACTAGTTCGCAATGACTCTGCGAAACGTTTCGATTGGCCTTTAGCTCTAGTGGAAAAAACTTTTCCGGGAAAAGATGGCAAAATTCGAGTAGTTCGGTTAAGAACTAGTAAAGGAAACCTAATAAGGCCTATTCAAAATTTGTTTCCGTTGGAAGTTAACTCTACTGAATTAAAAGAGCTACAAAAGAAAGCAGAGCAGAAGGTCATCTACCAAGTTGAAAACATAGAGGCCGACGTTATGACAAACGAGACTAATACATCAGGAGCAAATTCGGGAAAAGAAAATTATGTTACTAGATATGGTCGGAAAATTCAGCCTCCCAAGAGATTTTAGAATTTTGAGAAATTTTTTGAATTTTTTCTCAAAAGGTGGGAGAATGTTAAAAATAAAGGTTTATACATTTACTATTTTAAAAGTGTACTACAGTCTAGAGCGTCTCGAAGACTATAGATACTTGTTGTTGTCACTTGATTTTTATAATTAATGAGAACTGTCATTGTCATATAATGGTCAGTAATATATTTTTTTTGATGCTGTGTTGCTAATTTTAAAATATCAAAAGTTTTCCATATTTGTCCAGTTTTTTGACGGAAGATCTTATACGCGTAGTATTTGATCCTTTTCCTTATAGTGAGAACCGTCTTTAAATGGGCTCATAACCATACCCTAATCTCTCCTTTTTGGTCTCTAACCAAAAATTACTTCCCTTATTGGTTGGTTTTGGCATTTGGTGTGCTTCAATTTACTTAATCTCTCTTTTCATTTTTTTCATTGTCCACATTCTCTATTTGTACAAATTAATACTTTATCTAAGTTTTAACCATTAGTTTATTATATATGCATTGTTTGTTATAATTTCAATGTTACACTATCAACTGCAGTCTTACAATCTTCTTGAAAATATTTAACCTTTTAATTTATAACTTTTATAGGTAAGGAATTGTACTTACTAATTTCTGATCTGTTTGTAATGTGTTTCTTCTTTGTAGCCTGATGATGGCCGTACTGTAGGCCTAAACTAGTAGCGCTTTAGATTTTCAAAATTTATAATAATAAAGATTCTGACATGGGCATTGGCTTTTCCTTTCTTTAATATACAATTAAAAATGTGGCTTTTAGCCACAAATGTCATTGTCAACAGTCTTGTCATTAGATACTTACGCAAATGCGTTTTATGATGAAGATTTTGCAAAATATAAAATATATTTTTTCTACACCTATGAAATAATATGTCTATTATTTACGGTTTTTCTTTAAATAATAGTAGTAGTTATATTTAGCTGTTGGCTTATCAACCATAAGCCAACGGTATTTTGACCAATCACAGGCCACGCATTTCATAAGCCAACAGATATTCTAAGGTTTTATTAGTTGTCCATGGCAACGCAAAAAGTTCAATGATGTACAATAATTGTACTAAATCTAATACTTTTTGATTGTAAAGGCATATTTAGTACCTCTTTAAAATATTTGCGTGAAATAAAATTGATAAATAATCTTGGTATTACATAATTACACAAATTATTAAATTTTAATACAAATTAATGTAATAGTAGATTATATCACTAGGAGTAGAAGTGACTCTTTTTGTGTTGAGTCCTTAGTTTGCAGCCGAAGCGAAGCTGAGGCTGCAATCAGGACGAAACACAAAAAGAACGTTCTACTCCGTGTAATATATTGAGATGAATAACTAAGCTCAGAAAAATTAATAAGTAAAACTTACCTCAATAAGTTATAATAAAATGGATATCTTAATAATTTTCATTTAATCATCAGCTACTTTTTCTTTATTCCATAAAAAGTATTCAATATAATAATTTCTTATAGTAAACATTCAAACAGATAGAGGATGTACTTGACAAATTTATCTTGGATAGGATCCATGGTGATCAATCTATAACATTTTAAACATGTACAATTTCAATAACTATTCCCAATTCATGTATTCATATACAATTGACATAGTTTTATTTTGAAGTTAAAGTGAAACCTAAAACAAATATAAAAAGGAACAAAATTAAAAAAATCTCTTTCATATGTTTAACAAATAAATGTGTAATTTTAAGTAGTTAAGTGTTTAAATTTGATTTATAAAGTGAAGTACTTACCAGGTTACAAGGAGACAAATATTAGTCTTCGATATTAAATAAGTATTCAAATAAATCATCACAACCTGAGATGTACCTAAAAAAAAAACACAAAAACAATATTAAAAATGTAACAAACAAAGTTAAATTCAGTGTACAACAAATTCTTATATCTACAGTGTTGGACAGAATAACTAATGATAAAAACACTCATAAGTGAAAAGTGAAAGGACTATTTCAAAACATAATTAATAAACATTAATAAAGGACATATTATTTAACAAAACTGTATGTAAGTTAATTAAGTAAGTTTTTATATTAGTTATAAGATGTTAATCTTTGATAATATCAAGAGATATTAATTGAATCATCGCTTATAACAGTGAGTACATAGCTCAAATAATAAAGTCATTTAAAAAGTTTAAATTTTAGTTCTTAGAGGTTAAATTAGTATTTAAAAGTTGAAATAGGATTAGTTTAATAGATTTATGAGTAATTTTAAGAGTAATTTATAGTTTTAACTCAAACTTTAAAAGTGTATAATGTATTTGACAGGACTAAAAACAGCCTATTTCAAATCAAAATTTTATAGGGAAAAAGTGAGATAAAAATAATTTAAATAGATTTTTAGTAAATATAAGAAGATAAACTATCTTTATATTATCAAAGATAATATGATCAAAAATGTAAAATCATTACCTCATTTTTTTGGAAATTTAGGTTATTTTTTGAAAAGGTAAACAGTTGAATGTTGATTTATAAGTCATGCTTGTCATAATCTGGCGAGACTATAAAAAGGCCACGAAATCAATTATGACTCTCTTGTTCCGGCTTGATTTACATAGAAGACATCGATTGATAACTAAAAGAAAAAAATCATTAATCAAAAGTTCATTTATGTTAAATTAAAACATTTAACACCAAAAATATTCACATAAAAGTATTTTAAAAATACTAAATCACTTACCAAAGAAGTAAATTTGAAATAATAGATCCAGATTACCATAAAATTTATAAGATTCCATTCCATCATCATCACACATAGGACGGCCAGCAGCCATATTGGATTCCTGTTCCCGAGTGTAGACGACCGTTGGAGCCGATCTCTTTGTTTCGGAATTTTCCGCCTGACGTGGACGATATTAAGAAAATACTTTGATACGAGGTATGTTAAATAATTAAAAACTTATATTTTCGTTTGTGATTGTGGATAATAGTGTGTATATCATTTTCATTTTTGTCAATAACTAGAAATTTATAATTTTAAATGTAATAAGCATATGGAAACCCATTAATAGTTTTTGTACATTTTATTTAATGAACAATTATAACAATTGAGCTTTAGTGTATTAAGTATATAAAAAAAATTATTAAATATTTAGTTTCTCTGAATCCTACCCAAGATAAAGAGTCGGATTTCAAATTCAATCAGATAATAATTTGACTGAGCTAGTTGAAAAACTTTTATAAGGCGCCCAACAACAAACAAACATAAGAAAAATTAATTATTATATTAGTAAACAATATTAAACATAAAATTAAATAATGTTAAAACAATAAACCAATAAAACCTATAAGAATATTAAATCAAATTGATAAGTTAATAAAATAACAACAATTTAAAAATATAAACAAATAAAATAAATCATTACAATATACTATTTTTTCTTCAAGCATGTAAAATAAATAAAAATTAAACAAATATATTTACCTACCTTAAACAACAAACTTTAGTTCTCACTGAAATAGTTGTCGCTATCTTACTTTTTTTTGACAGTTGTCAAAGTAGTTGGTATTCACGTATTGGAAAATAATATTCAATAACAATAACGTAACTGTTGCTTAATATATATTTTTTTAATTTGGATAATTGACAAATATTAAATATTAAATTTTGTATAAATATTGATCAATAAATCGGTATTATTATTTAAGAAATTTTAAATGAACCTTACTTTATGACGTCATAGGCTCCGCCCATAATTTACTTTATCTCCCATGGCCTTTTAAAGACTTTATCTCCCAGTAATCAATAAAGATGTACTTTTACTACGTATATACATGCACATAAAGATGCATTTATTGACCGCTTGAAGAAAAAATGATTTATTTAAATAAATTTAATTTAATCTGGTTTTTAATTATTCCATAAGTGTAGAAAAAGTATAGTATTATACTCGCGATTACTATACTACATGATCGCTCGTGTAATAATATACTATTATATGATGGCACAATGTTGCCGCGGACAAACATGATTTATCAGATGAAATTTTGATATTCACGCGTATAACATTGACGTATCTGGTTTCTGCAATTTTTTGTGGTAACCTCCAGTCGTTTTTTATTTCGCTCATTTAATTTGATTATTTGGACCTTATTAAAAAACTGTTAGTCTAATAGCAAATTTGCCTAAAAAATTAAACGGCCGCTTCAAAGAACTTATGGCTTCATTAATCGATTATTTTGAAAAGGAACGTGATAACAATGGCCCATTGCTATCTTTGAATGGTAAGAGAATTAAGTTACCAGAAATTATATACTTAATAATTATCTACATTATACACATATTTTTTAGAGTGTAGATTTATGATTAACGAATTCGAAGATGCTTTTTTAAAAAATTTATTTATTTACTACTTTACAAAATGTTATACTTTTAACTATACTATTAAATATCAAATTCAAAACTAAAATATTACGGTTCAAAATCAAAAGATCTAAAGATGAATGATGAATTATGAATAATAATAATTAATAATTTTACAACGCAAAATCTGATTATTTATATTATTCCTAATCTTTTTTACTACATTAAAACTAATAAAAACAATGAGAAATCTTGTAAACAAAATCATTAAGTTTAAACTAAAAAAGGTTTTTTAAATTCAACAAAACAAACAAAAACGTTACTGCGTTTTAACTTAAATATTTCTTGTTCTTCTAAGACTATAACTGTAGCAGCAGCAGCAGCACTTAAGTTGAATGTAAACAGTGTGAGTAATTTTTCAAAAGCTGTAAAGAGAAATCAATGTTTAAAGTCGCCTCCAAAAAAACAAATCAAAAACTGTTAATAACTAAAATCACACTAAAATAAGTATTGTTTGGGCTATCACACATAACCTTTTTTTTTCTAATTATCTGTATAAGCATATGGAAACCCATTAATAGTTTTTGTACATTTTATTTAATGAACAATTATAACAATTGAGCTTTAGTGTATTAAGTATATAAAAAAAATTATTAAATATTTAGTTTCTCTGAATCCTACCCAAGATAAAGAGTCGGATTTCAAATTCAATCAGATAATAATTTGACTGAGCTAGTTGAAAAACTTTTATAAGGCGCCCAACAACAAACAAACATAAGAAAAATTAATTATTATATTAGTAAACAATATTAAACATAAAATTAATTAATATTAAAACAATAAACCAATAAAACCTATAAGAATAATTAAATCAGATTGATAAATTAATAAAATAAATAAACAATTTAAAAATAAAAATAAATAAAATAAATCATTACAATATACTATTTTTTCTTCAAGCATGTAAAATAAATAAAAAATTAAACAAATATATTTACCTACCTTAAACAACAAACTTTAGTTCTCACTGAAATAGTTGTCGCTATCTTACTTTTTTTTGACAGTTGTCAAAGTAGTTGGTATTAACGTATTGGAAAATAATATTCAATAACAATAACGTAACTGTTGCTTAATATATATTTTTTAATTTGGATAATTGACAAATATTAAATATTAAATTTTGTATAAATATTGATCAATAAATCGGTATTATTATTTAAGAAATTTTAAATGAACCTTACTTTATGACGTCATAGGCTCCGCCCATAATTTACTTTATCTCCCATGGCCTTTTAAAGACTTTATCTCCCAGTAATCAATAAAGATGTACTTTTACTACGTATATACATGCACATAAAGATGCATTTATTGACCGCTTGAAGAAAAAATGATTTATTTAAATAAATTTAATTTAATCTGGTTTTTAATTATTCCATAAGTGTAGAAAAAGTATAGTATTATACTCGCGATTACTATACTACATGATCGCTCGTGTAATAATATACTATTATATGATGGCACAATGTTGCCGCGGACAAACATGATTTATCAGATGAAATTTTGATATTCACGCGTATAACATTGACGTATCTGGTTTCTGCAATTTTTTGTGGTAACCTCCAGTCGTTTTTTATTTCGCTCATTTAATTTGATTATTTGGACCTTATTAAAAAACTGTTAGTCTAATAGCAAATTTGCCTAAAAAATTAAACGGCCGCTTCAAAGAACTTATGGCTTCATTAATCGATTATTTTGAAAAGGAACGTGATAACAATGGCCCATTGCTATCTTTGAATGGTAAGAGAATTAAGTTACCAGAAATTATATACTTAATAATTATCTACATTATACACATATTTTTTAGAGTGTAGATTTATGATTAACGAATTCGAAGATGCTTTTTTAAAAAATTTATTTATTTACTACTTTACAAAATGTTATACTTTTAACTATACTATTAAATATCAAATTCAAAACTAAAAGATTACGGCTCAAAATCAAAAGATCTAAAGATGAATGATGAATTATGAATAATAATAATTAATAATTTTACAATGCAAAATCTGATTATTTATATTATTCCTAATCTTTTTTACTTCATTAAAACTAATAAAAACAATGAAAAAACAATGAGAAATCTTGTAAACAAAATCATTAAGTTTAAACTAAAAAAGGTTTTTTAAATTCAACAAAACAAACAAAAACGTTACTGCGTTTTAACTTAAATATTTCTTGTTCTTCTAAGACTATAACTGTAGCAGCAGCAGCAGCACTTAAGTTGAATGTAAACAGTGTGAGTAATTTTTCAAAAGCTGTAAAGAGAAATCAATGTTTAAAGTCGCCTCCAAAAAAACAAATCAAAAACTGTTAATAACTAAAATCACACTAAAATAAGTATTGTTTGGGCTATCACACATAACCTTTTTTTTTCTAATTATCTGTATAACTAACTTATCTTAATTTTGTACTCAAATAAAAAGAGGAATACTAGAGAAACTTCATTTGATATTTACTAGATTCTAATACTATTTTAAATGCTCGGCAACATTAGTCCCGTTCTGCCAGCTGAGACGTGCACCTATTTATACAAATGGTCATTTTGGCAAAAATTTTACACAATATTTTGTATAATTTGCATTTATTTATGTTTTTTAAATAACATTATTCAGTAATTAGTACTTTTTGTGTTCATTAAATTGTTGGTACTTATTAAATGACATAAAATATGCTAGATATAGCAAGTTTGAAATTTAAATTTTATTTGAATATTAAATTGGAGTCATATTGGATTGATAAACAATTTAAGAAAATATAATATAAGATATAAATATAACCAATTTAAAGAAAAATGGAAGAATCATGCACCTCCCCTAATAAAATGCACACAATTACCAACTGTGACACAAAAAATAACTAGACGAGTGTGGAAAGAGAAAGAGAAACGCGAATTATCGAAAACAAGTGAAAAGTATTTTGTAATACACATAATAATAGTGTCTCATTTTGAAAAACATAAGCGAATCCAAGAATTTTGACGATATGAGTACTTATTAATAAATAAGATTAATAAATGATTCAGATAAACCCCAAAAAAACAAAAAATGTTTAAGGTTATTTCGCTTAGGCTATTGTAATACAAAATATTAGTACTTACTCAAGAAAATACAAACTAACAACTTTATATTCATTTTATATTTATTTCACGAAATGCTAATCTGAGCTGAACGTATACAAGATTATTGTAGAAACTAATTGCTATCACTATTAACAATAGTAAATACTCACCAAAAACTTGTTTTTTGGTATACATGTTTAAATACTTACATTACTACATTTACGAGTTAATCAACTTTTGTGACAAAATTATATCTGTAATTGTATAAGATAGGTACCAAAAAAACTGTTCACAAGAATAGTAGGTACAAATTAAAATTGGTTTCAAATATACAGGGTTTCCCTAACACTGTAACGCATTACATGTTTTCTTTAATGAATTTAGTATTTAATTTTAAATGTAAAATCCTCGTTACTAATTAGTTCTCTGTTATGTACAGAACTTTAGGTTAGGTTTAATGTGAATGGTCGTTCAACGTCCCTTCTACTGCGACCTGAAAGATCTATTCACGAAGGGAATCCTGGATTAAAAACTGATTTGAAACAATCTTATTTAAAAAATTGTCCAAAGCGAGCTGGACTTGCCGCAGGAGATTTGGGAAGACATGGGGACTAAGAGGTATGATCACCCGATCACCCGATCACGGCAAGATCACCCGATTTGACGCCACTTAATTTTTTCCTTTGGGGTTACTTGAAAAATCGCGTTTATTTTAACAGAACCATGTAACACAAATTATTTAAAACATCACATAGGTCGTAAAATGTAGGGAATTTGTGTAGAAATGATTAACAGTCCTATTAGCAGTTTTCACAATAGATTGTATCATTGTCAACAAACAAATGGACACTTTGAGTGCCTAACTGTAACGAAAAAATTTAATTTAGTTCAATGGTATGCTTGTGTAATGCTTTGTAAAATACCTTGTATGTAAAATTGTATGTTTAATATTTTTAACAAAGTTTCTTCAATTATTTAATTAAGTATTTATTAAGATTGGTGTTTTTAATATTTCGGGATTTGGCCACCCTGGGCCCTGATTCTAAGTGACAATTTCGACTCGAAATAATTTCGACCGTCATGGCGGAGTCGAAATGCGACTGTGCGCACCTAGCGAAGGTATTGCAAAGTGAGCATATGACGTCATGAAAACGCGAAATTAATTTCGACCAAATCATTCGGGTCGAAACTTAGAACAAAAAGAAACAGGAAGGAGTCTGTCATATATTACCTTTAAGGAAAATTTGCGACGGAAGTCGGCCATCTTGAAGCTCCTTGTATGACTCATTGTTTATGTTTATAGTATGCTGTCAAAGCAATTTTTGCATATAAATGTCAAAAATGAGCACATAGGCGTATCATTCAGTTTTTATAAATACAAAATGATTTAAAACACTAAATTTATTCACATATTGGATTGGTTGGAATTTAATCAAAATAAAAACCCTAATATAAATTTTATTTTTTTACGGTACGTCATTGGAAACGGAAATTAAAATTGACAATTGGCCGCCATATGCAAGCTTCTTTCTGGACTCAAGGTCATTTTGCATATACTCCTTCCTGTTTCTTTTTGTTCTAAGGGTCGAAATGAGATTAAAATTTCGACTCGAAATTATGACATTTAGCAATTAGGCAATCCAACAACCTGTCAAATATGGCCTCCCAGGGCAAATATTGACAGTGACAGTAAACAAATGGTAAACAACGTTTATTTGTAAATGATCGTGGCTGTGTGTAATAGATAAATTGTAGGATTTTGCGGCAAAGGTGTGTTTTCGTGTTTATTGAAGGTGTTTGTGTTCGATAAAGAATAAAAGCTTAGCTTTTATTAACTTTTTTACTTTATTTGTGTTTTGTATAGTAGAAAATGCCTACAACTTGTATTGTGGTTGGTTGTGGAAGCCGTTCAAACCGCGATCGATTAAGCTTTTTCGCAGTGCCTGCAATTCAAAAGAACAAGTTTTTATTGCACAAAAACGAGTTAAGTAAAAAACGAAGGGAAATGTGGTTAGCAGCCATTAAAAGAGATGATCTAACAGAATCAAAGCTTAAATATCAGGCTGTGTGTAGCAAGCACTTTGTTACAGGTAAGCTTTCAATAGTACTTATGTACCTACTTGTAAAAATATATGCAACAATATTAAAAGTTTCTTGTACAGTCTGATTCAGTTATTAGAATGTATAAGATTTGCACAAAAAATAAAATAATTAATAAATAACATAAAATCTTTCTCCATGATAAATCAGCAATCAAAATTTTCAACACTATTTGCATGTAATTCTGTACTAAAATTTGAAACTGATGTATGATAATAGGACTTAACCCCAGTACTAGGTGTATTTTCTTTGAGGAAGTTTTAATGATTTTAGGTAAGCCGGCATCTTTGGAGGATGAGAACCATCCTGATTGGGTTCCTTCGCAGTTTATGGGACACAAGTCTCAAGCAGTTCAAAGAGACCATGGAGATGTTGACAGAGAGGAAAGATTGGAGAAAAGAAGAAAACTACAATTTTCTAATGTGAGTGTTTACACTGTGTACTAAAAACATTTTTATAAATATTCAAAAAATAAACAAATTTATTATTGGATTCACTTGCTTACTCTATTTGTTTGAATTAGAATAGTTTCAAAAGTAACATTTGCATAAAAAATTAGCTAAACATTTAACTTTTTTTAATAATACTTGTGCCAATGTGTCACAAGCAATATAATTAGAATAATTTGTAATAGTTTAATTTTGTTAACAGGAAACAAATTCTGAAATTGATGAAAGTACCAGTACTTCTGTCCAAGGAGAGGATCAATCTTCTGGAACATCTGTTCAGACAGATTTGACCATGGATCAACTGGATATAAACTTTGAACAGCTGAGTTTTGCAGCCAAAAAAATTGAAGACCTACAAAAAAAGATAGAGAACTCACCATATGGTTTAATGGATGCAACTTCAAATACAAACAAATGGAAATATTATACTGGTTTTGAGTATAATATTGTCCATTTAGTTATATTTAAAAACATTGAAGAACATATTTCCATCACAAGTACCACAGCTTTAAGTGCCTTCAATCAGCTAATCCTTACCCTTATAAAGTTAAGATTGGATTCGCATTTCAAAGATTTGGCATATCATTTCAAAATTTCCCCAAGTACAGCATCTAGCTATTTTGAAAGCATAATACATATTATTTATAGAAGATTTCAATCCTTGATCTATTGGCCTGAACGTTCACAATTAAGAAAAAATATACCTGCTTGTTTTAAAGAAGTTTTTCATGAAAAACAACAATAATTGTGGATTGCTTTGAGATCTTTATGGAAAAACCTCCTGTAATGATAACCCAACAACAATGCTGGTCAAATTATAAACACCACAATACTGTTAAATTTTTAATTGGTATTACACCCCAAGGTTTAATTTGTTTTATAAGTAATGCATGGGGAGGGAGGGCTTCTGATAAACAAATTGTGGAAAATACAAATTTTTTAAATCATATTTCACCAGGGGATATTGTGTTAGCTGATAGAGGTTTTCTAATTAAAGAGTCTTTGGCTATACTTCAAGCCAAATTAATGATTCCTGCATTCACAAAGGGCAAGGATCAGTTACATCCAATAGACCTGGAAGAAACACGACACTTAGCCCATGTAAGAATACATATTGAACGAGTAATCGGAGTCATAAAAAATAAATTTCATATTTTGAATGGTACTATTCCAATAAGTATGTTGAAAAAAAATGATGGCGGTGAAGAACATAATTTATTGGACAAGATTCTCATATCCTGCTGTGCACTTGTTAATTTGTCTACGCCAATAATAAGTCTTTAAATTAATTTATTAGCACCAAATAATTTAGACAATACCTATCTTTTATTTGAATTATGTGAATATGATTATTATTATATAAATCTTTTGGTTTTCTAAGTGCTTTATCAAAATAATGAATTTTAACTTACTGCAGATAAACACCAAAATATAAAGATTTAGCTCAGCATGCCTTATAAAAATGTTGACACTTATTTACTTTGGTCAAAGATTTGATTTTAAATTTTGATGTTCACCCTATAATATGTTTCAGTTTCCCAAAACTTCCAGTAGGAAATATGTACTATAGATGATAATGTAGATATTTTGTTCAATGATTTTTAATTAAAAATGAAAAAAAAACAAAATTGTTTTATTAAAAAGTCTTTATTTATAATTACCCAGTCATTGCTTTGGAGCAATTATTGCAATACCAAGGTTCATTTGGAAGAATGCCTAAATTTATACAGTCAAAATGAAACCATTTTATCTCACAATCATCTTCATCACATTGGATCATGGGCCTACCATCATCAATTCCATTACAAATACAATATTGGCTTATTTCTGCAGCACCCATTTCCTTTGTGAAGAATTTACCCAAGAGTTCTGGCATTACAATTTCAGCATGATACTTGATTGCAATTTCTGAATTTTTAAGCCAAAACTCCCAATTTGGATAAATTCTTTGTTTAAAAAATATACTAGGAGACCATACAACAAAATCGCAATATAATAAATTTGATACAAATATTTGCATTTGCACTTGAAAATAATAAGTATGATCATTTTTTAACAAAATTTGTCCATTATCTTTATAAAGACATGAACTTTTCAGTTCAAGGTAATCATCAATATCTTCAATGTCTTTTAATATATATGGGCATTTCACTTCCAAACACCCTCCCCTACAACACTCACAAAACACTAGTCTGTCAGGTGATGCACCTAGCTGAGGCCACTTTTGACTTACTAAAAAGCCGACCTCATTTATACTCAAAAACTGGTGTGTTTCCTCTTCCTCCATATATTTTTCATAGCTTTTAACTGCAATATGTTCATGAGATGAACCCCAAACTGTTGCTTTTGTGCTAAATAACACCTTTGTTGGATAACAAATTGCCTTTAATAATGACAAAGATGGTTTGATTTTATTTGTTCTACAAACCAATTTAAATTTGGATGCAGTGATTCTGCCAGCTCTTTGGGCATACCAGATTTTATTTTCACTCTGCTGTCTAGAAGCCTTCTCTATTTCTGAAATTTCTTCCTCCGTAACAGAAAAATCTATGCCTTTTGCAATTGAAATTAATTCAGAGTATGTTTTTGTTTCATTTAGCTCATTAAAAATATTAAACTTCGATGGTACACATTTGGGGATTTTTTTCTCAATTTCTGAGGCAAAAGGATCAATAACATACATTAGCGGTGTTATATGTCCTAAATCAGAGCATGATTTTAATAAATTGCCCACATCCATAGCTGATAATGGTGGTATCTCCCTTCTATTATGTCTAATATTAGAGCATTTGCCCCAATTCATGTCAGAAACAGGAACAACAGGAACCTTTGTGGATAATGTTGGCATGGGCCATACTGCTTGCAGATCCGTACAAGACATTGCTTCCTTTTTATTATTGGCATACTCAGCTGCGAAAAGTACTGCTCCAACGTGACTACATACTTCACTGATCCCAGCCATGCAGGTACAATGTGCTGTAGAAATCGATCCATCTTTTTGGATTAAACACCACACATCCAGAGGTTTCAAGGTAGTTTTTTGGGAATGTTTTACCTAAAACAATAAACTAATATAGAAACCAAGTTCAATAAATATTGTAATCAAAATAAAAACTTGTCAAAGAAGTAATTATGAAACGTTGAACCAAAATATTACCTTGCCTACTAAAACATAAATTCCATCCCTAACAGTAGTCCCCACTTTCAACACAAAGCCTGATTCAAAATATTTGTAAGCTTGTAAACTTTTAAAAGCCTTCATCTACTCTCTTGTATAAAAACTATGAGAAAACACCAAGTAACTGATGATATCCATGTTGGTAACTGGCGGAACTCCATCAAGGGTATGGTTTAAAGTGTCCATATCTAAAGTAAATGGATCTAAACCACTAACTAACTTTAGTTTCATTTGATATCTGCAAAAAAAGAAAACGTTAATAAGTAAACAAAATATTTTGCAAGTTTTCATCATTACCTTTTACCAATATCAGGATGTTCTTGTAATAACTTCTTTAAATAACTACTCTCCATCTCAAAATAGCCAACAAATCTCACGCAAATACTACAAAAATTGATCTAAACACAGCAAAAACTTTCGACACAATGGTTTTCTACCTAACTTCAGAGCTAACTGTCACAAAATTTGCCCTGGACGGCCATATTGTGGGTCACGTGGTTTGGATTGCCTAATTACATTATATCTGTTTTTGAGGTTAGCCGTCAGTTTAGTTAGTATCAGTATATTATATACATTTTTTAGTAGTGTTAATTTGTGAATATATCAATTATATCCAGCATTTAGCTTTATCTGTACCTACATTAATTAGGTTCTATTATAAATAATGGTTGCATTAATTGAACAAGTAGTAATATAATAGCGGAGTTGGAATCAGAAGAAAACCGGAATTTTACGGGACACTCAAAATACATTCTACATTGCATGATAGCCAGTTTGGACAATATGTATTATTTTTCAACGAAACTAGTATACCCTAGTACACAACAGCATCTCCCTGATTGATCCTGCCATTAGTCATAGTATTGTGATGTTTTTCCTGTGCTTACAGTGCTGAATAACATTTTGTTTTATTTTATTTATAAATTTGAACGCTGTCTCTACGTTAGTATATGCTCGAAGAAAGTTGGTCACTTTATAGGTTATATGTACCTTCGAGCATATATACTAACGTAGAGACAGCAAGCAATAGTGATTGTTTTGTATCAGAGGGGAAACTGTCAGACACTACAGCCAGTGTCGTATCATTTTTAGGGGGTTTGAAATTAATACCTTTATAATACATTTTGAAACGTAACAAAATATTTTTTAGACTTGAATTTAAGTAGTAATAGTAATTAATTATTTACATGGAATCATAAGATATTTTATAAAATAGAAAGTTGAATCTATGGCATAAATTTCTGGATTTTCAGTATTCTTAATATTATGGCGGTATATTTGCTTTATGCATTTTCCTATTTTTAAACAAGTATAAGAGACGCAAATGCATATTTACTTGTAAAACGATCTTGATGATTCATTTTCATATTTATATTTACAAATCACACAAACTCTTACCATATAATATAACTCAAATTAATTTAAAAAATGGCTTTAAAAGTAATATCCAAACACTATTAAATTGTAAAAATAACTTCTAAATGCAAAACAAATTGACAATAATGACATATGTGACAATTCAACTTGACACGCAAATTCAAAACGGACCAATGAGATTGCTGGACACTATATGACATTTATTTTCCCCCCTGATACAAAACAAAGCTCATTTGGACGCTGTCTCTACGTTAGTATATATGCTCGAAGATATGTACTCAGAACGTTTTGACATACGAGCGCTAATTGTGTTGTTTACAGTAACTTAAAAATGGAATTAAATCGTGAACATTTTTGTGCGATTATTTTTTACAACTTTCGACGTGGATTAACTCAGCAGCACTGCATGGTTGAACTTATTTCAATTTTTGTCGATCAAGCTCCATTTAGGACCAGTGTTTATCGATGGTATAGTGAATTCAATCATGGCCGTAGTTCACTCCAAGACGAATTTCGTGCAGGTCATCCAACATCAGTTGTTGTTCCGAAAACCATTGATGCTGTGCGCGAACTGATATTACAAGATCATCGTGAGATTGAGACAACCTTAGGCATTAGTGGGACCAGCATAGGTACATTCAATATTGCATAAATATTTGACAGTCGAAGGAAATACTCAAAAAATACAAGCACGTTGCTTCGAAACACGTCTATGACATCGTGTCAGGAGGATTTACGCGTATGAGCCCGAAAGTAAACAGCAGTCGAATGTATGAGTGTTTCAAGATGAGCCCAATCGAACAAAAGGTGTTCGCACTCGAAGCACTTCCAAGCAAATGGTCGCCTGTTTTTTCGGAAAAACTGGACATGCCGCAACCGTACCACTAGAACAATGCAGAACCGCCAATGCTAAGTGGTATACAACTATTTGTTTGCCAGTTGTCTTCCAAGAAATCAGGAAAACCGAAAACTGCCGAAGACGGATCACTCTTTACCACGACAATGCGAGCTCCCACACATCGGCTTAAACAACTGCATTTTTGAGCACCCAAAACTTCGATTTGATAAGTCATCCGCCGTAAAGTCCTGACTTGTCACCGAATGACTTCTTTTTATTCCAGGTCGTGAAAAACAAACTGAGAGGTCAACGGTTTTTAACACCTGAAGAAGCGATTGCTGCATTCAGAATGCATGTTTTGGAGATACCTCAATCAGAGTGGCAAAAGTGCTTCGACAATTGTTTCAAACGCATGCAAAACCGTATAGATTTTCATGAGGAATATTTGGAAAACAAAGTGATTTTCGATTATTAATATTTATGTTTGTTCTCTAATCCCGATATATAAAAGACAACCCTGGTGTTGGGTCAAGTTTATATCATTTTTGAAATGTTAACGACATAAGCTTTTCTTACATTAATTTTCCTTTTCACTAACCAAGTAGTATATTGCGTCACAAAGACGGAAAGTGGACATTAGCAGCCCGCATCTGTATTAGCTGCAAGATTGTAACGAGGGTAGCAAATAACAAATTAGGGGGTCCCAATTTGTATTATATCCGATTTAAAAATATCAAATCAAAAGCACAATTTTTCAATCCTAGAATTAAAAAATTGGGCTGCTAAACAAACTTTCCACCGTATTTTTGGTGTTTTTCCGGTAAAGTAGGTGGAATCTGATACTAATTACTGACCAAAAGCCAAATTTTGGATAGCCAAAATTATATTACTTTCAAGTAGATAACTCAGGGAGGTTCATATTTTACTTGGCATTTCTTCTATAAGCAGTAATGTCATAGTTATATGTAAGACAATACCATATATGGGCGCCAGACAACGTATTAAGAAAACAAACCCCCCTTAGCCCTGTGTTTAAGTATATTACAACAACCAATACTTAATGAACAGTAACTCTGGTTGTCTCAATTAAAACTAACACATTATAAACCGTAGGATTTAATTAGGACTAAAATTAAAACCACTACCTAATTCATATTAACTATATTTACATAAACTTATTTAGGATAATTAATGGTGGATTGTCAGATATATATTATTAAACCATAAAACAAATTAAAGTAAATAAAGTAAGGAAAAAAAAAAATAAAAAACTTTCATGGTATAATAGTTATAACAAACACTAAAGAAAGGAGTAATTAAATGAATAAAAGAAGTCTGAATATAATAGAGGGTTTACACAAAAAAATCAGTAGTGTACTATACTATATAATATATAATATAGAAAGCAATAATTGATGGTTTCAGACTCCATATTGCTGTGGATCGATTACGATTCGATCTAGCGGAATATATTAAAATTAGGAAGTCGGAAACTGTAATTAGTGAACAGCTATCTACATTTAACTAACTTAATAATGTCAATGTTGCCATGTCTTTAGCATTATTTTTTAATAATAGGTTTAATAATACTAGAAAAAAAGGTGAAAAAAATTACATAAAGTGTTACCTATTTATTAACAGTAATATTAAATGTGCAGTTTTGTATACTGCAGTTGTTTAAATTTAAGCCACTGCCACCGCTTTCAGCTTCGACATTTACAATTTTGTCATTGGTATACATCATATTAATAGTAAGTTGATTGTCGATTATTATGTCAGCGATTCCAGAACTATTACTTGGTTGTTCTTGCCAATTAAGTATTTTTTGTGCAGTTTGTGTTTTACTGGAAATGGAATCATCTAAGTACCCTTCAGCAACACTGGTGGATTTCCATCCACCATGCCGCTTTTAAGCGGTAATATCACCTCCGTTGTCAACTAAAATAGTTGCGGAAGTCGTCCGAATGCAATGTCCTGTATATTCATGAGGATTTGTTAATTTCAAAAACGTAGCAACGTCTTTTGGTACGTTTGATATTTTGTGGATACCCATTACCACACGGTGACATTTACCATTCTGGTATTTAATAAAAAATCGCTGCAGGCCAATATCATCCGGATGAAGAGCCGTATACTGTCTTACCAAATTCAAATAAAAATCGACAATTATAGTAAACGACCGTTGTTTTTTGTGTTTATGATTTTAACCAAAATTACATTTCCCAAATCTTGGATTTCGCTAGACTTTAAATTAACAAGTTCATCGCATCTAAGGGCTCCTGTGACTCCAAATATTAATATAACCTAAAACAAACGTTGAAATAAATAAAACAAAAGCTAGTAGCACTGGGATTAGAACCGCTGACCTTCGCGACCGAAGACAAAAGCTCTGCCACTGAGCTACCGTCATTAAATGTTATAAGTAGGAAATGAGGTAATATTTGCTGTCAAGTTAAATATTGATCTGCGAGTAGATATTACTGTCAACGGTTTAATAAACGTAATAATGATTAAAAAGAAATAAGAAAGTACCTACCTTTGTTGCTAAATAAACATTATTCGGTGCATCCTTGAGAAATTGATCAAATTGATCTTTTGTTAATACTTTTGATTTTTTCGGTGTATAATTTTCCCCTTGGCGCTTTATAAATGCAATTAATTTGCTATCTTTTTCTATTTTAACATTATGTTTACTGTTTAATTGACTTTTAATCATTGAATATTGTGCCCATAGAGCACACTTTCTGGACAAATTCGTGAAGTATGCAAGCATAACGTTTTCCGTGTATTGCTGTACATTATATTCATTGCACCATTTTAGAAATTTTTCATATGCAAAATCATACAGTTTACGCGACTTCGTTGGAATTAGAGTTTCAATACTGGAATTAGCTATTTCAACTAATTCCGGAAGCGTACATTGTAAGTCTTGAGACATTTTTTCAGTTTGAATTAGGTAGGAACACTTTCAGAGTCTGACACTTTTCAAAACTAACAAAACATCAAAATTAAATAAGGAAATGGACAGTTCCTGCCTTCTTGATTATAACACCCATAAGACGTTGCTACCATTTCTTATTATTTTGTTACTAGTATAATAATGAGAGTTCATTATTGTACTAGTAAAAGAATAGGCTATTTCTACTGTTTGTGTTGAAGAATATAATACAGTTTTTATTATACGCTTGAAGAAAAAATAAATATATTGTAATGAATCAGAACTTTAGACTAAAAGAATCTTACCTTATTTGTTAAAACAGTCTATGTTTTATTTAGAAAAAAAAAGGATATGTTATTGTAATAAACTCTTCAAAGAGATGAATTTCAAAGCTTCTTTAATTGAACTTATATACAATTAACTATGAACACTTAATAAACTTGATTTCAACAATAATTTGAATAAGATAACACTACATCTCAGAAGTATGGTCAGAGTATCTTCTTGTTAGATGTTAAATCTTGTATTAAATTGTAACAATACTAAAACACAGAAGGAAAATAAAGTATATTATTTCAGACAATCAATGTTTACATATTATCGTTAGAATGATGTTTCATTAAGAATATTAGATAAAAGTTATAAATTAAGTTTTAATATAATAATAATAAAAATAATAACAATATGATAATGAACAAAAACATGAAATATCATTAATACAGGTCATGATATATTATAAGTTATGATTTTAGAGTTAATAGAAACATAAAGCAATTCTAAAAATGTATCACGTATCCTTATCCGTATACGTAACGTAAAGGAGATACGTAACTAAGCAAAAAGAAGCATAAAGCAAATGCGTTTGTAACGTAACGTAACCATTCATGTGTTTTAATTTTTAACCTAAAAAATAGCCTCGATATCTACCTTAACAAAATAATATCGTCAATGCCACTGTAAAATAATCTTTTTAAATCCATTATCGCATATCACAGAAATGTTCAACATTTTAGTTACAGAAATATTTGTTATGATTGATGAACAGAAAATAAGGTTATGACGCGATCACGGAACACAGTAATAGAGAGTTTGCGGTAAGGTGTTTTATGTTATAAAAATTTCCGTTATAGTGTATAACGTAAAAATGTAGTAAAAATTATACCGTATAAAGCTTATTTATACGCTATTTTTGAAAATAACGTTAACCAATCAGATTTTAATGGTTATAATTTACTTTCATGGTACAACAAATGTACATTGTAAATTGTTGTATCATGACTGTTTATCATTAGTTTCAATCCTGTTAGGTATTTGCAAACATGTATAGTTTAATAATGTCTTGTTTTTCAAAACGAAACAAGAAGCTACAATTGTTGATCTGCACTGATTATAAATTAAATTTAATTTGTAGAATCAAATTCCTTTTTTTATGTGCTTTTTGTTAAGCAGTAAATAGAAGGAAATCTTCAATAACCAATGTTACTAGGTATATACAATCAGGTTTACCAAGGCTTTGTTCATGATTCTTATGGTTATTATTTTTCTTAGTTTTGTTAATTATTTTAAGCGATCTTTCTTAAACTTGCACTAGTGACCTATGAAAATATGTCATTTGTAACCTTGATTTTTAACGTACGATAACCGCAAGCTATGTTTACAAATTTTACGATACACTACAGTATAACGTAAAATAGGAGTCTAACGTAACGTAAAATGACTGACCGCAAACTCTCTATTATGATACGTTACGTTAGGTACGTGTGACGGATTGATACGTTTCACGTAACGTAACGAAATCCACGTATCGCTTCTGCACATGCGCATTGCGATACGTATAGAACTGCTTTAAGTCCCTAATGTTAGTAATACATTATTTATACAATAAAAAGAGGTAGTAGTTAATTTTATATATATGAAATAAAAAATTACTTACAGATGGTAATAGAGAGTAGTCTGAATATCCATAGAAATGGGTATGTTTTTATCATCCATATGTGCTTGAATATTTCTAAAATATTAAATTTATTTAATAACAGCTTAATATGTAATAAGGTATGAAGGTGATATGTGATTATTACACTGCGAGTGATATGATTAAAATCTTCAATGACAAGTGATAATGAATCCGAGCTTACAAATTGAAAAGACACTGTAAATTGGACAATGTATAATGTTGTAATGTATTGAAGTGAATCATTCAGGGGAAAAGACACTATAAATTGGACAATGTATAATATTATAATGTATTGTAGGGAATTTTTCAAGTGAAAGGACGCAATAGACTCTAAATGAGAAAATGTAATATTAACATATAATTTTGTTATTACTAATAATTGTATGTGTTTCTAATAGGTTTTGAACCAAATTTGTATGTTTGTTTAATAGAAATAAGTTGTTATTTTTATAATATTAAGTAAAATCTGGACCAAAAATGGCGGAATTAAACGAATTTAAAGTGTAATTTGAAATAAAAATATAAGATTTCAACAATAGAAAAACTTATCCAGTGATATTTGGAACATTAAGGAATGTTTTTATGTAAAAATTGTTTAGTTTTAAGATACATTTGCTCATAATTTTTGTAAATTTCATTATAAAATTATAAATAGCGGCCATTAAATCGCTCCGATTCAATCATCAAATTAATAGGAAAAAAGTGTAATTTAGTTATGGAAAGTTATTTTACTAGTAATAATAATAGTTTAAGTTTAATTATCACTCAAATAATCAAGTAATAAGGTAGAATTAATTAAATTAATTTGTTTAAACATTTCGAAAAATTGTCTTAAAAAACAATTAAATTTGAATTTTTTATGTCATTTATGTCATTTCTGGGCATAAGTTATAAATACTGAGAAATTTTCAATTTTAGAGGAGTTCAATTTCATACAAAGGCAACAACGTCGAAAAAAATTTGAAAGTCGGTAAAATTTAAAGGCTGACCACCACAGGAAACAATAGAATTGTAACCCCCACTTAATTAAACTGTCAAATTAAAAATATAAAGTTAAAACCATTAAAAAGTTGGATCAATTAAATAAAATTGGAAAAATTTAATATATGGAATGTAATGTTTAATAGTAATACTAGAACTATTTATAACGTAAATTATATTTCAACATTGAAAATTACATGTAGACGGATTAAAATACTTATGTATTGTCATCTATCTGTCATAGATCATGGCAACCAAGTATATTGAGATTATTAAAAAAGAAGGCAAATAATATTACATTCCTCCCGTTTAACGAAAAACTCAGAATGTCGAACAAATTATGTAAATAAAAACAAAAATATTATTCTAAAAATCGTCTTGGTTTTTTGCGCTCCCTTGTACTCCGACGCAGTTCTACCGTCTCTACCGGATTAGCAGGTAATGTTTTCTGGTTTCCAGAAGACTGCACTGTACAAGAATTTCTATGTTGGATTATTTCCCTAGTTGGAATCTCAGTAGATGGTTTGTCATTCTGGAAGTCGACATCAGTAGGTGATTTTATCTCTGGCGTTCCAACTGGATCGGTCATCGTTTGTAATTCAATACAAGGACCAGGTCCTTTTGAAATTGTTGGTTCCTGTAACTCAGAATTTTGATAAGTATCTAAAGAGGCATTATCATTACGTTGTCTTAGATGATCTGCATGTCGTCTTCTCTCAATTCCATCATCCATAATAACTTTATATGAATATTTGTTAGTGCGTTGAGTAATCTTTGCAGGTGACCATTCCTTTTCTAGGTTTGTACGTACGTAGACGTCTTCCCCTTCATTAAACGTGCGCTTATTTAAATATTCCTTATCTTCTTCTAGCTGGTGTTTAACATGTAGGAAAGTTAAAGAATCTCGAACACTTGGCTTGATGTTGTCTAATAGGGTAGACAGTCTTCTTCCGAATAACATCTCATTTGGACATTTACTGGTGGTGTTGTGTGGCGTGTTACGATAATGGAAAAGAAAATTTTGGAGATTTTGAGTTTGTGTCGATACATTTGACTGGCTAGCCCTCATTCTAGTCTTGAATGTTCTCACAAAGCGTTCAGCCAACCCATTACTTTTTGGATGGTACGGTGTTGATGTTATGTGTCTAATGCCCTTCTTTATACAATATTGCTTAAAGTCATGAGACGTAAATTGTCTACCATTGTCAGATACAATAATTCGTGGTAGGCCAAAATAACAAAATATTGAGTCTAATGCTCCACAAAGTGTCTGTGTTGTAATTGTTTTAAGAGGTTTTACATCGGCCCATTTGGATAAAGCATCCACGACTATTAACCAGAAAGTTCCCTCGAATGGACCAGCAAAATCAACATGAATTCTCTCCCAGACATTTTCGAGTATTGACCAGGAATATAATGACATCTCTGGCTGGTGTGGTCTATGCTGTTGGCAGTTTCTACACATCTTAATAAAGTTTTCAATGTCCTTATCGATGTTAGACCACCATATATAATAACGTGATAAGGCTCTCATTGCTACGATACCAGGGTGACCACTGTGAAGTAATTTGAGTACATGATCCTGGAGAGCTTTGGGTATAACAATTCTTCCTTGCCACATTAAAATTCCATTTTCTACAGATAGTTCTTAACGTTTAGAATAAAATTGTTTAAGTTCTTTGATCCGATGATGGTTCCACATTTGTGTTCGTAGACATTGTATAGCTGCGATTAATACCTTGTCTTCTTTTGTGTATTTCTTGAGAGTTTCTTGTGACAGTAGAATATCCCCAAGTCTTTCTGTGTGCCCGTTTTCAAATATTTTAAAAATCCTTTCTTCATCAACTGATACTTTTTCCTTCCTCTCGGGCATTCTTGATAAAAAATCAGCGGTTACGTTAGATTTACCATTACGATAAACAATGTCATAATCGTATTCACTATTGTATAAAGACCAACGGGTAAGTCGATTATTAACTAATTTTGGAAGTTGACGTTTTGTTCCAAAAAGATGTTCTAACGGCTTGTGGTCTGTTACAAGAGTGAATTTATTACCCTGAAGATAATGTTCAAATTTCCTGATTGCAAAGTAGATAGCTAAGGCTTCACGATCGATCACAGAATATTTTTTTTCCGCATCGTTAAGTTTGCGAGAAGCAAAAGCGATATGCCTTTCTTTCTGTTGTTCGTCAATATGATATAAGACAGCTCCAACTCCTTTTTCACTAGCATCCGTAGCTAACATTAAGGTTTATTTTCATCATAAGCAATCAAGGAGTCTGAATCTTGGATTGCTCTTTTTACCGTATTGAATATTGTATCTTCATGTTTGGTCCAGGACCATTTAACCCCTTTTCGTGATAAATTATGTAAATCTGCACAAATAGTTTGTAAATTTGGAATAAAACGTTCATAAAAATTTATAAGTCCAAGAAATGATTTTAACTCTGTAATATTCGTAGGTGGCATTGCATTGTTAATGGCATCTAGTTTCTTTTTTGTTGGTAAAATCCCATCTTTACTAAATTCATGACCCAAATATTCCATTGTGGGTTGTAAAAAAGAACACTTTTCAAGTTGAATTCTCATTCCAGCTTCATTTAATCGATTAAAAACACATTCTAAATTCGCAAGATGTTCTTCGTTATCTCTTCCTGTGATTGCAATGTCGTCAAAATAAACAGCCACATGGGGAATGCCCTCCAGTAATTTTTCGATATATCTACAGAAAAGTGACGGTGCGTTAACAATTCCAAAAGGAAGTCTGTTGTACTGGTAATATCCCTTATGGGTCGATATCGTCAGATATTTTCTAGATTCCGGATTAACTTCAAACTGCAAGTATGCATCTTTAAGATCCAATTTTGTGAATAAGCATCCTCCAGCCAACTGCTTATGTAGATGATCAAAAAGAGGTATCGGATACTTTTCTGTGATGAGTACGGGGTTAATAGTGCTACGAAAATCGCCACAAATTCTTATTCTTCCATCTTTTTTAGGTACATTTACGGTTGGTGTGGCCCATTCCAATGGTTCTTCGTTTGGATCAACAGGGGATATTATTCCGTTTTCCACTAAACGTGATAGTTCTGCTTCAACATTCTTTCGTATTCCAAAATTTATTGGGCGTGCTGCAATATGTTTTGGTTGTGCATTGGGTTTAATATGTAATTTAATTGAATAATTTTTTATTTTACCCAGGGATTTGTCAAACAGTTGTTTATTTTTTTTAATTAGTGTCTGAAGGTGTTGCTCGTAGATTTTATCGTTGCAATCTGATGTTACTGAATACACATTACTTGGAAAAGGCATATTGAATGCTTTATGCCATGGTAGACCAAAAAGCATTGGGTTTGCGTCAGGAATAACGACAGCTTGTAAACGCTTGGTACAATACTTTACTGTAACATCAACTTCTACTGTTCCTATTGGATTTAGGTCGAAATTTCCATATGCTCTTAACTTCGGTGGTTTTGACAATGTAGGACTGCCTAATTGTTTCCACATTTTTTTATTAATGATTGAGTGTGCTGCGCCTGGATCCCATTCCATAGTACAATGTATTATAATATTTTTATTTAATTTATTATTTAAGTTTGATTAAATATTTGTTTGATTTAATTTGAATTTTATTTTAATTGGCTAGCTCAGTAATTTACCTTTTTATTTTAGTGTTGTTGTATTTAATTTTAATTTATGTGAGTCGGGAGCATGAAACTCGTTTTCTCTTTGAGTCCTGGCTTTTACGATTTAAATAAAAGAAACACATTGATTTTAAAACAATTTAATTTTTAAAGAAATTTAATTTTTTATTATTCAAAATATTATTACCAATGCCCATATACTATATTAGAATTAATTCCTATTCATACTCTCCAGTGCGCATGCGTTATAGAGAGTCGTACGTTCTCGTACAGACCGAACAATTTGACAAAATGAATACTTATCCGATACGACAAGCAACATATGTTTTCTATTGATTCACACAGAAAGTTCAATACATAGAAGAATTTGGTTTAAATATACACCTAAAATTGCATAAATAACTGTGGAAAAATATTAGATTATAAAGAATTATATATATACACATGGAAACAATAAAAATTTTATATACAGAGATGAATAGGTTACATGGATGAAAATTCTAAAATCACCTTATGACATTGAAATTGACGTAAGTACATAATTTTATATCGATATTGAATTAGGCCTTTTTATTAATTCATTCCAATTAGTATTATCAATTATTTAAACAGTCATTACATAAAATTCTTTCTTTTATTTTCTAGATTATATATTTCTGCAGAGTTTATAAATTTATGGAAAATTGTTCACTAATCTGAGCTCATGAGTTTTTAACACTGATTCTTGTTATTATTGGCCAATAATAATTTAAACACACTGACCTGATGTTCTGGACACGGGATGACCTCTTCTGGACTCGGAATGCTTCCTTGAAGTTCTAACACTATTATTCTGGAGAATTCTCAAAACATTTGACGGCAGACTAGTTATAAACACTGGCAAGTACAACTCTAATTATTTTTAATTGTAATTTAAACGTTTTCTTAAGAAAATTGGGAATTTACTAAATTTTTGGGAACACACTAATATAAGCTCCTGCTTCCACCATATCAAATTCCAACTAACTAACGCTTTCTCTGCTATGTTCAACTTTTTCAATAAACAAACTTTTGTTTGTTTACAACTTACTATCTCAAAAAGTTGTTTCTATATTTGTTACAATTGACACTTTTCATTTAAAACAGTCCATATACAATATTGTTATTATCAATCTTATTGTTACAATATCCTTGATTGATAAACATAAATTCTTCTATGTATTCTTTCTATCATATTTTATATTAAATTATTTTTACTCATACATTAACAAATTTATTATTTATCGAATCTATGTCTAATCTTCTTAATACTATATAAAAATTTCTCTAACCATCTATTGAAATATATTCTCCTTATTCTACTAACTGTGTGTTGTTTTTTTTTTTTTTTTTTTTTTTAATTATTTAAATTGATAAGTATGCAGAATTAACTACTAAGATTATTTTTAATTTAGATGAACAGCTGATTGAATGCTGAACAATGATCCATGGGCTTGGTGTATTAACTATCCTACAATATGTTTACTAGACAATGTTTTATATTTACTATTATTAAGGTACTTTCTTTATTTATTAAATTGTATTATATTACTTATTTAATATATTTTTACTTCAAATATTTTTTTTTATTAAGAATAGTGTTTCCTTTTTTTTTTAAATTATTTCTCATAAGATATCATTTTTAATCATTTTCATCTTATCAAAATATTCATTCAGAACTAAATTCTTTTAAGAAATATGATATCTGGTTCAGTATTTTGTTAAGTTTGAGATCAATGTGTTTACCAGATTTGTTCATTGAAGATGTTTTAAAAATTTTATCAATTTGTTCTGATTCGGAAGTGGTATGTGACTGCGTATCTTCAGTTTCTGAATCTGAATCTGTCATTTTGTGTATTTTTTTATGTGAATGTTTTTTTGATGTGGTACTATCAGTATGCAGTCTTGCTCTTCCTGTCTTTAAACAAACTCGTTCAAAATGTCCCATCGATTTACATGCATGACATTTAGCATTTATAGCAGGGCATTTTTTGTTTTTTTGGCACTCAGTTCCACAACGTTTGCATTCGCCCTTTCTTAAATATTCTACTTTGTTACTGGTCTCACCAAAAACAATGGATTTATCTTTATATTTTTTCTGTTCTCTAATTTTTTGTACTTTACCATAAGTTATGTCGTCGTAATCGTGCTCTGCAGCTTCTCTAGCCTGAGCGACTTCAAATACTTGATTGAATGTTACTTCACTGCCGTCTGGGTTTAAAAGATCAGGCCATTTTTGTTTTAATTCTATTTCAAGCCTCTTATGGCTCAGACCCGTTGCAAAACGGTCTCGCAACTGGCGATCTAGCATATTTCCTTCATATATACAATGAGTAGTGATTTCTTTAAGAGTATTAGCATATTGTTCGAAGGATTGACCCGTGGAGCGAGTACAATTCCAAAAATTGTTCAATGCTTTAAATCGCGTTATCCTAGGTTGATATAAGGTAAGAAATTTTTTTGATAATTCTAAATACGATTGTTTTTCAAATTTAGGATCTGCATTTGCAAATGCGATTTTAAGTTCTTTGAATGTTTCGGGTTTTAAGCAGGATAAGAACAACTCACGTTTTGTTTTAATGTATTCTGTATCGAGTGGTTTCTTGTCCAGTCCCCACATGCGACATTGAGCTTCAAAATATTCTATAAATGTTTCGGCAGAAATATGGTTATCATATTTTTCACATTTAAAGTTTTTTATGATATTGTTAACTTCTGTTTGTGAAGAAATAATAGTGGTTGGCTGATCCTGTGTCGCTTTAGTCAAGGCTTCTAATAATTGCGCGATTTGTTGTTGTTGCTTGTTTTGTAATTCTAAAAATTGTTTGAATTGTGTTGCATCCATTTTCAGAACTTTTTCTTTTCTTTAATCCTCGTCGCCAATATGTAATGTTTAATAGTAATACTAGAACTATTTATAACGTAAATTATATTTCAACATTGAAAATTACATGTAGACGGATTAAAATACTTATGTATTGTCATCTATCTGTCATAGATCATGGCAACCAAGTATATTGAGATTATTAAAAAAGAAGGCAAATAATATTACATGGAAGTATATTAATATCCACCTACCTGGTTACATATTTCTGGATAAAATAATAAATCTTCAAGAAGTGTCGTTGATCGGACAGGACCACTGACGCCATGTTGTCTACGAGATTACATGGGACATGGAACACTGACAAGAGAGCGCTGGTTTGAACAATTTTTGGATTTTGATTTAATTACGGTACGTGTTTACTTTTAAAATAACACCTTAAATCATTATCATTTTCAAATATAAACATTTAAACGCATGATTGGTACACTTATGTAAAATAAATAAAATATTTGATGATATATCAAAGCTTGGACTAGTAATGAAACTAGCGGGATATATTAAATCGATGTATATGTTTCAAAAAAAGAATCGATACTCTATAATTCAATATTATTTGAAGGTCAATATTTTTTAAAGAACAGGGTTGTATTGAGATTTATATGTGCATTTACTACATTATTAATCAAAGTGAATTAAATTTGTTTTCAATCAATTGAACTGACTACTGATGGTATAGAGTTTTCTTATGCTCATACAATGTATATACAGGGTAAATCATAATTTCATTAAATTTTCAAATTGTAACTAAACATAGCAAATTAAGATTGTTGACAGCTATAAGTAGATTGAAGAAGTTTTAAATAGTGTAATATCAAATATTAAAAGGAAAGGTAATAAATAAAATCAAAATAAGGTAAAATAAAAATAAAATATATACAATTAAATATTTTTTTAGTCCCACAAATATACACGTTAATTAAAAACATAAAACATATAATTATAAATTTTAGTAAGTTTATTTATTTATTTATAAAATTTTGTGATTATTACAATATATAATAATTTTGTTGGAGGAACAATCAGCACCCGAAAATATTTAATGCGCATTCGATTTGCAGTTTCAAACAGTTGCTGATCGTTCTACAAACAAAGCCAATACAGCACGCATGATCATACGATTGCAATAAATGTTACAATCATGTACCTAATACTTTTCTGTGACGTATCACTTAACCAATGGTGCTATTTAAAAAAATGCGAGATGGCATCGTACAAACTTGAATTACATTGTAAAAAATGCAGAATGCCAATTAGTATCATAATTTTAAGTTTATTCGTTTCAAATACAAAGCATTGTTGCTTTTTTTCAGCTCTGTATACTAAAACTAATACTTGTTGACAATGAAGCTATATCCACAGTATGTACGGTACATATTGTCGTAGAAAGAATATTTCCAATGTTTACGTAGCGTAATAAATTGAAAGCCAAAGTCAAAAAAATCATCAACATGAACATGAAATGCTGAACAATAATCCGTGATCAACCAATAACGTAAACATTGTTTATGTGTCGTGTTGATTGCTTCCATATACCCATATACGTATGTGTCAATAAATATAAATATAAATTGTGTCGCAAAATATAAAACGGATATTTTGTAGGACATCATGCAAAAAGAAAACTGGGGCGAAATATTACTGGAATCAATCAAGCGCCTCTCGATAATCGTGTAGTAATAATTATTAAAAGTCACCTTTTCTGAGCCTTATAACCGAATTTACCTGACCACCTCACGCTTGCGTCAAAATTATAAGGCAGGACGCGTCGTTTTCCAACGTCTCGACGCCGTTTTTCGCATCAGTAACGGAGATATTTTAGCCAGACGCGTACCTGAAATTCGTCAGCGGGTCGTCTTGAATCTAACGTGGTCGTGTGAAATTTGCCTATTTTTTTTTAACTTTCAGCGAAGTGTTTTCTAAACATTGAAAGTAAGTTTTAATTTTATTTACAGGTAAATGTAGATTTTGTTTATTTTATTTTAATATAGTTTATTTTCGAAATGATTTCAAAAAAGTTTCTTACTTATTTTAATATTCTACATAAACTTTATTTTTAACATATCTAATATTATAAAGAGCATAAAAGTAATTATGTGTTGTAATAAAGATTTACTATTTTTATTTTGTTAGGGAAATTAAACCAAAACCCTTTTTTATGCTTTTATTTCAACGTTTCTGTAGGATTAACCTAGTTTGCCAATATTTAATTATTCTTCAGACTAACATTTATTGGTTATAAAGTGTTTCATAATGTTCATTTTTTTGGCTTCGGTCAAAAATTGAAATGAATTTTCCCATTTGTATAGGTATGCCCTTCAGATATAAAGTTTGTCCTTTTATTGTATTAGCCTAGGCGCTGTATATAATAGGTATCTTTTTATTTTTGCAAACAGCCGATTTAAACATTTTTTAAAAATATTTCTACTATAAAAAAATCTCATTTGCACTACTATTTTAAGACAAAATATTTGAAATTCTGGCAATACTGAATATTGTTAAAACATAGTTTTTCTATATTTAATATTTCTTATACCTATCTAATTTCTTGTTAGGTTTTTATGAACTAAAACAATAGCATGGTTATAGAAAAAATAGAAAACATAGAGAAGATCAACTTGTACATATAGTGTGGAAACCAGATAATGATTAAAATTAATTTTGCCTTTAGTTTACAGAATTATAAACAACGTTTAGATACATAGATTTTTATTTACAGTTGGACGCTATTTGAAATATACAGAGTGATCCACTCGAGTCCAGCACAGCCCGTGCCCTTTTTTCAATGGAAAATGGAAATCATATGCTATTTTTGAAAGTTCCTTGATAAACTAAATTCAACTATGGCTTGTCCAGTATACATATGTGCACATCATCAAAGTGAACAAACCGCTCTGTTCGTTTGCTATTGTCAATCAGTATCTTTTTTCAACAGTAAATACACAAGAGCTTTTTTTTTACCGGAAAATTTTTCGATTCATCGAAAGATTTTTCCATCAGTAATATTACGAAAAAAACTGAAATGATAAAATCGCGAGACCGAAGGTCGAGCGATTTTATCTAATTTCAATTTTTTGAGTAATATTACTGATGGAAAAATCTTGAGATGAAGAGAAAAATTTATCCATTAAAAAAAAGATCGCGTGTATTTTGCTAAGATAAATTAACGACTAATTATATAAAGAAACAATAAAATTTATTCATTCTAAAACAATTAAACTAGTTAAAAGAACAGTTGTTAAAAATACAATTATTAAATATTGGTTGGGGAGTACTGATTTTAATGTTTTCTTCTCGTGTTTCTACGTATGTTGAATATTCTGTTTCCGAGGATCTCAAATTATTTATAAGTTGTTCATGGTGTTAGGGGTCAATTTGGAGGTATGGTTTAATCGATTGTGATGACGAGTGTCCTGTTATCTTAATAAGCTGTTGATCGCTAACTCCTGCTTTGGCTAATTGGGAAACTGCGCTGGCACGATTTGAATGGTTAGTAACTTTATTATTGATTATGTCCTATCCAATTTTTGTAGCAGAATTTTTTGTCCAAACAGATATGGTATTAATACCTAAAGGAACATTTTTGTACCAACCTTTAGAATTTTTATTTTTCCAAAAAGGATTTGGAGTTAAAAATAATCGGTCAGAAGTAATATGTTCATTTCTTTTTTCTACTAGCAAATGGAATAGTTTTACAGGGCAAATACTTTCGTCACTTTCATTTCTAGTCAACCATTTGCTGTCTGTTAACTTTTTCGAGCCGCCTTGTGTCGTTTTCGAAAATATGGTGTTATATTCAATCCTACCCGTAGGAAGACCATTTTGGTTCTTTTCTACTTTAAAATAATAAATTTTGCAATTAACAGCTTCTCCTCCTCTCCAAGCCAATTCGTAAGAAGCTATATGAAATAATCTTTTTTGCAGCCCTTCAGGTTCATTTATATTCCATAGTGTTGCCATTTTTATTATATTTTCTTTGTCTATTGCTGAAGAACACGTCTTTCTTTTTGTTGGAATCAATTGAAGTTGTTTTCTTTTGGCATTTCTAGCATCCCGAGCTTCTTTAAAGGTTATGTCTGTAAAAGGATCAAATTTCAAACCATATTCGTTAAAATATTTCTGTTGTAACATTTTAGCAGTCGTGTTCCATATTGTTTTGACCGCAAATTCTTTGTAATCTTCTCCATTCTTTTTTTTCATATTGAAAGCCCAATTTTTAATATTTTTGCTAGATCTTGTATTGTAGTATTCTCTTCCAACTTATAATTTCGGCTTTGACAAAACTCCATGAATTGTTTCCATATTGATGACTTCGTATTTTTTGTTGACTTCGGTATTGACTCTTCAATATTTTTTGTAATTTGTTCATGTGAAACCTCTCCAAATCGGTTCATACTTTATGTTTTTTGCAAAGAAAAGGTAGTATTGTTTAATATTGTTAAATTTGACAATTAAATACCTGTCAACAATAATGCAAAATTGATACACACCTACTAGATTGAGGAACATGCGATAAAAAAAAGCGATAAAAAAGGATGCACCTTTTTTATCGATGTCAAAATGACAAAATAGTTTGTAGGTATATGACCATGGCTAGGAATCTTATATGTAAATAAAAGTTCATTGTTATTAGTTGAGGTTCCAACCGCAAAAAACGCTGGTGTGCTTTCATATATCGCATCTGTCAAAGAATTTTCGTGTTTTGTGAATTTCATTGCCATTTTGTGTTTATAGTATGTCAAGTTCGGTTACTCTTTACAGTAATTTATAGTGTATAAGAAGTATTTGTTACAATTTGTGATTTATTAGAGATAAAAATTGGTTTTCAATGTTGTGTTCCTGGATGCAATAACTCCGATAAAACAGGATATCAAATGCATCGAATTCCTAAAGAAGAACAAGTAAGTTGAATTAAAATATATAAAATAATAATAGCCTTAAAATAATAACTTTTTAATATTTCACGGTTATTCAATTTTTAATTTAAATTAACCGTGAAATTTAATTTTTTAAATAAACCTTGAAAGTTTTATTAAACACTTCTTTATTTAATGTTTGTGTTGTGTCTAAAATACTTTAACTGTGAGAACTTTGGGATTAATTAATAATTTTAAGAGAGAAACATCTTATAAATATTAATTGAACATTTAATTTCAGCTATGCAATCTATGGTTGTCAATAATTGGATGGTTAGATTTAAAAGAAAAACCATTGTCTAGAATTCATGAATTACATAGAGTTTGTCATGCACATGTAAATAATTTATTGAATGTAATAAATATTTCATAAAAATGTATATTTGTGTATTATTGAAGAGACCTGGAGATTTTTCCCATCAAAATATTAATCAAAACCTATTAATATTTAAATACATTTAAATTTCCCGCTTTATCTTATAGTTCTTGGTTCCAGACGCAAGGTGCCGCGAATATCGTTTTGGTGTCGAGGTTCTAATGGCAGTTTCCGATCTATCTCAGTATATATATATCTCTTATCTATGGTATATGACATTTTAACATTGGAGTTAATTTATCACTGTAAATTTGCTAAATATTTAAATTCGTAGGCCGCAAGTTATTACAAATAATAAATAAATGCTTTAAGAAAGGTTACATAATTAATTTTATATCAAATACAACTCCTGGACTAATAAAATATAAACTTCAAACGAACATAACTCGGGCTAAAATAGTTTATATGTTGGCAATATGGTTTATCAGGTATTAACATCAAAATAAAACTATTTTATTAAACAAAATCACATTAAAATAGGTTTTGCTTGGGATATCTTCACAAATAACCTTTTTATCAGTATAACTAATCTAGCTTAGTATTGTACTCAAATAAAAAGAAGAATGTTATAGAAACTTCGTTTGAAATTTACTAGATTCTAATACTATTTAAAATGCTTGGCAATATAGTCCCGTTCTGACAGCTGGTACGTGCAATTATATTTGGGGCGTTCCATGCCAACTCATCCTACCGATTGGATTTGCATCTCCGATTTCGCTGAAATTTGGGCATCTTTTTGTACCCTTCGAAAAAGGTTTCTATGAATTTTTTCAAATTTTTTAATTCAGCCAATCGAGAGATATGAATTTTCTAAAATTTTGGGATTTTTTTTAAATCGCCATAACTTGGTGAAAAATTATCCGATTTGGGACTTCTTTTTTTTAAATTTCGTGTTTTTTTATGTAATTTTTGAAAAATTTGTGCAAAAAATGATTCATCATAAATTTGATTGTTTTTTTTTCATTCCAAAGTTAAAACAAGAATTTTAAGATTGTTTGTATCCTTCAAATTTTTTTTAAAAAATCTCAAAAAATCTACTCTTCAAAACACAAAACAAAAATTCATAGAAACCTTTTTCGAAGGGTACAAAAAGATGCCCAAATTTCAGCGAAATCGAAGATGCAAATCCAATCGGTAGGATGAGTTTATTTATTATTATTTATACTGGACAAGCCATACTTAGGATAGTTAGGGTCAAAATTGTTAAATACAGGGTTAAATGAGAGATAGATTTATTATTTTATTTACTCATTACCTACGTGTATAAATAATTTATCTACATAACGTTCCGAAGGTGTAATTCACCTTAACCTATGAGTAACGTACTATACTTTATCTACGACATATGAAAAACTAAGAAGGTATTTATATAGACGTTTATTTTTAACAATTTACAGAAACTTTTTAAATATACACCAAATTTAAGACTTTATAGAAACTATTTTGTATTAATGTTAATGATGAAATGAGAATAAACTCCAGGAAACTTCTTGAAGTTTAGAAGTGTATGAAAGGCCTTGAGAATAGGTTGTTGGAGTCAGTATATCATTGGAAGTCAACCATATCAGTCAGTATATCATTAGTGATCAGTCTATCAATAGTGAAAAAGAAACAGAAGAAAAGAATTTATTTGATATTTTATAATTAATGAATGTTGATAATAACTTATTCATCATTGTATAAATAATAATTTATTTGACACAATTTCAACATCAAGTAAGTTCTTTCTGGTTCATATTTATACTGGACAAGCCATACTTAGGATAGTTAGGGTCAAAATTGTTAAATACAGGGTTAAATGAGAGATAGATTTATTATTTTATTTACTCATTACCTACGTGTATAAATAATTTATCTACATAACGTTCCGAAGGTGTAATTCACCTTAACCTATGAGTAACGTACTATACTTTATCTACGACATATGAAAAACTAAGAAGGTATTTATATAGACGTTTATTTCTAACAATTTACAGAAACTTTTTAAATATACACCAAATTTAAGACTTTATAGAAACTATTTTGTATTAATGTTAATGATGAAATGAGAATAATTTAAAAAAACTCTCATTTGAAAAACTCATTATACACTTGAATAAACAGTCGTAATATAACGTATAATTAAATCAAACTAAATTGACATTGGTTAATACTTTTTTTGAAATTTAATTTGACAGGTAATATATAAAAATAAAAATTATCGTATTACATTTTTGGAAAATAAGTTTGTTGTACGCAGGAATCGAACTCACGTCCCGTCGCTTACAAGGCGAACGCTCTAACCTCTTACCCAATACCGCTCTGCATTTTGACAGGCAACTATAATTTCATTTAAAATAGTAGATAAGAGTATCATATGTATTATATCAAAAGAAGTTGTTTTATACTATCTTAACCTAATCAATGTTATTATATATTTTTCAGTATACGGTCACTATATTTCGTTTAATATAAAAATGTCTATTCTAGTAATAATTTGTAAAAACAGTGAAATAATTTCAATTGTACATAGTGAAAAGAAATCAATTTCAATAGAGAAGGCTACTTTTACCAGAATATTAAGGACAACATAGTATTTTAGTAATATAAGTGATATAGAATTCTTTTAAATTGATTTCATCAATGTATTTATAATTAATTAATGTTAACTGATAATAGAAAATTATTTAAATTATAATTTAGTTCCAAAAACATGTAGTAATTATATATCTTATACTGTTTAACACTGATTAAAAATTTAGAAGATTCTTAGACATACACTTAATAATAAGCTTAATTTGTGTATTTGTAAGTAAATTATAACCCAGAAATAATTTTTATTGTGTAATTTATCAATATTATATTTTGTACATAAACAAGTTACTAGAAATTTCTAGAAATTAATTATGTGATGTGAAAAAGAAGACATATATATTTGTACTGTATGTGCTCTAGAAAATTCCACAGTAGACAAAGTGAGTATGTCTAGTAATATATAGGGAAGAGAGAGATGCATATAGTGTTCTAGTAAATGATTAATTCCTAGAACCTCCAGGAAACTTCTGGAAGTTTAGAAGTGTATGAAAAGCCTTGAGAAGAGGTTGTTGGAGTCAGTATATCATTGGAAGTCAACCATATCAGTCAGTATATCATTAGTGATCAGTCTATCAATAGTGAAAAAGAAACAGAAGAAAAGAATTTATTTGATATTTTATAATTAATGAATGTTGATAATAACTTATTCATCATTGTATAAATAATAATTTATTTGACACAATTTCAACATCAAGTAAGTTCTTTCTGGTTCATAAAAGGCCTTTTTCTTATTTATCCTACATAATATATTCTTTATTAGTCATTGAATATATTATTGTTTGAAATTAGCCTTTTGTAATCAATTTGTAATTATAACTAATTAATTTTTCATTTATATACCTAATAATCCAACTAGAAACTTGTAGAGCATTTAAATAATATCAAATATTAATCAATCTAAATTTATAAATACAAATGAATTGAACTACGAATAATCATTAAAATAATAATATTCATTACAATATAGCATTGCATCGCTATTACGTGTCTATTATGTAACTATGGTCTTAACCAGGTGTAGTTTGTCACGTAATCAAGGCAATACTGATATGGAAGTAGATAAAATAATATTATGTGGTTCCACCCACTATTAAGAACTTCTAAAAACTTTAAGAGACCTATCTAAAGCCCCTCATAAACTCTATGAATGATAGTGTATTCATTCTGCATTAAACTATTAAATGTGTCGACAGGAATCTTCCTATTACCAATTATATATAGGTATTACATTTAAAAATATTTTCGTCAATGTGTCACTTTTGTAAAGCCAGTCGCATATTTTTTGTCAACTTTTCAGTAATAATATAACAAGAGAGTGAGAATAAATTGAAAATAATTTGACAGATTGTTTGAAAACTTTGGCAATAGCCACTCGAGCCCTGCGAGCTCTAGTGACTATTGCCTGGCAAGAAGTTTGAACAAAATCTGTCAAATTATTTTCTAATTTATGGAACTTTCGAGTTATATTTGACAAGATTATTTTTTGTTTCACAAATTTTTACAATAAAAAAGATCAATAATACTATCATAAAATTATTGAAAAATTTAATTTAATTAATTATTACTTACAATATATTTCGCGTTGACACAATTAAGTAATTATTTTGACAAGTATCTGACAGTTGCTAGGCAAATAAAAGCTCCCGACAATAATCACAAGAGATTTATTCCCACAATAATAATGACATAATTGTTTGACACTTACCCTTGTGACAAATAAAGAAGCATTTCAGTGGCTTTAAGAAACGTCAAAAAATAATCAGTTAAAAATTTGAATTGCCTTTAAAAAGGTGTTGATACAGCATTTGGCTAAAGTCTACAGTCATGTTTTGATGACTATGTACATTTTTAAATGTAAATTGTTAATTTACAATTTTGTAGCACTTCCACTATAACTTTTGTTTTCGTTATGTTTATCTATTGATTGTAAATTCAAAGGTAGTTTTAGCACAAAATGATGGGTTCGCCTTCCTGAATGATCTTTGTCATCAAAATGAGTAATTATCATGGTTACCAATTTTCAAATATATTTTCAACTAAAAGACTCAAAATTGCTGCTATTCAATAAATTTATTGTGTTGGAAAAAAAGACGTTCATCTCACAGAATGAAATTTTATCTCTGCGAGAACATTTATAAAAGTATTTTCTTTTAATCCTGTAAAAATGGACACAAAAATAGGGTTAACTCTGCAATAAGAGTTGAAATAGACCTTAGGTATACGATTACAAATATTATACTAAAAGTCCCCATCGATATTCAATACCGTGTCTGCTAAAATGTAATTCGTTTTCAAAGGACTAAGAAAAGCCATTCTTTTGATTTTTTTCGTAACGGTAAATGATATTGCAAAAATAGGTGAAATCAAAAAATTATTTTTTTTACAAAAACTGCTTTATTACTTTTTTTTCCATAGTTAAAGTTAAAGTGTTGCTATAACAACTGTTTTGAGTAGATGAAGTATCACTTTAACCGCAAGGGTAGATAAAGTGACACTTCAACAGCAAGAGTAGATAATAGTATATTATTACACGAGCAAGTAAAGAAGGTTTTTATTCACGAAAATGAAAGTTGCTGCACGAACCGCAGTGCATGTAATCATTTGAGTGGATAAAAACCTTTACTTGCGAGTATAATACTATACTTTATCTACGAACAAATATATAAAAAATATCCACTTTAAAAACTTTTCATAAACACATTCGTACTTGTGCCGTGATTTTTGTGGTAGAAGATTTTCTATTGCAGTCGTTGCAATATTTCGAATGTCAGGTAGCGTACAGGACATCTCGTACTCTTCTGTCAATATTTTCTTCAGTCTTTTTCTTCACTTTGTATGTTTTGGCTGTCAATTGTGTGATTTTGTTTGTTTGAATTTTTGGTTATGTTACCGTAGCAATTAAAAGCTGTTGCCAACGTAATAATGGGGTCAATTTTACCCACAGCTGAGAACCTCTTCTTTAGGTTATGATGGGTAAAATGAAAATTTACAGTGGGGTTTTCACATCAATAAAGTTTGTATTATGCTATGATCGTAGATAAAATAATTTAACTTTTTTTATTCAATAAAATTTACAAATTAAAACACATTAAGGGTTAAAAATAACTGGAATTTTACAATTAACATTATTAGAAATATCTATTTTTGGAGCATCACAGCTTGTACTCGTTTGCTTAAACACTTGATTCGAGGTACTGGATTGATTTTCAGGTCCGCCAAGTATACACTTGGATACAGCAATCTTATTGCGTATTGACTCTTTAATGTAAGATTCTGCAACAGATGACGATTTCTATCCACCTAAACGTCTAAATTTTACTAGATCATTTCCAGAATTTGCGAACATAGTAGCTGAAGAACGACGGAAACAATGCCCCGTGTACATTTCTGAATTTGCAAGTTTCAAAAAATCTGCAATATTCTTGGGGATATTATATATAGTGTTAATCCCCACCGGTTGAGAAGTGTACTTTTGTTGCCGATAATTCACAAAAAACTTACTGTGACGTACGTTTTTGGGGCGCAAGGCAATATACTTTCTCACAATTTCCAAGAAACTCACTCCACTTTTCTTGTCAATAATACAAAACGACCTATCCTGCTTGATTTTAGTATCAGATAATGAAAAGATTATCACCAATTTTCTGTCGTCCAGCTTAAACACTTCTAATGTGTACAATTCATCAGACCTACTCGCTCCATACACTCCAAAAAAAATAGCAATAACTTTAATCAACAAATAGACGTCATCAGGAGCTTCCGCCAGAAATTTAATAATGTCATCTGACTGCAGGATTTTGGACTTTTTAGCTTTGTATCCTTCACTTAAGTTTTTTTGGAAGGTAGTTAACTTGCTGAATTTAGAAATGTCACAATTTTCATTCACCAACAACGTACGCTTCAGCATCGAATAAGTAATACGACCAGTAATACGACGATGGCATCGCCAGGAGTATTTTTACACTCACGCCATTGATATTCTTAATACTTTTCCACTTTTTAAAAGACTGGTATTCTTTCTCATACATCATCCTAGATTTTTGTAACAACAATAAACTTTCTGCTTCCAACGCTGCATTTTCTACATCTGATGGCAGGTTTTCCTTTTCTTCTGTCAATTCTTTTCCGTCCATTTCGTATTTATTCACTTTTTACACAAAACGCAACAATATTCTCCGCAAAAACCAAAACGTAACATTTGACATTTGTTGACAGAGTAATTTATGTCCCTAGCAACGGAGCAACACAATTGCGATTTTAGGCCCAGAATAGGCATGATGACTGATTTTTAAAAACTGATCCACGATGTTTTCACGTATATACTTTATCTAAAATAAATGTTATTTTTGCAAAAAAAGAGTTTTTAAATGAGAAATTTCCTTTTTAAAAATGCATTTTAAATTTTACGCCAAAACGCTAGAATAGTAATGGCGTCTATTTATGACATCATCGATTCGTAAATACCATTTATACTACACTGCGACCCGTGTCATCTGTGGATTCTGTGGTAAAAACGTCAAACTTCAAACATTTTGAAGGTTAAAAGAGGGTGGTTAAAAAAGTTTATTTTGTTTTTACTTATTTTGTGCGATTATAATAGTTATCATAGTCATGAATCCTAATGTTTGTCGATGGTGTGCGGTTCCACAATGTAAGAATACATCAATAAAAACTCGAAATGTCAACAATATTTACGAAAGTACGACGTCAAGCTCTTCTGATTGGTGTTTCAGCTAATATGGCGGATTGTTAAACTTAGTGCTTATATTTTTACTAAAATAAATGTAATCACACATGTAATATAAAAATGAGTAAATTCTTTAGAATCTCCGTATCTTATATAATTATAACAAATCAATATTTTAGTGATTCTTACTGACTGTCATCATGCCTATTACAACTTTCTTTGAAATTCTATTTTACACCTGAACTTGAATCTTGCTATAGAAAAAAATGTATTGCACACGACGATCAAATCGTATTATCTTCTCGAGCATAATTATTAGCGTCTCGACTGACGTCTTGACGCTAAAAAATGCTTTAGAAGGTTTCCATTTCTTCTTGGTATGTATGGAGTTCCGAAAAAAATGATTACCTGAATATTTATAGATTTTTCAGCTTTGCAAAAAAGCACACAAAATAATAAACTTTCTTTAATTTATATCAAATGTATTATCCAGTTCAAATGTTGCTGGACAATAAATTGAATCTAGCTAGAAGATTGGGGATGGAGATAAGCAGATAATACTTTGGAGCCAATTCAAACTTTACTACCATCTGATCCAAAAAAACTGCTGAAAACATTTTTTTGTAAGACAAATTCCTCTCCTATTGCACCAAAAAATGGTACAATTATTGGCTCTATAACTATGTCCCTATATCGTACAGCCGTCATTGTTATATTCATTAATACCATTAAATCAGTGCGGCCATCATAACATATGCCTCCCCACACGCAAATTGAGCCACCACCAAAAAGAGTGGTTGGCGCCATCAAACGTTCATTGTATCGATGTCCTCTTTCTCTCCACACCAATATTCGACCATCACACATATTCAGCTGAAATCTGGACTCATCCGTAAACATACAGTACCTTCAGTTCTAAAAATTCCAACGACTGTGTTGTCTCGCCCACCGATATCTGCATGCACGCTGATCCGCAGTCAACCCTGGATATGAACTACACCTTCTGGCTCTTAATATGCATGTAACCTTCTTCTAATAGTTTGACTAGATATCACTCTTCCGGTAGCATGCCTAAAGAAGCTGTTAATTCTCGAAGCAGTAAATGTTCGGTTTCTTCGTTCAGTTACAGCTATAAAGCGGTCTTGAGCAGGAGTTGTAGCTCGTTTTCGTCCTCCTCCATGCCTGTACGCTGTGGACCCAGTTTCCAAATATCGATTTCATCCACTTTGGGATACATTTAGCCGTGTAGCTACTTCTTCTTGACTTAAGCCTTCGTATATCCAACGTACTAGTTGATTGAGTTGCACTGATTCTAATCGCCGTAGCGCCATTTTTTTTTCAGGTAAAAAAAAGGTTAGTATTTTGAAATAGAATTACTACAATTCTGGTCAAAAAGATAACTGCAAAAACGACAAAAACAATTTGCTATAAACAGAGTTTACTGTTAGCATGGAACGCATATTTAAAATATTATTTTTGTAAGCAATTTTCTGAAATTTATCCACTTCAATTGTTAAGCAGTGTAGTGTAATACGTTAATAATTATATCATTTGTTTGTAATAAAATATTCGTTTTTTAAACCACTGTAGATCATTCGTAATTTCTTATTTCAATACAATTATCTCCTGAATGTTTCTGATCGATTCAAAACTCTAAATTGCTCTAAGGATTGTAACTTGAGTTTTATCTTAAAATTTTCCATTATTCAATTACCATAGTCAATTTATAAATTTACAAGGTTTCAAATTTACAAAGAAAACTTCCTCATCACCTTCCTTTCTTTCTTTTCCACTTTATTTTAATATTTTCAAGAAACTTGAAACGGATAATTACTTCCCATGTTTTGCAATATGAGTAAATTCCGAAGATGTAGTGGTATAGTAGTTTGTGCAACTAGTGTAAATGGCCACATCACACGAAAACGGTCACGTGCGATATGGACAATCCACACGAGTAGAACAGTATATTTTTTTACGACCCACTTAAGAAAAAATCTAAAAAATAAAGTTTTTATTAAACTATAATAAAATTTCACATTAAAAATTTTCAACAAATTTATTTATAATTTTACCAAATCAATTTGAAATGGTTTTTGGTGATAAAATAAAATCCACATTTAAAATAAAATCCTAAACTTTGGACTACCCAGCGAGAGGCTAAGATTCATTTTATTCTGTATTAAATATTTGTTATCAATTTGTATGGATTATTTTATTTAAACTTACTTTTATAAATAAATATTCTTGATCCGCTATTTTTGTAATATATTTTTTATAAGCTATAGAAATATTTTGATAAGTTATTTTGACTTTTCTTTGAAATCGAAACAAAAATGAGTTGACGGGTACTAGACAAAAATGGTGATTGGTGGATTTCATATATACATTCTTAAATTAGACTGCTTGTGGTGCACTTGTCTGGTTACGACGAGCACACAAAATGACTCCTATCACTTTTGACTTACATTCTAATCATATTTTGACGTTATTTCAAGTTGACAGTTTTATGACATTATTTTATTTTGTGGTTATATGGTTATATGCAATTTTTCTTGAGTGACAGTCATTTGGCATTTCCTGTCAATGCCAGTTCTCTCTGATAAAAAAGAAGAGGAAACCAGGGATCCAAGGAGGCAGGAAGCTGGAGAATCACCAGAGGAACGTCGCTAGGGAGATTATTGATGAGAAGAAGAAAAAACGAGGAGTTGAAAAAAGATTGTCATATAATTTTCATATAATTTTATACAGTATTTTTTTTTAAAGAAATGTATTAAAATATAAAGTTTTTCTTTTACAATAAAATTTATATTTAGTGGAACCACACCACTAAATAATTGGTGACCCCGACGTGATACAAAAAGAAAAACTAATCAACCCGAAGTAACAAAAACGAATTAACCCGATCCAACGTGATAAAAACGAATCAACCCGGAGTGACCAAAAGCAGCGACCCGTCCACCAGTCCAGTTTCTCCAACAGCAGCGACCCGTGTGATCAATATCAAAACGAAGTATTTCCGGAGCCTTCCCCAAGTCCAGTTTCCCTAGCTGAGAATTTTACAGCGAGATTCCCCAAGTCAAACAACATAGTCTAGAGGTTTTCCGTACCAGTCATTCTCGCAAAGATTTCAGACAGGTAAGCCATTTGATTTGTCGTTCTTTGGGGAATTGCATATAACCATTTCCAGTATCTTTTAATCGACTAAATAACAAACTAAACAATTTTACTGACATGACAGAAACAAATACTTTTTCCCCGGAAGGAATTGACTCCTTAGAAAATTTAAAAAATATTAGACTTCCAGCTTTCTGGTCATCAAAACCTGAACTTTGGTTCAAACAATTAGAAAGTCAATTTTTTATATATAACGTCAAAGCGGATAAAAGCAAATATCACATTACGGTAGCACACTTACCACCGGAAATTTTTAGCGAGGTTTATGATGTTATTAATAAACCACCAACAAGTGATTTATATATTTTTTTAAAAGATACAATTCTGAGTAGGTTAACATTGTCAGAGGAAGCACGTTTAAATAAATTACTGTCTAGTTCAGAATTAGGTGATAAAAAACCCTCTGCATATTATAGGGAACTCATGCAAATTGCTGGGGATAAAACAATAGATGAAAAATTATTGATTAAATTGTGGAGAAGAAAATTACCAGACGTAATCCAAATTGCTCTAACTTCTTCCAGTCAACAAGACATTTCTCACTTATTATCTTTGGCAGATAAAATTTGGGAAACACTTAGACAAAATTCAAATTCTATCAACGAAATTCAAAATCCCCTTAACGAAATGTCAAATTTAAATAAAACTATTACTAATTTCATAGATCATTGTCAAAATTCTTTCAAAAATATCTTAAACAAACAAATGGAATTTGAGAAAGAACTCTCCTCTCTTAAAAACAATTTTTCATCAGACTCCCAATATCAATGTCAATGTCAACGTTACAGAAACAGGTCGAATAGTCGTAATAGATCAGGGAATTCAAATTATCATCAAAATAGAATTCTTGATAAATCAAAAAAACTGTGTTTTTTCCACGAGAAATTCGGAAAAAACGCCAAAAAATGTAACGGTCCACCCTGTCTTTTATCAGATACTTTCAATAAAATTGACGTAGATTCAAAAAAACTAATTGCCCCAACCGTAAATAATTGTAATCTTACCAATAAGCTCTTTTCAAAACGCCTTTTTGTTTATGATAAAATTAATAAATTAAATTTTCTTGTCGATAGTGGAGCCGATATCAGTTGTCTTCCACATAATATATTTAGCAATCATAAAAAAGATAAAAATATAATACTTACTTCAGCTTCAGGTAACACTATTTTTACATACGGAAAAAATTTTTGAACGTTGACCTTGGTCTACGTCGAAAATTTCCTTTTCTTTTCACAATTGCAGATATAGCCAAACCAATAATAGGCGCAGATTTTTTATCTAATTTTGGATTGTTACTTGATTTAAAAAAACAAAAATTAATAGATAACGAAACTTTTATTATGTCCACCGGTAGATTACAAAACGCCAATCAGGAACTTCCAAAATTATTTACGGTTGAAAATCAATATACATCTTTTTTCAAAAAATACTCAAGCATTTTCTCATCTCCTAATTTTCATTCCGAAGCAAAACACGATGTAAAACATCACATAATTACCGAAGGTCATTTACCTTATTGTAAACCTCGAAGGTTAGATCCTCTTAAATACAAAATCGCTAAAAAAGAATTCGAAGACATGGTGGAATTAGGTATTTGTAGACCATCATCATCTTCAGTGACGTCGCCCATTCGAATTTCTACGTACTCCTTTCGGATTACGTAATGCATGCAATACATTTCAAAGATTTATTAATGAAGTCACCAGAGGACTCGAATTTCTGTTCGTTTATCTAGATGATATTTTAATTTTTAGCAAAAACGAGCAGGAACATCTAAACCACCTCGACACCTTGTTTAAAAGACTAGAAAAATTTGGCGTTAATGTCAAACCTTCTAAATGTATTTTTGGCGTGACAAAGGTTAATTTTTTAGGACACACTATTACTCCAGAAGGAATTTTACCATCTGACGAGCGAGTTAAAGTCATCGCAGATTATGAAATTCCTAAAACATGCAAACAACTACAGAGATTCGTAGGAATGGTTAATTTTTATCACAAATTTGTACCTCAATTCGCAAAAATTTTAAACCCATTACACGAACTTATAAATTATTTAAATCAAAACAAAATAAAAAACATTGAAAATTGGCCAGAAAATTGTCAAGAATGTTTTAAGAAAGCAAAAGATTTGTTAATTAAAACATCCTTGCTTAACCATCCTAAAGAAGGGGCAAAATTAATCTTAACCACAGACGCTAGTTCAACAGCTATAGGTAGTACCTTGGAGCAAGTGGTTCAAAATGTCAGACAACCTTTAGCATATTTTTCTAAAAAATTAACCAAAAGTCAGCAAAACTACAGTGTTTTCGATAAAGAACTTTTTGCTATATACGAATCTATTAAACATTTTCGCTACATGTTGGAAGGCGTAGATTTTCAAGTATTTACAGATCACAAACCTATCGAAAAAGCAATTTTTTCAAAAACAGAAAAGTCACCACGACAATTTAGGTATTTCGAATACATTTTACAGTTTACAAACAAAATTAAATACGTGGGCAGCAAAAATGTAGAAGCTGCAGATTTCTTGAGTCGAATTGAGCATGATCAAATTGATAACATAAATTTTACTCTCCAAGATATTTTCAACGAACAAAATTCAGATATAGAGCTAACTAATCTCTTACAAAAGCAAAATTCTTTAAATAAAAATAATATATTTCTTAAACAAATCAAAATGGAAACACACAACTTTAGTATTTGGTACGAGGTTTCTACTAATAGTCAACGCATATACATTCCTAAAACATTACGTTACAGTGCTTTTCTTAAAGTACATAACGTAACTCATTTAGGCATCAAAGCTACTACAAAAGCTATTAAAAAAATTTACTTTTGGCCTCATATGAACAAAAACATAAATATATGGACGAAAACATGCATTCAGTGTCAAAAATCAAAAATTTTTAAACATACCAAATCTAATATAGGTGATTTCAGTGTTCCTGAAGGTAGATTCCAGCACATTCACATTGATTTAGTAGGCCCGTTAAAACCTTCAAAAGGATGTACTTACATTCTAACAGTAATCGATAGAGTCACTAGATGGGTAGAAGCTTATCCACTAAAAAACATTGAATCACACAATATCATCAATACCTTAATAAATCAGTATATCCCACGTTTCGGAATTCCTTACAAAATTACACACGATCAAGGCACTCAATTCGAATCAAGCATGTTTAAAGAATTTAGCAAATTATTAGGTTTTCAAAGTTTGCACACCACTCCTTATCATCCACAAGGAAACGGGATGATTGAAAGATTTCATCGAACTCTTAAATCAGCCCTGATGGCAAAACTTACTTCAAATAATTGGAAAGACGAATTGCCTTTGATTCTTCTAGGTTTGCGATCTGCTATTAAAGAGGACTTACAATGTTCATCTGCAGAACTTGTTTTCGGACAAACTCTACGTATTCCTGGTGAATTCTTTAATAATTCTAAAGAAAACGTAGATACCCAATCTATTTTAATTAAACTTCGTGAAATTTTTAATAACATTAAACCATCTCAAGTGCAAAGGCACGGTTCAACAAAAACATTCGTTCATCCAGATTTAAATAACGCAGAATTTGTTTTCTTAAAAGTTCCCGGTATCAAACCGAGCCTTACAGCGCCATATGAAGGTCCTTTTAAAGTAATTTCTAGAAATGAAAAAGTTTTTAAGATCTTGAAAGACAACCGCGAAAAAACCGTTAACATTGACATGACTAAACCAGCGTTTTTGTTAAACGAACAAATCAATGATACACAGATACCAACCACAAAGACAAAAAAAGTCACTTTTTCTATCAATAATTTAGAACACTTTTAATTCAATTTTACGATTTTAGTTTTTTTTTTGTTAGAAGGGGAGTATTTGTGGTGCACTTGTCTGGTTACGACGAGCACACAAAATGGGTACATTCAGGAGGTCCCAGCGGCTGAGATCGCTTAGTAAGGAGTCTCTCTGAATGTAGCGCTGCTTGAAAGCTATTCAACAGCGGCTGACTGTTTTGCTCAGCGTAGAAATTTGTCGCTTTCTAAAAAGCGCATCGCGATTTTGACATTAATGACATATCGAAATTGGGTTATGTAGGTTTGTGTTGATCTTAATTATATTCTAAGGTGTTGATTGTTGGGATAAGATTTATCCAATTGATAATTGAAGATTATTATTGTAGTTTTGTACATGAACACAATAGATATATAAAAACCAAAATAAAAATTGGGTTATGTTTTCAAATGTTTTGACTTTTGTTCCGCTGTCAGTGAGCCACGCATTCAGGCGAAACGAAGGCGCTTATTAACAGCGGCCACAGCATGCTGAGTGGCTAGATCTAGCCGCTGGGACCTCCTGAATGTACCCAATGACTCCTATCACTTTTGACTTACATTCTAATCATATTTTGACGTTATTTCAAGTTGACAGTTTTATGACATTATTTTATTTTGTGGTTATATGGTTATATGCAATTTTTCTTGAGTGACAGTCATTTGGCATTTCCTGTCAATGCCAGTTCTCTCTGATAAAAAAGAAGAGGAAACCAGGGATCCAAGGAGGCAGGAAGCTGGAGAATCACCAGAGGAACGTCGCTAGGGAGATTATTGATGAGAAGAAGAAAAAACGAGGAGTTGAAAAAAGATTGTCATATAATTTTCATATAATTTTATACAGTATTTTTTTTTAAAGAAATGTATTAAAATATAAAGTTTTTCTTTTACAATAAAATTTATATTTAGTGGAACCACACCACTAAACTGCTAATCCGATATAACAAAACTTCATCCATTTACGAAAATTTAGTGAGCCTTCAAGGCATGTTCAATAAAGTTTCATGACGTAACCGAATCACCAAAACTGGAAAACAACTTCTACTAATTTAGCAACCATTGCATTTCTCCTCCTCACTACGCCGCATCAGTAATATTTCAATTTACAATACTCTCGTCGTTGGATTGGAAAAATAGATCCTATGGAGTGACCTGCCCGATCTCCTGACTTGAACTCTCTAGACTTCTTCTTGTTGGGAGATCTTAAGTCCAAGAGATTTGTGACAGCCTGAAAATTTGACTTACTTGTCAACAACTTTTAAATGAGTGTCGTCAAAGAAAATCATCCAATGTATCTCTGGAAATTTTCCAATCACTATGGGATAAGAAATATACGGGGGTCCGTCTGAGGTGGAATACCCTGTATATAATATGAAGACTCAATCAAAGCAAACAGTTTTATAAGTGAAAAAATGTCATGATCTCCTCTTTGAAATTTTATTTGCTGATCATCTAGATTTATAGTTCTTCAAGAAAATCTAAATTTTGTTTTTTATTGCAAATAGAATTTTAATTTGCTAATCTCACGATGAATTTTAATTCCAACCAAACATTTTGATAAAATAGAGAAACTTTATTCCTGTGAATAATAGCTATTTTATGCTCTGGTATAATTTATTTAAATTTAGTATCAATAAAACTGACCTTCTGACGTTTATCTTATGCAGACAAGAATTTACTGTGTGATTTATGTGGAGAGAAACATAAATAACCAAAGTTAAGACAGCTATAAATAAGGGAGGTTTAAATTTTTTTAATACTTTAAAAGTGGATTTGAAATTTTAGCTGTTATCTAAAAAGGGTAATAATTTTAGTTTTTCGATTCCAGAAACGAAATCATCATCAATCATCAATACACTTTTTTTATTCTCTTTTAAAAATATTAAATAAACCTTAAGAACATTAAAAATAGAACTTTTTAAACAAAACTTTTTAAACAAACCTGATGTTGATTAAGTAGTATTAAGACTAGATCAAGTATGGAAGAAATAAGACATAACAATATTAAAGCCTGGATGTTATTAGCACAGTATAACTGTGCAACGATATAGAAAAACCGAAAAAAAACTTTATCATGCTAAACAATGTCATAAGTGCAATTTTTTTTTAAATGGAGGTTTAATTACCAATATTACTAAAAATGTATAAACTATCTGTGGCAACAAAGTCAGAATTGTATTTCAATAATCTACCCCTATATATCGCTTATATCTTTGTGGAAATAAACGATCGATCGACGTGTGTGGAGCTATATTGTCACAAAGGTAAATATGACAAAACACATTAACTTATTTTGGGGAAACAACTACTGAAATGCATGTTTAAATTTTGGAAGCTTGATTTTATTGTCATTATTGGGTCAAAAAAGACGTAAGTGTATTTTCTGACTTTGTTTTAGGAAGAAAGAAAGATGATCTGTTGAAGTTATTAAATAGTACCTAATATTGTGCCTAAGTACCTATTACGAAACTGTTTATAGATCTTTGTTTTCGTATTTTATTAAATATTAATAAGAAATAAATAAATTAATCCCCTGCAAAGAGGTTGAAATTGTGTTTTATCATATTCAATATTTAAAAATCTTTAAAAGGCTCTCCTCAACATTTTATAGATTTGCACTTACGACATGGTTTCTCCGAAGGTGGGATATGTCTTATCTATGTATAAAATGAAGACTCAATCAAAGTAAACAATTTTATAGTAAAGAACTTCCAAGATATATTATTTGTTCATTAACTACTTTAAATTGTTGATCTGCTATGTATCTTTTTATTTCAAGTTCAACAAGAAAATCTAAATTTTGTCACAAATGTGTAGTATTTGAATGCCATTGGTGCGTATGATTGAGTTTGGATGTTCAAGTAGGTGTTTTGCATAGTTCTAACCTAACCTAACCAAATAGTTAGTTTGTTGTTGGTGTTCATTGAATTTCTTTGTGTTTGACCTATATTTCTAGCATTACATTTTGGGCAATTAATTTTGTAAATATCAGATTTTTTTAATTTAGGTAATTTTGTTTTCACATTTAACAATTTTCTGTCAACATTATTTTGTGTTTTAAATGATATTAATGCTGATGTTGCCGAAGGAATTTTGTTTGAAATTATATTGGAAATATTTCCACAAATATGTAATATTTTTATAACTTTTAATTTTTTTTTTATTTTGTTAAGGAAATATTAGTTCTAGTGACAATTTTTATTTTTTCTTATTAATTAATTTATTTATCAAATATAATGGAAAGCCATTAAATGTAGCTATTTGTTTTATGATCTAAATTTCTTTATCAAAGTTATTTTTATCCATTGGAATTAAAAATTCTCTATGTATCATAGAATTATAAGCTGCTAATTTATGTGTTATAGAATGATTTGAATTAAATGGCATGGTTACATCTGTTTGTGTTGGTTTTCTGTAAATTGAGTATTTTGTTGAATTACTAATTCTTTCCATTTTTATATCTAGAAAATTAATTGAATTCTTTTCAACTAAAGTAAAATTAATTTTAGGATGCAAGGTATTAATTATAATTTAAAAATATATCTAACTGTCGTTCGCTATCTACAAAACCTGCTGACACATCATCAACATATCTACCTATATCAAAATACAATATTGTTTTTATAACTAGAATTAAAGATTTTGGTTTCTAAATTATCCATAAAAATATTTCCTAAAATTGAAGAAATAGAACTTCCCATTGGTAGGCCCGTTATTTTGGATGTATACTTTGTTATCAAAAGTAAAATAATTTTGATTAATGCATACATTAAATAGATCAACTATATCTGATATAACTGGATGGATATTTCTTTCATCTACTAGCTACTAGCTACTACTACTAGCTGAAATTTCAAGATTAATATAAAATCCATTATAAGGTTATCAATGAAAATTTACAAATTTAATTTAACCATAGGTTAAACACCACTGAGTTACATATTTGAAAATATATAAATTTGCATACATAGTTTTTACAAAATAACTATGTTTGGTCTACTGTTCCAAAACATACTGATATTTTGTTACCTGTGAAATGATATACCGGTTTCCTTTTTCCCGCTATTACTACTAGAATTGTAAGGAAAGCAGTTTACCATGTTTATACAGTATTTACACAAAAATAGTTCAAAATTCTCTTAATAATTGCACAAAATCGAATGAGTACCAAAATGGCGTTATGTATCCCCTCTTTTGCCTAATCTAAGAGTTACCTTTATCTTATTTTGTTATAATTAGGTTTTTTTGATCTACTTTGTTTTTGATTGATTTTAAAGCTAAAATGTCATTTTTAATAATTTGACTTTTAAATTTATTTGGTTTTTGCATGATTGATCATTTTTGACTGTTCACCATGACAGATTTTACGTCAGTAGGTGACATTTACTAGCAACTCGACGGTAAGTAAGTCACTTTACGTCTTTTCATCGATTCTTAAATTCTTGCCTTCGCACCATTTTTAAAACTTTGGTAGGTATTTTGATAACGGACGTCGAACGTTAAGGGTAACTGATCTTAGCCAATAATTGGAGTCGTCGCTCCGCTCCTATTAATGCGTCTAATAAGATTTTATTTCCATTTTTTCATAAATAAATTTATATTTATAAAAGTGTACCTATAGTAACAACAAACTAATTTAAATATGTTTTTAAAATTTAATTCAAACTGTATAATTACTTTATTTGAACGTTTGTATAGGATTTTTACGATAAGTTGACAATGACCTCAGAGCATAAAATTTTGCGGTGTTGTCATGCAGAGTTGTTTTCTTTCATCTAGGTTAATGGACTAGGAAAGTGTGACGTCAAAATTTGTGTTCTATGCTGTCGAACTGTGAAATGTCAATGAAATTTTTCCAAACAGGAACATTATAATTCTCCAGAAGTAGCTTTTGTTTCAGTTATTTTATTATTTTATACATTAAAATATAACACAAGTATCATAATTAAATACATATAAGCAAAGTCTTTTAAAATTCAACTTTTAAAGTACCTTTTTTAGTAATTATTCTTAAAATTTATGAAAATGCACAACTTTGAAGGTTAGATTATAATGTTTTTACGAAAATTGTTCGTATATCTACTTTAGTGATATGTAAAATATATGAATGAACACTTACCAATGAAAAACAGTAAGTAACTCCCAAATATCAAGAAAATACAATAAAATAGTCAATAACACCTATAAAACATACATTAACAAAAGTTGTTTGGAATCTTTTGGTTTGACACCTACGTCACCACTTTCCCAGTCCATTGGTAGTGCTGTGCTAATTCTAAATGTCAAACGTGTACAATACAATAATGACGCGTGGCAATTGGCTCGTGGCAACAGCGCGAATTGTTACCAATCTGTACACGTTTAATTTTCCTAGCTCTTACAAGTAAATCTCATCTACTGTCAGTTATTTTTAAGTTACTTTGTTGGCAATATAATTAACTAGGAATGACGTCATGGTCAACTTATCGTAAAAATCCTATAGAAATATATTGTATGATATACGTTATTAGAAATAAAATAGTCCATAAAAATTGATAGCAAATGTTTAATACAGAATAAAACAATTATTTAGTTTTTACAAAACTATGTAATACATTTTGACGTTATAGATAGTAGTATATTCCTCAGTGGCCTCTCGCTGGGTAGTCCAAAGTTTATGATTTTATTTTAAATGTTAATTTTATTTTATCACCAATTTGGTAAAATTATAAATAAAATTGTTAAAAATTTTTAAATTAAAATTATATTATAGTTTAATAAAAACTTATTTTTTGGATTTTTTCTTAAGTGGGTCGTTATGTGTTTTCGTTTGAAAATTGAATTTTTAAAATAAAAATGCTTATTACATTTTCTTCAAGTAGAGAATAAGCTTGAGTTTATTTTCACATTGTGCATTGCAGGATTAAATAAAGAACCAAATTGAGAGATTCTCAAGTATTCCTTTTAGTTTGAAGCATAACAAACAAATTTCACTAGCTAGTATGGGATTAGAGACCAAATATTCATCAATTGAAAATATAATTAATATTAAATTAATGAAATAGATTATGAATATTATGTAGGTACCTTCTTTTCCCATATCGATTTTAAGGTCTGTGGTTAATATGAAAATAATCGTCGGTTGAGTAAATAAAACAACATATTAGATATAATTTTTTTAATCTATTATTATGTTTATCTACAAAAAATCATAGAACATCCTATACTATATGTGATAAATTTTTTATTTTTATTGTTTTTGATATCACGATTTGTGTATTTTACAATGTAATATACAATGTAATATACATTTGGAAATTCGGAACAGGAATATGATTAAAACTATTTTTTCTGTCAAATGCATTAAAATGTGTTAGTAGCTAAGTGGCATTTACTATTTATCAGTTTTTGAAAATGTTAAGCGTGTTTTACATTTTATTTGACTACAAATTAGGTTCGTTCCAACAAGAGTTCGAAACTATCAGAGATTGTTATGAGCATGCGTATGTGCATTTTAGCGTTCCAACAACAATCTGTTACAGTTTGGTGACTGATAGTAAGCTGTTCCAACGTTACATGCAAACGGTTTGAAAACTGTCATAAGAGTTTGTGAATTTGTTAGGAACTATAAATCAGACGCAAGCGCAAAGGAAATTTGATCATTCGAGACCAAGTGTTTGTCCATTTAATTCAACTTTTAATCTTTTTCGCGTATTATATAATTATATCGTGAGGAGATCTATTTAATATAAATATGAGTTACAGTGGCTTGGATGAAAATATTGGCAACAGCGATTTATTAGACGAAAGTATTGGAGCATTCCACAGTGAAGACGAATCCAGTCATGTTCTCGAGTAAATAATTGAGGAAATTGGTGTTCCCCGAAAAGTACGGAATGCGGGAAAATATTTTCCACTTGTTGCACTTTCATGTGTTAAATTTTAAACTAGTACTACAGTGTTCCAACAGAACAGTTTGGACTAGTTTCAAATTTCATCAAATGCGCGCATGCGTAGAAACAAATTTGAAAACAATCCGAAACACATCCCTGATTGTCTGTTGGAACGAACTTATTAGGTTCACACATGATTAAAAAAAGGGCTATGAGTGATAGCCCAAAGAAAACTTTTAGTTTTATTTAAAAAAAGAGTTTCATTTTCATCTAAATGTCACAAATTAAAATTTTATATTTTAATGAATATGAACTATTTACGTATTAATAGGGTACGTATTGAATAGTAATAAGGTAAGTAGTAATGGTACACTTATTTGTTTTAAAATGTTTCATAAACATTAAATATTTAAAATTTATAGTTTCTAGCAAAAATTTTTTATTTGGCAAAAATACGAAAAAAAACTCAAACTAGTGGTTTTCTCAGTATTAAGCATTTGATATAAAATTAATAAAAAAACTTTCTTAAAACATTTATTTATTTTTTGTAACTTGTTGCCTACGAATTTCAATATTTACCAAGTTTAGGGTGATTATTTTTTTCATCTGTCAAAATATCACAGTTTTTTGATATCTTCCAATGAAAACGCGTAATCTTTAATGTTTTGTCCTAAATGTTAGCCATTCATTTTGTTTTATACTGGTAAAACCACTAGGCGTTTTATTAGTACAATTGATAAAATCATAGGACTGTCAAAAAGTCAATAACAATATTGAACAATTAATTATCAAGTTTATAAGTAACTGTAAATTAATATTGATTTATATTATCTAAATATTCTAAAATATATTTTTTAATATTATCACAATTCAATTCATCTAACCGACAATAAAAAATCAAATAAGTAGGTACCTACTTTAAAACTAATCTGGTTCTGCGCAAACACTTTTAGATAAGTACTTACCGATAAACGTGGTCTTGTAGGTAAACTTTAAATAGATATACTTAATAATTTTCATTTTGGCAATTTTCTCTTAATATAATCATGTAAATAGGTATAAAAATAAATATTTATTCAAATTATAACTGTGTTTTTACGGTGCTCACGACAACTGACAACTGTCAATACTATCTAGTGCACAGGTTAAATCAATGGGAGGGGAACCAGATAAATTTATAAAACTCTTATTAAAAGAAGAAATAAATCCATTCAAAACATTTGTGAGTTGCCCTCTTCTCTATAACACCACCGCATGTTGTTACCCCTCCTATTTACTTATCCTGCCAGTGTAGCCGTAGCCCTAACCTTAAGAAGAATCAGTACTAATATTTAAATTTTAGCAGAAACTGCAATCTTCCTAATTTTTTGTTAAAATTATTGAAGGATAAAAAGAATGTGAGTATTTTTTCTTAAAAAATAATGTATTTAGTAAATATAGTCTGTGTTTGTAAACCCCCTTCCGTTTTGTCTCTTGATCTTTAATGTTTTAAATTAAATCATGGGTAGGCAACATAAAATACACGCAATTTGAATTTAAATCTTCTGAATCTTTACTTTTTATATGTAAAAATGGAGTCTAAAAACCAAAATGGATTAAGCGAAAAGATATCAATTAATTATTAAATAAAGTGGTTTTTGTACAGAATGTTTAAAAATAGTTATTTGTGTACCAAGGCCGTAATGTTGATCTTTTTTGGCCGAATCTGAAATTTGCGGCCGAGGCGTAGCCGAGGCCAAGCAAATTTCAGGTGAGGCCAAAAAAGATCATACGGCTGAGGTGCACACAAAATTTTTTAAGCGAGTGTCTCATCAAATAGGTAACAACTTTTTTTTAAAATTTTGTTTCTAAACAGAGACGAAACTGGAAGATTAGATTCAAATTTTTATTAACCAAATGAAAAGTGTATTATTAAGTAACAAAGATGTGTACAGAATTACTTACATACTTACTTACAGTAAGTATGATAAACAGAAGTTGGGTCATAACGAAGTTAATAAATTAGGGCATTATTTTGCTATTAATTGTTATGTTAAATGTACATTTACTACATTTTGAAAATGTAATACCACTTTTAGACATGACATTGTTAACAAACATTTCATTTTCTTGATTTTCCGTAGCAATGGTTTTTGCTGGAAAGCTGCTTACTGAAGTACCATTTAATTCAATTTCTTTGGAATTATTTTGAACCTTTTCTTTTGTTTTATGGGTAAATAACCCAAACATGCAAATTAAGTGTGTCTATTAAGCCGCCTTCATAATTTGACAATCTTAATATCGGACGTGGAAATAACTCAAATAAGCAAATTAAATGTGTCTAGTAGGTTGCCCTCATAATGACTTTGTTTGCAAAAGCGGCCGTAAAGTAAAAAAGCGGCCGTAAAGTAAAAAAGCGGCCGTAAAGTAAAAAAGCGGCCAAAAAAGATACACTTTAGGGACGTTAATAGATCCGTAAAACTTCATTTTTTGTGACACTCGCTTAAAAAATAATTTTCTCAAATACCACTTGTCCTGTAAAATTTTACAGGATAAATTTTTATTTTTCAGATTTTAACTTTTTTATTTTAGGTAAAACTACTTAAAAAAACTCGTCCTTGGTACTAGCGATTTTATCACATTTCAGTTTGTTTTCGTATTTTTGCCAAATAAAAAAGTTTTCGTCGAAACTAAAAATTTATCGATAAAATTTAAGGATTGACAGTAGTAAACGATCAGAGCGATTTGTTTACTTTGATGACGTGCAACGATATTTATATTGAACGAGGTATAAATAGCCATATACATATTTAAAAGTTTAAACAATCATATCTATTTAAGATACATGTGGAAATTAGTAAAATACAATATTTTTCCTACTGCAATATACAGAATTAATGTCACTTGCCAGCGAACAAGGTCATAAAAGTTGAAAGAAAAATATCAAAGCTTTCGCTTTTGTATAATTTGAGTATTCTGTGAAGATAACATTATAATAACAAATAGGTCAAATCTATCAGTGACAACACTAAATGAAGGTGTTTCATTGGAAGCAAACCAAAAAAAAGCAAGGATGAATTTTTTACTTCCGGTACCGCTATCCCTTCTTGCATAATATTCACACCTTTTTCTTAACAATTCTAAATATATTTGTGACAGAATTAGACAAAACTTGAAAAAAAAGTGTATAAAAGCCCAACATATAACAAAGGACCCCGCACTTTTCTTATGGAAACGGGAGCACCGTCAAATTGTCTGAATGTTTGATATTTACTAATATTTGATGAAAAGTCTCCATGGGCCCAACCTTACCATATGGCTAGATTTTGAGATACAGGGCGTTGAAGTTCAAAATCCCGACTTTTTTAAAACGGTCCCCCGGTCTTTCGCTGCAAAAAGGACCGGAATTGCATCGCCCTTCCACTTTTTAAGTAAGGGGGTGGGCTGGCCTTCAAAAGTATTACTGATTCACTCTACGACATAATTATATTTGTCTAATATAAATTTCTAATATACGCTAAACGGCTTCCCATTGAAACGTTTGTCTTTCGCAAATCGTTTGCTTATCTATATCGTACCCTACATAAAAATTCATGAGCGTAGAATGTTTTTAATATTTTATATTTATTTTGGTAGCATGTATGGATTTGTATACAAATTTTACTTGACGCCCAAATAAAATATTTTATTGAAAAAAATTTTAATATTTTATTAATAATATACAGGGTCATTTCTGGTAGGAAAATTTATGAAAGGTGTTTAAAATTTTTGTATAGATTAGGATCGTTTTTAAATTACATGATAATATTAAAATAATTTTTATCCCAAAATGGAAACCTAAATAAAAGTAATAGGTATTTTTTTGCATATCGTCATTGGAAAGGTAAAAGGTCTAAAGTGACATATTGGTAGATTTTCCGGGAAGCGTTTTAAAAGATCAAATTAAAAAAAATATGTAATGAATTGCCTATCATTAGGTTTTTATTGACTATCAGATATATTGATTTTTTTAGAAAATTGACATAGGAATGATTTTCTTCAAAACCAAATAATTCAATGGTTAATTGTCCCTTCAATCAAATTGCACTTTAACTGTTTTGTTAGAATAAAGTACAGTTGCTTAAAGGATTATACAATTTTATTATGAGTGGGGTAAAACATCTTTTTGTAACTCTTATACAAGTAACCAGGGTATCGAAAATCAAAAATACTATCTAATGGTGTATTATAAAATTTACCCTAATCAGAAATTTGTATAACAAAATCAAGGCGTTTTTAATAATTATTGCTTTAATTTTGGGAGCATCCAGAACAAAATAATATAGTAAACATTGCAAAATATTTGAGCTAGAAGTTTCATATAACTACTAATACACACACATAATAATAGTTTTTAAAAAAGGACACATCTTATTCTTTATATTATTTCTAAATATACAAATAGGTACAAACATAAAAACAGCAAACATGCTACTAACTGGGAACAAAAAACTTTTCATTCATCCTATTTAAAACAAAGAATATAACTCCAACCTATATGTCTTAAAATAATAATAAACTTAAAACATTTCATCTAAGGATTGTGTTTAACTTAACAATAAAAATATAAAATAGTAGATATCTTCTGTTCTATCTTCTTTTGTTAATTTAATTAATTGAGTTTTCAACAGTATTTGGATTAACAGTTAAAATCAACAATTAATTATATCGATTAAAATAACGTACCTATCTTGTAGAAACACATAAATGTTATAAAACTGATTTTACTAACAAAAGCTATTTTTCTTATATCCTGAGAACGCAAAGTGGATAAAAATAATACTCTCTATGAATATTAAATAGGGCAAATGGACTAACAGGCAAAACATAGTTATATAGGTACATCATATCAGATTGATTAACCAACAAAATGGTGAAAAATAATTAATTAATTTTGCACTTTTCCCGAGATTGATTTTTTTAAATTACCCATTATTATCATAATTCTTTAGTTAGTTAGTTAAATAAATAACTTAAATAAGCCACACCCCGAAAGTAAATTACGATAGGTACAATTGTTTTCGCTAGGATTGCTAACCAAAACTGATAACAGGTATAATAAAATATATTTCCAATTTATACTGATGGACCCGACGCCTCTGAACCCTTTAGATGCAACTCTAATAGTTCGAACGCATTACTACTGGCGACAGCACATAATGAAGCACTTAATGCATTTTTCTTAAATCCCTTTTAAATGTTAGTTAGAGCGGATCAAAAATTTTAAAATGTTATATAGAAATGTGGAAACTTAAAATTTTTAAAAACTTGCACTTAAATATCAAAGAAAACCAAATTTTAATTAGTTAATTAATAAAAAAGTTAGCAGGAACCTAGTAAATGAAAGCCTAAAGAACGCTCTTAAATATTTTTTGATATTACTGCCATATATATTAAGACAAAATACATACCTAATAGAGAAAATAAAATATCTGTTGTTTACAGGGTGATTCGTGCTTTCACAGACCTGTTTTTGTTAAAATACGTATTTTTGCAGTAGAAAAAAACATCAAATATCATTAAAAAAATCACCGTCAAAGTTTCTGAATATTGGATATAGTGTAGATCTCGATGTCCTCGTTAAAAGTTCTTATAGGTAAAATTAGATCCTATGACTACTTTTCTAAATATTAAATGTTTAGTCTGAAAATAACATTTTTTGGTAATACAATATAAATACAAAAAAAAATTAATATTGTAAATTAAATATTTTTACACACTGTGTTAGATTATATTGCAACGTTGTATTATTGGGTGGTAGGCTATAAAAATTCAAACCTATAGGGTGATCCAAAGTGTGTACCAAGTATTACAGTTTTTTATATTTATTGATTTTATTGTGGTGTGCATTGAATAAATAACAAATAAGGCCGCTACCGACCGGGTAACTGAAATAAGCAAATTCGCAAAACCTATGAAACAAAAAAAAATGATAACAGGTTTTTATGACCAAGTAATTTTTCTACTGAGCAATTCTTTTAAGGAATGTATTAACTTATTAACGGTTTTAATAATATCAGTTTTACTGTGACCCTTTTAAGCTTGAGTTAAAAAAGATGGAAGATTTAGTCGTTTGACTGTATAAAGGACCCAACAATGATTTATTATTATCGCCGATGATGCCGTACTGGTCTAAAAAGAAAAACAGCTAGGGAAGAGCGGCTCCTTACAATTGCCGTATTACGGGACCGGGCCCAAACCGCTAGAATGCTCCAAGGACATCTCCAGTAAGGTCAACGATCAGCAATAAGTCTTTCCACTGTGAGGAGAAGATTAAAGGAACAAGGATTAACAGCTTGCAGTTCAGCAACAGGCCCCTACTTTCCACAGCTCACAAAATACGAAGACTTGATTTTGCTCGTGAGCACATCAATTGGACAGTAGATGATTGAAAAAGGTATTGTTGACAGATAAGTGCAGAATGTCCATTTATGGCAAATACAAAATAAAGTGTATAGACGGGTTGAAGAACGTTATGCTGACTGCACTTGGGCTAGAAGAGTTACAGAGTACCTTAAAAAGGTAAATATTCCAAAAATGGACTGGCCTGCTCAAAGTCTGGGCCTGAATCCGATTAAGCATATATGGAGCCTCTCCAAAGAGATATTCAAAACATCAATTCCATGCCGAGACGAAAGAATGCCTAGAATACCCATTACTAAAACTGATATTAGCTTTGTCTTGAATAAAATTAATAAATAAAATAATAAATAAACATTTCTTATTTTCCAAATAAGGGTCGCTAATTTTTCGGGTGAACCAAACTTATAAAATTATAAAAATCTGTAATTTTCTTGAGAACAGTAAATAAGTAAACGGTTGAACGAAACTTTCTTTATCTTTATTCTTTCACGGTACAATATACCCAAAAAATAAAATAAACAAAATTTTCATAACAAAAATATACAATACAAACAATAAGGCAAGGCCCACATTGAGACACATGCGACGCAACCCATGCAGGGTAGCACAAGTGACGAAGTCCACGAAATTTGTGCGTTGTGTCATTTGAATGCATATTGTCATAAAAGCTGTGTTTTTTCTTGCACTAATAGTAATTAAACATAATTTAAACATTTTCTGATGGAAAATTTATTGCTAGATTTAAGTTCTGAGTCAGATTCGGACGCAGATTGGGAATCGGAAATGATGCTGTACGACCTCTCAAAAAAAAAAGAAATAAACCTTATTGGCAATTACATGGAAAAAAGGCAAAGTCATGGCGAATTTAATTTAGCATCTGAATTCTCGGACTCAAAGTTTACAAATTATTTCCGGCTAAATAAAAATCAGTTTGTATCATATAGAACAGGAAATTTTTTCACAGCCTCAATAAGTTCTTCCTGCATTTTTTGCAATTATTTTGCCATGCACGCTTACGAAATCTATGTTTCGAACACTGGGCAACACATGTCTGGTTTGACACATTCATGGCCTATGCTGTGCTGCGTCTTAATATGCGCGCGTGCATTGCTGAGTTCATGATACAAAAACGTGGCTTGTGCTACCCTGCGTGGGCTGCGTAGCGCAGGTCATTAAGTCCTTTCACGAACATTAATATCGTGTGGGTCCACCCCTAGCTTGCCTTAGTGCTGTCACTCTATTTGGCTTGGTCCTTATTAAATTATTAATAAATTGCTGAGGTATGTTTCCCCATATTCTCTGCAAGGCATTGGCGAGCTGTTCTGTTAGGGCGTGCATTATCGTCGATAAAGACAAATTGTTCGCATATTGCACCAGAACATGGTACACATATTGGCTCTATAACCATGTCCCTATTTCGTATAGCGGTCATTGCCATATTCATTAATACCACTAAATCAGTGCGACTAAAATGTTAATATTGTAAAATCGATTTCCTACAATTCTGGTTAAAGAGATAGCATATAAAAAGAAGCATATAATAGCATATAAAAAGAAGAAAAAAACTACAAGAACAATTTACTATAAACAGAGTTTACTGATAGCATGAAACGTATATTTAATAAATATCCACTTTAATTATTGAGCAGTGTAGAAATTGTAAAATAAATAGGTATGCCTGCTTCAAATAGTTTCTGTTAGCCTTGATAAGTTTTAAAAAATTACTTTTTATCAAGACAACAAATTAGAATAGATAGTAATAAATTACATCAAAGTTTTATTTGAATGTTTTAGTTGTTCAATTTAAGTTATTGCAAGAAAGAGCGTTATGGGAACAGATGGGAACATATTCCATTCTCCTTTAGGGACAGAAAGTGATGAGTTTTTCGAAAGAAGATAAGATTGTCAGACGAAAAAATAGCTTGGGAATAAAAAGATGAAAGGCGATTAAGCCGATATATATATTTATAAGGTAAAGAACTGTATATTGTGTGTAAGCCGAAAAAATAATTTTGTAACAAAATATATACGAGATAATGGACTCACTCTCGCAACAAAAATTGGTTTATTATAATAAATGGAACAAAAAATATGATTACAATAGATTGAGAATAATTAAATTTATTGAACTAACCCTTACATAGTGAAAGTCCACCTTATTAAACAAAGAACTTTCACTATTTATTTAAAAAGTTAATTTTTTTTACTTAACTGTTTATTGTGTTTTAAAAAACTGACATGTTCTCCATTTTTATTATCTCAGCAGTCAAATTTTAATTAATTTTTTTAAATAAGTTAATTCTGAGTTAAAAGTGTTAATGTAAATATACTGTAATTATCATTTTGAATTATTTAGAAGTAAAGATTATTTGGAGAAGGTTCCGATTAACTCCCATTAGAATTTCATTACCAAACGGAATTAAAAAATCGTGTCCAGAAGTTGCGCATGCGCATTGATTTTTTTCTACAAAACGCGAGTTTTTTATGCCGAATTGTCTCATATACCCGTATATAATCTTTTGACCTAACCTAAACTAAACTAACTTAACCTAATCTAACCCCAATGCCTAATTGTCTCATATCCTCGGTTTGCAGCATAAAGTAACTGACATTTTTTTAGAATTGTGTTTTATGAGAGGTACCTAACTACGAGTTTTCAATAGTTCTATATATGCATAAAGTAATTAAGTGTGAATACAGTCACTGCTAATAATAAATTTGAATAACTAACTATGAGGTAAAACAATATTTCAAAACATTAAGTCATTAAGCTACTTTCTTTAACTCGATGTATTGCAAAATGTTAATGTCACTTAATGACTTTATGATGCAAACCGACGATATACCCGTATATAATCTTTTGACCTAACCTAAACTAACTTAACCTAACCTAACTGTGTTAATACCAAGGCGAAATTCTGATGGGAGTTAATCGGAACTACAGCCGATTATTTTTTTGAATTAATAATAACTTGTAATTGATTGAATAATTTAAGTTGATTAACGGACTTAATCAATTGCTTCTGTTGGTAAATGAGTAAATTAAACACAATGGACTAGTTTAGTAGGATCATATTAATCAAAATGATAGCAATATATATTTAGGATAAGATACCTACTTACTTATATTGGTATTCAATAAATAATTAGTAAGTTTTAAACGTAGCGCCAACTAATAACCAATAATGAAGTGTGTTTAAAAGTCAACGTTGTCACAGTTTAGCTACGTTCGTTTCAAGTATTCTCAAAGAACTGGTGGCACAAAACACCGTGTTCTGTGACTAACTGATTGTACCAGTTGACAAGATATATGACAGGAGAGAAAATCGTGTTTATCTGTAATAAACAAACAAGACCCCTATTCTTGACGGTGATAGAATAGAACAGCCACTAGAAAGTGGGCGTGGTTCTATTGAAAATGCCAAAACCGTATTCTTGAAATTCGTTCTCTCACTGTACCGATAGAAGGGTTGCTCCCCGAGAGAACAATTACTTCTATTGGTTATTTTTGAAGGAACCGCTATAACACCAAGAGAAGGTGTTAGGGAAAACCTAACCTAACCTAACCTAACCTAACCTAACCTAACCTAACCTAACCTAACCTAACCTAACCTAACCTAACCTAACCTAACCTAACCTAACCTAACCTAACCTAACCTAACCTAACCTAACCTAACCTAACCTAACCTAACCTAACCTAACCTAACCTAACCTAAGCTTTTTAATTAATTAAGTTCAATGATTAGAAAAAAAAATTAATACTGCTGCGTCTAGGGCATAAAGATGAACCATATATATCTTAATCTGACGCGCTTGAGTATTTCAAAATGGCGATTTTTTTGTTGCAAATTATAACGGTCGCGAGTCTGCGTCACATCCAAACTGTAAGATTATTATCTAACAGCTTTTTTTTAGTATGTCCATGCAAAAGTTTTTTTATACATTTTTGAAAATCTACAACCGCTTCCCTTACCGATAAAAAGCTGTACATTATATAACATTTTTTTTCTTTTTCTCACCTCTTCTCAACCCTATAGGTCTCTATGACGCTCATTTCAGCATTGTGGGCTCCCCTACTATTATTATTAAATTTAATTATTATCTACAACCGTTAAGTTATTATTCAATTTTATTAATTGTTAAAACCAAATATATTCCTAATAAAATAAAAATATAATTATTATTTAAACGTATATAATATCATTCAATGCTTGTAGTTCTTCTTCTCTTCCGTTGGATGAAAAATTAACCTCAACTATGTTAAATATAATGGAATTATGGATTATGTTCCAAAATCCTGAATTCTTCAAAATACCTTTTTGAAACCAAAATGTAGTTTGTTGTATTTGTGTATTATTTTAAACACATTTTGTGTGTTTTAACTTAATTTTAAACGCCAAGTACACTTTTATGTCTTTTACACACTCGAAAAATTGTTTGACTTTCACTAACTTTAACTTTTCAAATGTCACTATACACTGTGTTATTTTTAAAATGTGACACAGGGAAATACGTGTTAAATTCAGGCCGATATGCTATCTTTTTTAGCAAGTTGAATTTAAGAAAACTCAGAACATAATTGAAAAGAGCGTTAAAAAATAAGTAAAAAGCATTATGATTTTTTTAAAATAAAGTTTAATTTAAGCAAAAGAAACTAAAATTTATAATTGTACATGTTCCTTCCACTAAAATAACATTTTATAATTGTTCCTAACGAAGCGTTCGTAGTGCAGGGCGACAAAGGTTGACAAATTTTGTGTATAAATTGAAGGTTCGAATCCCATAATTCACTATCTTTTTTTTAAATAATAATATTTTATTAAACTTAATTATTACATAAAGTTGTTAAAAAGAAAATAAATTCACTTTATTAATTTATGATATTTATTTAATTAATTAAATGTTTTAAAAATTAAATTTAATAAAAATCTTGTAGGCCTACCTAATAATGTCATTATCATTTTTGACAAATTGTGATTTGGGAGCGATTAAGTATTTTTTGAATAAATTAGAATAGTAAATTTAGTGTGTTTGTAAGTTATTTTTCGTTTTTTTCCTTAATTTATTTATAGTTTTTTATATTATAGAAACTGATATTCCGCATCAAAGAATACACCAAATTATTAAACAATTTGAAACTACTTCGCCTGAAAACAGGCGAAGAAATCGAACCACAATCATGGAAATGGATCTATCCATTTTACTTGCTTTTATTGAAAACCCAAGAACCACAAGATTGAAAACCTACTAAATATCTAATATAGGCAACAAACTCAATGTTGAAAATTCTGACTACAGTGACTGTACTACTAACAGTGGCGACAATAAATGTATCGATTTTGATTGAACACTCCCAAACACCCAATTTTTAGGTATAGTTTCTCATAAAGTATCAAAATGAAATATATTTTCTTAAAATACTTTAAAAATAATGATTTTAAAAAGAAACATTTAAATTCTCTGTCCTAAATAAAATAAATCCATCAAAAGTTTGCCTCTTAATGGCGTATGGGCGGGGCTAATCGCCGATTGTCTCCTTCAAAAAGTTTGCCTCTTAACTGTTAGTAGTACAGTAACTGTAATTCTGACTTCCTTATTGCGCCATCTGCGTGGTTGGGGTAAAAACTACATGAAGGCGGCAATATTGTTTTAGTTATTGTAATACTTCTGGATTATAATTAATTGTTTTTTAAAAATATTAGTATGTAACTAGTTACTTATAAATTAAAGACACTTCAATAATTTTTTGTTAAATAAAAATATTTTTTCAAATATATAAATATAACTGAACAATCTCCCCATTCAAGGAATTTTTTTATACTATTTCATATGTTCTGGAAAAATCTGGGTCTGGAAGTTACCGTTGTTCTATCTAGTTCTGAATATCATATTAAGTAGTGTCTATTATAAATTTATTCATTATCAATAGGGATTAGTGTGCCCGTTATTTACCGATTTGATTTTTGAGTTTACAGCGCCCCTAAAATTTTTAGTGTATGACCCCAAAAAAAATATCAAACCTATATAAGCCCTTAATATTGATAATAAACCGTGCTACAAAGGCGATTGATTTCCCATTTAAATAACATGGGGTTTTTGTAATTTTTGCAATCAATTTTGTTGTTCCTCAGCCAGCTTATACAAAGCTGAAGAAAAACAACCAGATAAGTCAAATTATGCAAAACACCTACTCTTACACACTAATGACATCCAAATACTACACACTTGTGAGAAAAAACAAGATTTAGATTTCCTTGAAGAACTTGACATAAAAAGACATCTAGCAGATCCACAATTTAAAGTTGTTAATGAACAAATAAATCTTGGTTCTCCACTATTAAACTGTTTACTTTGATTGAGTTTACATTTTATACATAGATAAGAAATATTTGTAAAACACAAATATATTAAGTTATTGTAAAGATCAGCATGATATAGTTTTTTCCTGGTTTTTCTATATCATTGCACAGTTATACTGATCTTAGAGGGAATTACATCCAGGATAATCCCTTAGGGCTATTAACATCTAGGCTTTATAGGGTTATTCTGTACAAATATTCGTAACAGCTGTAAATTTAACATCGATGTTACTAAAATCGCGATGTTAAATCAAATTTTACAGCGCGGTTAAAAATCGTATTCTGAACAATATTACATTGCAGCTAACTTCACTTTTATTGTGTTGGTTAATATAAAATGCCGACTTTTTAGGTTATCGTTATATTTATTAAAAGATATTTATTATTATTAGTTTTATGTATTTATTTTTATTATTATTATTATGGAATGATATTATTTATTTTGATTTACTTTTTGAAAATTTACAATTCTATCACACAGTTTAACAGTTTCAACACTCCTAACGTCGAATGTTTTGATTGGCGTTATTTTAACAGCGAAAATGTTACAATACATCGATGTAAATTACAGTAAGAGCGTACAGAATAGCATTTTCATAACATCTCTCGACCTTGAAAATTTACAGCGCTGTTACCGCTAACATTTTTGTACAGAATAAGCCCATTAATATTGTTATGTCTTATTACTTCCATACTTGGTCTAGACTTAATACTACCTAAACATCAGGTACCTAGCTACAAACAAACAAAATGTAACTTAAATGACAATCTGACGATGCTTCATAGCGAAACGGCCGTCATTGTGATTTAAAACATATTTTTCAAATATTTATATATTTTATTATTCTTAATAAGATGGACTTCCAAAAATCAAGAGTTGGTACAATAAATTTAGATAAATACATATTCTGTTATTTGATAGCCTTGATGAAAATAAAATATTCCGTGGATGAACAACTTCACCGTGTGCTATTAAGTACTCTTCTATTTTAGTATCAGGTAAAGAATTAAATAAAATTGCTTGCAGCTTTGAAGGAAACTGAATTGAAGTATTGTTAAGCACGGTTGAATATGAGGTTTTCTTTTGAGGTTGTTGATCTTCAGTCATGATTGTTGACAAATTAGTTAATCCGGATCTGGTATCATTTGGTAAACTCATTAGTGATTATGGACCAGTTGTAGAACCAGAACTGGTTCTGATAACTGGCCTTTCTGCCGTCACTTAACCTTACAAACGGTATGCTTTGTAATGTTTTGAATAATTAAAGTCGACAGAAGCAAACATGGTCCGCGGAAAATATGCCAACTAATTTCAAGGTTATCACAAACAGCCAATCACGAGCCAATGTTAACGATAATATCAATTTTAGTGGCTGCATAAGTGAGATGAAAATACAACTACAGCGACAAGGACACGCCCACCCAGGGTTCATGTTTGCTTCTGTCAACTGTAAATAATAAAAACTCACTGGTTTATTCCGTAAGGTAACTGCACTATATACTATTACTTTTTGCTTATTTTCAAGTTTATTTGGATATAAACTACTATGAAAAAGATGATTTTTTTGGGACTGAAATGTAAACACAGTTTGTGTTACCATGTTCAGTACCGGACCTTTATTAATATTTGAATAATATTATTACTGTGATTGTCGTGAATTTTTATCGAAATCTGCTCCATTATCTTTCTGAATCAATTTTTAAAGGTTTCTCCATAATGGAAAGTGTGTATATTAAGGCAGATAGTTAAAATTTACCAAGAATTAATTGCTTTATGGTGGCTATGTACTTCGCAACAAATAGTAATTTCTGCTCTGCTCAATTTAGACATGTGAAGACTTCCATGTAAGTAATATGCTCAGGATACATTATAACAGTAATCGTAGTTATTTATAAATTGAATATGATAAAATAATGGTTTTGAGAGTATTTTTTATCTTTTAAACAAATTGTTTCATTTCTTTTAATAAATAATCTTTTAACACAAGGAAATCTATCAATCTAAATCATATCATATAATACCACAGAAAACATGACTGGTTACATAGTACATTACTTAAATGATACTTATAATTCTTATTATAGTAGAAGTCAGTTTTATATTAAAAGATTTAATATTTCTTTCATTGTCTTCTAAAATATTGAGATACTATCTGAAGTTTTTTCATTTTTTGGATGACTGTTGGCTAATTGGTTTTTGTACTCCATATCAGAGCATTATAATATAGTACAGATTGTGATTTAAATCCAACTTGCGGCCTTTGGAAAAACATCCAGTGAGTTTATGCTGTGCTTGGTTACGCTGAAATTCTTCATTTGAGATGTATGTTTTTTTTTATTATATGTATTATATATTCCAATGATACTTAAAATTATTTTGAACAAATTGCAATATTATCTTGTTTTTAGCTAAACATAATTGATAGTTAGTTCATTTGCTTTTTCTACTAACTAAATTCTCTTAAATTATTCAAATTTGTTTTAAAAAAATGTATTAGAATCTTGTTTAGTGTAAATCGCCTTGGATTAAGCGGAATTTGTGGTGTATTCATCTAAATGTTTGGATTTTCTGCTAAGTAGTTAAAAATAGCGGGCATCAGCTGATAGGACTTCGTTTATTTTAGAAATTCAATTTTATTTTCAATGATGCGAGTTTTACTGCCGCGGCCTACAATCCATAATCATCTTTAAATATTCAATGCCTTCGATAGTGAATCGTTTGCTCTTATTTTTTTTATAATTTTATTATAAAATTAATATTTATATAACACATCTAAACATTTTATTTGTTATTTCCTATAGGTCCGCTTTCTATCTCGTTTGGCGATTTATCACGCTCACTTCACTTTTTAATTTATATTTATTTATAAACATTTTTATTTAACCAAAATAATTACTCTATTTTTGTATTTGATATATTCTTTTGTCATTGAACAATAGAAACTGTAATAGTATCTGACAGGTTTGCAAACCTGTTGGATAAAAACCAAATTATATAAGTTTAAGGTACCTATAATACCTATTTATTTTTGTATTACATACTCAGCAATAATATGTTATCCAATTTATGGGTGGATATTACAACTTATGGTTTTTATTTTAGATTTGAACCTTTGAAAAGAAATTTTAGTATGTAAAATTAATGAAATTTAATATTATTAGAAGAAATACTGACAAATTGAAACGATGAATGCATTATTGTACTATTTTTTTATAAATTTTACACTAATACCCTATTCTAAAAGTAGCTTCATGTCTATCTACCTTTTTAATAAGTTTATAAACCAATATTAAAATAGAAATACCTGTCTAAAATAAGTGCAATAGATATTTTTATGATAGCAAATTAATTCCTTGACAACAAAATTATTAAGAATAATAAATAACTCTTCGTTTTAGCGCAACTTTCAACGAGCATCGTCAGATTAACCTATTTAAGTTACATTTTGTTTGTTTGTTGTCTGATGTTGATTAAGTAGTATTAAGGCTAGACCAAGTATGGAAGTAATAAGACACAGCAATAATAAAGTCTTGATGTTATTAGCCCTAAGGGATTATCCCTATTTCCCTCTAAGATCAGTATAACTGTGCAACGATATAGAAAAACTACGAAAAACTATATATCATGCTGATCTTTACAATAACTTAATGCATTTATTTATTTTACTGAAATAAACAACTGATAAAATTTTCAGAATATTGTAGCCGTAGTAAAGATCCAAATTTTGCAGATTTCGTCAACTTTGGAAATTTTTTTCCGTCCGAAAATTGCAGTTATTGAGCAAATAAGTGTAGACAGCGTGGTTATATGTTGTCAGGCATGGCTTGGAGAAGGCCATACGCAAAGAGCAAGGGGTTCTGGGCACTCCCGTAGAAGATTATGAAGATCGCCGCCTAAGATTATTGTCCTTAGGGGACCGTTTCTCCAGTACCAGGTCCATTGCAAATGAATGGTTTGCAGATCACGGAAGACCTATTGGCATGCGAAGTGTTTACCGACGTTTTGGCCTGTTTTCATACCGACCACACTGGGTCCTCCCTTTAACTCCAGAACACCGACGTAATCGCCTTGTGTGGTGCAGAGAACGGTCACTCTGTGATCAGGAAGTGACGAGTCTAGATTTTGTTTAGGCATGCACGATGGTCGAGCGAGGGTTAGAAGATGATGAGGTGAAAGAAAAAATCCACAGTGTTTTGTTGAAAGGCATGTTCATCAAACTGTTGGAGTTATGGTTTGAGGTGCTATAGCTTATGAGTGGAGATCACCTTTAATCTTCATCAGAGGTAACATGAACGCGCAGCATTATATCCAAGAAGTTTTAGAACCCCATCTTTTACCCTATCTTGGCACCCTGAAAAATCCAACTTTCCAACAAGATAATGCCCGACCACACATCACAAGAGTCACAATAGACTTCTTTCAACATAATGATGTCACATTGATACCTTGATCACAAAGATCTCCAGATTTACCCACATTGAGCACGTGTGGGATACGATGGGTAGGAGATTGCTCAATTTGCAACGTCCTCCTCAGACTCTAGAAGAACTTCGAGAGGAGTTGGTGGTTGCCTGGAAGGAGATACCACAGGAGGACATTGACCACCTGATCAGAAGCCTAGGCACGTTGAAGAATGCGTAACACATCGGGGTGCATCCACACATTATTAAAGGTAAAAGGGCTCTAAAGAAATGCAATCATTTTGCAATGCAATGCAATTTTTATCATTAATCATTATGTATTTTATAAAAATAAAATAATTTAAACTGGGAAACTGGGTGTTCGGATTTTTATGTCACTTAGTATAGTTGATCTGTTAGATGTCTTTTTATTTCAAGTTCTTCAAGGAAATCTAAATTTGGTTTTTTATCACAAATATGTAATAATTAAATGTCATTGGTGCGTATGAGTGAGGTTGGATGTTCAAGTAGATGTTTTGCATAATTTGACTTATGTGGTTGTTTTAATCTATATGCTCTTAAGTGTTCTTTGAGTCTTACTTCAAAACTTCTTTGTGTTTCTTTTTTTCTTTCTCTTTTCTTTGAGTTATATATATATGTAGCATTACATTTTGGACCATTAATTTTGTAAGCACCAGATTTTTTTAATTTGGATAATTTTGTTTGTGCATTTAACAATTTTTTACCAACATTATTTTGTGTTTTAAATGATATTAATGTTGATGTTGCCGAAGATATTATTTTTGATATTGTATTGGAAACATTTCCAGTAATTTTTATAACTTTTAATTTCTTTAGTTTGTTTAGGAAATATTAGTTGTAGTGATACTTACTGTTCTTTCTTGGTAATTAATTTATTTATTATAAAACAAATAGCTACATCTAATGGCTATCCAATTTATTTGAAATGAAACAGCAGTAATTGTTGTTTAAAACCTATTTTTTTAATAAACATGGAAGTTGCGTTAAAACGAAGAGTTGTTTATTATTTCTTAATAATATGGACTTCCAAAAAGTAAAGTGTTAGTACAATAAATTTAACAAAATTATTAAAAACTATTCTAAACTATTAAAATATTGGAGAGAAAAAAGATGTAAGAGAGAACGTAACGTCTTATATTTTTAAAGCATATTTAAAAGCCCTTTTGAATTTCTTATTTTTTATCGAAACTGATGTTACTAAAATCGGTTTTTTTCTTCACTTCATTTAAAACATGAACTGGAGAGTAAAATTATTTAGTTCAAAGAAAAAAGCTTTAAATTGCGAAGTTCTTGGATTACAAATATGGCGCCTAATTTACTATTTTCAGTTGCTCTTCAAATTTACTGGGACTTTTTTTTGCCAGACATTTTCCTGCTTAGATGTAAGTCCATTCATTAAGAGGTACGCTCTTATTTTTGCCTACATAAAAAATTGTTTATTCAGTCAAAAGAAGCTTGACGTAAATATCCATTCCCCTGCCCCCTTATATTAGTTACATTTTCGGTATTGTTTATTAATGGTCAAATTGTATTATCAATTATTTACCATTATTTATAAACCTAATATAAATACAATTATTTTAAAATTTCGTTTGGTTTATTGCAGTAACTTATGTAGCTGAAATTTATCTGGAATGTCGAGAGTAACATTATTGCCATATGTACTCTAATGAACAAGGCATGCATATTATTTTTTATTTTACACTTTTATAACGCACACAGCTGCTATCGGTGACGGTGTAAGCAGATATAAAGAGTTACACTTATTTTTTGGGGTGGTTTTATTTTCATTTATATTTATTTTCTATTTTCATATGTTCTTTATTGTATTAACAGTTGTAAAAATAGTTTAATAGTTATTTGTATGCTAAGGCCGCGAAATACCTCTTTAACGTACCGAAAGAACAGTTATCGCCGAGGCCGCTTGCGGCCGAGGCAAGATAATCTTGAGGTCGTTAAAAAGTTTCGCGGCCATGGCATACACACTATTTTTCGTGCAATCGTTAAAATTATTAAAATAGATAGTTGTAAATAAATATATTATTGCTCTAAAATCAACAGCATTTCAATTCATTTAACAATATCACCGTGTGCTATGGAAATGATATGTTTCAATATATATTTTGACAGTTCTTGTCAAAACGCAAAATATCTGATACTGATAGCGATATGGTATCTGGTTTGAATGTAGGCAATAACCATTATTCAGAAACACTAGATGTAGTTGCTTCAACTTCTGGAGTAAATATAAGTAATAATACAAACTGTACAATTAATGTAAATATTCATCCTAAATAATATAACTTATGTATTTGTTGGTATTCAATAAAAAATAATCCTTGTCTTTGTAGTATTTTAGAAATGTCAAATTTGGAAGTGACGTTTGGTTTCGCGGCCGTTGCTATGGGTAACGGCCGCGAAATTAAATTTCGCGGACTGTGCTGAGAACGCGAAATACTGACTTCGCGTGCGATTGCACGAAAAATATATTTTTTATATTTCGCACTTATAAAAATCTTCATTATAAAACGCATTTGCGTATCGTAATGTAACTTTTGCGCACGCAAATTTTTGTTTTAAATGGTTGGTGACATGAGTGAAGTATCTAATGACAAGACCATTGACAATGACATTTGTGGCTAATAGCAATTTATTAATTTTATATTGTTTTTTAAGAAAGTATTTGTAAATATAAATATGATTTTTTACTTATATAATATATTATTATTGGTGTATTAGTCATTTTAAAATGTTTTAAAACATTAACATTTCATAATTTAAGTGTCAAAACTGTCAAATGTTATAAATAACACAGTGCTACCGACATACTTTTTAAAATCAAAATTTTCGGTATTACGTAAAAATAAAATAATTTAAAAAATGATAAAATAGCAAAATATAAAAAATATTATAAACAACTTATTTCATATGGCTGTTGTGACACTCGTTCTTTAAAAAACGAATCGCGAAGCGATGACTCGTGTCATAACAGAATTCCATATGAAATTCGTTGTTTAATATACTATTTTTTTGTTTTATGCATGAACTAAATTACTTAAATCTGCTAAATATGTTTTGCATGATTGATTAAAATCAATACATGAATTGCTGTGTCACAAAATTTTAGACATTATAGTCACAAGAAAATAAATTTCAGGAAAATAAATTATCATGAACATTTCTAACTTAAGATTAACTTTACTTGGTGAACTGATAATCAAAATAATATTATAACTGTTTTCTTAAAAGTGTTCATTTCTCTTTTTGCTAATTTTTATTTATTTTTAATATTGAAATTTATGTTACTAAACCTTACTTTGTAGAGGTCCATCTTATTAAGAACACTAAAGAGAATGTTGTGTATCTTAAACGAAACATTTAACATATCATTAACAAAAAAGTTAATTTTTCCAATTTAATTGTGTAAGTTTTCTCAATATTTCTTCAATATATTATTAATATTTTATGTTTCTAGGGACACAAAGTCTCTCATTGGTTTATGGTCTTTGGGTGTGTTCGGGGAGCACGCTATTTGCGCCATTTGGCGCTATCTAGTACTATTCCTCGTTTGCGTTATATGGCTCGAACACACCCTTTATGTTTTTTAAATTCACCTCGCAATATTTTGTTTCAATGTTTTCAAGTTCATTTGATTCAAGGTTGCTACAACATTAAATAATTTTATTGACGTAAAGTCAATTTCATAGATTTTTTATTTATAGTCTATATAGAAAGGACAAGGAGTAATAAATCATTCATTTAAGTAGATATCATAGACGTACCAAAATATATTTTAAGAGGGTATACCGTAAGGTACATTTTGTATTGAACGAATGAGTTGCAGCTATGCTAAAGAATATACGATTTAGGTCAGAGGTAACGGGATGTACTAATTTTAATAAAAAAAGTGATAGAGGTACATAAATTTAAGTAAGTTTGATAAAGAAAGGCAACACAGTTTATTCATAATAGAAAACAAACGAATCTGTAACAATAATTATTTTATATATTTTTGTTCTTTTTGTAAGAAGATTAATTCAATCTTTGAATATTGTCACAAATAAATTACAATGAAATATATTTTTAAAAAATTAATTAAAGTCAAGATAGCAAGATATCGTTACAATTTTTATTAAATTCAAAGAAGCAAAATGAATATTTTTTATTTGTATTACTCCTATCTGTAGTGTTTGGGGAATTTTTCTCAGAAATTTTAAATGGCAAGTGGCCTACTGTAATCGGCTTAATACTATTACACCTATTTACAGATTATTCGATTATTGAGAGGGATTTTCCAAACAACCCAGATTTCTTAGAAACATTATCGGGAATATAATTTTAAAAGAAAGTAGGTACATTAAATCAGTACTTAGTATTAGTTCTTTTGAGTAAAGTTGTATAAAGTTGTATGGTTTTCATAATATTGTAAACAGTTGGAATATATTTAAAACATTTGTTGAATGTTAATTGTGCAAGTACAAAACAATGTCGAGAAGCCAAGGACCATCTAAACGACCAAAAACAGGTCCATTATCTTTAAATGAAAAAACTCTGATATTAAATTGTTATATATCATTGAAAAACAAGGATCCAAGTGCAAGTGTTGATGATATTGTGGAATTAACGGCTGCTATGTTGTGTGTTGCTAAATCAACAATTTATAGATTACTAAAAGAAAGCAAGAATGGAACTCTTCAACCCCCTAAAACTCCTTCAGGCCGAAAACCAATTGAGATCGATGAGTCATTAAAACAAAGACTAAGTCCATGGATTTTACTTACGAAAGGAAATTCCAACACTTGACAAAATTATGACATCAGTGCAAGAAGATACGGACTATACAAAATTCTCCAGAATGACATTATGCAAACTTTTGAAAGATGTGGGTTTCAAAAATACAAAACATAATAGAAAATCTCTCTTGATAGATAAACCGGAAATAGTTTTTTGGAGAAGAGACTATTTAAGAAGCATTCGACATGCCAGAGAACAAAATTTAAAAATCTTCTACTAAGACGAAACATGGATAAATGCTGGATATGCAGTTTCCAAATCTTGGCAAGATGAAAACATTAAAAGCGGAAGGCAGGCATTCGTGAAGGGGTTTGTCGTTAGGTTTGCAGCCACCAAAAGGAAAAACTTCCTTTTCGTCCATGTTGGAAGTTCTGAAGGTTTTGTTGATGGTGGATTATTAACTTTTATTTCAAAACGCACGAGGGACTATCACGAAGATATGAATGGAGATGTCTTCGAGGAATGGTTTGTTCAAATGTTGGATCTGATTCCAAAAGGGGCTGTTATTGTTATGGACAACGCAAGTTACCATTCACGGTTACGAGAAGCATTGCCCACAAGTCGTTGGCGTAAAGCAGAGCTTTTGGAGTGGCTTATTTCGAAAAATATTAAGTTTCCAAAAGATCCACTAAGGAAAGAACTTTACACAATTGCAAAAATGAACAAGAATAAATACAAAACCTACATTGTAGAAGAAATGGCTTCTTCTCGTGGTATATCAGTTCTTCGACTTCCCCTTATCATTGTGAACTTAATCCCATAGAATTAATATGGGCTCAGGTAAAGGGGGAAGTTGGAAAAAAATACTACTTTTAAAATAAACGATGTTGTGAAATTGTTTGAGAGTGCTGTAAGTCATGTTAGTAAGGAAAATTGGACAAACTGTATCGAGCATGTTATCAAAGTAGAGGCAAATATGTGGAAAATTGAAAATATTTGTGATGATTTAATCGACCCTATTATTATTAATGTCAACAACGATTCTTCCTCTTCCGAGTCGGATATAGAATAAAATTTAAGTAATAAATGTATTCCAATAATTATTTCTTTTCATTTTTTATTATATTATAATTTAAAACGTATTTTTTTCCCAAAATACACACCACTGCATTGCGTTATTGCTTATCAGCTAATCCTTTAACAATGAAGAAACCCTAAACTTCGCTACAACTGAAACAAATACGGGTCGATCTACCTGGTTTTTAGATTTACGGAAGAAATGTAATTTAAAGTAAGAGATTTATCAAAAATTTCATGGTGCTCCCTGTAAAGGTTTTGCATACTTAATTAGGGTTTATTACTCCTTGTACTTTTTGTACATACTATAGTATATACGATTTCATACAACAACCAAGAAAACACAATTCATATAATTTTTATAATTTATGATATTGTTGATGATTATTTTTTTCATATTCAGTTTTGTATTTGTCGTAAGTGTATGAAACTGTGCATTGAAATATCTAAACATTCAGCGCTCTGCAGGCACCAGAGTGCACCTCTTGCATTCTCGGTAAAGACTGCTCTGTGGTCTTGTTTGGTTTATACTTTCTGTGAATGGTCCTCTTAGTTTTTTTCTTTGTACTATATTTCAAATTATCTTCCTTGTGGGTATACTTCTCTTTACTCTCCCTGAGCTTATTTTAATATATTGTTCTTTTTCCCTTAGTTCACTGATGTTGGTTTTGACATGCCTAAATAATTAGTTCTCGTCATTAATGTAAATAAACCAAAGTTTATTGTCCAACCCTTACTTTACCAAACATCATAAGATATCCTCAGGATGATCCTGAATATATCCTAAATATCTTCGGACCTAGGTGAGATATATTTAGGATATACATACAAATCCAAACCCCTAAGGATGATTTTTTAATCTCATAAGGATATCCTGTGTGGCTTTAGATGATACATTTTAAGGATATTATTTTGTTTTTTTTGTTTTTTATTTATTCTGAAAAAGTTACCACTATTAAACTGTTTACTTTGATTGAGTCTTCATTTTATACATAGATAAGACGCAATTGTAACAGAAATATATTATGTAAGTTATTGTAAAGATCAGCATGATTTAGTTTTTTCCTGGTTTTTCTATATCATTGCACAGTTATACTGATCTTAGAGGGAAATACATCCAGTATAATCCCTTAGGGCTAATAACATCTAGGCTTTAATACTACTTAATCAATATCAGGTACCTAGATACAAACAAAATGTAACTTCAATATGTAAATCTGACGATGCTAATTCTAGCGAAACGGCCGTCATTGCATTTAAAAACGTATTTTGCTAATAAATAGTGAAAGTTTAGTTCAGCGTTTAGTTGTTTACTGTTCTTAATAAGTTTTTTGTGTCTACAATAATGGATGTAAGCACATAATACAGTTCGTAAAACACATTATTTTGTTTCTTTGAAGCTACGCAAGATATGAATATCGATTGGGCAAATAAATGCATTGCTATTCGCAGCGACGGAGCAAAAGCGATGACTGGTGAGAAGAGTGGATTTATTGCTAGGCTGAAAGTACAAATGCCAAACGCTTATTGGATGCATTGCTTTCTCCATCGCCAAGCTCTTGCGGCCAAAACCCTCCCACAGGAATATAGCCAAGTCCTAAATATTATTATAAAGATTGTACATTCTATTAAAGGAAATGCAAGGACGATTGTTTTGGATTATTTAAGAAGATATGGGGACACTCCACCAAAATTTACTTTACCATACAGAGATTAGGTGGTTGTCAAAAGGCAAAGTACTGACCAGAGTTATGAAACTTCGTGCTGAACTTTTAATATATTTACAGCAGACCAAGTCAGAATACTCTGAATTCATTTGCGACTCGAAATTTCTTTTGAAATTAGCTTTTCTCTCTGACTTATTTGAGCATTTAAATATCTTGAATAAAAGTCTTCAAGGACGAGATGAAAATGTCATCACTGCAAAAGATAAAATGCATGTCTTTGCAAAAAAATTGACTTGTGGTTGTCGTCTATAAATCATTCATTTTCGTCGACACAATCTTTAACTGAAAAAGTTGGATATGAGATAAACATAAAGGCATATTATCGATGGCTTATTTGCAATAGGACGTAACCCCGAGACAGCAAATTTTATAGGAGGTACAAAAAGTTTATTTGAACAAAAAACTTGATTAAACAATGTTTATTTATTAATTCTCGTAATGTGGTAACGAATCATAAAAAAATATGTGTATCTTGGGGGAGAAATGGTTTAAGCTGTTGAAGGTGATGCCATTTTGAAAATTTTATTTTCAATCTTTCCTTGAATAACCGTCCAGTGGTAAAATTGTTTTTATTGCATTCTTTCGCTCTTTGGTCTAGTTCCATATAATTATCGTCAAAGTTTAGCTTGTACAAAATTTTTTCCTCTGGGGTATATTTTATAGTTCGCAAGTTGGATACTGTAGGTTTATGTGTCCTTTTACCTGGTGTAAAGGCACGGGATTTTTACGTGCTTCAAGGATGATACTAATGTATTCGATGGGAAGATGAATCAGTCTTATTTTCAATTTGCGTTCAATTAGCGCATGTATCGAGTCACATTCTATTTGGGTATGACCCTTCGCTAAATACTTTTGTTCAATCTCGACATCATGTTTTACTGAAAATTTGTAACAGAGCATTTGAAAGTATGTTGTTCCTTTTTTAGTATCCGCAACCGTCAGAATACAGAATAATTTTTCGTTTTTCAATTAAACATTGTTCCCGGTTGCTAGAAAATTCTGGTAACATATTTCCCAACATTATGTTATCTGCAAACGTCATGTTAGTTGAAATCGGTGTGCTGAAAACAAGTTTGGCATACTGTTTGATAACATGATGTTACCTTCAGCTCAGACTAGAACCGTCGAGTCTAAAAAAAATAAATAGATGTCGCCACTTTTTCTAAGATTTTAGCGTGACTTTTAAATGTCAAATAAATTTCAAAAATTGAATTTCGTGATGGAATCCAACAGAAAATCGAGGAACTTCACCAGTTTTGAAAAGAATTTACTTCTAGATTTGATAAACACTCATAAAGGAATTTTAGAAAATAAAAAAGTGATTGCGTTAGTTTGGGCGCGAAGTCCACTAGTTGGAAATCAATTACGAACCGGTACAACGCGTCCGCACAGAGTGGGGAAAGGACTGTGAAGAAGTTAAAGGAGCAGTACCAAGTTCTTAAGAAAATCGCCCGGAAGAACTTGGCTGCTGATCGGGTAGGTATAAAATTATCATAATGCTCTATTTTCTATGTTTTGTCATTTTGAGGCTGAACACTACAAAACAGGGGGTGGGACCTACACGCCGAAGTCTACGGAGCTGGACAGCAAAGTAAAGGCAGTCTGTTGCGCTGGGGCATTTCAACCCGACATCAACCCTCACGACAGCAGTGCCAGCCTGTTCAAGGCATCAAGTAGCCTCGAATTGGTTGAATCGCAGCCGACCACCTCATTGAACCTCTCATTCGAGCCCCCTGGCCTCCCTCAATCCCCAATAGCAAGCACCATTGATAAATCATCGCTATCGCCTCAACAACAGGGAAAAAGGCCAAAAAGGAACCATCCGGTTAAAGATCTTACTGAAGTTCTTGAAAAAAGAAAGAAACTGAAAAACAAAATAGACGAAATGGAATTGGAAAATAAAATGAAAATGTTTGAATTAGAGTTCGAACACAAAAAAAATGTATCTTCTAGAACAGCAACTCAAGGAGGGGCAATTGAAAGAGCAAGAGCAAGATTAAAATTAATCAAGTTGAACTTGCAATAAAAAAACAACAACGTCAAAACGATTCAATTCTTTAATTGATTTTCAATATTATTCTACGAAATATTGTTGAATAAAAGCGTTTCTGACAACATTTGCATTCTCATTAGCTAGAAAACCAGGCTCTTCGTCTTGATCATTGTTCACATTTACGTTTTCATTTTCACCATCCTCGAAATCCCCATCAAAGTGGATGATAAGATTGTGCAAAACGGCTGATGCAACAATAGCAATCAAAGCCGTCTCTCTTTTTATTCTTAATTGTCTGGACATAGACGCGAATCGGCGTTTCCATACCCCTATTGTTCTTTCGACTACATTTCTAGTCGATTTATGAGCCATTTGGTATCGTTGTTGTGGGTTCGTAATAGGATTTTGCAGAGGTGTCAATAGGTACCTAGATGCAGGATATGCACTGTCTCCAATTAAGAAGCTGTTTGGAAATTCATTGTTTTCCATCCTTATCTTCAACAGTGAATTGTTGAAGACGGTGCTATCGTGTGCGCTTCCTTGCCACCTTGCATCAATGTCCAGGATTTTCAAATTACTGTCGCACACTATTTGGACATTTTATGAGAAAAAGCCTTTTCTACATCTATATAGCTCAGCGTTATCCCCTCCTGGTGATTGTATGGGTACATGCGTGCCATCAATGCAACCTATCACATGTGGAAAACGTGCAATTTGCTGAAAACCCATTTTAACTTCCGCTACTTCTTCAGCAGTTGCAGGCATATTCAAGAAACGGTTCCTCAAATTTGCGAAATGGGGAAGGACTTTACGCGGCTCACAGATGATTTATCAATACAGACATCATCACCCAGCATGATTTGGAATGATCCTGTTGCCAAAAATCTCAAAGAAATCAATACTTGAAGGGATGCTGAAATTGCTTGATTTCTCATAGTTGTTGGTCTAATATGTTCATTGAGCATTTCAATCAACAAATTTGCCGCTCTTCTTGAAAGCCTAAAGCGTCTTTTAAATTCCGCTTCGTTGTAGATTTGCAGAGGATCACGGCGATCACGGAAAACTCGCGGTCGCAAAACTCCCAATACCTCAAACGCGTCTTCATCAGAAGATAAAGATGAAGAATCGGAAGCCATTGTGAATGGAAACAATTGTAAGAATTACCCAATTAGTTTATTTTCAAATTTTTCAAGAAAATTTTGACAAGCATTAATAGACAAACGTCATGTTGTTGTGTCATGTTATCGGAAACATACTATTACCGGTGCTCTACCATGCTGTTAAATTTAGCCGCCCAGGTAACACGCTGTTTTGGCTAACATTGCTTCTAGCACACCAATTCAGCTCTAACATACTGATAACTACACTGTCAAGGGTAACAGACTGAAAACTGCGCTTTCAGCAACCGGGCCTAAATGTTTAATGATAGAAGTAACAAATACCGAGGCACTTAGATCACCTTCAGCGTTGCACTGATGCGTAGCCAGATTGAATATTGTAAAGTTATGGACCTGAAGCTTAGTTTTATAGTATGCGGCGCTAACATTTAGAACAGGACATAGTTTTAGAGCTTGAGTATCCATTGTAAAGGTGTAATTTAATTTCTTCAAAGCATTTTCTTTATCCTTAATTTTTTCTTCTCTTGCTCTGTCATTACTCAAAATCTCGGGTTAAATATTGATAATTTCATATCGTCAAACATGCTATTAAATGTAGAGATTGTATACGGCTGCACGTTGTACTGCTGGCATTTATTTATTAGTCCAGGATTCGTTATTTATTAACCTACAAATACAGGGAAAACATATATGGTTGGATTTTTGATTATATTTATCTAAACTATACAGTAATAACTTAATATATTATTTTTAAGGAAGTAGATATAGTGTACTAACATTTTTTTTTGTTCGAAACAAGTGTTTATTCACTTATCGATGTAGTTTTACATTCACTAACACACATTTTTGAAATTTTTTATATTGTTATAGCTTGTATTGTAAGTGAATAAAGTTAAAGTTATTATTATTATTTTTCTTTATAACGTTTATAAAGTTGTGTTTTGGATCTAAAACTTTGTTCGAGGTCCACTTGCAAACTGTGTTTACTTTCATTTTCAGATTCTGCAACAAAGTCGGAGTCACTGACAACTTCTAATTCACTTGAAGGTAATATTGTCTGGTCATATTTTGTAACTGGTACATTTTCAAAAGGAGATTCAGCATTCAACACATTATTTAAATCGGATTCAGATTCTTTGTAGGTAATGGCGTAATTTTGTATAATATTAATATTTGGAGTACCTATTAGTTTTTGGATCAACGTAATAAGTCCCATCTTCAAAAATTAACCCTGCGTCAACAATTTCTGCTGTATTATTACTAGCATTATTTACATAGTGTTTCTCAGAATCGTCTGATGCACTTGAGCAAGAAGAGCTAAGTTGACCAAATGTTTGTCACGTTCTCCACCAGCCATTTTCTGTAAAAATAAAAACGGGCATGCATTACGAATCTTTTCCTTATTTAATAACACAATTATTATTATTTTAAAAGCTTAACAAAAATAAAAAAACCTTAAATTCAATATGTCGTCTCACACATTTTACGTTTAACACGCAAATGGCAATAAGACGTATCATAATCTTTGGTAAAACTAGTGAAAAACAGTTAAAATACAATTTATAGTAACAATAGAACAACGACTTGAAAAAAACAATACTTACGATATTACTAATACTTCTGCTTTTCCAAATACACTTCACAGATTTCACTTAATACGGAAAATACACACTGCGACTTGACGTGTTGCGATCTTCCATGTAAACGGTGTGGGTTACGTCTCATTGCAGTTACAAAATGGTTTCAGAACGATACGTCCTATTACTATAATTTTAATACAATTTGGTACCAATTTCTTAGGGTTACGAGAGATTGCAGGTATGCGCAGTTTAACTGTAGAGATCAATTAAAACGAAAAAACCCATTTCGACAAAATTGAGGGTTACGACCTATTGCAAATAAGCTATCGATATATCTGGTATGAAAATGGTGTTACATAATTTGAAAGAAGAATTGTGTCATTACTTCTCAGTGCAAGAGACATCGGAGAACACTGGACAGAGGTGGATTTTAAATCCGTTTTTAAATGCAGCTATAAATGAGGTTAAATTGGCAACTTAGCTCAAAGAGAATCTAATAGAATTATCTGCTGATGTAATGTTACACCTGGAATTGAAGTCTACCGATTTGGATACCTTTTGGATAATGAGAAAAACAAAATATCCGGAATTGACAACTGAGACTTTGAAGTGCTTGATCCCATTTGCCTCCTCGTACTTATGCGAGTTGACATTTTCATAAATGTCCCGTATAAAAAGTAAGCAAATGAATCGCTTAATTTTGGAAAACGATTTAATTGTATGTGTAGCAAAAAAAGATCCACGATGGGAGAAATTGATAAATCAAAAACAAGCACAACCTTCGCATTAACAAGAGTCTTAGAATTTTATTTTTTGTTAATTTGTTTGTAACGACATACAAATGTTTATGAGTATATCCTTTAGTTAAATTTCTACTACTTAATAAATCAATCTTTTTAATCTTTATTGCTTTCTATTGAAGTTCCCTCGACCTATGGCGACTCCCCTACAGAAGCTTCGCGATCCACAGGTTGAAAAACACTGACCTAAATAAATCCTAGAAAGTGCATGTGATGTAATGATGTATCCTGGACTAATTGAGGATGTATTGTAGACGTTTCAAGGATAATAAGGTTTCCTATAAATGTCCTGCAAATAACCTTAGGACGTTGAAATAGAAATCTCCTGAGGATATTTCTAGGCATTATTGACGCGCTCCTTTGCTATTCCTTAGGACATCCTAAGAACATACGAGGATTACGAACGGATACCCTGTAGATATCTCAAATATCAAATTAAAAAATCCATCCAGGAGATCCAAAAGTTTGGGTTATGGATGTCTATCATATTAGAATATTTTTTTACCTATAGCCAGATCATATTAGAATACTAAACAAATCTTCCACAGTTTATTTAAAAATGCACACATACAAAATTATTATTTGTTTAGTGTACTGAAACCAAAATATATCAACGCAGAAACAAAACATACAATAAATGTATTACAAGCAAACAGTCAACAGAAAACAGAACTTCACTAGACTAACTGTTTTTATATCTTTACGACTATTAAATAATGAATTCGAGCTAATTGATCATTAAATCAAAACATTAAATAAATTGTATCTACTACAGCTTATGGAACCCTTTGACAAATTGCACAATTAAATAATGGTCGCGAGTTAATGTTTCATAATTTCATACACAATTATCCATGTAAACAAAACTGTTTCTATACCTATATTGTTTTTGAGTAATAAATTTCGTTTCAATAATATACTCTCAGGTAAATGTATCACATAAGGGTGTTTTTATTCGGGGGGATTCTAAACACGTAACATGTATTCTGGGTCAGTGGTTTGCACTAAAATAATCCTAAATACATTAAATTAATTTCCTCTATTTCTGTAGCATAATAAAATATCCAGCAGTGTGGTTTGGGGGATTTTTGTTTTGTAGGTCATTTAAAATTAATTTGTGATTACTATCGTTTTCAACGATTAGAATAGTAATGAAAGTAGATTATAACTTTTCAAACTCTAAATATTTCGCTCAATTGTTGTGTTTTCTCGAATTTATAAAGATAGCATTGGAGAATTAATTTATAATCTTTCGAACTGTAAGTTTCATTTAGAACTCAAGCTGTTTATGGTGTCATTTTGCTCTGTTTAGTATTTTATGTGCTTTTAACTTTTTGCTGTTTGTCGGCTTAAAAAATAATTCAATTTATTAAGTAACTGGATTAATGGTTCCTTGGGTTTTGGTTTATTTTGTAACAGGTAATGAAAAACTTTACCGAAAAAATATTCCTATACTTAAACTTAGGTAACTATAACCATAGACCTAATATGTATTTTTTTACTTGCTCCAATATTACCTATTTCTGGTCGACTGTGTCTTCTTGATATGGCCGACTGAAATTTGTTGGGCTGTGATGTTGCCTACTCTCCATTTAAGGTAAAAGATTTGTGATTGTTATTCAATCATCAATTGTATTTGTTGATTACATTTAGAAAAATATTGTGACCATATTGCTATCTCTTATAAATATTTTATGAATTATACCCACCTAAATTATACAACTCATTTTAAAGAATGTGTAACCATGGAACTATTTCATTGACTTGTATCATAGAATTGATTCCTCTATAAGTGACAACGCCGCACGGGTTGTCTGAATGATACCCAGTGTTGCCACAGTTAGTTTTGTAAATTCCCTCTGTCATGTTGAAAAATTCCCCTTTTTATAGAAATATTTCTCTGGAATATTACGATGTAGGAAAAACATTTACTACTGAAAACTAACTAAAGCAGCGGTCGCCAACCTTGTCACCTCACGGACCACCTAGTTCATAATTTAAAATCCCGTGGACCACTTACATCAATTTATTGGATATATAATGATACTGAAAGTTCAATTTTATTAAGATACACATAACAAATTCTTATATGTTTAATTAATAAGGTCAAATTCATAAAAACGTATTTAACAAACTAAAACACAAATTCTTATTTCTAACATAGTCCTTATTCAATATCAACAAAAAAACAAATTCTAATTTAGCTAAGAACAAAATCACTGGGGTTCATATTTAATAACAACATAATAACAAATTCTTATTACAAAATCAAGAAAGTTCATATTTAATTAAAATGTTGAATTTGGAATCGTTGGCGAAACTGATACCGAAACCGTTTACACTACCACTACACCAACACACACTTTTATCTGCGTGACGCGCGTTTCGATAAACAGTTATCTTCTTCACAGACCGAAGGTAAACTAAAGCTATGTCTACAAACTAACCTTATACATATAACATTTTTAGGTAAATCGCGGTAAATCTTTTGGCGGCAAAGCCAATTTTAGCGCGAAAATATTTATACAATAAGTTTTCTTATAATAAACTATCTGGGGTAGGTCCTTTGTCCTTATTTAATATATTTTTACACTTAATAATTTTTAAAATTTTGTAAAAATTTTAAACTATCTACATTTACGGAATGGTTTTCGGTAAAAGCATGTTCGGCAATACTAGATTTTTCTATGCGTCCATATTTTAGATGAGCTAAAAGATTTACCGCGAAAACATTTTGGCGCTAAAAATGTTATATATTGAGATAGATATCTAATAGTTAAAAATTTAATAAGTAGAACTTACCTTATAATCTACAATAAAAGGATATATTAATAAGTTTTATAGAATCCGCATTTACTTTTTCTTTTGTACATCTAAAGTTTCCAAGTTCATAATTTTCACAAGACATACATTTAAAATAAACAAAGAATGTAATGGACATTTTATATTGAATAGAATCCATATTTTGCTATTTTATAACAATTAAATATTTCCAATCCATAATGAGTACACTTTTACATAACAATTCATCTTTTTCCTAGTTCTCTTTTAAAATTCTAAGTTTAATCTGAAACAATAAAAAGAAAATAAAAATCAAAAGTATTAATGGTTTTCACATGTTTAAGAAATCAACATGTAATTTTAGTTAATAAAGTATTTAAATTAATATTATAAAAAGGAAGTACTTACAAAAATATAAAAAGACAAATTGTAGTCTTCGATATTGTATAAATAAGTATTCTAATAGATCATGAGTACCTAAAAAAGACATTAGAACAATTAAAAACATGTAGCAGGTGTGGTGAAATACAGTAAACTAATTCCCATATCAATAGTGTTGGTCTTAATCACATAATTTTTTTTAATACACTTAAAGAGTGCACAGTGAAAAAAACTATTGAAAAACTTGGTTTATAAACATTAACAAAGGACATTTTATGTAACAAAATGTATGTAGGATAAGTGAGTTAGGTGTTTATATAAATTTTAAAATGTTAATCTTTGTTAACACAGAGACTCTTATCTTATATAATGTGTAAGAGATACAAATAACAAAATCTTTTAAAAGTTTAAATTTTAGTTGTTAGGGTTTAAAAATAGTAATTTTTAGTTAAGATAGGATTAGTTTAATTGATTTATAGTAATTTTAAGTACAATTGATAGTTTTATTTCAAATTTTAAAGTCTAGAAAATATGACAGCTCCAGCAAACTGCCTATTTTTTAATAATAAATTTACAAGGAAAAAGTCTATTTAAAATTAAAGAAATAAATTTTTTTGGTAAATATAAGGATGAGATCTCACTATAAGTTAACAAAGATACTATTATTTTTGTAATTTCATTACCTTCATATTCAAGAATTTTGGTTAGAATTTTGCATTTAAACAATGGAATTTTGTTTTTTGATGTCATACTTGTCATTTTTCCTGGAAGCCTATAAAAAGGCCGGAAAATCGATGATTCACTCTCTTTTGATTTTGGTAGCAGAGCAATTAACTTCGTATGTATTAATTGATTACTAGAAGAAAATTTTTTGCATTAATTAAAAGCTGTTTATGTTAAATTAATACATGTAACATTAAAAATACATACAGTAAAGTAATCAACCATTATTAAATTACTTACCAAAGTAATAAATTTGTCAAATCAGAGACTGATTCCAAAAGAATTTGAAAGATTAAATTTGAGCATTCTTTCTGCAACTGGTCCTTAGCCGCCATATTGTGGTATTACTGTTCCGAAGGCAGACGAGGAGAAGCCGATCCGAATTTTTCGTGCCATTCCATTTAGACAGTAGCAATTTTTAGAGAACGAACTTTATAATAAAAGGTACGTGTCATAGTTAAGGTTTAGTATTTGTGTATTTGTTATTTTGTGACTGTAAATTAATTTTATTTGTATGTAAACAAACCAATTAAAACATATCAAATTAATAGAACTAAGTCGGGATATTGATAAATTAACTATAAACAATTTAAATAATAATAATCATTAAATTTAAATCATAATAAATTGACAATACCAACGTGGGATATTAACAAATAAACTATAATAAATCAAACATAAAAATAAAAAATAAAAAAATTAAATCATTGTAATATAAGGATAGTTTGTAAATATAGCTTTAGTCTACCATCGGTCTCTGAAGAAGATAACTGGTTATCGAATCGCGCGCCAGGCAGATAAAAGTGTGTGTTGATGTAGTGGTAGTGTAAACGGTTTCGGTTTCATATTTAATAACAACGAAAAACCAAATTCTTACCTAAACTTATTACAGAATCACGAATGATGAAAAAATAAAAAGTTATCACAAAGTATAACATTTAGTGCGACACCTGCGTTTGTCTGTTTGATATGAGTGTATGCATTTTTGGTTCTAACGATGTGACGAAAAGGCGGAGAGCAGATTTAAGTTCTAGCCGGGACCTGTATTTAGTTTTAATTGCCATTGCAGATGAAAATGTCTTTTCAGATAAGTATGTCGTAGAAAACTGCATTAAAAGTTTCATAGCCTTTTCACTCAGTAGTGGATATTCATTTTTTACGAATAGCCAAAAATGAGGTCTCGATACTGAGAGAAATTTAGCTTTAAGGCTATCGTCGCGGTAGATCAATGAGGGTGTATTTTTCTTTTGTACTTAAGGTGCTGCAATTTTCAATACTCACGGAAAATGGATCTACTATCCACATATTGCCTGGTCTCGGATCTTCAATTTTTGGATAATATTGTTCAGAAGCTTCTGTAAGCGATTGTGAATGTTCTTTCACTGTTATTAGTTGCCGGTTTACATCTTTCTCTCTTATCTGTTTATCAAAATTTGGAAACATTTCCAGATCTTCTTCAGCCAGCCGCGTTTGCCATAATATTATTTTGTTTTGGAAACCATCCATTTTTCCTCTTGATGTAAACACGTCCTTAAGATGTCCTTAGATCATTTAACAATGAAAACATATCTGATAGGCATGCAAGCTTGGCTACCCACTCATCGTCGGACAAAAGGTTTTAAAATGTCAGCTTATTTGGCTGGTGCGCGCAATGCGAATAGTAGCGTTAATATTTTTCCCTTCGACAGCCATTTCACCTCAGCGTGAGGTTTTTTTTCGGGCTGAGATGGGAAACTTATGTTCGATGAGTCCTTATCCAGAACCCACCAGTGTTGGACTCACCCTCGAGAGGATGCCTACCCAATCTTGTGTAGATACCCCACTCTTGACCCATGCCTAGTGAGCACTTGGGTCAAAAAGTAGTTTACCTTCCCAAAATCTCGGTCCATCCACTCACTCCTACTCCCAATCGCCCTTTTTAATGCACCTTCATATCCTTCCCACCTTTACACCATTTCCTCCTCTATCCAATCCTGAGCTTCTTCTTTTGTGGCACCCTTCCACCGCTGCCTCTTTGCCCTAGCCTCAGGTCCAAAGGGTATGACCTTGACAGCACAGCTGCTGCTAATGCACCCACTGTTCTGTACCCCTGTACCACTCTCAACAAAATCCCCCTTTGCACCTGTAGTAGTGGCTTTACCCTTGCATGGATCCCCGCTCTTTCACCCCACACTTCCGCTCCGTACAGCATGCTCTACTCGATCGTCCTACCTGGTTTTCTCTAAAACCCCCATTTCTCCTTACGTCTTCCTCAATCCTCCTTTTTATTATTTCTTCCATCACCTTACCCATACCACACAGCAGACTGATGGGCCTGTAGTCTCCTATCTGCTTTCCTTCCCTTACCGCCTTCCTCACAAGTATAACTTTGGCCACCTTCCATACCTCCGAGAATTCTTCCTCCCTCAGTACCTTGTTAAAGAGCTCCCAGAAATACTCCCCATTCTCCTCCAGTAACCTCTTTATTACATCCCCTTTCAAGCCATCCACTCCAGGAGCTTTTTTTACCTTGATGCCTTCAGGATAACCGCCTCATTCCTTTGTTCTTTTGCCCGTTCAAATTCAAATTCAAATTGGCAGTTCCTTATGCTCCATTCACGAATAATTTCCTCAGTTTTTAAAATCAAAATAAACCCTACAGTCGAACAAAAAATAGGGTTATAAATTTAGGTATACTTACTTACACAAACACCACTGTTTACAAGTACTTCCAGCAATTAAAATTCAAAATCCACTCAATAAAACGTTGTACAATAAACTTCTCGAACGCTCAATGGTTTTAGGTAAAATTGCAAACGCGATGTTAATTTAAAAATGGGGGACACACGAATGGGTTCGGATTTTCTGTTGCGGCATAAGCATGTAGGTAAAGCGTTTATGGCTTCCCGAAAATTAAATTCGGCCGAGCCTGTGCGTGTCTGGCACTGGTTGCTTTTTATTTTACTCATGCCGCTTTTATTTTTACTAATACAAAATACAAAAATAAAAAAAAAATGTTCAGAATAAAAAATTTCTTAAAATATTATTTTTGTTGCTAACCTAACCATATGTTTAGATTTGCCCGCGGACCACCAAAATTTTCCCCGATTAGCGACCGCTGAACTAAAGGTATTTAAAATACCTATTGAATTTGGAAACAATCTTTCACCGAGAGCATTTTTAAATAGAAAACTTTACGCCAATACTTCTCAGCATCATCTGAAGGATGCAAGTTGTACCTTTCATGATAAAGTAGAGCATACTCTCGCCATTCGTCATCAATTTCTAGCATGTAATCATCGTACAAAACTAGAAATCTTACAAAGACTGGCTTCAAAGATTTGAAAGTAAAATAAAAAACGTAGCTAAAGCCCATACATAGACATACACATAAGTTATATCAACCTAGAGGGCAGGCAAAACAATCATAACCCATCCAGCCTTATTAGATGTACAAACAAGTATGAAATTTATTGTACTAACCCTTATTATGTGTCCATCTTATATCCCTATATTCAAAGTTGAATTTAAAAAGTATTTTTCGAATAAATAGTGGAAGTTTCGTTCAACCGTTTAGTTGTTTACTGTTCTTAAACAAGTATGAATTATATGTTTATTGTATTTGGAGTATTAAATTTCCCTTTTATTCCTATAACAACCCTTTTTGCCCCTCACATATGTGAAATTCTCCCCAAAAAGGGGAAATTCCCCCATATCGGCAACGCTGATGATACCACGTGCAGAAGCGGTTATACCTCTCTTCTTTCAAATGAAACACCTTGTATTTTATATCATAAATAGAATATTCGATTATGCAACTTTAATTTTTGTTAAGCACACAAAGTTTATGAAAACAGTTATTTTGTAATATTTATTGTAAACCATAATGATTAACCTATTATGTGAAAGGAATAAACGTTGAATGTAACAAACAATCCTTAAAATTAATAAATTTTAATGAACAATTTATTCTAAGTAAAACAATTCTCCAAAGGTATAATTCTAACCATAATATTAAACTAAATGTCCATTTGAAAGAAGAGAGAAAATGAAAGGTTCGAGTTATCGTCCGCCCTGCATACGAAAGGGAAAATAATTCATATTTAATAGAATACGGTGATATTATATCATAATATCACGAAACTCTGTTAGGCAAAATACATTGTATTATTTCTTCAAGGTACAATAAGATACAGAGCGTTGATTTACCTACGATTTTCACAAAAACGTGTCAATAACTTCTGAAGGACTCTGTATAACGTAGCAAAACCTTATATTAAAAGCTTTAAAAAAATGTGAGCAGTCCGAATTCGGTATAATATACAGGGGTTCTCAATTAAAAAATCATATGTTTGGTTTGATTTATACAACCCTCTCTTTACATCTTTATGTATAACAAAAATGTCAAGACTAGTAAACTGACAGTTTAAAATGGTTTAAATTTTGTCCTTAAATAAAAATTTTGTAATATAATTAATGATTATGATGAATATTTGGTGTGCATTTCATTTAAAATAAACTATGGAAACTGTGTTTCGAAACTGCCACATTACTTTACCTTATTTGGTTGTATTGCAGGAATTTATATGTATTATTTTTCATAAAAGACATGACAGTAGGTTAAGTCGACAATACGAAATGCTAATGGTGGATCGTTTGGCACGAAATCCTTTCGTGTTACAAACGATAATGTCTTGTCCTGTAACTTGTTATTTATTTTCCATTACACAAGTCTTATCTTATCCTTTGTGACATTTGTGTAATCAATGCTCTCTGCAAAACTGGGCGACTAATGGTATCTAGACCTTCTTAACGAAATTTGTAATTTCTATTCACGATCGGTATGAACAAATGAATTACCTAGTTATTATGATATGGTCTATACATTGTAAAAATCACAAAAAGTGCTAAGGGAAAACTAAAAAATTGAAACAAAATTACGAAGATTTTCAAACATAATTTGAAATGTAGATTGGTTCAGAGCCCTGAAAACAGATCCTCTCACGTTAACATTTACGTGTAAAGGAAATCAATCCCTCGGAAAATAATTAGTCTTAGAAAGGATTCTTACACCGCAACTACAAACTGTTAAACGTTTTAGCACGTTGCCTTATATTGTTGGATCCATTGCTAATAAATTTTGTTAATATTTCAAAAACATCTGCATTAATTTAATTTAAAACACAGAATAATATTGATATAAACACCTACCTTGAACAAAGAAATTTTAAAATTTACCACTACACTAACATCACTGCAGAAAGACCACACAAGTACCTACTCATTTTATCCCGACAAGATTTAAGGATATCCTGAATTCATACCCGGCACATATACTCATTTATACAGATGCCTCTAGCAAAGGAGTAGGGGCTGTGTTTACCACTAAAAGCGACGTTAAATGATTTACACTTCCAAATACATTTACTATCTTGTCAGCTGAACTATCCCAAGCCATAAGTCGTAAGAAACTACTCAAACAACATAAAACACCTTATAGTCAGGGACTCACTAAACTGCCTTTGATTACTCAAGAAAACGTACCAATAAGCCGATCTCTCAATTCTAATCGTATGAAATAACAATAGTTAAAATAGGTATCAACAATAAGGTTCTTCTGCTATAAAAAAATTGAGCGTACCGACTTGGTATTATTGGGCTTATTTCCCAAAAAAGTAGTTTTTAAATTGTTCTTCACAGTTTACGCCCCCTAACGGTTAACCTAGAAACTTGAAAGTTATTTCCAGCGATCTTTCTTGGCCACTTTTACATCGGAATTTTTTCTCCTAAAGTTATAACATGAATATTTCTGATATTCGAGGGTTGTCTGAAAAGTTTCCGACCTCAACATGAAGATGGCAACACTCGTAAACAAAAGTTGGGGAATGTGTTTGCGCATGATTTGAAAGGTACCCACTAAAATTTCAGCCATTTTGGACGCGCAGTTGTTGTTTGACAATCATTTGAGTGAGTCGATGTGAGTGTTTTTATGAAAATGGAAAAAATTGAGTATCGATCTGTCATTAAATATTTGTTTTTGAAAGGCAATACACCTACGCAAATCAAAGACGAGTTGGACGCTGTGTACGGGGACTCTGTGAAATTTTGGGCTGCTGAATTTAAACGTGGCCGTACCAGCTTGGGTGACGATGAACGTTCGGGACGTCCAAAAACTGCAACCACTGACGATAATATCGCTCAAGTTCACCAAATGGTGCTAGACAACCGTCGAATTAAAATTAGAGAGATAGCAGAGGCTATACCTAAACATATCCAAAGAACGTGTTTGCACATATTGAATCAAGATTTAGGCATGAGAAAGCTGTCCGCGCATTGGGTGCCGCGTTTGCTCACTTTGGACCAAAAACGTGTTCGAATGAACATTTCCAACTCTCTGTTGGCGCAATTTAGGCGCAATAAATCAGAGTTTTGGCGCCGATTAATTACTGTAGATGAAACTTGGATAGACCATTATACTCCCAAAAACACAGTCAAAACAATGGACTGCAAAGGGAGAATCGGCTCCAAAAAAAGCAAAGGTTGTTCTTTCGGCTGGAAAAGTGATAGCAACTGTTTTCTGGGATAGTCATGGAGTTATCTTAATCGATTATCTTCAAAAAGGAAAAACCATTACAGAAGCACACTACGCATCATTACTTAACAAGCTGAAGGCAGAAATTGCGGAAACACGGCAGAAAAAAAGAATTTTGTTTCACCAAGACAATGCGCCGTCTTACACCTCAGCGGTTGCCATGTCGAAAATCTACGAATTACGGTTTGAACTGCTTGACCACCCTCCTTACTGACAAGAGCTAGCCCCAAGCGACTTTTTTTTTGTTCCCTAAGCTAAAAGTTGCGCTTGGAGGACAGAGATTTTCGTCGAATGAGGAGGCCATCACCTTCGTAAACAACTATTTTGCAGAGAAAGACGCCGAGTACCTACTATTTGGACGGGTTGAAGAGATGGGAGCATCGCTGGGAGAAGTGTATAGACTTACAAGGAGACTATGTAAAAAAATAAAAATTAATTTGAAGAAAAAATCTCTAGTATTTTTGTTAGGTCGGAAACTTTTCAGACAACCCTCGTATAGCCGAAAGATCGGCTTATTGGACCACCCGGTACAATAACCACAATTTAGTAAATCTTATAAGACCGAAAATACAAGCTCTCAATCATAAAAACAAAGAGGTTAATTTTATATGGGTCCCTTCGTATATGGGAATGAAGAAGCTGATGAATATGCAAGCCTCAAAAAACATCGAGACTCCAAACATATCTGTTGCCTCCGATCGAAAGCAGTATTTTACATATAAAATTCTTACTTTGTTTAACTCGTACTGGCATAACAAGCAGTTATTTCTAAAGAACGTACAAAATAATTTCTAACCATGGAACACAAACATTACATGTAAAAAGCAAGTTATCATCACCTGTTTACGGTTAGGACATACTAGAATGATCCACCAACATCTTATTACCAAAGAACCTCCACCAGTCTGCCATATTTGTGATGAATTTATTACAGTCAACCATACAGTTTGAAAAAACCATATTTTAAATTTAAAATATCAAATACAATATTAAGATTTAGACTTGCGCTTTTCACTAATTTCTTTATTTTTTAAAATACAAAGCATTGATCTTATAAATGTTTTTGCCAATTTTTGTTTAAATCTGATATCTATTTCAATTTGTTTTAAATAATTATTTCGGAAAAACACCAAGGAACTGGTTCCACCACCTCTGTTTTTTCTTATCATTATTTTTTATTTCTTTGGTGAAGTAAGTAATTGTAGGCGTTTTAAAAATTGCCACTCCTATCTTGTTGAAGCAGGGTGTTTTTATAACTTCGGTAGGTAAAGAAAATTTAACATGTATATGCTATTCTAAAGCCGACTGTACAGTAATCGAAATAATGAAAATTTCCTTTGTGATAATTATTTTATAAAATCAATAAGTAGGTTAGGTTAGGTTAGGTTAGGTTAGGTTAGGTTAGGTTAGGTTAGGTTAGGTTAGGTTAGGTTAGGTCCCACTATCCCACTATCCCGCATAAGGAACCAACAATCCCGAATACAAACATGTACTTAGTTTCCGTCGACATATTTACGTATCTCCACCCACAGGCCCAATTCCCGATTCCATTTTAATAACTCATGAAGATACTACAAATCGAATTTTTTTGACATTAGACAACTTATGTTTCCTTTGCAAACAACATGGCCACATTTCCAGTAGTTGCTCAGTAAATGTAAATCACTCAGAAACAGCTGTCCCAACTGCTACACTTTCAAACAGAAACGAACCCACTACAGTAACTTCAACAGAAACGACTGCTATTACAACTCCAACAACATGCACCTCTACAAGCATATCAAATAATTCAACGTCACTAACAAAAATATTACCTACAGCCAACCTAACACCTCTTGATACATCAACTACAGATAATACAATGCCAGTGATATCTAAACCAAATATACCCACCTCATCAGCCCCATCACCTCACAATCAGCCTTCATCCTCCAGTCAAAACAATAATTCTGGCTCGGTTAATGAAAATACAGAGAATCCAGCACCAAAAGAATATAGCGTATCCAACGAAGAAAATACATCTAAATCGTCCTCAAAACGAACTGTATCTGAAGCAATATCACCCCCGATTGAGACATCAGCTAGTGACAATGTATTTCCAAAGCCAACTCAGAAACAAAAAAGAATAAAAACAAAAATACCAACAATACCTTTAGAAACGCTAATGCAACCAATTAAAGAATTATTCAATTCCGAAAAGCAAATATTAACTTTTGAGGAAACAGTAGATTTATTTGAAAACACTCATGGAACAAAAGATGTTATCAGCGTTATAAATAAATATACAGTAGACATTCCAGAACTTAAACAACTCATATCCAAAATTCATTCATATACATCCGAGCGCTCATTAAAATTGAAATGTACCAAGCTAAACAAAAAAATTACGAGACAGCTCACAAAAGACAACTACGAGGATGAAGAACCCGACACGGATACATCGACTGAATTATCACAGGAGCTAAACATTCAATAATTATAACTATAACATTCAATTTATTACAATGAAATATAAACGGGTTTTATACCCATTATGAAATGCTAAAACTTTTAATTAATGATATTACCCCCGCAATCATTTGTCTCCAAGAAACGAATTTCAAAGACCAATATTGCCACACATTTAAAATTTTTTTAACATTTTATAAAAATAGAAACAACCAGGAAAAAGCAAGTGGTGGAGTGGCCATTTATGTTAAAAACACTCTTGAAGTACAAACGATTCCTCTAAAAACAGATATCGAAGCCGTAGCCGTCTCAATTAAAGGTCCACAATGCATTAATGTATGTTGCATCTATACTCCTCCAAATACACTTCTCACCCTAACCGACTTAAAAGCACTCATTTCACAAATACCTATGCCCAGGCTAATAGTAGGAGATTTCAATAGTTACAACCCAATGTGAGGCTCAACAAATTTCAACATCAAAGGCAGACTAATCGAGGACTTGTTAACTCAAGAAAATTTAAACATTCTCAATGATGGAAGACCAACCAGATTTAATGTACATACTGGTACAACATCGACAATCGATCTATCGATTTGTGACCCAACTCTTTCAATTGCTCTCAATTGGGATCCCCTACCCTTTTTATATGGGAGCGACCATTACCCAATAAAAATTTCTGTATTTTCTGATGACACTATTTGTGAAAACCAACCAGTCCGAAAATGGAACCTGAAAAACGCTAATTGGTACAAGTACGCTGACGCCATAGAAAAAAACATAGAATCACAAGAATCTAGTTTTGAAAACACTGATATAACTGAAACTCTCAACACTTTTACGAATATTATTACATACGCGGCAGAAACACATATAGGAAGAACTAAAATATTAAGGAAACACAGACCTCTACCATGGTGGAATACGGAATGTCAAAACGCAATCAAGCAATATAAAGCATCTTTTAATGGAATGAAAAAACATAGCAATACAACTAATATAAATGAATACAAAAAACAAAGAGCACATGCGCGATATATAACAAAAAATGCTCGAAAAACCAACTGGAGGAAATTCGTCTCAAGTATAAACAGTACAACAGCTTTATCTACAGTCTGGTCCAATATTCGTAAAATATCAGGAAAAAACAAATTCTACCAAGTTCCTTTTATTACTCATAATACTAATATAATAACAAACCCTAATGAAATAGCTGATGCTTTTGCTACATACTTCGAAAAAAACTCCAGCAATAGCAACTATTCCGAAGAGTTTATACAACACAAAACCACCACAGAAAAACAACAGCTCGAATATGAAGATAGAAATAACAGTTCCTTCAATACCCCTTTAACCTTAGATGAACTTAACTTTGCCCTTAATACTACAAAAAACTCTGCTCCTGGACCCGATAATATACCTTTAATATTCTTGGAAAAACTGCCAGACAATGCTAAGTGTTCTCTTCTAAAAATTTTCAATCGAATATGGTTAAATAATATCTTCCCAACTTCCTGGAATGATTCAATAATTATACCTATCCTAAAACCTAACAATGCGCGAACTAAAATTTCCTCATATAGACCCATCTCTCTCACCAATGTAATGTGCAAAGTCATGGAAAAAATAGTTAATAAAAGATTGCTATGGATATTAGAAGAAAATCACCTCCTGGTTAACGAACAAAGTGGATTTCGACAAAATCGAACTACTACTGATAACCTCATTGATTTAGAATCTGAAATTCTTGAATCTTTCGCGAACAAACAGGAAACTATTGCAGTATTCATAGACATTACAAAAGCATTTGACACAGCATGGCGTTACGATATTATCAGATCATTACACAATTGGAATATTAGAGGTAATATCATTAATTTCATTTCAAATTTCCTCAACCAACGCAATTTTCAAGTAAGAGTAAACAACTCCACATCTTCAATAAGACGTCAGGCAAATGGAACCCCTCAGGGATCTGTAATAAGCGCAACGTTATTTTTAATTGCCATGAATAATATTATAACATCAAACTCCAGCTTAGTTCGTGGCAGATTATATGCGGATGACCTGGTATTATTATCCTCAGGAAAAAACATCTCATCAATACAGCGTCACTTACAAACTTCACTTCATGAACTCGAAAACTGGTCAAAGAAAACAGGATTTCAGTTTTCACTCAGCAAATCAAAGTGCTTGTTATTTTCAAAGAAACTGTTACGTATTTTCTTAGGTTTATATGTATATTTTTATTTTATAGTAATTATGAAAAGTCAAAATTGACAAGAAACTTCACATTTTCAAATGTCGAAAAAAAACTAACTAAATATAGAATATTACAAGTTCTTAGACATCATAAAATCCTCTCTTGTAAATTTATAATATAAGTCTGTCTGGATTCTGGCGTAACCTAGTGCTTCTTCGCAACGTTGATGTAGGTTGTGCTATGGGTATCGCTGTGGTTACTGTTTCACTTTCAGATTGTTCTAGGAGTACCTCAGTTGTTTCATTTTCACTTTTAGATTCTTCTGGTGTCTTAAGTTCCTTAGTTGTCTCATTTTCACTTTTAGATTCTTCTGGTATCTTAGCGCTCAGCTTTTCCTCTACACTAGAATCATTAAAATGTGAAAACTCAGGTACCCATTGAAATTCGGGTGGGGTAGCTTTAGGAATTACTTTAGTAGACGCAATTTGATTTACATGCCTCCTTACTATTCGATTGTTAACTTCAACTTTATAAATGAGAGAACTTTCTCGTTGTAGAATTTTACCAAATTCCCATAAACAGGTCTTTTTTTATCATAATTCTTAACTCTGACCGTCTCACCTATCTTATATACAGGAATACTGGAATTTTGGATGGTTTCGAAGGGTTCTTGGAATCTAACTAAATCTAATTTTGTTCTTATTTCCCTTCCCATTAATAACTGAGCCGGTGATTGTTTTGTAGTTGAATGAGGAGTTTTTCGATACTGCATAAGAAAATTTTGAAGTTTCAGTTCTAAATCGGTAGATTCATTTCCCATTTTTTTAAGGGCTTCCTTCATTGTTCCTACATATCTCTCCACTTGGCCATTGGAAGCTGGATGGTAAGGAGCGGTAAATTTGTGAATTATTCCATTGATTTTAAGAAAATGTTTTAAACTCAAAAGATGTAAAAGTACCTCCATTATCGCTTACTATGGTTACTGGTAATCCAAAACGTGCAAATACACTATGAAGAATTGAAATAATTTTTGAAGTTTTCAAGGTATTTGTAATAAAAATTTCTGGCCACTTTGAAAACGCATCACAAATAATTAAAAAGTATGCTCCTTGGAAAGGACCGGCAAAATCAATATGTAATCGTTGCCAGGGTTCTTTCGGAGTTTCCCAGCAATGAACAGGAATTTGAGCTGCAGACCGCTGCATAGACTGACAATGTAGACATTTTTTTGCCATATCCTCAATATCCAAATCAATCTTGGGCCACCAAACAAATGACCTAGCCAGAGCTTTCATTCTTACTATACCAGTATGCGCTTCGTGTAGTTCGTCTAAAATCCTTTTTCGTAACTTCTCTGGTATGACTATGCGAGATTCTTTAACAATGGTACCTTCGTTTAACGAAAATTCAACATCTCTTCCTTTGTACCCAAGTTCTTCAATCTTCCTCCCAGTTTGCAGACAATTATAAACCTTTTTTAACACTAAATCTTCCTGAGTTTCTTCCGCAATTTCACGATGAGTTACCGGCAAAGTGAGAATTTGTTGCAGCTGATAAATTGTAACGGAATCCATGGTATCATGTAGAGTTTCTGTAATATTTTGGGGTAATCTGGATCTGGGGTAATCATCGGCATTGGAATGTTTTTCTGTCGAACGGTACATAATTTCGTAGTTAAAACCTTGAAGAAATTGGGCATAATGTAGCATGCGTGTCGCAACTATATTAGGTAAATTTTTGGTAGGGTGAAAAATTGAAACTAACGGTTGATGGTCGGTGATCAGTATGAACTTTCTGCCATAACAATACTGGAAAAATTTATTGCAAGCCCAAAAAATTGACGTTGCCTCTTTGTCAATTTGGCTGTAGTTCTTCTCGGCTCTTGTAAGACTTCTTGAAGCAAAAGCAATGGGCCTTTCGCTACCATCTGGGAAAATGTGTGATAACACTGCTCCTAAACCTTTCGGGCTCGCATCACTCGCTAATACCAAAGGTAATTTGGGATCATAAGCACATAATACCTGGTCAGAAATAATTTCATCTTTAATCAAATTAAAAGCTTTGTCACAGTTTCTAGTCCACTTAAAAGGTACATTTTTTGTAGAAGTTCATATAATGGATGCAATTTGGAAGCTAAACTTCTTAGAAATTTTCCGTAATATGTTACTAATCCTAACCAACTTTTAAGTTCAGAAACATTTGTCGGAATTGGTGCATCTTTAATAGCTGTAATTTTCTCTTCGGTTTTCTCTAAACCTCTGTAAGAAATTTTGTGTCCTAAATAAGTTATAGACCTTTCAAAAAATTTACACTTTTCTTGTTTTATTCGTAATCCTACATCTTGTAATTTTTGTAAAACTAATTTTAGTCTATCGATATTTTCTTGCAGAGAAATCCCTTGTATTTTAATGTCGTCAAGAAATACACATACTCCAGGTATTCCTTTTAATAAATTTGAAATATATCGTTGCCAAATTGCCGGAGCTACTTTTATCCCATCCTCGTCGCCAATTTGTTACGTATTTTCTTAGGTTTATATGTATATTTTTATTTTATAGTACCTAATTATGAAAAGTCAAAATTGACAAGAAACTTCACATTTTCAAATGTCGAAAAAAAACTAACTAAATATAGAATATTACAAGTTCTTAGACATCATAGAAACGTGATCCGAATAAACCGCACCTAAAATTATGTAACCAAATCCTGAATTATGCCGATGACATTAGGTTCTTAGGGATGATTTTTGACACGAAATTCACATGGGAAAAACACATTCTCCATATAAAAAAAACATGCCAAAATGGAATTAATCTTATGAAAACTCTCTCTAATAAAAACTATGGAGCTGACTATAACTGCTTAATCCATGTTTACAAAACCCTAATTAGATCTAAAATAGATTACGGTTCCATAGTATATGCATCTGCGAAGGAATCTTTATTACACCACCTTGACGTAATTCAAAATACGGCATTAAGAATAGCCACAGGAGCATTTCGGACCACCCCAACAGAAAGTTTACGGGCAGAAACTGGAGAGCCATCACTTAAATATAGAAGGATGCACTTAACCCTCACATACGCATTTGCTGATAATTCTAATCCAAACAATCCATCCAGAAGTAACATATTCACTGATCGCTTCAAAAACCTATATACTGAAAATAGGAAACCGCCATTCTACGAAAGAGTTAGGCAAACCCTTAAGACTTTACAAATTCCAATACCAAATACCTATTCCAACTTCATAGAAATTCCTCCTCCTTGGACATTAAGCATTCCTCAATCCGATACATCCTTAAATATCTTCAGAAAGAACGATACTCCACACTCGTTAATAAAAAATACTTTCATCAACAAACTAAGAAAATTTTCTAAATCCTATCACATATATACAGACGCTTCTAAAACATCTACTGGAGTTGGGGCAGCTGTCATTACTCCAAATATTACACTTGAGTATAAACTACCATCCTTAAGCTGTATACATACTGGCGAGCTATACGCCATCTATCAAGCTCTCGCTCATATTAACTCCAGTAATATATCCAATGCTCTTATAATTACCGATTCCCTCAGCTCCATCCATACCATTAACCAACTGTACACGAAGCATCCAGTTGCTCTCCTAATTAAAAAAGAACTAGCTACCATTCAAAGCAACAACCATATTGTACAATTCCTATGGGTACCTTCACACATCGGCCTTCCAGGAAATGAAGAAGCGGATCGTACAGCCCAACAAGCCAGGAACAGTGAAACCGCGAGTGAAGTGAGGTACGTAGTTCTCAGCGATTTAAAACCATTTATTAAAGTGAAAGTCGAAAATCTGTGGCAAAACCAGTGGGACAATTCAACTTCAAAACTACGCGAAGTGAAAACGTCTGTAAAACCGTGGAAATCTCAAATTCACAACAGAACTCACCAAGTCATTGTTACCCGTCTTCGTCTAGGACATACCCGACTTACCCACGGACACATAGTTGGTCACACTAATCCCACTTTATGTGAAAACTGTAATATCCCACTAAGTGTTAACCATGTACTTGTAGATTGTCCAAGATACCAATTGCAGAGACAGAACAACCACATCATCGGATCAACAAGCGAAATCTTAGGAGAAAATTGTAAAATTGACCATTTGACAAAATTCCTAAAAGACATTAATATATTTAACAAAATTTAATTGTAAGTAAACTATCTCATGCATTTGTATAAATATATGCGACTATTTTGTAAAATAAAAAAAAATAAAATAAAAAATAAAATAAAAAATAAGTAGGTAATACGCTAATATGCAGAAATAAATCACTTTAACGGTTAAGCTCTTAAGCAGTTAAAAATCAATCTCAACGAGCAGATTATTAATACTTTTATTTTTTATTAACTTAATGTACAAACCGTAGCTTGTAGTTTGTCTAGTTGAAAATTTCCTTCCGGGTTTAAATAATATTTTTTTTATATTTTGCACTTATAAAAATCTTCATTATAAAACGCATTTGCGTATCGTAATGTAACTTTTACGCACGCAAATTTTTGTTTTAAATGGTTGGCGACATGAGTGAAGTATCTAAAGGCAAGATTAATGACAATGACATTTGTGGCTAATAGCAATTTATTAATTTTATATTGTTCTTTAAGAAAGTATCTGTGAATATGAATATAATATTTTACTTATATAATATATTATTATTGGTATATTATTCATTTTAAAATATTTTAAAACACTAACATTTGATAATTTAAATGTCACAACTGTCAAATTTTATAAATTACACAGTGCTGCCGACATACTCTTAAAATGAAAATTTTGGTAATTACATAAAAATAAAAAATTAATTTAAAAAATGGTAAAAAGGGCAAAATATAAAAAATATTATAAACAACTTATTTCATATGGCTGTTGTGACACTCGTTCTTTAAAAAACTCATCGCTTCGCGATTCGTTTTTTAAACTTGAACTCGTGTCATAACAGAATTCCATATGAAATGCGTTGTTTAATATACTATTTTAAACGCTTAATGTACTTTAGTAACAGTAACAATTTTATTCTATTTAATAAATTGATTCACCATTATATTATATTATATCAAATCAAACTCAATATCTATAAAGGTACTCGTACATTTCAGCCTTTTTCCTGCAAGTCTATTTTGAATTGCTAGCAAATTTTGACCATGCCTTCGTACATTGCCGCAACTTTTGAGATTTTTTTTTTCGTCATTTGACAAGTGTTGTCAGTTTCTGAATATTTGAGGTTACGTTACCTTTAATTTAAAACATGGATTTTCATACAAATACAAACTGTAAGTACACACGAACTTCGGAATAAACATATAGATATTATCATAAAATACTTCAATGTTTATTATGCATATAGGACAACAGGATAGAATCAGCTGACGTAAACTGACATTTCTGCCAACATAGATTTTGGGTTGTTCGATCAAAATTCCCTAAAAACAGGCGAGATGCGCGGATTTGACCTTGAATAAATAGAAATGGTTCTATACTTTTGTTGCAGTCAAAAGTCTGAAACGCATGCGCAGTTGTTTAAAAAAAAACTAGCAATACAATTGCGAGCAAAAGGCTGAAATGTACGAGTACCTTAATTCTTACATCTTTTCAAAACGAAACATTTAATATTTGCTAATTTCAGTGTGTTTATATTACACTACAGAAAGATCTATTTCCAGCATCTGGTATGGACACGTCTACTGGGTTGTATTTAATATATAATTTTATTTTCATGTAGTATCTATGCAATCAAATATACATTGATCTTAAAATCTATATTTTAAAATGCGTCATTACTAATTAATAAGTATATTTTTTTATATGAGACGATAACATAATTAAATAATAAAATAAACTGAACTAGTCTATAGATGCAGAAATGCAAAAATAGTTAGCTTTTCTTAATAAAAATTGATGTAAAAAATGTTTAAAATGGCAATTCTAAATACATATTTAACGACAGATAGAATTAAAATTGTCAAAATTTTATTCTATAGATAAGTACATATGTGTTTTATGTTCATTAAAAAAATAATATTTCAAAAAAATCTTAGGGTAGAAATGTGAGGACGCATGCCCAAGACGGATTTTGGAGACCTTTAAGGCTAACAGTAATACCCTCTTAAATATTACATATCCGAAATATTATTCATTTTGCTAATTGTTTGCAATACGCTTAAAAACAATAATATTTTGGATAGAGAATGAAGAGGTCTTTCAAACGATATATCACAAGCCCATACGTCCCATTTCAAAAGTTGGGGGTTGTAACTGTCATTCAAACGGGGTGAAAGGTAGGGAGCAAATTTTCACTTTAAAGAATGTCAATTTATATTTTAAATTTGACTTGTTTTGGGATTTTCTATAAATCTTTAAAGTTACCGAAATAATGAATTTATTCCATTTGGCTTTTCCATACTGTATAATAGAGTGTCCTATATAAGAGATAAAGAGAAGGGCAAACAACATTGGAAAACACATCGAGAACATCATACATGAAAACTCAAACACAGAAAATACTATAGCATTTCTCAAAGCAATCAGCTTACTACATAAATTATAGACTGTTATCTAGAATTAGCGTTAATATTATTGCAATAATTATATCTTTACCACTCTAATTATCTTCAGGGTCGAAGCGAAATAAAAAAAAATGTTGGTATAAAATTGTTGAACGTAAAAACAAAATTAGCTAAATTAAATGTTCCTGTTTTTTTTTATCATTACATAGGTGTAATGATACTAGAGGGAAATATATCCAGGATAATCCCTTAAGGCTGATAACGTCGAGGCTTTAATATTGTTATGTCTTATTACCTCAATCCTTGGTCTAGTCTAAACTAGTCTTGACACTACTCAATCAACATATCGACGTCAGCTAGCTATCCCATAAAACAAAATGTAACGTCAATCTGACGATAATATAATTTTTAAAAGAGCTGTCTTTTAATAGAATTAATTAAAAAAATACATTATATTAGATTGGCAATTGAATATAAAGATAAAAAAGAGGTGGTTGATACTTTAATTATATATGGTTGTCGTATTAAATTGTCAATTGTAAGTTTTTATATATTAATAAATACCATTTTTTAATAATAAAAACAGATAATGTATAGTGAGGTGAAAAATGTAGTGCAAACTTAAAATTGTCGACCTTTCTAGTCGACTGTTTTAGTCTGGTCAATATTACAATTTTAAATGCTTAGTTGACGATACATTTCATTTAATATTATAATTTCAACTAGTAATCGTTAAAACGTACTTAGAATTTATTAATTATTATACCTAGTATATTATACACAAGTGTGGAAAGTGAAATATTTACTCACGAGTAAAGTTTAGCACGAGCAGAGTAGCGGCGAGTAAGGAAACATAAAAAGTGCAAGAAATACACTTTCCAACGCGTTGTATATACGATTTTTCCTACGACCTTAATATTTCTTACAGTAATGAATAGCTGTTTATTATTCTTATCTTATATATAAATATAATTATAAAAAAATTCAGAATAAATTCAGCACATATAAAACATATACACAGGGATTTATTATCCAATTCTTCAGCTGTAATTCTTCATTTTCTGTTGTTTTTGTTATACCCATAGTATACCCAAATTGCACTAATTAAGATTTCAAAGCAACTTTTATGAAAATAGAACTATTATTTGCCGTGGAACTAAAAGCATACCTAGGTATAAGTGTATTTGGTTGCATAGATAATGCAACTCGAATAATTTATTCACAAAAATTAATAGTTTTTTATTCATTAATCTTGCTTAAATTATTACATTCTGTGCGTTTATAAAAAATATCACACCTGTGTGATAATGCTTCTTCTTTTCTTATTTTTCCGAGCTGGTATCATATTACCAACACAAATAAATAAGTAAAAACTAACAAATTACATAAAATTATTGTTTATACATCCTATTTAGGGTGGTTAATTTTATTTTTACATTGTTGTGTCCACCTTTTCATGTAATTTGTTAGTTTTTACTTATTTATTTGTGTTGGTTTGTCTGGTTTCTATGATGTTTTGTACGTTTTATACATTTCTTCTTAGTGGTTTTTATCTTTTTTGACGAGAAACTCTGATGATGTCTTTGTAAGCCGAAAGCGCTTAGTTTCAAGATTTACAGTTTACCTACTTAATACACACTTTAAAGTTTAAAGTTTTTTATTCAAAATACATTTTCCCATTCACCTACATTTTTAGAAAGTGTGTACAAAGTCTACAGTCTTTTAATAAAAATTACATTTTTAGTCAAAAATTAAATATTAACGAAAAATTAAATAGTCAATTTAGAGTCACAGAAAATATGTTTCAATGTGTAAAAGAATCTTACAACTTACGTAGGTGCTAAGTAGACAAACATATTAATACCTTTCAGAAATTAATTGTAGTGACCTTTACTTTGTGGAAGTCCATCTTACTAAGAACATTAAAAATAGAATTTTTAAACAAAACGTCCACTATTTATTAAAAATATTACTTTTTTAAACTCAGTGACAGCTGTTTCATTAAAAACTAACATCGTCACATTGACATATTAAAGTTGCATTTTGTTTGTTTGTAGCTAGGTATTTGATGTTAAAGGACTTGAAATAAAAAGACATCTAGCAGATCAACAAGTTAAAGAAGTTAATAAGCCAATAAATAAAATTGAAAAGGAAATCCATCTCTCAAATGTGGATGATGTAGATAATCGTAGTAATAAAACTCAAAGTCTATCCACAACGTTTAATAGTAAGGTTCACAAGTTAATGCGCAACATGTTTCGGTCTTCAGACCATCATCAGGCTATAAAGAAAACAATAGTATCAGGAAAGTCAAAAATAGTAATAAAATGAGCGAGTGGTGTCTGTTATCAGATTACATTACATTACATTACCTCAAATATTAAAGTCAAACTATCTCAAATCTGACAAATAATTACAAAAAGAAATAAAATACAAGTTTAAAGCAAAAGTTAAATACATGGTTTTGTAATAAGTTAAACTATGGCAAAACAGTAAGTTAATTATGTTATACAACCAATCTAAACTCACCTGTATGTGCAGAATGTAGGCATTGCAAATAATTCAAAATTTAAAACTTAAACATCCATGAAAAAATGAAGAATAATGGATGAATAAGAGAGTTATTATATAAAAAGAAGAGGAAAAAGGAAATTCATAAGTTATAAAATAGAGAATGATGGGTGTGTTGATTGAATTAAAGTGGATAGAAAAGTGGGACTATATTCATGCTAAGAATGTTGTATCCCAAAAGGAAATGCAAATAACAAGTGTTACATTAATAAGAGAAACAAGAAGAAAAAACTTATATGAAGAGAAAAAATGGAGTGATTGTAAAAACAATCAAAAAAAGGAGAGATCCATGGTAGAGGTTTAATCTCCTTTTGATTAAGAAGACAGGTCGATCCTAAACTGTGAGTGAAGGTTCTTGTTAGTCACTCATGGATCTACCATGGATCTCTCCTTTTTTTGATTGTTTTTACAATCACTCCATTTTTTCTCTTCATATAAGTTTTTTCTTTTTGTTTCTCTTATTAATGTAACACTTGTTATTTGCATTTCCTTTTGGGATACAACATTCTTAGCATGAATATAGTCCCACTTTTCTATCCACTTTAATTCAATCAACACACCCATCATTCTCTATTTTATAACTTATGAATTTCCTTTTTCCTCTTCTTTTTATATAATAACTCTCTTATTCATCCATTATTCTTCATTTTTTCATGGATGTTTAAGTTTTAAATTTTGAATTATTTGCAATGCCTACATTCTGCACATACAGGTGAGTTTAGATTGGTTGTATAACATAATTAACTTGCTGTTTTGCCATAGTTTAACTTATTACAAAACCATGTATTTAACTTTTGCTTTAAACTTGTATTTTATTTCTTTTGTAATTATTTGTCAGATTTGAGATAGTTTGACTTTAATATTTGAGGTAATGTAATGTAATGTAATCTGATAACAGACACCACTCGCTCATTTTATTACTATTTTTGACTTTCCTGATACTATTGTTTTCTTTATAGCCTGATGATGGTCTGAAGACCGAAACATGTTGCGCATTAACTTGTGAACCTTACTATTAAACGTTGTGGATAGACTTTGAGTTTTATTACTACGATTAAACAAATAAATCTTAGAAGTTCTCCATATTAAACTGTGTATTTTGATTGAGACTCCATTTTTTATATGCAGACTAATTTATCCAGGCTATGTCTCTTAAACGAATAGAGATTCTCGAATGGGACAAAAACTGATCCATTTCCAATGCACTGTAATATGGCGTAGAAAAAATTATCCCCTAAATATTCATCCCTTAGTTACAACTTTAAATTTCATAATAGCACCTTGTGCCTTGTGCATGTTTTTATAATTTTGGGTTTGGTCTTCCATCGTCTATTCAACAAATTTTTCAAAAATAAAATGGATTCGTAGGTAATCAAGAAAATATCAGTTTCTTTTTTTTAGTTGTGTTATGTTAATCAAGAAAGCTTTACGCTTCTTTCACATTACACGATTTACCTAGTGCGGAAAAAATCGCACGGGAAATCACAGCAGGTGGAGTAATTTGGCGACATGCTTGTCTACAAAACCGTTTCGATAACCACTGGATAGCAAACAACTCTACAGAAATTATTTGTAAGGCACGCTCACCTGATTTGTCAACTTTTGACTATTTCTTCTGGGGAGCGATAAAAGATATTGTTTATCAATCAAAACCGCAAAATGTAGAAGAATTAAAAGAAAACAAAAGACAAGCATGTCGCCAAATTACTCCTGCAATGATTCAAGTCACATGAACAAGAAATCTTCTGGCAAGATTCAAAATGTATGTTGCAGCATAATTTTAAGTGTTGCACCAAATGATATGAAAATGGTTTATATCATTGTCTCAAAAGTGGTTGGATTTGGGTATAGGGAATACCGATACCAAACAAGTTGGTTTAAAAAAATACATCGGAAAATGTAATAAAATACAGGGTGTTCTATTTAAAATAAGCAACTTATATGTTAAATGATTTAAATTGTGCATGTTGGCTGCTAAGTTTAAAACACCCTGTTTGAAATATCAATGAGTTGAACATATGGAGTTAACGGGCAAGCCCTTGTTGTTTATTGGTTACAATTTCACGTCACTAGCTTCGATATTAATGGAGATATCGTTATTTAATGTGGACTAGGATTTTTTCAAAATTTTGAAAATAAACGAAATATCTCGAAAATACTTCACATTTTTGGTATAGGACATTGTTCACAAATTTTATCTAAAATTTCATATAGAATTCAAAATTAAATAAAAAATATTAGCTTATATTTAAAATAACAAAGTTGACGTCTATTTCCGGTATAACCGGAAGTGCCACATTCTGGACAATATTATATTTGAACTCTGCGTCATCCAAAACCTACAGCTTCGTAATTTCAGATTTTTAACATAACTGTATCCGCCATTATTTTTAATGAAAACTTGTCGCGCCACACCCTGTATATTAAGTTATTGTAAAGATCAGCATGATATAGTTTTTTCCTGTTTTTTCTAGATAATTGCACAGTTATACTGATCTCAGAAAGAAATACATTTAGGATAATCCCTTAAGGCTAATAAAATCTAGGTTTTGATATTATTATGTCTTATTACTTTCATACTTGATCTAGCCTTAAGGTACCTAGCTACAAAATAACCCAATGTAACTTCAATATGTCAATCTGACGATGCTAGTTTTTAGTGAAACAGCTGTCATTGAGTTTAAAAAAGGAATTTTTTTAATAAATATTGAGTTTTGTTTAAAAAGTTATATTTTTAATGTTTTTAATACCTTGCAGAGTTTAGCTCCGCAATATAACTTAAAGGGAATATACCATTAGATAGCTACACTATCTTTACGTGAACTATACTTCCAAAATAATTGCCCAACTGACAGAACATTTATCTTTTAAATTGATTTTAAGCAGTAACTATAAAAACTAATAACCAAACAAATTGGGCCCATTTTTTCCAGATTTTTTTTTAAATTTAGTAAGTAATTTAACTTAAATGTTAATAAGAACACAATGGAAAAAATGAAATGAGGTAGACGGCATAATGGGAATCCACTCAACCATTATGAAACTCGAGTTTTTTAGCAAAAATTCGATTTTGTATAATATCAAAAAAGTAGAAAAGCTGTCTAACATTCCAAATATAACGTTCTCAGAAGCATTAATCTGTTGTTTAGTTATAATGCAAAATATCGAGTCTGATTTGGTTTGTACAATTTTGGTAAAACCTTTTCAATAATCGCCGAAATACCAACTTTGAGATTGTGTTAAAATTCACGATTGATAAAAGCAGGTATATACAAATTTATATGACTTTTATGAAAAAGATCTTCCAAGAATAAATACAGAGTGGACCATAGAAAACCGTCCTCCCCTATATTTGACACTATTCCTTAGATTTTAAGGACATAAGGAAACACGTTTTATTGTAAGGGGACAGTCAACTGTCAATTGTCATCCTCCGTTCCACTTCACCAATCCCTTACTGTTAATTATCATGTGCGGCACATTATTAGATGTGCATTTAGATGTAGTATTCAGACGTAGTAATCATGCACGAATTTTGTCGATCTTCACACCATATTTGCAATAAATATTTTGGTTAATTTAAAGTACCTCTTAAAAATGAAAAGCTACGCCTATGATGTAAATAAATAAATTGGAGTAATAATGAATTACTTGGTAAGTAAGTAAGGGTTAGTACACTAAATTTCGTTCAAAACGGTATCCATTAACTTCCACACAATGGGGAAGTTCCCATTTTTTTAAACTTTTTAAATAATTTTAAAATAGGTAATATTTCATAAAATTGCCAATTATTTATAATTTTTACAATACTCCTTCATAAAGTGCGCTTTGTTCCCATTTTACGAAAGTGAAAGAAGGTAAATAGCATCCTACACGCTTGTGCATGGTTTGGTTTGTTTACGTTTTTGGAGCTATGTTTTGGAATTGTATTTTTTGTTTTTATCCAAAATAATAGAATAAATTTTATTTAGAATTTGTGCCCTGAGCTGCTATTAAGGCTGTTTTAACAGTGCACTCTTTCAGCTTTTTCCTAAAATCTCGGCTATTTATGAATAAAATCGTTTCATTTTTCGTCGAACGTCGAACAATCTGTAGGTTAGGTTAGGTTAAAATTTTATATTAGGATTCTGATTAAAAAAAGACTTATTTTTCATTTGGTCAATTTTCAAAAATCAAAATTTTTATTTTTATTTTTTTTCTCCAATTTTTTTTCTAATTAATATTTCTATCTTAATTAAAAATTTGATTGAGTTTTAAGTAAATCATTTCTAGAAAATAATACTATTTATAATATAATAAATAATATAAGATAATAAATAAAAGTAATAAGTATTATTTATTAATAATAATATCATTATTAAAAGTATCTTCCTTTCTCTCGCCTTCTTACTACGCGCTAGTGAGAATTATTAAATCCGCCAGGGTCAAATTTTAGGATTTAAGTGAAACTTTTTACGAAATTTTCACCAAAAATCGGGTAATTGAAATTGTTATCATTAGAAGTGTTTAAAAATCAAAAAACAAAAAAAAATTGGAGAAATATCTGATTGAAACAAAAATTATAAATATATATGTTACCGGCAAAGTACGTGTTGCAGTCATTCCTAGGCTTACCTAGACAAAGTTCGCATTGCCGGCATACTTTAAGCAAAATCCGAAATTATTCGATATTTCGGACATTGCCTACACTGTAGTACGACAGTCTTAGGTATGCCAAATGTGTAGCAGGCAAACTACGAAACAACCTGCCGCATTACTATCATACTGTCAATTTTCTGTGTAGGAGTACGAGGCCCAGTTTGCGATAAAAGAAAAACATTAATAAACTAATTATTAGAAACGCAATTTTATTTTTTACATTTTTGTCTTTAATTTTTGCTGTTTTGCTAAGACTATTTATTTTTATATAAGTATCTAACCGAACCTAACCTAACCTAACCTAACCTAACCTAACCTAACCTAACCTAACCTAACCTAACCTAACCTAACCTAACCTAACCTAACCTAACCTAACCTAACCTAACCTAACCTAACCTAACCTAACCTAACCTAACCTAACCTAACCTAACCTAACCTAACCTAACCTAACCTAACCTAACCTAACCTAACCTAACCTAACCTAACCTAACCTAACCTAACCTAACCTAACCTAACCTAACCTAACCTAACCTAACCTAACCTAACCTAACCTAACCTAACCTAACCTAACCTAACCTAACCTAACCTAACCTAACCTAACCTAACCTAACCTAACCTAACCTAACCTAACCTAACCTAACCTAACCTAACCTAACCTAACCTAACCTAACCTAACCTAACCTAACCTAACCTAACCTAACCTAACCTAACCTAACCTAACCTAACCTAACCTAACCGAACCGAACCGAACCGAACCGAACCTAACCTAACCTAAACTTAACTTAGTACTTTTAGAAAATATATAATTTTCTAACAATAGCAAATCTCTATTACGATAATTTTTAATTATACTCATTTTAACAAAAGAACATCAAAACTCAGAATTATAAACAAAACTTAGAAAATTATACCTAAGTGTAAGAAATTTACCCAGAATGAGAATTCAGTTGTTACGTCGCCGCCCACCATCATATGTGAACACGTAGCAACAAGTTTCGACCACCTGGGCCGGTATTCTCAACTCACTCCTCTCACAGCGAGCGATCACAAAAGGGAGTGATTTGATTGGCAGCGATATGGCTTTTCTAGATTCTCATGTATCCCTCCGCTCGCAAATTTATAACACGAGCAACTGGTACACATGAAAGCGAGTGAAATAAAGCACTCCTCTTTGACAGGAGCGATCCATGCGAGGAGAGGGCATGAGAATCGATTTGGCAGTGAATTTCACTCCCCTCGCATTCAACGACATCGATATCGCTCCAAGCGAGGACCTGAGAATACCGGCCCTGCAATCGGGATATCAGTTTATTTCAGAGTTTTCCTGCTACACATTTGGCAAACCTACGATTGTCGTACTACTGTGTAGGCAATGTCCGAAATATCGAATAATTTCGGACTTTGCTTAAAGTAGGCCGGCAATGCGGACTTTGCCTAGGTAAACCTAGGTATGACCGCATAACGTACTTTGCCGGTGACATATATAATACAGATGAGTGTCAGTGATTATACAAAATTATAAAAGTTTTTTAAAGTAATTATTTTTTTAAAACACAGAAAAAATTAATGAAATAATTGTATTAAATTTGTATAACTCGAAGAACCTGTTTTATCATACACAATAGTAAAGAAGATTTGAAAATCACAAGAATTAAAAAATTTAACAAAAAACAAAGGCGTTTAACTGACAAATCTCTAATATGTTTAATGGATCAATTCAGTTTTTTTCACTTATAATATCACAAGAGCTTAAATTATTTCCAGAAATTTTTTTGAGGGCACGAATAATTTGAAAATTTTGTAAGAAAATTTTACACCATGATTTGGAGAATAATTATTAATCCAATCTGACGTCTGTTACAAAATCTTACAATTACTAGTTTAAAAAATCTGCACCATAGAGAAATATTGCATATTTTTATTTGTCTGTGGTCTGTATACGTTGAAGTTTCAGCGTTTTCTACGGTATCAGCTGTCAAAAAATTTCCACTTAAAAATCGAGGTGCCACGAAAAATTTTCCGGAAATCTCCGGTAGACAAGATTAAGGCATCTTATTGGTTACAATGTAGAGGTGTGAAATTTGCAGTAGTAATAACCCAAAATTATTCCAAGATCTTTTATACTTTCTACCGGATGGAGTACACAATTAGAGATTTCATATGTGTTGTGATTTAATTCAGGACTGCTACGAGAAAATTGTATGTAGTTGCACTTAGAGACATTTAACAACAGCTTATTTTTTACACAATAATCAAATAGATTAAAGTCTTGTTGAAATCTAAACCGGTCATTAGGACATGAAATGGAATGATAAATTTTTAAATCGTCTGCATACATAATAAAATATAGAAATTTAAAACAGGTAGCAATATCACTAACACACATATCAAAATAACACTAACACTTTGTGACATTGGTGCCATGATAACATTTTTCCCTCCGCCGTAAAGAAATGGGAAAAAAAACTGCTGACGGCGAAGAAATCAAACTTTGACAGGATCAAGTTAGATAAGTAATGTCATCCTTATTTGACGTTTGAAGAAAAAATATTTTTAACAAAGTCAAAACCATTATTCAAACACGATTTAAGTTATTTATTTTAATTGAAGTAAAACAATGTATTGTGTTTTCCTTTAATCATTGTTTGGTTACATTCGAGATATGGATGATTTACTTACTTTATTTAATTTATTTTTTAATTTTTTTATTAGTCTGGGTTTGCACAAGAAGTGCAGATGAAGTTCAATCTGACTAGAACTAGAACTATTTGACGCTTAATTGTAGGTATTCGCACTAAGCGAGTGATACGTGCAGAGATATTTTATGGGATAGATGAGGGACCTTTAGTGATTAGTTTGATAAAATTGTTAATAATACATAGTTTCAAATGTTGTAGTTGATATCAGTATCTGCTAGATGTCTTTTCATTTCAAGTTCTTCAAAAAAATCTAGATTTTGTTTGTCTTGTATCAAAATAATTAAATATTTTAAATTAAAACATTTTTTTAGAAAAAAATGATTTATAAGAAACAATAGTTAAACGAAGCGAGTGTTACGTGCGGAGATATTTTACGGGATAGATGAGGGACCTCTCAACTTAGCTCTATGGAAAACCGGTGGAACAGCTTTAATCAAAGCAAATAAATAATAAATTTAATAATACTTCTGCACCAAAAATGTAAATCTAACTTATAGGAGTCTCGGTCACTGATTCGGTTTTGGATTAAAATTGGGAAAGACTGGCAGTCCGCCAAAAAGTATAACTAATCCCTATCCTAGGAGCTGACGGCTGTCCACTGACGGTAGATGTAAAGGGACTTCCTTTTTACCTAATAATCTGCTATCGGCGAACTATTGAGCAAAAAATAGACGTAATATTTGTATACTGACCATTATATCTTAATCAACAAAATTTATTTTTAAAAAGAGTTTTCTAGCTGCACAAATTCTACCAGAAAATATTGTATATTATAATAAAAATGCAATATTAGTAAGACCATAAGTTAATTTTATAGTTTTGATTCATAAATAAATAAAATATTAAATGCAGTGTTGCCACTTTTGAAAACACAAACATAGCGCTTGTAGAAGTAAATACCCGAGTTTAATTATCAATAGGGTTAATTTGGTACTTCTCTTCATAACGGTATTTACATTAATAGGAGGAAACTTCCCATTGTAAACAGAATGAGTCGCTGTTCGAAATTACGTCGAAGGTTTTGAAGCATTCCAGGAGGTATTAGTTTGCGTTTATGTTTCTATTCGTCATTTTGGTCCTTCCAATGAAGCGGATTAAGTTATATAAATTGCTTGGCTTCATGAAGCTGATTGAATAAATACGCTCTTCTTTTTGCTCGTTTTCTGGAAATATGGAAATAATCTCATTTCAAAACTAATAATAACAAACAAACTGTCTTAGTGTCAAATCTCTATTTTTCGCTGATTCAACATTAACATTGGTTTGTTATGTAAGATATTTACGATTATATTTTAACATTTTAGAACTAATGTAGCTACTTTTTTTTTGAAAGGTGAGGACAATCCAAATTTTTGGCCGGATAGTAGCACGTAATATATTTCTTTATGTGTAATGCAATATGACCTTGACAAGCTTTTAGATATTAAAAACTAATAAAAAGCGTATTGATATTGAGCCATTTCGTGAAAACCGCATAATGACAATCAGTGACAGTATCATATTACATATTTAAAAACAATAATATTAAACGTCGATAAATATATAAATATTTTATTTTTTCAATGCTCTTTTGAGCTTTGGGGTACAGTACTAGTTCTTAATTCCTAAACATCTCACTAGTACTGTAAAAGTGTACTTACCGGACCAGTAGGTTAGGTTAGATTCTATGTAAGTGGTCGTTTAACTTCCCTTCCACTACGACCTGAAAGATCAATTGTGGTTCACCCCTAGGTTATAGTCGTTCTATCAGCCCTATTCCTCTGATGAAACTCATCAGGGTCGTTGGCGACACATGAAGTCATTGGGCTCGAGTTGATGCAGACCAAATTTATTGATCCTTATTCTCTCGAGCTCTCGGCAGTGACACAAGATTTGCTCCACCGTTTCATCTTCCGCCTGGCAGAATCTGCAGTCCGCACTTTCTGCTTATTCAGCTTCTACCTGGTGGTCTTTTGCTGACATTTAGCCCACCAGATCGGAGCACCAAACGTAATCATAGGCCTTATTACTATCAGATATAGCCAATACATTTGTTTGGATTTCATTCCCCATCACTTACCGCATACTCTACGCATGTCCAAAGGGATAGCTTTGCTTTACTGCAAATGTTCTCCATGAAAGTCTTCTATTCAGCGTAACCCCTAGATATTTGACTTCATTCGCTTCCTTAATAGCTTCTCCATAGAGAGCGGGCATTTGTAGTTTATCCAGTTTCCGCCTCCTGGTGAAACTAATAACTGTTGCTTTACTTGGGTTGACCGAAAGTTGTTTCTTGTCGCACCACCTAGTAGCAATATTAAGTGCTAGTTGAGTCACTTTAGAGATGACCTCTTCATACTTTCCTCTTATCAATATAAGGTCTTCCACCAGTAGCAACCACAGGAGAAAGGAAAGTACTCGTCCCTGTGGGCAGCCCCTAGCAGCCTTCGCTCTCATCTCCTCGCCTTCCAGTGATGTTGGGATCAGCCTGTTTTCTAGCATAGCTCTTACCAAGGTACAAGTAGATAAATGTGATTCTTCGAAAACTAAACAGGTTTTTAAATAAACCATCACAATATGATATGTACCTGAAAAAACCACAAAAACAATATAAAAATTTATATCTTATAAAATCTTATATCTGCATTTATGGATAAGTAACTTGTACTAGTGATAAAGAAAACTCCTATCGTGTAGAGTAAAAAGACAATATCAAACTATAATTAATAAACATTTATAAAAGACTTTTTAGTTAGGAAATTTATATGTAAATTAATTAAGTAAGTTTGTTTATTAGATATAAGATGTTAGTCTTTGATAATATCAAGAGATATTAAGTAAATCATTGCTTATAACAGTGAGTACATAGCTCAAACAATAAAGTCATTTAAAAAGTTTAAATTTTAGTTCTTAGAGGTTAAAATAGCATTTAAAAGTTGAAATAGGATTAATTTAATAGATTTATCAGTAATTTTAAGAGTAATTTATAGTTTTAACTCAAATTTTAAAAGTGTATAATGTATTTGACAGGACTAAAAACAGCCTATTTCAAATCGAATTTTTATAGGGAAAAAGTGAGATAAAAATAATTTAAATAGATTTTTTGTAAATGTAAAAAGAGCTATCTTTATATTATCAAAGATATAATCAAAAATGTAAAATCATTTCCTCAATTATTGAAATTTTAGGTTAGTTTTTAAAATTATGGACAGTTGAAATTCGAATTTTACGTCAAATTTGTCATAATCTGGCGAGGGTATAAAAAGCCAAAAAAATTGAAATCGACCTCTTGTTCCTGGTCCGATTTAAGCAGAACATGCCAAATGGTAACTAAAAAAAATCATTAATCAAAATTATGTTAAATTAAAACATTTAACACCAAAAATATTTGTATAAAAGTATTGTAAAAATATTAAATCACTTACCAAAGAAGTAAATTTGAAACAATAGATCCAGATCTAGAATTTATTAGATTCCATTCCACCATCATCACACATAGGGCAGCCAGCAGACATATTCTTGTTCCCGAGGGTAGACGACCGTTGGAACCGATCTCTTTGTTTCGGCATTTTCCGCCTGACGTGGATGAAATTCAAAAAAGACTTTGTTATACGAGGTATTTTAAACAATTAAAAACTTGTGATTGTGTATAATAGTGTGTACTAGAATTCTTTACGGTCTAAAATTTTTGAGTATTATTTTCATTTTTGTCAATAACTAGAAATTTATAATTTTAAATGTAATAAGCATATGAAAACCATTAATAGATTTATACAATTTTATAGTGATCAAATATGACAATTAAATTTTAGTGTATTATATGAAAATTTTTAAATATTTAGTTTCTCTTGAATCCTACCCAAGATAAAGAGTCGGATTTCAAATTCAAACAGATAATAATTTGACTGAGCTAGTTAAAACACTTTTATAAGGCGCCCAACTACATCAAACATAAGAAAAATTAATTATTATATTAGTAAAAACGATTAAAAATAAAATTAAATAATCATTAAACAACTATAAAACCTATATTAATAATAAATCATACTAAATCAATTAATAAAATAAATAATTAGTAAATAAATTAAATAAATTATAAAAATTCAATAAATTAAATCATTACAATATGTAACTAATCTTTGTTTAAGGTTATCATATGGGCAAAAATTAAGTACAATACGTAAACCAATTACCTCTTAAAAATTAATTAACGAAACAAAGATGTATCTAAAGTTAATACTTAACAGCCCCAAATAAAAATCTGGACTCTCCGCCTTCGCAACAGACACCGACTTTATGAGCTAGAGAAAAAACTGCCGGAAAAAATATCCCCGATACCCTGAACGCAACAGAATACAGCGGACCACTAAAAGCCGTCAACAAGTCGCGTGCGTACCGCACTTGTTTTCGCGCTGTACAACTACCAGTCTACAGAGAGCTGGGTTCCGACGATACAGAGTGTATGTTTAACGGGACAAATATGTTGTTTTCATGCCATTCTTTCTACTTTGAATCCTAGTAAAATAACTCACTCTGTATGACACTTTTAAATAGATTTTAGCAATTAATATTGGAAATACCATAAAAGTTTGTCTCTCTTGGAACAAAAATCGAAAGTTTCCCAATTCCCTTAAAATCTAAAGAATACTGCTAATTACCTGGGTGAATTGTCTTCTGTGGCCCATATTGTATATTGTTGTATTGTTAATAAATTTACAATCATACAATTAAAAAAGCATTCGCTACAGATTAATAGCAAAAAATTTAAAATATCTTTTAAATTTGAAACAAATAAAACATTTATCTTTAAATAATTATTTTGTGTAAGAGGATTTCACGTTTTGTGTACAAGTGCCTTTTTGATAATATTTCTTCCAAAAATTTACCGTTGTCTGCAGAAAATAATAACCTTAGCCGAGATTTCTCGTTCGCAGGTAATTAAAACAAGGACATAACAGAAGTAAAGTCGCCATTAATTATTATTGACGGTTTTTTTATACCACTACAATGTTTCATCCGTTTCCAACATTAAACAGGCCAAAATAAAGTACACCTTTCTTTTTGCACGGGCAAGCACAGCTACTCAATTAGCGGAGTAGTCAATTTCGTACACGCTGAAAACAAAGAGCTGCACATTATTAGAAATTAAAAAATATAATGAAATTTATTGTACTAGCACTTACTATGTGAAAGTTCATTTTATTAAGAACAATAAACAACTAAACGGATGAACGAAATTTCCACTATTTATTCAAAAATACGTTTTAAATTCAATGACATCTGTTCCGCTAAAAAACTAGCGTCGTCAGATTGACATATTACAGTTACATTTTGTTTGTTTGTATAATAAAAAACTATTCGTTTTAACACAACTTCCACGTTTAATTAAAAAATTATGTTTTTAATCACAATGACAGCTATTTGGCTAGGATTAGCAAATTGTGTTTCGTTTCTTGGATTTTAATAATGAAGATAGCCTAAATGTTTCCAGCTTTGTATAGGAATATTATGTACTGTCATAACCTATTTTAAACCTGCTATTACAGTTGACCAATCAAATTATCTGTAATGATTGGAACAATGCCTCTACATTTTCCCTAGAACCCCTCTTTTGGATATTGTAAACAATGTATTTATAAATTACCCACGAGTTAGCCGAGTGGGTAATTGACTAGTGGTCACAATTGTGTCCTTTTCCTCGAGGTAAGAGATTGTGTATTCATCAAAGTAAACAAATCGGTCTGAACCCCGATTCCCGAAATCTCACAAGGAGAAAGTGAATTAAAATAGACAAAAATGTATTCTTGAAATAAAATCTTACCAAAGATGCCTGAAGTGCTAGAGGTCCTGCCAAGACCCAGGCGAATCATCTTCTAGTAGTTTTTGTCTCGTTATCTATTTTTATTTTACTTTAACTTTAAGATTTTGGCTATAAGTAGAACGCTTATTTATAAATGAAGGTGTTTTAAAAATTAAAAAATAAATCCTACTTCTACTAAAATTATAATTTTTTATATACCGTTTTTAAAATAAAACATGGATTTACTTGAACCCGATGAAATATTGCTTATGTTGGAAGTAATAAGGGACTTGGAAGATGCTGAACAGCAAGCTATTCCTGCAGTTCGTCGAAATGTTTTAAAAAAGAACTCCTTATTTGTCTCCGGAATGGAATTTAGTTTTCTAGAACTTCTACCCAAGAGCTTTAATTGATTTACAAGTATGTCTTCTGTCTAATTTGGAACCTACGAGAACCCCTGCATTGTCTTCCATCAACTGAACAAGCACTTCATTCTATCTATTTGTAATTGTTTTTTCCTGTTTTTCCATATTGTAAAATAATAATAAATAACTTTCTAAACAAAGGTTTATCTAGTATAACTATAAGAAGATTCGACTTTAATAATATATTACTGTAAAAATTGATTGGTTGAGCATGGATAAAACATTTGCCAACAAGGTGCATAAAGAAGGGATGTGAATTCACGTGATGGCTGCTCAAGAATACTGTTTTTCGAAGTAGGAGAGATTTTAAAGTGAGATGAGAAAATCTCACTTTAAAAAAATCTCACCAGTTTTCGGGAATCGAGGGCCTGGCTGTTTGCCTCACTTCATTCGATTGCTACTGTCAATCAGCAAGTTTTATCAAAGGTAATACCCCGCAAAAATACGAAAACAAAATGAAATGTGGCAGTCCTTAGGACGAGTCTGTTTAAGTAGTTTAAATAAAAAATGTTTGAGTCTGGAAAATAAAAATGTATCTAGAAAAATTTAACAGGACGAGTGGTATTTGAGAAGATTATTTTTTGAATCATTCGAATCATTTTGTACAAAAACAACTTTAATTAATAAACATTTATTTTTGCTGTTAGACTCAATTTTTAATTATAAAAAATAAAGATTAGATTAACAATGACAGATTTAAATTCAAATTTCGTATATTTTATGTTGCCTACCTATGATAGAATTTATTAAAACATAAATAATCAAGAGAAAGAAGGCAAGTAGGTTTACACATAATAATATTTAATAGATGCATTTTTTTAAGAGAAAATACTCCTATTCTTTTGATCTTTCAATAACTATAGCAAATAATATCTTCTCATGGTTACGCCTACGGCTACACTAGCAGAATAAGTAAATTATAGGGGTAACGACATTCATTGGTATTATAGAGTGCAAGTGAGGTAAGGGAAACGAAAAAGTCAAAGGAAGCTGGCAATAGAACTCGCAAATAATGGATTTTTCTCCTTTTACGAAAACTTCATAAATATATCTCATTCTTTAATAGGCGCTATTTTATTGATTTAACCTGTTAACTAGATAGTATTGACAGTTATCATGAGCATCGTAAAAACACAGTTATATGGAATAAATATTTATTTTTTTACTTATTTACTTTATTTATGTTAAGAGAAGATTGCCAAAATAAACATTATTAGGCATATCTATTTGAAGTTTACCTACAAGACCATATTTAGTTATATAGGTACCCTTTTAAATGTTTTAAATGTATACAGATCCAGGTAATTTTTGGAGTAGCCACCTATTTGAATTTTTATTATCGTTTAGATGAATGGAATTGTGATAATTTTAATAAATATATTTTAGAATATTTATATAATATAAATGAATGTTAATTTATAGTTACTTGTAAGCAAGAAAATTATTTGTTCAATATTGTTTTTGAATTTTTGACAGTTACATGATTTTATCAATACTGGTAAAACGACTAGTGGTTTTATCAAAGGTAATACCACGAGTCCTTAAAATTTTATAGATAATTTTTTAGTTTCGACGAAAACTTTTTTATTTGAAAAAAATACGAAAACAAACTGAAATGTGATAAAATCACGAGACCGTAGGACGAGTGATTTTATCTTATTCAGTTTGTTTAAGTAGTTTTGCCTAAAATAAAAAAGTTTGAGTCTAGAAAATAAAAATTTATCTAGTAAAATTTTACAGGACGAATGGTATTTGAGAAGATTATTTTTTGAACCATTCTGTACAAAAACCACTTTATTTAATAATTTATCGTTATCTTTTCATTAAGTTTCAATATTTTACTTTTCACTATTTTCCCTCTTTAATTGTTCAATATTTTTATTGAATTTTTGAGTTACATGATTTTATCAATACTGGTAAAACGACTAGTGGTTTTATCGGTATATAACGGAATGATTGGCTAGCATTTAGCACAGAACATTGAAGATTAAGCGTTTTTATTATATTATATTTAATATCACAAAACTGTGATATTTTGTCAAGTGAAAAAAATAATCAGTATAAAACGGAATTTTGACATGTGAAAAAAATAATCATATCAAATGTTACATGCAATATCTCATTATTTTTTAAAATCGCTGCCAATCATTTAGTCAAGTACGTAATGATTAGTTTAAAATGGAGAGAGTAGAAAAATATCTTAACCTTACAAGAGATAATTATCATGTTTTTACCTAAGGTGAATAGTCTCTGGTGAGGCTAAGTAGCAAACATTGCTACACCTTCGAATAGCATAATGTTCTGCCGTTTCGTTAGTAATTTTGCAGAAACTTTCTTATTTGCCCATTCTCTTTTTTAGTGATACATCAGCTTACTTCTTATGGGCAATATATTTACCAACCTTTTAGCCTATATCAATTTTAGAAATTACATGGTCGAGGTATTGATCTTCTCTTTGAAATAGTCGCCATTTCTTTATTCTTAGCGTCATGTCTGAATGTTTATGTTCTCCAGGTTATCCTCAAATGTCTTCAATGGAAACCAGTCAGATAGCTCCCTTAAAACAGTCACCATTCGCCTTTCAAATGTGGCAAGAGCATTGTGGCATTGCATAAACCAAATGCCCTAACCATAATCCAGTAACTATAGTAAATATCGTTTTTCTTCAAACGTCAAATAATGATGACATTACTTATCTAACTTGATCCTGTCAAAGTTTGATGTCTCCGCCGGCAGCAGTTTTTTTCCCATTGTACTATTTATGGTTGAAAATTGCTACGTTTTAAGAAAAAATGGTATACTTTATTCTGCAAAGAAGCATGACTTTTCTTGACTTGCCCTCTATTACGCGCCTCACTTCGTTCGGCGCGTCAGGAAAAGTCATGCTTCTTTGCAGAATAAAGTAATATACTATTTCTCATGATATTTTCACAGGGCAGGCTCGCTACACTATTTGATATTTGGAAAAAACTATTAAAATAAAGAGTTAATTGTTCTACTTTGTACTTACATACATGTCGTTCTTGTTTATTTTGCAACTATTTAATAGTATCTGAAACTATAGACCGAGTATAAATTTGATAATAAAGTAAAGTAGAGGGGAACATTTTAGTTGGAAACATAATTATTTATTCTTGCATGTCAATACAAACGCGATTTTTCAATATGTTTCGTAAGAATCGCGAATAAGGTTCTAAGAAGTAAACGAATTAATGTCCTAGTTTATATACTTCGAGGGAGTGTAGAGCCCTTTCAAACTGTGTTACTGAGGTCAGCGATGCGTGTAAAAAATAAACGAATGCTATGCTACAAAAGACGTAACAAACGTAAAATTTGATTAAAGTTCAAATTGCTGAAAATTTTTATAATAGCAACTAAACAACTTCGATTCAATCTTATTATAAGGATTCCCCAAAAAAAATATGGCTGGCACATAAAAAAGTAACCAATAACCCGCTTTCATTTAGGCATTTTAATTATAATTCAATTTATTGTACTAACCCTTACTTTTTGGAAGTCCATCTTATTAAGAATAATAACTGATATAGAATTTTGCAATTAAAGTATTAGTTATCTTGTTGATGGGGAAATTAAAGTATGAGTTATCTTATTGAGGTAAAGTTGAAGGAAAGTACCACGGGAAGTTACCATGATCAATCGCTGGCTATACGACTCCTTGATAAAGATTTATTACAAATACATGCGATTGTACCTGACAAGACGTGACCCGTGACAAAGGTGATCAAAAAGACCATATAAAAATAAGTTAAAAGCCATACGTAAGGTAAATTGATTGTACTAACCCTTACTTTTTGGAAGTCCATCTTATTAAGGATAATAAAAAACTCTTCGTTTTAACAAAACTTCCAATATTTATTAAAAAATTGCTTTTTTAAAGGCTCAATGACAGCTGTTTCGCTATGAAGCATCGTCAGATTGACATTTAAGTTACATTTTGTTTGTTTGTAGCTAGGTACCTGATGTTTAGGTAGTATTAAGGCTAGACCAAGTATGGAAGTAATAAGACATAACAATATTAAAGCCTAGATGTTATTAGCCCTAAGGGATTATCCTGGATGTATTTCCCTCTAAGATCAGTATAACTGTGCAATGATATAGAAAAACCAGGAAAAAACTATATCATGCTGATCTTTACAATAACTTAATATATTTGTGTTACAATTACGTCTTATCTATGTATAAAATGAAGACTCAATCAAAGCAAACACTTTAAAAGTGGAGAACTTCCCAGATTTATTTGTTCATTAACAACTTTAAATTGTGGATCTGCTAGATGTCTTTTTATTTCAAGTTCTTCAAGGAAATCTAAATTTTGTTTTTTATTACAAATGTGTAGTATTTGGATGTCATTGGTGTGAAAGAGTGAGGTTGGATGTTCAAGTAGGTGTTTTGCATAATTTGACTTATCTGGTTGTTTTAATCTATATGCTCTTAAATGTTCGTTAAATCTTACTTCCAAATTTCTTTGTGTTTGACCTATATATACAGCATTACACTTTGGACAATTAATTTTGTAAACTAAATTGATTGTACTAACCCTTACTTTTTGGAAGTCCATCTTATTAAGGATAATAAAAAACTCTTCGTTTTAACAAAACTTCCAATATTTATTTAAAAATTGCTTTTTTAAAGGCTCAATGACAGCTGTTTCGCTATGAAGCATCGTCAGATTGACATTTAAGTTACATTTTGTTTGTTTGTAGCTAGGTACCTGATGTTTAGGTAGTATTAAGGCTAGACCAAGTATGGAAGTAATAAGACATAACAATATTAAAGCCTAGATGTTATTAGCCCTAAGGGATTATCCTGGATGTATTTCCCTCTAAGATCAGTATAACTGTGCAATGATATAGAAAAACCAGGAAAAAACTATATCATGCTGATCTTTACAATAACTTAATATATTTGTGTTACAATTACGTCTTATCTATGTATAAAATGAAGACTCAATCAAAGCAAACACTTTAAAAGTGGAGAACTTCCCAGATTTATTTGTTCATTAACAACTTTAAATTGTGGATCTGCTAGATGTCTTTTTATTTCAAGTTCTTCAAGGAAATCTAAATTTTGTTTTTTATTACAAATGTGTAGTATTTGGATGTCATTGGTGTGAAAGAGTGAGGTTGGATGCTCAAGTAGGTGCTTTGCATAATTTGACTTATCTGGTTGTTTTAATCTATATGCTCTTAAATGTTCGTTAAATCTTACTTCAAAATTTCTTTGTGTTTGACCTATATATACAGCATTACACTTTGGACAATTAATTTTGTAAACACCAGATTTTTTAATTTAGGTAATTTTGTTTTTACATTTAACAATTTTGTACCAACATTATTTTGTGTTTTAAATGATATTATTGCTGATGTTGCCGAAGATATTATTTTTGATATTTTATTGGAAATACTTCCACAATATGTAATATTTTTATAACTTTTAATTTCTTTAGTTTGTTTAGGAAATATTAGTTGTAGTGCCACTTTCTGTTCTTTTTATTAATTAATGTATTTATCAAATGAATTGGGTAGCCATTAGATGTAGCTATTTGTTTTATGATATAAATTTCTTTATCAAAGTTAATTTTGTCCATTGGAATTGAAAATGCCCTATGTATCATAGAATTATAAGCTGCTAATTTATGTGTTATAGGATGATTTGAATTATATGGTATGGTTACATCTGTTTGTGTTGGTTTTCTGTATATTGAATAATTTAGTAAATTATTAACTTTTTCAATTTTTAAATCTAGAAAATTAATTAAATTATTTTCTTCAACTTCTAAAGTAAAATTAATTTTAGGATGCAAGGTATTAATATAATTAAAAAATATATCTAATTGTCGCTCGCTACCTACAAATCCTACACATCATCAACATATCTATACCAAAATACAATATTGTTTTTATAACTAGAATTAAAGATTTTGTTTTCTAAATTATCCATAAAAATATTTGCTAAAATTGGAGAAATGGGACTTCCCATTGGAAGACCCTCATTTTGAATATATACTTTGTTATCAAAAGTAAAATAATTTTGACTAATGCATACATTAAATAAGTCAATTATATCTGATATTATTCCTGGATGGATATTTCTTTCATCTAATATCTTTTTAACTAGAACTATACATTCTTTAGGAGGAATTTTAGAGAACATATTAGTTACATCAAATGATACTAATTTAGTATTATTTTGTAATTTACATTTATTTAATTTATTTATCAAATCTAATGAATTTTGTACTGAATATTTAGATGTGTAACCATAATTATTTAGAATAGTATTTAATTTTTTACCACCAATGACATCCAAATACTACACATTTGTAATAAAAAACAAAATTTAGATTTCCTTGAAGAACTTGAAATAAAAAGACATCTAGCAGATCCACAATTTAAAGTTGTTAATGAACAAATAAATCTGGGAAGTTCTCCACTTTTAAAGTGTTTGCTTTGATTGAGTCTTCATTTTATACATAGATAAGACGTAATTGTAACACAAATATATTAAGTTATTGTAAAGATCAGCATGATATAGTTTTTTCCTGGTTTTTCTATATCATTGCACAGTTATACTGATCTTAGAGGGAAATACATCCAGGATAATCCCTTAGGGCTAATAACATCTAGGCTTTAATATTGTTATGTCTTATTACTTCCATACTTGGTCTAGCCTTAATACTACCTAAACATCAGGTACCTAGCTACAAACAAACAAAATGTAACTTAAATGTCAATCTGACGATGCTTCATAGCGAAACAGCTGTCATTGAGCCTTTAAAAAAGCAATTTTTAAATAAATATTGGAAGTTTTGTTAAAACGAAGAGTTTTTTATTATCCTTAATTTTGTAAACACCAGATTTTTTTAATTTAGGTAATTTTGTTTTTACATTTAACATTGAGCCTTTAAAAAAGCAATTTTTTAATAAATATTGGAAGTTTTGTTAAAACGAAGAGTTTTTTATTATCCTTCATACGTAAGGTGGTAGCCAACTCAGAGACTCAGGATATTAAGAGGGGCGTAAGCTGGAAGGAACTGCTGCCCCAGTTTGGGAGAGGGTTACGAAAATGGGAACTGGACAAGTATGGCCTGAACCCGAACACTGAAAGAATAGCAAAAGCATTGGCAGTGGATGAGGCTTTTATTTTATAACAAATGGGTAATTCATGCAGTTCTAAGCGGACATGGGTCATTGGTACTTATTAACAATTTAAAATTTTAAAAAAAGGGAGTTTACATTTTTGCTAATAACTTATAAACTATAATAGTTAGAACAAAAAACTGAACGGATTCTTAAAGGGCAGGAAATTTCCAACAAAAAAGTCCCAACTGCCCGAATATTAGCTCAATTATTTATAGGTCTAAATTAATGTTGAAAATGGCATAAAAATCGGGCGACGCGTCACCGTCGCAACTACCAAATTACATAAATTATTTTTTTTCAATAAGTAAATATTAATAAAAAAATTTTTAAAAATTCTAGCACTAACAGAACATATCCATTTGTTAATTAAAAAATTACATCTTCATTGTTACTAACTTTAAATTCGTTACTGTGAGTAAAATAAAAACACAAGAATTTTTTTAAACCTTGGAATCCTTTGTCATAAAGCTACTGAACAAAGTTACAGAATAAAATTTTTAAATTTTTAAAAATTGAAATTTTATTAACAAGCAAAGTAAACAAATGCGATTTTAGATGTGAAAAATTTAAATTTTTTTAAACAATTTTTTACAGTCGTTTCTAATATGCTATAAACAATATAAATCCATTTTTTTAAATGTTTGTGACCAATTTTTTAAAAAATTTTTATAAACAAATGGCTTATTTAACAATTTTTAAAATTTTTTTTGCCATTCTATTGTTTATTAAAAACCATGATTTTAAAAAAAATTTTTTCTTCAAAAAATTTTCTAATTGTTAATTAACGGTTTTGTTTATTTTAATTTAATATTAAGAAATGAAAAAAATCCTAAAAATCATAATTTTCTCTTCTCTACAAAATGGTATTTCTTTGGAATTTGTCAGTTAATTATTTAATTTATTTATTAATTAAACAATTTGTTATAAACAATAGCATCAATAATTAATATTTTTTTTATAACATCTCACAACATACTGAATCCATAGTATACGTTTAATTTTTGAAAGAAATTTTTTTCCACGTTTTATTAAATTTTTATCATTTAAAATCGCATTTGTTTACTTTGCTTGTTAATAACAATTTTAATTTTTAAAAATTTAAGCATTTTATTATGTAACTTTGTTCAGTAGCTTTATGATAAAGGATTCCAAGGGTTAAAAATATTCTAAATTTTTTGACTGCAGAAATTTGTTCTCTGATATGTTCTGTTAGTGCTAGAATTTTTAAAATTTTTATGAATATTTACTTATTCAAAAAAAAATTATTTATGTCAGTTGGTAGTTGCGATGGTGACGCGCCGCCCGTTTTTTATGCCATTTTCATCATTAATTTAGACCTATAAATAATTGAGCTACAATTCGGGGAGTTGGGACTTTTTTGTTGAAAATTTCCTGCTTTTTAAGAATCCGTTCAGTTTTTTGTTCTAACTATTATAGTTTATGAGTTATTAGCAAAAATGTAAACCCCCATTTTTAAAAATCTCAAATTGTTAATAACAATATGAAATTTTTTAAAACGTATTTTGATATTTAGGAACATTTTTATATTCGTCATTTCGAATCGATTGACACCAAAATCAGATTTTTCGGATCGGTGTAACCCAAATCCGATTTAAATGACTTTTCGACCAGACTAGTGTTTCGTTGCAAAATATATAATATTTAAGAGCAAGAACATTAAAATTCATGTCCTGTCAATTTTAGTTTCCCAGTTATTTGAAATCACTGTAATCGCCTTTGTTGCCTGATGAAACCGCGGCATTTTCCCTTCTTCTTATATCTGTTCTGTGATTTATTCCATGGAAAATTTAAAATAAAGCCAATAAAAGAAAATAATATAATTTTTAGGCTTATAAGTCTAATAAGGCAGTGCGTGAGGGCGTTGCCTTTGTATAATATAATATGCATAAATTAAACAAAATCATTAGTTTTCAGTATCTTTTGTTTTTGCGCACATTTGTTTTGATCAATTAAAATCCTTTCAAAACAAACTCGTTTTTCAATTACAATTTTTCGAATGGTTACCTGATATTTCCAATACCTACTATAAATATTTGTAACTGAAATATTTGTCCACTGTTGAAATTTTAATATCCCCTTGAACAGATACAAATCGTTGAGTTATCAAACATGATTTTGTTATGTCGGTGAATCCGTATTATACCTAGAGTTATATATCAGTCGAATCGATATGTAGGAAGTCTACAAAGTTTCGCAAAATAAAATATTTTAAAAAGGTAAAAAGTATGAAAGGGTTTAATAAAAAAAATTGTACATCTGGGGAAGGCATATTTATGTGGGAAAAGTGATAGGTAAAGATTAGAGTGGTCTCACATAAATGCTAAAAGCATAAATTGATTTGTAAATAAACATTTTAACATTATTTATAAACAGGAATATGGTTGCTTTTAAAACCAACGACTGTACTCGTATTTTGACAATCAAATCACAGGAATGTAAACTGTTATTACGGTTTCTATAATTAAAGTGTTTCAAAGATTTATTTATTATATACACTGAAACTATTACGCTTAATATACACAACAACAATAATTGTACTTAAATATATAGGTACTTCAGTAAATCGTCTAATTGACAGATAGATGATATTTTGTTTTCTGAGATAATTATTTGGTTTTGAATATGTAATACTTATTTAGACCAATTATTAAAGGGAAAATTTTCCACCTCTTCTTTTTAACTAGTAATTATGAGGCTTTGTGACAGACGTTAAATTGTATTAATTATTATTTTACAAATTATGGTGTGAAATTTTCTTACCAAATACCACGCAAGCTTAAATTATTCTTGGAAATTTTCTTAGGGCTTACTAGTTCTTCGTCTCTTCGTGACTCGGGATAATTTTCAAAATATTCGTGACCTCAAAAAAATTTTCGGAAATAATTTAAGCTCTGTAATATTAATCTGTAATATTAACGTACCGGCTGAAAATATCTGGTTCCAGCAGGACGGAGCAACAGCACATTATGCTTTAATTGTGAGGAATTACTTGAATGAAATTTTCCCCAATAAATGGATTGGACGAAGAGGTACTATCGAGTGGCCAGCTAGATCGCCGGACCTTACGCCATATTTCTGTTGGGATATTTCAAGGACAAAGTATATGCAACACAGCAAACTAGCATTGCAGACCTCAAAGAAATAATAACTACAGAAATACGAGCTATTTCACCTTAAACTTTAAACAAAGTTCGGAACGACTTTTATAGGAGACTTTGTTATTGCCAACAATAAGGTGGAGAACATTTTGAGCATGTGTTTTAATGTAAAAAATCAATTACGTCAAGTATTTTAGGTATTTACTATCTTAAACAAAATTATAAATAATTTCAAAATTTCACCCTGTATAGCGACACAATATGTTTTACGTCAACTATACCTAGTTTGAAAGAAAATTTCACCTGCTTTCAATTTTCTAATTATTTTAATTATCACAATCATTTTTTTAGATTACGAATGTTCTTTTACTTCTATAAATGTGTTTTATTACAAGTTTTCATTGAAATAGTTCTTTTTTTATTTTTACACTTATAGGATTTCTAAGTCTTTGGTCCGCATTAATCAATTAATAAATATCACGTAAGCAAAGTTATAGTTTTGTTAAAGTAAATATAAAATGTGTCTTACAAATAGTTCATTTTCAAGACCAATAATAGATAATGCAAACTATTTCTATGTTATTATTGCTAATAGCCGAGGCTATAAATCATTTTGTTTTTTGCATTCGTTTTCAAAAATTATTTATATTATTCCTACCTGTGTTTCTATCCATTACAAACCGGAAGTTGCAGTGCTGCAGCCAAAAATGCATTCAAGAATGTTCGTATTTTTAAATTGTGTCTGAAAAACCTTCCGGCATGACGCTCATGACCGTGTTAGGACACACCAGGTGTCCGTGGGGTGTTCGTCCGTGCCATATTTCAATTCAGCTAGCCAAACAAAAAACTCTCCGTAACAAGTTTCGGTTCGTCTGGAAAAACCTTTGGGGTTGACGTCCAGAATCTGTTTAGGTCGCACCAGGTGTTCGGCGGGATAGTATTGCACATGAAATTCGGATTCAGCGCACATAAAACGCCCCCATAACGATTTTCGGTTCGTTTTCGTCGACATTTCCAGGAAAATTCTCGAAGGTGATGTCCACGTCCAGTTTAGGGCGCACCAGGTGCCTGTGGAGTATTTGCCGATGGCATATTTGAATTCAGCTACGCAAAAAAAATCCTTGGGTGGCGAGTTTCTCTCCTTCCTCGCATGAAGTTCGGGATAGCTGCACGGAGATTGGCGGTGCTGCATTTTTGCATTTTTTGATGCATTTTTGGCTGCCGCAATGCAACTTCCAGTTTGTAAGGTAAAAAACAAGTAGAAATTTTATAAAAAAAGAAGTAAATCATCCATATCACAAATGTGACTGATCATTAGACAAAGAAAAAACCAAAGTCAATGTCACAAAATTTTTTATTTAAATTATTGACAGATACTAGTTTCGGCCTATCTATTATTATTTATTTATTTATTATTATTAGACAAAGAAAAAACTAAAGTTTAGTTTCGGCCTATCTATAATTGCAAATTTTTTTTAACGAATAGCTAGTAAGATTTTCGATTTCCCATGTAAGCCCATACATAAATGACATAAATATAAATATTCTCGAAAATAATATAAATACATTATAATACTTAAACATCTTAAATGAATATGGATACGTATCAATGATTAATAAACCAACAAGGCAAAAAAATTGTTTAGACCACATATTCCTAAAACCCGAAAGTAATGATCTACTAGAATATACTAATCGTATTATAAACATCAGTAACAGATCATGACACGACAGACAATTCTTCAGATAGTATTTCCAAAAAAAAAACAAAAAACGCAACAAATTTCATCCAAGGAATATATAAACTACGAAAAAGTAGTGAAAAAGTTTCAATCACACTCCTGGAACCCTCTATATCAGACAGATGATCCAAATACCACAACTATCCTTATTAACACAATAAAAAATGTCTTAAAAAATTGCACTGAAAAGATATTTTATAGGCGCAAGAAAAGACCTCTAGCTCCTTGGCTCAAAAAAACTTACTTAAAATTATTACTAAAAAAACAAAATCGCTAAAAGGCTTAAATTATTAAGAACAGTAAACAACTAAACGGTTGAATGAAACTTCCACTATTTATTCGTAAAATACGATTTAAATTCAATTACAGCTGTTTAGCTAAAAACTAGCATCGTCAGATTGACATATTGAAGTTACATTTTGTTTGTTTGTAACTAGGTACTTGATATTGATAAGGAGTTAAGGCTAGACCAAGTATGGAAGTAATAAGACATAACAATATTAAAGCCTAGATGTTATTAGCCCCAAGGGATTATCCTGGATGTACTTCCCTCTAAGATCAGTATAACTGTGCAATGATATAGAAAAACCAGGAAAAAACTATATCATGCTGATTTTTACAATAACTTTATTATTTCTGTTACAATTTCTTATCTATGTATAAAATGAAGACTCAATCAAAGTAAACAGTTTAATAGTGGAGAACTTTCAACTTTTTCTCTTTCAGGTCAATATATTGGTCTTTTTTGTACTAGCCCTTACATAGTGGAAGTTCATTATATTAGGAGCACTAAACAAATCTCAGTGACAGATATTTCACATCATTCTATCTGATGATTTTTTTAATAAACCATGGAAGTTTTATTGCAAAAGTTAATTTTTTAGTGTTATAAATATTTCAAAAATGTTACTACCAGAAGAATTTAAATGATGAATATCATTTTAATATTTTCTTCTGTAGCTGAAGCAGCTACATTAAATGTCTGTAATCTTTTTCATATTACTAAAAGCAGTTCACTAGACTTGCTGACTATATAAATCTATAAATGCGCTGCTTTACGAAAAATGTTACGTGATTAGACTTAAAAACTCCTGAGAATCTCGATTCTATTTAAAACAAAGGCACAATTGTCGTCAATAAACTTAATTAAAGCTACAATTTAAGACTGTTTGTTCTTCGTTAAACATTCGGGAAATACAAAACAAGGGTTGTTTAAAAAGTTTTTGGTAATAGAAAACCGTAACGTTTAAAAAAATTCTTTTGTATTGGACTCCTTTTTGAAAATAATGGTTCATTAGTTTAACCACATAACCAACTGTAATAATTCATAAATATACAGCAAGTAGTACGCCAACATTAATGTTTCACATTTTTTGGGAACTTGTTTATTCATTTCACTTACGATCAATTAATAGTTTAATTGATATTTATTTTTAAATAAGTATATTCTACTTTTCTGATTTTTTAATTAATCTAAAATAAAATTGCTTTAAAACAAATATGCACAATTATACTTTTAAAACAGTTTATGTAATCTAGACATTTTACTTCTTTCAAAAATATAGGAAAATTACCCAATGATATAGCATTTATTTTACTTTTATCTCTATATTTTCCCTACAAATGCCAGAAAACTAAAACATCTCTGTTTTTACTGTAATTAATGCCTGTATTTAAATTTGTCGCCGTATTTATCGTTTGTTTATGTAAAATAAATCAGTTTCAACTCGTAGCAGTTGAGCCTCGTCAATCAATTAGAGGTTTTGTTTTCATTCTTCTGTACAGAAATAAAAAAGGGCACTTTTAACTAGCAAACACACTCGTAGCCAGTTATTTAAATTGTTAAATCGTTTTCCGTGAAAGTCAATGGTAAAAATCAATAGAACTCGTTCGTAACGACACGAGATAATCGGCAGCATAACTTGAAGTTACAATCGAATCACATACTAACTTTTACTCTTTGGAAGTCCATCTTACTAACAATAAAATTGATTGTGTTAACCTTTACTTTTTGGAAGTTCATCTTACTAAGAACAATAAATAACTGAACAGTTAAACTAAACTTCCACTATTTATTTGAAAAATTCGCTTTAAAATAAATAGTGGAAGTTTAGTTTAACTGTTCAGTTATTTATTGTTCTTACTAACAATAATAAACAAATATTCGTTTGAACTGAACTTCCACGTTTAATTAAAAAACTAGCTTTTAAATTACAATTACAGATGTTTCTCTGTAACGAGCGTTGTCAGATTGACATTTTTAAAATAGGTAAGTCAGATTAACATGTTTAACACGTTGAATTCCACCGTGGACAAAAAAATTGGTCCTTTAGGTCAAATTTTTTTTCTCTTTTCTTCAAAGGAAAATAACCATAAATAACTCATTTTGCTACTAGAAGCTAAAAGAAAAACATTTGGAAATTTAAACAAAAATAGTGACACATTGGTCTCAAGCGACCACTGAGTTGCATTTTTTGCCCTCGGACCATATGAGACCAATGTGTCACCATGCCGATTTCATGTTTTTACAGGTCTCGACATTTAAGTAGATGCAGATGTGGTCGCTCGCATTTTGTTTACAATAGGTGCGTTCTTTTTGACTGAGATCTCAGTTAATCTCAGCTCACATCGGTTATGTGCGCGTTCTTTTCGATTCACTCACTTCGAAGTGAGCTGAGATTTTTCCTTCCCCTTTACCGATGCTGAATGTGCTATGCGGAGGTATCAATTAGAATTGAGTCGGAAATAAAGTGGTGGGGAGCAAGAAATCGTAGGTCGCGCGTTTGTCGTTCTTTTTGGTGCTTACTCACATCACTTTATATCAGATCACTTCAATCGAAGTGAGCTGAGATCTCAGTCAAAAAGAACGCAACTATCATCAATTCAGTTGTTTTTGCACTTTCAGCACGTAAACAGGTCTCGTTAGGAGGAAGAACAGTGAAATTTACAAAATTTATTGCAATAATGTTTTTCCGATGAAGAGGATATGAACGATTTTGAACCCAACGGAACGTCAGATGAATTTGAACCCGATCAGTTAACGAGTCTGACTTTGATTCAATAGAATATCAACCGCGCAAAAAGAAGAAAGTTTTAACAAAAACAAGTGGCTCATAAAGATGCATTTATTGACCGCTTGAAGAAAAAAATACTTCTTTTTGGCTTTTTTGATTATTTTCCTACTTTTCGCTATGCTGATCAATGCATTGAGAAAACCGTTCATCGTAATGCTCGTGTGACGTCTTGGAAACAAACTAATTCCGATGAGATGGAAACATTCTCGGAATCATCCTTTGGATAGGTTTATGTCCTTTTCCTCAAGTGCAGAGCTACTAATTATATCTCGCAACAGGTTCCAGCTTTAACTCAAGATGCTCCATTACAGCGATAATAGAATTTTGTCAAACAACAGGTTGCAAAAACTGAGGCCGCTACTAGAAAAATTGATTAATTTATTTCAAAACATGATTTTACCTTCTGAAAACGTATGTATCGACGAAACTTTAGCTCCGTTTCGAGGACGACTATAGTATATTACATAACGAGTGTGGAAAGTAAAGTATTACGCACGAGCCGCGTAGTGGTGAGTGCGTAGTGTTGTATGCGCCAATCACACCTATGTACAACTCCTAGTGCAAACAATTCAATTCACTGTGCAACAGACTGTCGTAGTATTATTAGTATGTACCTAATATTATGCAAAAATTCAGAATAAATTTAGCTATCTAAACCACCTGATACAAGCCTACGCAGACGATCTGGTGATATTGGTAAGAGGAAAGCATGAAAGAGATTATTTCTAAAGTGACTCAACCAGCACTTAACATTGTTACTAGGTGGTGTAACAAGGAACAGATTCCAGTCATACATTTTTTTTTAAGTTACTCATCTAATAAACCCACCAAAATTTATTTAAAGGAATATTAAAACCTACAACAAAGTAATATATTTGTATTTATTACAATATCACACTATTTATAAATTTAAGCTAGTTACTACAATAGATCTTTCAGGTCGCAGTGGAAGGGATGTGAAACGACCACTTATGTAGAACCTAACCTAAGCTAGTTACTATTTGTGTATAAATGATATAATAAATTTTTATTTTTGCCAATTTGTTTTATTGCTTTACAAAATTTAATTTAATCACCACAGCTACTAACATTTTTGTTGAGCTGGCATCACTGCCTTACAAATTTTACCATAACAGCTGATTTAGTAGCGTCACTTTTTAAAAGATCAATTTGCGCAACTACAAAAACACTATTTTTGATTATAATAGTTGTACCAGTTTCATAAGACGCGCAGTGTACGTAAGTCTATTGCGTTTACGTATTTTGTATCAACTGAAAAAAGAATAAAGGCATGTCAAATATGTATCCGTATGTATACGAAAAATCCAATCTCCCGAACTGAAGGAAAAAAATAAAAATCATAAAAAATACTTTAAAAACAATAATAGGTACTATCAGCTTCAGAATAGCATATACATTTTCAAACTAAAATCGCTTACAATGAGTTAATTTTAAGGACGGCCTATTTATTGTGTATAACCAATCACGGTTTAAATAATAATAAATTTGAAATCAGTTAAACAGTTGTCCACGCCCACATTTTTAATGTTTGCAGCATAAGGTATTTTATTGACAAATTGCCTGTCCTTCTGTCCCTTGTAAATAAACTTAATCCCCAAAAACCATTTAATGTAGGCGTTTTAAAAATTGCCATTCCTATCTTGTTTAAGAAGGGCGTTTTTATAACTTCGGTAGGTAACCATGTATATGCTATTCTAAAGCCCACTGTACATGGATACTTATTTACTTACTGAAAGTGCCTAGTCCTGTTTTTTTCTAAATATTTTTTAGTTAGATTTTTAATTCGTTCCCTAATAACTCTTTCGGAAATAACGTTTTCAATTATTTGAAGGATATTTATTTGACTGAAATTTTTTTGTCTTCGTAGGGACTTTGGCCTACTACTTTTCTAAGAAGGTGTAAAATGCACTCTTCCATTTTCAGCTTGCATTTTGTTTAAACATGTGTTGTTTTGATTTGAATACAATTTTTAGTTTTTTTGATATGTCAACTAGTATTCGTATAACCATTCGTATATTGTCGTTTAAAATCGGATGGATAATACCGCGTTTAACGATACGCAACGATCGGCATCATTACGTGTAATGTATCTCATAACGGCAACGAAAATTGTTACTACGCATGCTTAGCTGTCATTAGATACATCCAGGATAATCCCTTAAAGCTATAAAATCTAGAGTTCAATATTGTTATGTCTTATTACTTCCATATTTGGTCTAGTCTTAACACTACCTAATCAACATCAGGTAGCTACCTTGAAAAAAATTTAATGTTTAAATAATATGTCATTCTGACGATGCTCGTTATAGTAAAATAGCTGTCATTGAGTTTTTAAAAGCAAATTTTTAAATAAAAGTGAAAGTTTTGTTTTAATTTTTTTTAGTATTTTGACTGCTTTCATTATTTTGTAGAAATATTTTTCATTCGACGTATATTTCGAATTCTTCCCAAAATTTTAGTTTTTCTGGTTAGGTTTGGATTTTTTTATTCTTATAAGAAAGCCTAAATATTTTATTCATATACTCGAGATTTACTGATCCATAATACATGGTATAAAAGTTTCAGGGTGTTAAAAAGAAAGACAGTCACTGAAATCGCTGTATAATTCAAGTGTGGTAAGTATTTCGACTTTCTTTAACGTTGAACACTTCCCTCCGACGTTCTTACTTGACTTTTAATCCCTAAATACACGTCGAAATAAAGTAATAGAAGACGAACAAACAGAAATCTAATTAATTAAACTTTCCTAAATAACTAATTTCGTAAATAAAGATCAATATTAAATAGTTTCGAAGATACATATTTGACTAAATTTAAGAAAAGTTTAATTATACAGTAAAATGTTTCTTTTCTAAAATTTTAACAAGAATAATTTAAAGAAAGAAAAACTCCGGAGAAGTACAGCATCTTTCGATCTTTACATTTCTAAAATATGCCCTCATCATATTACTAAACTTTGTTTCTCTGTTGTAGTTTCCTTTTAGTTGGACCAAACTGCCGGGTTAAAATAATCTTTTACAACTCTTTGTTAAAAATACAAACTTTATTGAGTCATAAATGATAACGCTTATTACTTTCGTAAATTAAACAGATAGTATGAAAACATTTATTGCTTATTTATCTTTATTTGCTTTAATATTTTATAACCGCTAACCGTTGTGATGCTATTTTTTGGTTTTAGTTTGAATCAGTGATGTGCTTTTATTTGATTTGGATTTAATAACATTAAAGATGAATTTGAAGGTTGGTATGGTTTGATTATCATTTATATTCTAAGAATGATAAACAACTATTCGTTCGAACTTTTACATTTAGTTAAAAAATTAGATTTTAAATTACAATTACAGCTGTGTCAGTACAACGAGTATCATCAGATTGACATACTTAAGTTAGGTACATTTTGTTTGTTTGTAGCTGGGTACCTGATGTTAATTAAGTAGGTAGTATTAAGGCTAGACCAAGTATGGAAGTAATAAGACATAACAATATTAAAGCCTAAATGTTATTAGCCCTAAGGGTTTTTCCTGGATGTATTTCCCTTTAAGATCACTATAACTGTGCAATGATGTATAAAAACTTAATGTATTTGTATTACACTAATGTCTTATCTATGTATAAAATGAAGACAATCAAAGTAAACAGTTTAATGGTGGAGAACTTCCAAGATTTATTTGTTCATTAAAAACTTTAAATTGTGGATTTGCTAGATGTCTTGTTATTTCAAGTTCCTCAAGGAAATCTAAATTTTGTTTTTCATCATAATTTGACTTATCTGGTTGTAGGTATTTTGAAATTACCTTAAACTATACAGAGTGTTGTATAACTCCGTTATAAACCAATTATATGATTTTTTAAATGGGAACCCCTGTATATTATAACGAATTCGGACTGCTCACATTTTTTTTGGGGCTTTTAATATACGGTTTTGATACGATATACAGAGTCCTTCAGAAGGTATTGACACGTTTATGTGAAAATCGTAGGTAAACCAACACTCTGTAGCTTATTGTACGTTGAAGAAAAAAATATATTTTGCCTAACAGAGTTTCGTAATATGATATAATATCACCGTATTCTATTAAATATTAATTATTTTTGCTTTTGTATATAGGGTGGACGATAACTCGAACCTTTCATTTTCTTTCTTCTTTCAAATAAAACACCCTGTATTTTATATCAACCTAACCTAACCATAAATAGAATATTCGATTAGGTTAGCATTCCCTATACCCAAAGTTTATGAAAACAGATTTATTTTGTACTATTTATTATAAACCATAATTATTAACCTATTATGTAAAAGGAATAAAATTTAATGTAACAAACAACCCTTGTTACATCCTTGTAACAAACAATCCTTAAAAATCAGTGTCAGAGCCAGGGCCGGAGAGATAATAAAAAATCATCCGATACTAGAAATGGTACCAGATGCAATGCAACCCAAAAGCTATTTACCGTCCTACCCCCAGGAAGGGAAGAATGGGAGACGAATAGATCGAATCTTATAATGGCTAACCAGTGTTAGTACACGGACGGCTCTAAGACCGAGAGAGGTGTTGGAGAGTACATGGAGAGAAACCAAAGGTGGATCTGAGCCAGAACTTGGGTAACCTATCCACAATTTTCCAAGCGGGAGTCTTCGCAATGGAGATGTGCCTGCAGGAAGGAGATGCTTAAGCGTGACTGCTGGAACAAAACTATAAAAATCATTTCCGATAGCCAGGCGGCGTTAAAGTCACTGGAATCAAATCGGATCGACTCCAAGTTAGTTTAGAAATGCAATCAGGATCTAATACGTCTAAAGGAAAATAACAAAGTAACCTTACTTTGGGCACCTGGACATACCGGCATTGATGGCAACGAAAAACGGGCCTTCTAGCCAGGAAAAGTGCTGAAGGAATATTTATGGGCCCGGAGCCATTCCTAGGCATAGCGAATAGCGTAGCCAGAGGAACAATATCGAACTGGGTAGATCTAAAGGAGACGTTCTTACTGGTTCGAGCTAGAGGGTTTAAGACACTCAGAGGCATTTGCAGGACATCTCTCTAAAAAGAGGCCTCTAGAGCTGCTGAATATGAGCAGACAGGACCTCTGTATCTGTAATTCTGGAAGGGTGGGTCGCCCACTGCACTTGGGCCACATTTGGCCCATTTTGCGTCCTTCTGAGATTGAGCCAAACCTATTGGCTCGTCAACCATCCTACCTGTTTAAAGTAGATGATAACGTCGCCTCAAATTGGCATGTGTTAGTCAGTTCTCACCGAATACAGAAAGTCTTATTAGAGAGAGTGCCGGACAATCATAAAGGACGTGCTCCACAGTCTCATCCTCTTGTTCACATCCCCTACATAGTAGGCTGTCAGATAAATCCAACCTGTTCAGATGTTTTCGTAGATGACAATGGCCAGTAAGTATAACTGTGACCAACCGCAGGTCCTTTCTGGTCGTGGCCACGTTTTTCTTGGCTGCTTTGCAATTCGGATATTTCAGAAGTTCCTTGGATAGTATGCAACCTTTTTCTTCGTCCCATCATCCTCTGAATTCGTCAAGGGAGCTTTCCTTTACTAGGTCAACCACCGCTGATGCCGGCAAGCTGATAAGACTACCGGGTCCCAAGAGCCTTTGGGAGGCAGCTTTTCTAGCCAACGAGTCAGCTATGCTATGCTTTTGAAATTCCATGACCTTTTATCCAGCCTAGAGTAACCACATTATTGTTGCAGGCTTCCGTAAGGGCCATGTGACATTCTAATACTAGACCTGATGTGTTTCGTGGCCTATTCAGGGCCTGTTGTCCGTAAGGATACGGATGTTTTTGCCAGTGATTTCTCTTATGGTAATCTCTTTTGCGGCTATGGAGATGGCAGTTAGCTCTGTCTGAGCTATGCTTGCATTACAACCCATTGCCCATTTTATATTTAGGTTTAGGGATCTGGAGTAAATTTTACATCCTGAACCTTCTTTTGTCTTAGATCCATCGGTGAAGATACACATAGTACCTGTCGCCAATGCATTTTGAGCGTTGTCATCATTGATTATCTTGTAGGGCCTGTGAAAGGTATATCTTGGTAAAATCGATTCTGTGTTTGCTTGTAGCATTGGAAGCTCGTTTATAGCTTTGCGCCACAAACCACACCTCGACTCACCAGATTCTACTTCAAATTGTGTACCGGTAGAGCGGAGCCGTAGCATGATCATCAAAACAACCAACGAATAATAATAGGACTACTGACTGGATACAGTCACCTTAATAGGCATATGAAAACAATTGAACTGGCAGAGAGTGCGGACTGCAGATTATGTCAGGCGGAAGATGAAACGGTGGAGCATATCTTGTGTAACTGCCAAGAGCTCGAGAGAATAAGGATCAATAAATTTGGTCTGCATCAACTCGAACCCAATGACTTCATGAAAGTGTCCTTAACGACCCTGATGAGCTTCATCAGAGGCATAGGTTAGGTTAGGTTAGGTTAGGCATAGGGCTGATAGAACGACTATTACCTAGGGGTGAGCCACAATAGATCTTTCAGATCGCAGTGGAAGGGACGTTAAACGACCACTCACATAGAACCTAACCTAACATAACCTAATCCTTAAAAATAATAAATTTTAATAAACAATTTATTTTAAATAAAACAAGTAATTAAAGGTATAATTCTAACCATAATATTAAACTAAATGTTCAAAGTGTTCAACGTTAACATATCGAATACCGAACATACCGAATTCCATAACAGATGGAAATACTTCAACAAGAATTTCGAAATTGTCATTAAAGATTGAAAGGTACTAGAGAAGGACAAAACACCCTCTCTAAGTAGAGCGAATGAATTGATCTGGTACACAGACGGATCAAAGAATGAGCTCGGTACTGGAGCGGTAATATTCAGCAAGTCAGCCAGATACAAAGGTAGCTTCTCACGTGGCAAACACACCTCTGTGTTTCAAGCAGAAGTCTATGCTATACTTGCTTGTGCAAGAGAAAATTATGAATACCTATGTATTTTATGTGTCTGTGGTTTTAAATTTGTTTTCTTAAATAGCTTATGTTTTATATTTATTATATTTAATTGCACTCCCGAGAAAAAAATTATTTTAAAACAAACAATTTAAAAAATTAATAAGACAACATACTTCATTTTTTGATTTGATTTTTCGAATATCGTTATTAGGACCGATAAAAAGGAGTAACATTTTACATTAATTATCTTCGCTAGAATTAATGACTGCTTGCATTCGACAAAGCATACTCTGAATTAAATTAGAGATTCCATATTACATTCTAACCCTGGTTTTTCCACTCTTGTAGCAGCCACTTTCTCATCTCCTGGGCAGTTCTTGGGCCAGGTGTAAGGCTTCGATTACACTGCCCTAACTCATTCCAGACATGTTCGATGTGGTTCACATCTGGACTACATGCTGGCTAATCAAACCCAATTTCCACCTCATTAAGATATTTATTGACAATACTGGCAGCGTGTGGTCTTGTATTATCAATGATAATAATACCTTACTCTTCGGTAGTGATTATAAAAGGCACAACATGATCTAATAGGACCTAAGTTACATATCTGTGAATCTGTCAGCTGTTATGGAGGAATTCCCTATGTACACCATCTCTACACGTGCTTCTGAAGTGATACATTTCCAAACCATTACAGTCCACCACTAAATTTACGTCAATACATGCCAGGGGATATCTTTTCCCAGGTCTACTATTAGTCTTCGACGTCCGGCTGGTCCATTGAGGCGAAAACGAAACTCTACTGCAGAGAGTAATTTGCTCCAATCGCCATCGTTCTATACCAAGAGATTTCGAGCAAAATTTATTTTTGCAATTTGATGCTGGTGGTTTAGTGTTGGCTCTGTAGACATCCTTCTACAAGACAATCCATTAGCACGACGCTTTCTTCTAACTGTCCAATCGTTGCAGAAGCCTGCCCTGGGCACTCTCCTAATTACAAGTCAACGTTCAGTACTCAGACTTAGTCCGTTAATGACATAACAATCTTGAATTTAAATATTGTCAGTTAAATGTGTGTGATTTTTGGTTTTGTATTTTCTCGGTAGTTATTGCATTTCTTGCAAACATAACGTAACTAAGTTTGTTTTGTTCCGCAGACAATGACGTCACGCTCTCTGATAGGTGTACAACATCAAGACCAACAGAAGTAATTTAATATTTTTGTTTCTCAGAAATATTAATTTATCGAAATGAATTTTTTGGATGATATTGATATTCAAGATTTTCAACGCGAAAACTATCATATAACACTAAAATTTCTTAATATTTGTCTTACACTTGTCTAATTTATTCATTTCGCGTGGTTGGTAGGTATGACGTTAAGGTCAATTTTTTCTGCTGTATTTATTGTACTTCTACAGTTATCCATAAAATCGTGTCTCGGTGCGAAGAAATGATAAGCTTGCTTAAGATTAGTGACCTAAAAAACTCTGAAAGAATATATCAACGTAACATAACCTTCATAGTTACTTTTAATTTAAAATCGTAATAAGTGAAATTTTTCGTTCAAACTAATCTCTTTGTTAGAAACTATACTTTAATACCTGTCGCGGGTCAAATTAATTAGAACCCAATCATTATCATTTTAACCAAGGTAAAAAAAAATAAATGAAGTACAATCCTTTATTAAGGTTACTTTAGTTCATTCTGTGAACTTTATTTAGTGGCTAAAAATTGGCCCAAAATCATATTTTAGTTGTAATTGGAATAGGTCCAAGTTTCGCTCGCACCTGATGTTTATTTAGTTTTAAAGGACGATTATATAAAAAAATCGACTTTTGTTAAAAATGATTTAACTTTAATAAAATCAACTTAAAGAGGTTATCCATTTTTTAAATCTAGATGATAAAAATAGTAGCAATAAAACTCGAAATCAATACACAACTTATAAACTTATATAGTAGTAAATTATTATAGTATATTATACAGGGTGTACCAACCTTATGACAAACTTCGGTATATGGGTAGATATCAAAAAATGTTATTAACAAAAATAGTAGATGTCTTTAGGGTCCATATTTTGAAATTACCTTAAACTATACAGAGTGTTATATAACTCCGTTACAAACCAAACATATGATTTTTTAAATGGGAACCCCTGTCGAATTCGGACTGCTCACATTTTTTTTGAAGATTTTGATTGTTTTATTAAGAATAAATTGTTTATTTAAACTCATTATTTCTAAAGATTGTTTATTACATTAAACGTATATTCCACTCACATAATAGGTTAATAATTATGGTTTACAATAATTATTACGAAATAACTCTGTTTTCATAAACTTTGGGTATAGAGAATGTTTAACAAAAATTAAAGTTACATAATCGAAGATTCTATTTATGATATAAAATACAGGGTGTTCCATTTGAAAGAAGAGAGAAAATGAAAGGTTCGAGTTATGGTCCACCCTGTATACAAAAGGGATAATAATTAATATTTAATAGAATACGGTGATATTGTATCATATTACGAAATTCTGTTAGGCAAAATACTTTTTTTCCTCAACGTACAATAAGATACAGAGCGTTGATTTACCTACGATTTTCACACAAACGTGTCCATAACTTCTGAAGGACTCTGTATAACGTATCAAAACCTTATATCAAAATCTTCAAAAAAATGTGAGCAGTCCGAATTCGGTATAATATACAGGGGTTCCTATTTAAAAAATCATATGTTTGGTTTGTAACGGAGTTATACAACACTCTGTATAGTTTAAGGTAATTTCAAAATATGGACCCTAAAGACATCTACTATTTTTGTTAATAACATTTTTTGATATCTTCTAAAACAACCCATATACCGAACTTTGTCATAAGGTTGGTACACCCTGTATATACTTATATAAAACTTATAACTGTAAATGCGACATGTTTCGGTCAAAGGATCATCATCAGGCTATAAAGAAACAAAATGATATCAGGAGAGAATACAATACCTACTGCTACAATAATAGTAGAATTAGAAAAAGGTATTTAATCTAGTTAATATAATTTTGATTGAAACTTATAGCGTGTTAGTAGCGAAGAAATAACTGAATAGCAAGTTAATACAAAACTGTTCAAGTAATAAAATAATCCAAGCTAGCAACAAAACCGTTTTACAAAAAGTAATGATCTTACAATTTAACAAAAACTCACCTGTATATGTGTAGACTGCAGAACTTGCTTATTAAATTATGGAATTGTAAAACTTAGAACCCAATAAGTACCTAAATAAGAGAATGGTGGATTAAAAAGAAAATAAGTTGTTAACGAATAATGGAATCCATTAGCCGTATAGAAATAAGTTAATAATAAGGATTGAATTAGGAGAACAATAAAATTGTAAGTGTATTAGATCGGAATAGATAAGTATAAAAATTTCGGCCAAAAGTAGGATCAGAATATAAGGAAAAATTATGAAAGATGAATGTGAAATACAATCAAAAGAACAAGAGAACTCCCATAACGGAAAAGCGATATTATTGATTTTAAGACGATAGATCGATCTTAAAATGTGTGTGGAAGATCTTGATAATCTTCCTACACAAATAAGTGATACTATGTAAATTAAAATAAATAGAATCAAAAACGTTTCAAACAATCGTTTAAGGAAAGAGACACCAATGTAATCGAATCTCGAATACTGAACCTGTACTTGTGAAAAGAAAGAATTAAACAGGAAGTACAATACGGAAATGGTCGAGTACCAACTTAACCGGGACTGTCTAGTAAGTGCCTCTCACCAGCCTAGAGTAATAATATGCAACATTAGATATATGTCACAATAAATTTCATTTATAGTAATTAACAGAAACAAACGACCAATTTCGGTCCTTTTACCGACACAAATCGCTTTTATAGTTAAAAGTTTTATCATATAAAAGTTGTGGGTTGACTTTGAGTTTTATTGCTGCTACTTAATAAAATATTTACCATCGCTGATAAACTGATATTTTGGACGTAAATAGTAGGATAAATAACACCAAATAGAGTTTTCAAAAATATTTTTCAAAAATTATTACCTGGTATATTCAGATGCATCCAAAATACTGGACGTGGACGGCGTGGGAGCAGCTTTCAAAACTTCAAACAGATCATTTCAATACAAACTCCAACCAATTAGTTCAATTTACTCGGCTAAATTGTTTGCAATATTTCAAGCAATAATTCATTTAAAAACTCCTTATAACCGTATACACTAATAATTTCCGACTCACTCAGCTCCATTCAATCCATCAAAGAACTCTATTCTAAAGACTAGATAGTTAAGGCTGTTTTACCGCTCACTATTTTAGCGTTTCCCTAATATCTCCGGTATTTATGAATAAAATCAATCAATTTTTTGCAGAGACATTCAAAAGAAGACTTCAAACAATCTGTAGGTTTTACCAATTTTTTTTCTATTTACAATTTTTTTCTAAAATGAACACTTAATTGAGTTTTGTGGCAAATCATTTTGAAAAAATAATATTATTTGGAACTACTAAAAGTATTTCGCCCTATTTACCCTTTTTGCTACTGCTAGTGCGCTACACGCTAGTGAGAATTATCAAAAACGACAGTGTTGAACTCTACGATTTGAGTGAAACATTTATTATACCATCAGTTTTTAATGGTTTTCGAGATTTAAAAAAATAGCACAACACAACGACTTTTTACGAAATTTTTACCAAAAATCTAGTATACCAAAATGTGATAATTAGAAGTGTCGTGTCTAAAAATCAAAAAAACAGGAAAAAGGAGAAATATATGATTGAAACAAAAATTATAAATACACTCGTCACAAAAAGTATGGCATAATTTTAAAAATTGAATTATTTTGTAAAATAAAATATCACATTTTTCAGAATATTTTAATGAGTATATGGTATCTTTTAGATGTATAAAAGCCCAAAATATTCACAGTTTTAATCACCTTTTTATTGAAAAACAAAAAAAAACTAAATAAATTTTGTTTTGTTTAATATTTCATTTGTGTCTGAAAACATTTTGAGTAAAAATGAGTAATTTACCCCCAAAACATTCAGCTCACATCGTGGCTTTGTTGAAGATGGACGATATCAGCAATATGTTGCTGAAGTCATGGGAATCAACCAATCCAGCGTTTCTAGGGTCTTAAGAAGGTTTAGAGAAACTGGAAGTTATAATAGAAGACCACTTCCAGGACGTCCCAGGTGTACTAATCCTGCAAATGACCGTTATTTAAGAATTCAGACTTTGCGAACTCGTCATGTTACAGCCAGGCAACTGCAAAATGTTCTCTCTGGAATGTTAGAATGTTATAATATTTGTCAACACGGTTAGAAACAGAATAAGGAATGTTGGAATCAGACTCAGAATGCCTGTTACTGCCCCATTGTTAACCAGAGTACACCGTGTAGCACGTTTAAGGTTCGCAAGAGAACATGTTAATAGGGATATTAACAATTGAGCTAATATTCTTTTTACGGATGAATCAAGATTTTTACTTTTTGGATCCGATAGACGTATTGCAGCTTATAGACGCGCAGGTAAGCGATTTGCTCAGTGTAACATAAGAGCAGCCAGAAATTATGGAGGTGGTTCGATTAGGTATGGGGAGGCATCTGTTTTGAAGGCCACACGGAGTTTATTGTGTTTCGTAGGGGATCACTGACAGTTGGTCGGTATGTAAGGGAGGTTCTTGAGGAAAACGTTGTGCCATTTGTTCCAATCAGAATTTTATTCTAATGCACGATAACACTCGCCCGCACGTTGCCAGAACAACAATGGAGTACCTTCAATAGGTTGGTACCGACATTTTAGATTGGCCAGCAGTTAGTCCAGACCTAAACCCAATTGAACATGTTTGGGACTACCTGGACAGGCGCATAAGAACTCGTACAAGAACTTGTAATATCGCTTCAGACAACATTGATGAGCTGGAAAATGTTTTAATATAAGAATGGGAAAATGAGGATTTGGATTACATAAGTGACCTGATAAGAAGCCTTCAAATGAAGTCAAGGAAATAAGCTGCATTTTAGCATAGCTAAATGTAAAGAGATCCAATCATTTTTGATTATGAAAGGGAAAAAGAAGTATTATCAAGATGCTCTGAAGTTAAAGACTTAGGATTGATCTATAATGGAGTGTTTTCGTTTGCCAACTATATAAAAATATTGTTTCATCAGCTAATAGAATTTTGGGTTATGTGATAAGAAAAACTAAGAGATTTACTAGGTAATGTTGGTACAACAAAAATACTTTATTTTACACTAGTGAGACCAAAGTTGGAGTTTGCCTGTGTCATCCGGTTCAATGAATTCATTACAGTTTTAAAATATATTGAAAAAGTGCACAATCAATTTCTAAGATACCTGTATTTTCGACAAAACAATACTTGGCCTGATTACAATACTATTAGATCAACTTTTCTACGATTAGAATTTAGAACATTATCCCTAGAACAAAGACAAAATCTGATAGCTGTTATGTTCTTTCATGGAATAATTTATAACAATGTGTAAGACTGTGAGTGTTACGTGCAGAGATATTTTATAGGATAGATGAGGGACCTCTCAACTTTGCTAGATGGAAAAGCGGTAGAACAGCCTTGAGCTTATAAAAATTGAGCTAAGTAATCTAAAACATTTAAATTTGAAAATAATATTCATGTGGGTTCCGTCTCATGCCAGAGAATGAAGAAGCGGATGTCATGGCTCGTCAAGCTCCTACAAGTGAAATTGCGGTGTGCGTGGCCAAAGTGGTTACTAACGATTTAAATGCTACGTAAAGGGTAAAGTTTTTAATAAGTGGCAAAACAAGTGGGAAAAATCTCAATTTTTCAATTAAACTTAGAGGTTGACTTAAAGCGAAGAGTTTTTTATTATTCTTAGTAAGATGGACTTCCAAAAAGTAAGGGTTAGTACAATAAATTTATGTTACATTACTCAATCGGATAAACATTTAATGTGTGAATGTCCTAAACAACATAAACTGTCCCATTACATAAAGTCTGTTTTAGGGAAACAATTGAATGTCAATCATGTATTCAGATGTCTTAAAGACCACCTACTATAATAAATTTGTACCATGTGTTGCTAATAACCTAAATGGATGCGACTGTTTTTTGTGAAATAAAAAAAAGAAAGAATTTATTACAGTAATGGATCATTGAGCATAAATAGTCTTTTAAAATATCTTTTTTTTTATTGGTAGGTTCTAGTTGAAAATAATTTAATAAAAAGCTATAGTTCAAACGGTTTAAACCAAACCTTTTATTCAATGCGTCATAGTATATTTAATTCTCTCTAACGCATTAAGTAGCGAATGACAGAAAAAAAGCATTCTCTAACGTTGACATATAGTTGCATATTAAAGCGACATCAACTCATGGATGTATGATTGCAGTTTAGAATACTCTAAATGCAAATTAAGATCATTTGACACAAAACTAAACCTTGTCCAGTATAAATACAGGTGCACGTCATCAAAGTGAATCAATCGCTCTATTCGTTTAACTTCCTTCGTTCGCTTGTTACTTTTATTCAGTATCTTTTTTCACTGTAAATTTGGTAAATATTTAAAATCGTAGGCCGCAAGTTATTACAAATAATAAATAAATGCTTTAAAAAAGATTTCGTGATTGATTTTTTATCAAATACAACTCGTGAGCTTACAAAATATAAACTTTAAACGAACATAACTCGTGTTAAAATATTTTATATGTTGGCACAATTGCGACATGTTGCCGCGGTCAAACATGACGTAGTATTGTAGTCAAATAAAAAGAATATTAAAAAAACTTCGTTTGAAATTTCCTTGACTCTAATACTATTTTAAATGCTTAGCTACATAGTCCCGTTCTGACAGCTGTGACGTGCACCTACATTTATACTGGAGAAGGTATACCCGATCATGACAGTATTTTCACTAAGTCAGCGGCTGACTGCAATCTTTAAATATCACTGACTTTACTTTGGCTGTGTTAGACTGAAACTCTATACCCTCTTTCACTGACTCCCTCTATTTTTGTGGAATTATCTAGGTCTTTTTACAATGCGAGCTTGTAACGATAATACTGACTCTGAGCTGATCCCGGATACAGACTCTCTCAAGGAGTGATTCGACACCAAGTTAATATTTAACTATAGGTCAGGTTTGTGGTTATAATAGTTTAAGGGCGCCACTATCTTTTTATTCGTTTATGGAAAACAAAAATTAATATAAACAAAAGGAAACTAAGGCGAAAAACATAAAAACACTTTTTAGAATTGGAAAATAAATATAAATTATTGAATTTATCATTAAATTTTTAAATAGTTAACTAAATCAGCGAACGCGATAAACTCTACATCTCTTTTTTTTTAAATGAAACTGAAAAAAAAATAATTATTTATTTATTAATTTACTGACAGAGCAAGTGAAAAAATAGAAGGTACTTGATGGCCCTTGAGTTTCCAAAGGGCCTCAAGTGGTTTGTTGTGTTCTTAGGACTGTTGAACTTTCTGCTTACTGGTATTTTTACAACTAGTGAATCTACAGAATTTCTGGAACCTTAATGTGTACTTGTCGGTATACTTGCTTGGCTTACTGTAACCTTGCTCTATCTATAGCATAGCGGTATACTTGCTGTACCCTGGTTTTGCTGGCTGTATATTTCTACAAGTTACGGTTAGAGTTAGAAAGGGATTTAACCTTTACCATGGGGCATATAATGTTAGTTTAGCTTTCGGTTGACAAGGACGAGAAATATTTAATATCAAAAAGTTAATTTACTAAAAGCGTTCCAACATTTATGTCCAATGGTGAAACAATAAAAAGTAAAACATTTATGAGGATACTAAAATTCAGAACTAGTTAAGCCGGCTCTGTCTAATTAATGGTTGAGAGAGTTGAATATTAAATTAGTTTTATTAGATTACAAAAACAGTTATCGTTGTTATGATTGATTTTAAAAAAGAGTAAACTCGTTAATTGTTATATTAATTATTAAAAAAATCTTTTGATGATTCTAAAATGAACTTCTAAAGGAATTAAGACTAGTTAATTGTGTTTTACATAGACTCAGTTATATAATTTTATGTTTAAAAAAGTATCTCTAATTTTATGCATAAAATTAGTTGATTTGCAATAAAAATGATATATTCTAAAAAATCATATTGATTAGCTATATTATAGAATTACTTGCAAGAAACTCAGCCACGTGGCTGAGCGTTGATTAGTTAAAAAGAAATATGTTTTGATAAAATTAATATGGACAATTTTTTATAAAGGAGTTTAGAATGATCATGAGATAAAAATAATGAATTTCGTGTGTTATATGTTAAGTGTTTGTCACCCTGCAAAATGAGTAATAAGTATGGACTTGTCTAAGCGGCACGTACCTTTACTTTCAGTATGGTAATACCGCCCGCCTGGTCCGCATATATTTCGTTGTGTTAAAGTTCAATTATATTTATTGTTATATTAGATTTATTAAACATATTATTATTATAATATTTATTCAGTGTTATAAATATAACATCAGAAGTGGGATTGTGCTTAACGCTTACAGTGAACTTTGTTATTAAACGCCGTTATAAGAAGTTGAAAACATGTAACATGTGGAAATGGCTACCAAGGAGGGAGTTTCGACTCAAACACTTTTGGAGGAAAAAATGTAGAATTCGGTGAACTCTCCGATTTTCATAAAAATTTTATGAGGGGTCTAAGACACCATAATAATTACGAAAATGATTTTTTTTCCGCGGAAACAACTAGAAACAGTAAAAATTGCTAAAAATTTCAACCCAAAATAAACATAACCTAACGCTTACCTGTTGTAAATACGAGAATTAATTCATATTCAGCAGCATCAAATGGTTTCCAAATACATTATTTTTTATAATTACATCATTTTTAAATTCAATAAAATTTCCACAACTTTAATATTTATATAGTTTTAAATAAATAAATTCCATAATTATTGACTTCATTTCGGACATATGTCAAAATAGTAAAAATATCACCAAGTGATGTTGCCCTGTTGCCAGACTAAAAAAATATATAGCTATTCTTGTGTATTATATACAAATGTAAAATGTACCTTATTATATAGGAAATATAAAATATACGCTTGAAATGTGTAGGAAATATTAACCTATCGTACAATACCAAATTTAATGCATTTTGGAATAATAAAAAATATTTTTTAAAAGTAAAATAAATAAAAGCAACAATTCTTAAACAAACTTCTAAACTAGACATAAAATATAAAGAAAACAAAAACATTTAAATCCTTTTCCCGACCAACTGACACAGATCAAAGTGTATTATAAATTACTATCGCTAAATACTTATTTTTATCCCAACAGCAACAATAGATAAAATAAACATAAACAAAAAATAAGTCGGAAAATAAATAAAAAATAAACCTTTATTTTTACAACATATTTGACAAAAATCAAAAGTTTCAAAATAAACCTTCATCATCAGAAGGACAAATTTCTGGAGATTGAATTTTGTTTGGATCGTACAGTAGCTATTCAAAACTACAAAAACCAAAACATACATTTTGAAAAAATTAAAATCGACTGAAAGTATATTTTTCTTATCAAATACTCGATATATGTAAAGTAAATCTTGGCAACATTGTCAAATCATTTGAAGTTTTAACCAAATTGGCCAATAAGAGGTTTTGACAAAATTGACAGTTTGTTAAAATAAACAATAAAGTTAAAGATTCTGTGCAAAAAATTTAATAAGAAAATAAGTTTCCAAATAGTAATTTTACTTTTTTTGTGTTTTAAATTATCTTAAGAATGTTTATTTAACAGGAAAATGGTCTTAAGCTTAATATAATTGCCACATTTACAACTGGTAAGTGATAGGTTATGTTTACTTTGAACCTACATTTTTAACAATTTTTACTATTTCTTAGTGTTTCCGCGGAAAAAAAACTTTATTTTCGTACTCATTACAATGTCCTAGACCCCTCATAAATTTTTTATGGAAATCGGAGAGTTCACCGAATTCTACATATTTACCCCCGAAAACAATGAATTCAGTAAATGGGTAAGTCAAGTTGAAATTATTAAAATTGAAACAGGCTGGTTTGACGTTCAAACCTTAACAAGAATTGGTCTATTTTTACTGAATGAGGCAAAAAGATGGTTCGAACGTTGGAACCCTGATAACAGAGACTGGGCAACTTTTTGTATTGATTTTATTGAAGCTTTTCCACCAAAAAGAAACCTTGGTCGTATGCTAGAAGACGCAGTTAAATTTTCTAGTTCTTTTATAAACACTTATGAATCTTATGTACATGAAAAGTCTGCAATGTTTAAAAAGTGTACGTGCAAAACCAGGTGTGAGGCTGCGGTCTTCACAAATATAATTTGACTTTATTTATGTACGTTTTCTGTTTTATTGGTCTTTGTTTCGGAAGTAACAAAGCCAGGTGTGAGGCTGCGGTCTTCACAAATATAATTTGACTTTATTTGTTTACTTATTTTTTTTTTGTTTTATTGACCAATTCACCAATATTCACCAATGTCGTGGAATGGAAGTCTTGACTTCCCAAGTTGATATGTGCTGGTGAGGTACGTAATCGTATTTTTGCAGGTCTGGCCGATAAGGAGTGAGACGTCGAGAGCGACGCCTCTGTTAGTATGGCCGTGTTAGAAATCACCCGAACAAGAATTAAAATTATTTATCATTGAATAAATTTGTTTACAAAAGCCGCTGCCGATCAAAGTGATTATCGAATGAGTGAGGCCCTAAAAATATTTGGATGGGTCGTCTTTCTAATAATCTCGGTGCTCGGGTTCACGTGCCGCTTCAATTTAGTATTTTTGTTGTATTTTAAATTAAAAGAAATATAAGTTATAGACGAAAATCGAGTTTATTTTCATAGTGTTTCTTACTTAGCTGTAGACTCTTATTCAAAATATACTTTTCTTTACGTTGTTAAAGGATTAAAAAAAAGAAATACTAGCAGATTGTATACAAGATAATGTATTTTTGGTTGGTACACCAGCTCGAATCATAACTGACAATGGCACATCTCTTAAAGCTGTTCAAAATCACGATTTGTTACTTGAATGGGAGACATCGAATGGCATTTTATAATACCTTACGTACACCAAGCAAATGGACAAGCGTTTCATTGCTTGCAAATCTATTACGAGTCGAAGCCGAAGCTGCATCTGATTGGAGTTCTATGATATCACGAATTCAGCTTATTATTAATTCAACGTTATTTCACAAAACAACTAAAAGAACTCCCCTTCAAGTTCTATTTGGATGTGATAATCGTCTACCAAAGATAAAGCGCATAATTGATAACGCTTCCGAAGATAAACTTCCAGATTCAGTTGTGCAACGTGAAAAATGACAATTTGTCAATAAGCGCCTTGCTGAAAACGCATCTACACAGGAAAACAAAGGAAAACATAATTATTTGTCAAACAAGTCTTATAATGTTGGTGATTTTGTATTTTTATCAAGAGAAGCTCTAAAACCAAAAAAAATTAGAATCTGGATGGAAGGGCTCGTACAAGGTTGTAAAGGTTCTTACGAATAACAGTATGAACTTCGGAGAATGGACGACTTAGCAGAATCCATTAGAACAACAACAGCCATTCCTAGCCAAATGCGGCTATGGTCCAAGGACTGGACCCCAGATAAACAGAAATGTTGGACAGTTACCTTTTAGATAAATGCGAGGTATGATAAGTTATCCATTTTGCTTTCTTTAGTAGTAGCATTTAACAAATATGTTACAAACTTTGTATATCTAATTCTTTCGCGAATATATTCTGTTATACAATACCTCTATCCTTATCTTTAACTTTATACATAATTAGTTATTTTAGAATTTTAATTTTTGGAATTTACTAGAACAATTCAATAGAAATACTTCTATCCTTCTTTAATACATTGCAAACATATTATGTTTTAGAACAATATGTATTATACATAATAAATGATATTGATGACATTATACAATAATAATATTAAAAAAAAACGAATATAGTGTCTAAGAATATTAAAAATAAAACTTTTTAAACAAAACTTTCACTATTGATTCAAAAAATTGCTTTTTTAAATTCAATGACAGCTGTTTCGCTAAAAAACTAGCATCGTCAGCTGTCATTGAGTTTAAAAAAGCAATTTTGAATAAATGGTGGAAGTTTTGTTGAAAAAGTTCTATTTTTAATGTTCTTAGTAAGATGGACTTCCACAAAGTAAGGGTTAATACAATCAATTTCATTTTGGATAAAGTGTTCTTTAAATTTAGTTAATTCTTTCTGTTTTTAATAAATACTATTACATAATTATTATTGTCTTAGATTAATAACTCTGACAATTTATTTATAATTAAGATTGATTGTGATGTTTATTTCGTTTTATAAACTTAATCTAGTTTTAAATATAATATTAATGTCTATGATGATTTATTTTATTTGTGTGTGTGGCTCGACAAGATTTGATTAAAAGTAATGGCGGATGCAGCTATGTCAAAAATCTGAAATTACGAAGCTGTTGGTTTTGGATAACGCTTAGCTCAAATATAAAGGACGATTTATAAACTTGACGTTCACATTCCGTTTGCGTTTGCAGTTCAAAGTTAAATATACATAAGTGCATAAGTGTACTTATGTACTGAGATTATTATACTCACCTAATTTAATTTATTAGTTAAATTAACTTTTTATTACCTTTTTATTTTTTTTACAAATTTAAATTTTTAATAACTAGCCAAATAAAGTTTATTCTATCTAAGCTTCTGCGTAACTAATTTCTATTTAACCTAGATAACTTATCTATTGCCCTAACAAACTTATCTAATCTTAACTTCCTAAACTAACTACTAACTAAACTTAACTACCGCAGTGTCCTTTTCTTTCTATTCTTTCAACACCTTTTATGCCAAATTTCCTTGTACCTCCCAATCACTTGACCTCTAGTTGTTTTTATCAATTTATTTTAGCTTCTTTCTCCTTACTCCACATACTTACTGATTTTAATTCTTCTTTTATGTTATTTATTTTTTTTATATCTTTAAATAATTTCTTCCACATTACCAAATAAAATACAATTTTTCTTGTCGCCTGATAATAGTCCAAAAAAAAATTCTTCTTTAATTCTCTCTGACTGTTTAAATCAATTACCAACTGTCACTGCTTTCCTATTTTAATAACTTTTTATAACTCCTTATTTTCTTTTACTATTAATAAAAACTTTTTCTATTCGACATTAACTTTCTCTTAAATTATACTTTTTCCTACGACCACCATCCAAAACACTATTTTGCACATTGGTTACAGTACGAAAAATCAGCAACTTCTCATAGCAACAAAAGTTGTGGGAAAAGTGACATAAGGCATAGCCAAAGTAACATAAAGCATAGCCAAAGTGACATTAGGCATACCCAAAATAAATACCTGCAGCAAGTTGTCAATCTCGTTATCTAGTAGAGTCGATGAATCATTACAGAAATTTGATTATGTTCCTGTTCCCTCAACATCAGCTACGAATGACTTATTAACAATAACCGAAAACTTGTCGGAAACACCAACACCAGGGATAAAGATCCAGAACTGTTCCCATTTTACAGTTCATTATAATTTCAAGTGAAAAATCCCATGCAAGGAAAGTTAAATTTAAAATACGTTTCTTAAAACGTAAATTTGTTACCTACTGTAATATTTAATAAATCTTTAAATACGATCTTTAGTAATTTATTTAAATGAAATGCAGAAATTTTCACCGCCAAAAGCTATGCCAGGTTAGAAAAAGTGCTCATAAAAAAGTATCGTGTGCAACACGATCGTGTGTTTGTTTTCTGGATGGTGGTCGTTTTGGATGGTGGTCGTAGGAAAAGTACAGTGTGCAACACGTGCGCAAATGCTAATTTCTCACTCGTGTGAAATTAGCACTTTTGCGCACTTGTTACACAATATACTATTTCAATCTACATGACTTCTTTTAAAAAGATTAATTTCTGCTCTTCTTGACTTTTCAATTCACTTCAACTAACTGGCCAACTTTCTTTTTACCCAGCAACCAAACTTCTTCACCACTATAACCTAGTTCTTATTTATACTTAAAATTAATACAGTATTTGTTTACATTACATTATTTTACCTTTTAATGTAAATTTGACATAAACTTCAAAATTTGAAATATCTCCCAAAATACTTAAACTAAATTAAATTTTGATTTTACCCTAACACATATATACTCAATTGAGAGAAATAAAGAGAAAAGGAAGAAAAAGCTGGTCCTATAAAAAAATAAAATTAGAAAGTTGAATGTGTAAGAAATTTAAATTTTATTTGGATTTACAAAAATTAGAAAGTTGAATGAAAATTAGAAAGTTGAATTTGGATTTACGAAAATTAGAAAGTTGAATGAAAATTAGAAAGTTGAATGTGTAAGAAATTTAAATTTTCGGATTTACGAAAATTAGAAAGTTGAATGAAAATTAGAAAGTTGAATTTGGATTTACGAAAATTAGATAGTTGAATGAAAATTAGAAAGTTGAATGTGTAAGAAATTTAAATTTTCGTAAATCCAAATAAAATTAAAATTTATATAAAATTTTAATTGGGGGGAATTTACCTTTATGTTGTCCTGAATGTGGCACTTCCGGTTATACCGGAAATAGACGTCAACTTTGTTATTTTAAATAGAGCTTAATATTTATTATTTTATTTTCGAATTCTTAGATAAAATTTGTGTCCTATACCACAAATGAAGTATTTTCGAGATATTTCGGTTTTTTTCAAAATTTTGAATATCGAAGCTAGTAACGTGAAATTGTAACCAATAAACAACAAGTTTTTACCCGGTAATTAAAGACGTCCAACTCATTGATATTTCATTCAGGGTGGTTTAAACTTAGCCGCCAACATACACAATTTAAATCATTTATAAGTTGCTTACATAAAATCGAACACCCTGTATTTTATTGCATTTTCCGATGTATTTATTTAAGCCAAATCGTTTAATATGGGTATTCCCCTTAGACAAGGAAAGAGAGTGGACGCATAACCCGAGTCGTAAAACTGTTACCTTTTGCCACATCGTCGGTGGAGTTAGTGGCGTAACATAATATTTACAATACATTTTTCCAACATAATAATAATGAGGTGTTTAAGTAAAAATTTAAGACCGCATTTTTATTTTTTTTCTGAAACTAGAGATAATATAATATTGAAAATATATTTTACTTTTTTATTTTCTTCTAATTTAACAGAAAAAAACGATAAAAAAATTTACAGAATGTATGCAACACTACGTACAAATACGTCACAAGGGTAAATTAAAAGTAGCTGCAGTACTTTTTTGACAGAGTCCAACAAAAGTCGTACCCCTTAGACAAGGAAAGAGAGAGGACTGCGCACTGGAATCAGTTTATGTAACCCATTTACCACCAAACTAATGGCGGACAATATTGACATAGGCGTATCATACGATTTTTCTTATACGATTATTAAATAATCAATTTCATTATTTCGTATTACAAATCTAATTTAAAAAAGAACAGTTATCGCCGAGGCCGCTTGCGGCCGAGGCAAGATAATCTTGAGGTCGTTAAAAAGTTTCGCGGCCATGGCATACACACTATTTTTCGTGCAATCGTTAAAATTATTAAAATAGATAGTTGTAAATAAATATATTATTGCTCTAAAATCAACAGCATTTCAATTCATTTAACAATATCACCGTGTGCTATGGAAATGATATGTTTCAATATATATTTTGACAGTTCTTGTCAAAACGCAAAATGTCTGATACTGATAGCGATATGGTATGTAGGCAATAACCATTATTCAGAAACACTAGATGTAGTTGCTTCAACTTCTGGAGTAAATATAAGTAATAATACAAACTGTACAATTAATGTAAATATTCATCCTAAATAATATAACTTATGTATTTGTTGGTATTCAATAAAAAATAATCCTTGTCTTTGTAGTATTTTAGAAATGTCAAATTTGGAAGTGACGTTTGGTTTCGCGGCCGTTGCTATGGGTAACGGCCGCGAAATTAAATTTCGCGGACTGTGCTGAGAACGCGAAATACTGACTTCGCGTGCGATTGCACGAAAACATATTTATTTAATAAATATTACAATTTTAATCCATTTTATCTATTTTAAATATATGTTTTTATTTCACGCCACTGCAAAACTATTACATATATGAGCAAATAATAACAATTAAATGAAAAATAATCTTTAAAACTGAATGAAAACAATTTTCAAAATGTATGTACAATTAATTTAAGTTATCATACATAACATATGTGATTTAGTTAAACATCTATTACCTGAAAGCTGTAATATTAATAGAAATAAATTTCAAGGAAATAGTTTTAAAATAGTTCTTACCTATGAAATGAAATTCCTTCCTCTTTTTTAGCACTCCGACTGTTGCACTTATAAGCTGCACAATTAACCATTTTCAAATGTCTATTCAGGTAATTAAAAAAGGTTAAAATTCCAAATTTGTTTACCACCAAACATATGCCAAACGTTTGAAACTTGGCTTCAATCAAACCACATACTTAAAAACAATATACCGCGCAAGAGAGAGGTCCGACAGCCGGAATATAGGGCGCCGCCATACTAGACTACCTTTAAGTACCGGCTTGGCCCAGAAGGATCCAAATTAAAATTTTTATGTTTAAATTTTTACTTCCAAAAAATAGCGAAAAAATATTTATTAATTAAAGAGGAAAATAATAGGGAACGACAAAATTTAATTACATGTAGTATAAAATTAATTAAGTAAAATTAATTAAGTGTTTGTTAAAAATAGGAATTATATATTTATTCTAAATAAAAAAGTACAATTAAAGGAAGGGTTGTGTTTAGTGTTTTTAAATAATTTAAATTAATACCCAAAAGAATTAAATCCAATCCAAATACATAATAAAATAATATATGATTTTACTACGAGTTAATTATTTAATGAGTGTTTGAAAAATTGTTAATAAAAACGGAATAGGTAACTTAATCAACATGTTTGCTTTTTAAAAGTTTATTTAACTTGACAACCTTTAATATTTTTAAGGTAATGACAGCTGTTTCAATCAAAATCATCGTCAGATTGACATATTAAAGTTACATTTTGTTTTGATTTATTAAATAGTGTCAAGACTAGACCAACTATTGAAGTAACCATAATGTAATATCAAGTTGACAACTAATGACAAGTATACCAACTATAATAAATGCAACTTGCGTGCGTAATTATTAATTAATTTTTACATAGGACAGCTATATAATTAAAAAGTATAATGAACATTTTTTCTATTTCCATTTTTAATCTTAACTAGTTCTTGTTAATTTCTACTGGTGCCGAAAAAGAATTAATTTGCTAAGCTGTTTCCTAATTAAATCAGTTTGTCCTAAAGCTGTAAACTGCTTTGCCAAATTATTTAATCTAATTTTACAATAACAGCTTAAAATCTGCTTAATTAAAATAAATGAATGTTCTTCGTGTTTAGAAAATATATTTCTTCCTAAGTTAGGCTTTATTCTTCCTGCCACGTTAATAATAAGGTTTGGAAGCAAATTTTCAAGGTTACCTAATCTGAAATCCATCTTAAAATTATAAATTAAAATTTACAAATTAAGCACTGAAATCTTCTTTAACCATAGTTTACACACCACTGAGTATTCATTTGCATACATAGTTTTTACAAAATAACTATGTTTTTTTTACTATGTGAAATGATATACCGGTTTCCTTTTTTCCGCTACTACTACTAGAATTGTAAGATGAGCAGTTTACTAGGTTTATACAGATGGTAGTTTATTATCAGTGATGAACATAAACTTCCTTATGAATATCTCACTCTCATAACAAATCTTCACTAAACTATCGGAAGGAATTATATATGGTCCTAAAATAACTTTTAGTACTCTTACACTGTTTCACTAAACAACTCATTATCGTACCTAATCTCTGTCACTAAAATTAAAACAAAACACAAACAGAATTTTCGCAATAAGTTCAAAATCACTATAAGCTGCTATAATCATATAAGCACGATGGTCAATGATCACAATTGCATAAGCCGGTCCTGAACCTAGATAAATTGTCAAAATTACTACTTTGTTTGAGGTTAAAGCAAGCAAACCCCAGAACCAGTTTGCTCAATTATCATTGGCTGACACAGGCAAGAGTGTTACACAGATTACTCTGATCTACACTAAAAAACAAACTAGTCACGTTGTCTATCTGCTTTTATTCCATGTGCAGTAAAATGCGCAGTAGGACTTTACTCGGTATATTGTTTTTAAGTATGTGAATCAAACGCATAAGGTTTTCATTGACATGCGCTGTCCTCTCTCTTTCCTAGGGTGTGTTCGGGGAGCACGCTATTTGCGCCAATTGGCGCTATCTAGTAATATTCCTCGTTTGCGTTATATGGCGCTTGGCGCTACATAGCTCGAAAGCGTGCTCCCCGAACACATCCCTAGTCTAAGTCGTACCCGTACATAGAAGATTGGTCTTTTTTCAAAAACTCGTAAACCATAAAAATATATCCACATGAGATAAATTATTTGAATTTGCCTTCACAAACGATGCCATTTTTCCATTTATAATAAAAAACAGTATACACGGAATATCACAAAATAAATTCACAAACAAATCAACAATGAACAAATACCAAGTATAAACAAACTCAGTGCAAGTGATGTGGTGCGTAATGTGAGATGCACGAAGCTCAGCTCTCAGCTGTCATTATTTGAGGCTAACTTCATATTTACCCTTGTGACGAAATATCTTAAATGGCGGACTTTTCAAATTAATTTAAGTAAAAAAATTTAACTCAACGTAAAATTAAAAAGGCATGTTTTAAAAATAAAAAAAAATGGTGCAGCGATATATTAATAATAATTAGTTAATATTTATTTTTTATTAAGGCGTTTTTAAGATTTACTTAAACACCGGATTGTATGTTTCTTAGATACACATAATGGGTTGGTATCAAAGGAAAAGTGAATAAAATTTAGCAAAATTACATATAGATACGTTTAATAGCTATAATAAAACAAAAACGAACGAAGAGTTTTTTATTATTCTTAAGCTGAATTAATTTTCTGCTAAAATTTGTCGGATTGACATATTGAAGTTCAATATGTCAATCTGACGATGCTATTTCGATAGCGAAACGGCTGTCATTGCATTTAAAGTATTTATATAATAAATAGTGAAAGTTAATTCAACCTTTTAGTTGTTTATTGTTCTGAATTTTATATTTTTTTCTAAAATAATATTTCCTTTTTAAATTAACAATAATATATTTTGTAAACCATGATGGATGAATTTTTTTTAATTTCTTTGGCGGTAGGGACACACGTCTGTAAAATTTTGTAAGAAATTTCATAAAATTTATCGACAACTTCATTTGCATCTAAATTATTTTCTAGTTCACCCTAGCTGGCTTCTTGAAAAAAAGTATACATTCTAATAAAATCCGCTTTTTTAAAATTAAACTGAGCATTAAAATTCTTATCTGGTTGGCGATTCAAGTTTGAGTATATTTTTAAAAAGAAAATCAAAGAAAGGTGATGATTATTTGCTTTGACAAGAGGAAAATCACATTTTTCCAGAAAAACTAGAGTGTTAAAACATAGCAACACCTTGCAGTGATCGTATACCTTATGTTAGGTACATGACATTATTCTTTATACAAACTATATTATGATACAATTTCTGTTGAATTATGTGTCATCAGCTATTCATTTAGTTTTGATGTGTCTCAATAGATAATATATAAATGTACAAAAATACAAAAAACTATTAAGTTGTAAATTTAAATTTTTAAATAAACCGTTAAAATTTTGTTTAAAAGTTCTTTTTTTAATGTTCTTAATATAATCTTTTATTTTGAATTGTTAAAAATTTTTTTGCCTGTCAAACCTCATAATTTAAACATATTTTCATGATTAAGCTACAAAAAAATAAAACTACCAAATTTAACTAATTAATCGACTGCGTTTTATCCTATCCAACAATCTATTTTGCTTAGAAATTTATATAATACCAGTATTAAAATCAAGTGATACGTTAATTTTGCCAAGTTTATCGAAAGGATGTAATTTGGAACATATTATGTAAATATCTTGGTTTAATCGATCCAAAAATCCTCAGAAACTTATTCCTCGCTAACCATGTATAAACGAATAATCAACTTTGGGGAGAAGTATTTTACCGAAAACGATTTTCCACTCGTCGTCTTCTTTAGAGCTCGTAAATCAACCGAATTTTATTTTCCTGTTTAAAAAAATAAGTTTCTGGTTGTCTGAAGTTAAAAAAGTGCTTTTAAAACGGTTTGGCAATGTCATAAAACTTCGGTCAACTAATTAGTTCTTTCCCTAATTTGCATTTGGTGTTATTAAGCTTTATGGGCTTATTCTGTACAAAAATGTTAGCGGTAACAGCGCTGTAAACTTTCAAGGTCGAGAGATGTTTAATGCTATTCTGTACGCTCTTATTGTAATTTACATCGATGTATTTTAACATTTTCGTTAAAATAACACCGACCAAAACATTCGACGTTAGGAGTGTTGAAACTGTCAAACTGTGTATGTGATACAATTGTAAATTTTCAAGAAGTAAACCAAAATGAACAATATCATTCCATAATAATAATAATAAAAACAAATATATAAAACTAATAATAATAAATATCTTTTAATAAATATAACGATAACCTAAAAAGTCGGCAATTTATATTAACCATTAACCAACACAATAAAAGTGAAGTTAGCTGCAATGTATCTAATATTGTCCAGAATATGATTTTTAACTGCGCTGTTAAATTTGATTTAACATCGCGATGTTAGTAACATCGATGTTAAATTTACAGCTGTTACGAATATTTGTACAGAATGAACCTATTAATATGGGAACGAACAAGCTGAATTTTTGATACATGTTTAATGGTTTTGCTACGGGGCAATCGCCAGCACGATTTAGGGCTGACTGCATTGTTGACTGGCTCTAGACCATATTGCAGCCACCGACTTTGCGTAACTATAATCTTCTTAACTATTACTTAATGACAGTTACTTAAAACGTGCTTTTTAGTATATTATTAAACAACACATTTCATACGGCTTTCTGTTATGACACGAGTTTAAGTTTAAAAAAAGAATTGCACAGCGATGAGTCTTTTAAAGCCATATGAAATAAGTTTTTTATAATATTTTTATACTTTGCCATTTTATCATTTTTTAAATGAATTTATTATTTGTATGTAAATTACGAAAATTTTGATATTAAAAAGTATGTCAGTAGCACTGTGTAATTTATAACATTTGACAGATTTGAAATTTAAATTATCAAACGTTAATGTTTTAAAATATTTTAAAATTAATAATACACCAATAATAATGTATTATATTAGTAAAAGATGATATTCATATTCACAAATACTTTCTTAAAGAACAATATAAAATTAATAAATTGCTATTAGTCTCAAATGTCATTGTCAGTCTTGTCATTAGATACTTCACTCATGTCGCCAACCATTTAAAACAAAAATTTGCGTGCGTAAAAGTTACATTACAATACGCAATTGCGTTTTATAATAAAGATTTTTATATTTTGCACTTATAAAAATCTTCATTATAAAACGCATTTGCGTATCGTAATGTAACTTTTACGCACGCAAATTTTTGTTTTAAATGGTTGGCGACATGAGTGAAGTTTCTAAAGGCAAGACTATTGACAATGACATTTGTGGCTAATAGCAATTTATAAATTTTATATTGTTCTTTAAGAAAGTATCTGTGATTATGAATATAATATTTTACTTATATAATATATTATTATTGGTATATTATTCATTTTAAAATATTTTAAAACATTAACATTTGATAATCTAAATGTCACAACTGTCAAATTTTATAAATTACACAGTGCTGCCGACATACTTTTTAAAATAAAAATTTTCGTAATTACATAAAAATAAAAAATTAATTTAAAAAATGGTAAAAAGGGCAAAATATAAAAAATATTATAAACAACTTATTTCATATGGCTGTTGTAACACTCGTTCTTTAAAAAACTCATCGCTTCGCGATTCGTTTTTTAAACTTGAACTCGTGTCATAACAGAATTCCATATGAAATGTGTTGTTTAATATACTATTTTATAGGTGCAAAATATAAAAAAAAACATTTAAACATATTAAATATGATTACTAAGGACTGATAAAATTCATGTACTAGGCGTTCAGCTGCCTACATTTTGTACATATTAACTACTGTTTGCGATAAATCTGGGAACAATCCTATATCAAAGTCATTCACTTGTCACTCTCTTGGTCTAGAATAGGTATTCGTTTTATCGAATGTTCCGTTCTTTTAGTTTTACTTCTATGCTGAGAATAAGGGTGCAGCACTTAAAAAATAAATTATATGATATAAAAAATGTAATTTTACTAAAGTTCTTTTTACGGTAGTTTAATATTATAGTATTAACATTTTTTATGTTTTGATTAAAAATTGTCAGACAATATGTGTAATCTATGGCATAGTAATAAGTAATAAAAGTTTGATTTACATTTTATATAATATTATAGTTTATACGTCATTAACTATTTTATTGCTTCGTCCATAAAAATCTCTAATTTTTAACGACATTAAAGAAGATATTTTTCTCTTTTTCTCTCTTTATTGATACGTTCTCATACACCTATTCGACTCAGTTATTAATTTAAAGCAATATCTTTTGTTATGAAACATTCTCTACTTCATAGAGATTAAATCTCTGAAGTATTGGAAACGTTGGAATCTATTTAGAATGTATCGAATAGAATTGTACCTAAATACAAATGAATTTTCAGAATATCCATTAATTTAGACAAGAATTGCCGGCTGACATACTACTAGAAATCATTGTTTAAGATAAAAAAAATTATTTGATGAATTGTAGTGTAGCTGTTATGTCGATATATAAAGTAGAGATATATAGATATACAGGGTGTACCAACCTTACGACAAAGTTCGGTATATGGGTTGTTTTAGAAGATATCAAAAAATGTTATTAACAAAAATAGTAGATGTTTTAAGGGTCCATATTTTGAAATTACCTTAAACTATACAGGGTGTTGTATAACTCCGCTACAAACCAAACATAGATTTTTTAAATGGGAACCACTGTGTATTATACCGAATTCGGACTGCTCACATTTTTTTAAGATTTTGATATTAGGTTTTGATACGTTATACAGAGTCATTCAGAAGTTATGGACACGTTTGTGTGAAAATCGTAGGTATCTTATTGTATCTTGAAGAAAAAACAAGCATTTTGCCTAACAGAGTTTAGTAATATGATACAATATCACCGTATTCTATTAAATATTAATTATTTTCCCTTTTGTATACAGGGTGGACGATAACTCGACCCTTTCATTTTCTCTCTTCTTTCAAATGGAACACCCTGTATTTTATATCATAAATAGAATATTCGATTATGTAACTTTAATTTTTGTTAAGCAAAGTTTATGAAAACAGAGTTATTTTGTAATTTTTATTGTAAACCATAATTATTAACCTATTATGTGAAAGAAATAAACGTTTAATGTAACAAACAATCCTTAAATTTTTTTTAATAAACAATTTATTCTAAATAAAGCAAGTCTTCAAAAGTATAATTCTAACCATAATATTAAACTAAATGTTCAAAGTGTTCACCGTTAACATCAATGCAATGCTGCAGTCTAATTTCAAATAATTGACTAACATTTTTCAGCATATCAACGTTAACAGATTGAAATGCCGCTGTGATTCTCTCTTTGATGTCGTGTCTAGTAGTCGGGGGAGTTTTATAAACATCATTTATTATAAAACTCCCAAAAAAATCCAAATTAGTTAAATCGGGAGACCGGGCTGGCCAATCATTTGGACCCCCTTTTCCAATCCATCTGTAATGGAATTCGGTATTGAGATAATATTAACGGTGAGCACTTTGAACATTTAGTTTAATATTATGGTTAGAATTATACTTTTGGAGACTTGTTTTAATTAGAATAAGTTGTTTATTGCAATTTATTATTTTTAAGGATTATTTGTTACATATTACAAAATAACTCTGTTTTCATAAACTTTGGGTATAGAGAATGTTTAACAAAAATTAAAGTTACATAATCGAAGATTCTATTTATGATATAAAATACAGGGTGTTCCATTTGAAAGAAGAGAGAAAATGAAAGGTTCGAGTTATGGTCCACCCTGTATACAAAAGGGATAATAATTAATATTTAATAGAATACGGTGATATTGTATCATACGTATTACGAAATTCTGTTAGGCAAAATACTTTTTTTTCCTCAACGTACAATAAGATACAGAGCGTTGATTTACCTACGATTTTCACACAAACGTGTCCATAACTTCTGAAGAACTCTGTATAACGTATCAAAACCTTATATCAAAATCTTTAAAAAAATGTGAGCAGTCCGAATTCGGTATACTATACAGTGGTTCCCTTTAAAAAATTATATGTTTGGTTTGTAACGGAGTTATACAACACTCTGTATAGTTGAAGGTAATTTTAAAATATGGACCCTTAAAACATCTACTATTTTTTTTAACAACATTTTTTGATATCTTGTAAAACAACCCATATATCGAACTTTGTCGTAAGTTTGGTACACCCTGTATAAGATATATAAGGTACTAGTTTATTGAACTTGAATCAACTGGAAAATAGAATTTTTGTTGTTAGACAAAATGGTAATGTTGTATGCAAATTCGGAATTACCACAGGACTCCAATTTTGGTTCAACTCTTTTGATTTTGTTTTATCACTGTATGCCCTCGACTTTTAAATATTGTAGATTTTTTTATGTGCAGATTATTTAAAACTTTATATACATAAAAAATGTATGATATTGTATCTTACAATATAATATCTTAATGTTTGACATAACACAGTATCTGCCAAAGTAAACAGTACCGAATACAAAAAATATATATGTCCACGACAGTCCTATAAAACCTTAATTATTTATGTTCTTCCTCAAGTATAACGTTACCTATTATTCACTAGTGGATAATGAATCATTATTCAATGCATGACGTCACAACGTCACGTATGTCTAACCATGGTATGAGAATATTCTTTATATATATTTTTTATATAGTAATGTTTGATTTTTAAGTTTTTTTGTTACTAACACAAATTTTTGGACAAAATTATATTAATTATTATAGTGCCAAATTCTGTATAAGCAAAACATATTACGTATGTGTGTATTGGTGTGTATAACAATATGCTACAGTGCTATAATCCCGAAGGCAACCGGGATACCTGGTGACCTCCCGGAGTACCCAGCTACTCGTGGGATATGGTATGGAATATAAGCTCGCCAACTAAAAATTCGATCCATTCAAAATATTTTGAATTTTTTGAAACTTGTAAATAAAAACTGTACTTTTAAGTTTATTATTCTGACGTCTCAAAATAATTTCATACTCCCCTGATATACAGGGGAGGAAAGAAAACAATATTTTCCTCTACTTTTGACTCACCCTGTAGATGTGCACATATTGAACTTTATCAAGATGTCTTATTTGTTTCCAATACCTCGTTTTTTATTTACCCAGATATCTTACCGCCTCAATACGTCGTGGCATACCCTCTATTAAATGTCGAATCTCCATTTGGTCAATCTGATTCCATTCATAGACCAAAGCATATTTCAATTGAGTTAAATTAATTGGAGTAGGAACTCGGTTACAAACTTGTCAAACCATCATATCCCAGACGTGTTCAATTGGATTGTGGTCTAGGCTATGTGATCGCCAGTTCATCCTTTGAATTTCTGTTTCGTCCAAATATAGAGATACAGTCCTTGCAATATGTGGATGAGCGTTGTCATGCATAAACATAAATACATTTCCTACAAATGTAATGTGATGTGGTTCTAGGACATCACGAATATATCGGTCAGCTGCGCAGCAATGACTAAATCAGTACGAGCGTACGGTACGTATGGTATGGGGCTTATGCCGCCCCATACCAGTACTGATCCTCCTCCATAACTAAGTCTTTTAGAAAATTTGCTTGATCGAAACGTTTGCCTCTTCTTCGGTATTATTCTTTCACGCCCAACAGGTGAACGTAAACAAAACCTTGACTCGTCAGAAAATAAAATCTTACTCGTCATCTACATTCCAATATTGATGCTCCCTGGCAATTCATTTAATGTTACAAAACGATCATCTCGAGCATTTGTAGCTCGTCGTCTGCCAGATCCTCTTTGTCTCGAAAAACTACCAGTTTCATTGAAACGTTTTACAGCTCTCTGGACGCTACACATTGTAATACCTAATATTCTAGCAGCATAATATTGAGACTTACCGTCTTGTACTAGAGCTACTGCTTTTGCTGCATCAGTAGCCGTTAAAACTATAATATAGTGATAGTTCAAACAGCAATTATTGTCGAAAAATTAATATTTGTTATGTAGATAATTATACTGTAATTGACAAGTAATAAATATTGACAGTTGACAAATTGTTAGTTGGTGTGCAGTCTACTAGCATTGTGTAGTTTATTCTCTACAGTCATTTAAATAATGATCGTATCTGAAATGTTTCATTTTCTTTAAATCCTCACATTTCACAAAAAAATAAAGATATCTGGGTAAAATAAAAAAAAACTATTGGAAACAACTCAGACATCTTGATAAAGTTCAATATGTGCACATCTACTAGCAGAATTAACCTACAGGGTGAGTCAAAAGTAGAGGAAAACATTGTTTTCTTTTCTCTCCTGTATATGAGGGGAGTATGAAATTATTTTAAAACGTCAGAATAATAAACTTAAAAGTACAGTTTTTTATCTACAATTTGCAAAAAAATTCAAAGAAATCAGCCTTCGCGTTCGGAAGATAGCATTTTTAAATAAATCAATATTTTGAATGGATCAAATTTAAAGTCGGTGAGTGTATAAAAAAATAGAACAGGAAGTAATGGAGAAAGAAAAAAAAAGAAAGGGCATTTTTGGGAAATCCAGATAAAGCCAGAAAAAGCGGAAGAGTCGGGTGAGTGGACGGTGAAGAGGAAAGAAGTATCGGCGTTGGAGGACAAGCAGCAGAAAAGAAAATAGAAGGGGGAAGAGAGGAGAGGAACGAGAGATTGGAAGAGAGGAAGATTGGGAGAATGTAGAGGACCTGAAGGAAATAGTAAAGCGGCTGGAGAGGGTAAAATAGTTGGAGGAACAGAAGGAGGCGGCAGAAAGGAGGGTCATGGAGTTAGAGAGGTTGAAAGAAAAGGAGGATATAAAGGAGAGAATGCAGTCAAGATGAGATAAGGTTTGGGATGTTAAAAAGGGGGAGGACATAGAGATTAATGTGGGAAATCCAGTAGTCGGAGATAAAAAGATTAATTTAGTATGGGTAAACAAGGAGGATAGTGAAATGGAGACAGGAAGTAAGGACTACGGAGAAAAAGGGTTGAAAATAAATGAGGAAGAGCGAATCTGCCAAATGGAAGGGGCTGGTAGGAAAGAGAGGAAGATTTTTAAATTACTAAACCGGTTGTTTACAAATATTGAAAGTGGGGACAGTGTTGGTCTGCACAGGCTCGAACATATGGGAATGGAAATGCTAAGGAAGATGGTGGAAAGGGTTAAAAAGAGGGTGACAATATATACTGATAAGGGCAAGAGAAGAAAGGAAAGGTGGTTAGGAAAGATGAAAGGGGAGCGGGTCGATAGACTCAAGGTATTAAGGAACATGGAGGTGATAATAGAGGCGAAGAAGGGGGTTGAGGTGACGGGGATGCTGAGTGAAGCGGAAATGGTTACAGATATATAGATATAGATGCCTTTGTTGTGGAGTGAAAGGGTCCCAAGGTTGCAGTGTGTAAAGCGAAGGAAGTCGAGGAGAAGGCGAAATGATGGCTACTCAGAAGATTTACAACACTCGTCTACGGCTCTTGTTGTAAACTTCATCTTCGTAAACAATAGCTACCATTATATGATCATTGAAAAATATACCATTATGAATTAATTTTTAAATAGCTTCATAACGTTTCTAAAGGTTGGTTCTGCAAATAAGTTATTATTCTTTGCCGTGGTGCTCTAACAGTTTTGAGTCTAATGTAGGTATCAGTTGGTGAATGAGGTAGATACTCGAAATACTCGAGAAATTACTGTTATTAAAATATCCACGTAGCAAATTTATGGAGCATTCGGCTGTATGGCTTGTTTCGACTGTTGGAACCATGTCTTACAGATTCTTAAATTTTTCGCACAACAAAATGTCTTTAAATCTCCGACAAAATGTGCCAGAATATTATCTTAGTACTGCTCTAGATTGACAGCAACGATATGCTCATTCTATTCTTCTAAAAAATTAGAACCAATTTTTCCATGCATATACATAGTAACCCAAATAGTTACTCGGGAACTGTGGAGAGGTTTTTCTTCAATGGCGTTAGATCGTTCAAACCAAAGAAATTGATTTATTTGCGAATTATTGTGGCCATTGAGGTGAATGTGGCTTCGTCAGAAAACTATACGTTTCTTAAAAAATACACTAAGCTCACCATGCGTCGACGTCAATTCTCTTCACGTTTAGCTGTTATTCCATTTGAATTCGGATTAAAAAGCCGCCAAAAGATATGAACATTCGACGAGTTGATGTTTCTTAACAACCGCTGGAATTACCCCCTTATGGAGGACTACTTGTTAAAATTTTGTTGATACCTTCCTGACATTTGTTTTCAACATGGGCCTTTATTACGTTCAACTCCGTATGAACAGAAATAATGTTCTACTAGAAAAACTTTTTCTTCGCTATAGAAAAAACCATAATGACAAAGATTTTAACAATAATGTAATGTCAACTTGACAACTAATGACAAGTATACCAAACATGATAAATGCGTGAGCAATTTTACAGCCCTCTTAATTGCGGTACTGTTTTGGCGGATGCCGTCTTGCACGAGGCATTTTTTCTACAATATAAAAGGTATTCAAACATTTCCTGGTAAAGAACCTAAAAAAGACACCCCATACAGTCCAAGACTTATAGAACACTCTATCTACAAAACATTTTTGCAAAGATCCTGGAAATGTCACTAAAATCAAGACTGGAAGAAGAATTAAATGAAAAGAACTTCACGAAAACCAATTTGGATTTCGAGCGGACACGTCAACAATCGATTCTCTCCAAAAAGTCAAGAACATCGTAGAAAGAGTCAAAAACAGAAACAGGGAGATTTGTGTCATGGTTTCAGTACTGTTTATTTGGACTGATACCGTCTTACATAATATTTACAAATGGAGACAAGAGTCAAGTTCATTTTCGATTATGAAATGGCAGAAGTATTATAAAGATGGTCAGAAGTTAAAGACTTGGGATTGACCTACAATAAAGTGATTTCGTTGGCGTTGGCCAATTATATTAAAAATATTTGTTCATTAGCTAATACAATTTTAGGAAGGGTAATAAAGTAAACTAGAGGATTTACAAATGTTGGTACAACGAAGACCGTTTATTTAATAGCTGGTATAATCCTGTCTATTGCAATTAATAATAATGTCAATAATCGTGACATTCTCACATTGATCCGTTTTAACGTGTCTGGGTGCCTTGTACGTACCTCGTTTATGTTAACTAAATTAGACTAGTCTCTTAAGCAAAATATTTTAAATCATATATTAATTATTATAAATGAATTCACATACCTCATACTAAGACTCATAGAAATTAGCTAAATGGTGATAACACATTAATAAGAATAGATGTAACAAAAAAAACATTTAAACAGATTAAACAGAAATTGTCTGACATTATAGGTCACTAAAAGGTACTGATTGGTACTTATTCTAGTATGAATTACTAAAAACAATGTAATGTTAAATAATCAAAGAATGATGCCAGAACTACCACGAATTTAATAGGTATACACGTAGTAACCAAGTATCTTATACTGTTTCGACCAAACTTCTTTATACAATGCAGGCATAAAAATTATAATAAATACATTTTGTAATTGATGTATGTACAATATTTGAAACTACAATCGTCACAAAAAGTATCGCATCATTTTAAAAATTGAATTATGGTGTAAAATAAAAATATCACATCACATTTTTCAGAATATTTTAATGAAGAGTGTATGGTATCCTTTAGATGTATAAAAAGACCAAAATATTCACAGGTTAAATCGCCTTTTTGATGAGAAATAAAAAATGAATAAATTTAAATAAATCCTATTTGTATAATTTAGTTGAAGATGGACGATCTCAGCAATATGTTACTGACGTCATGGGAATCAACCAATCCAGCGTTTCTAGAGTCTTAAGAAGGTTTAGAGAAACTGGAAGTTATAATAGAAGACCAGTTTCAGAACGTCCCAGGTATACTAATTCTGCAGATGACCGTTATTTAAGAATTTCAGATTTTTCGAACTCGTCATGTTACAGCCAGCAACTGCAAAATGTTCTCTCTGGAGTCCGTAATGTAAGAATATCTGTCAATACGGTTAGAAACAGATTAAGGAATTTTGGAATCAGGCCCAGAATTCCTGATGGTGCTCCATTGTTAACCAGAGCACACCGTGTAGCACGTATAAGGTTAGCAAGAGAAGATGTTAATTGGAATATTAACAATTGGACTAATATTCTTTTTACGGATGAATGAAGATTTTCACTTTTTGGATCAGATAGACGTATTCCAGTTTATAGACGAGAACGTGAGCGATTTGCTCGGTGTAACATAAGAGCAGCCAGAAATTATGGAGGTGTTTCGATTATGGTATGGGGAGGCATCTGTTTTGAAGGCCACACGGAGTTAATTATGTTTCGTAGGGGATTACTGATAGCTGATCGGTCTATAAGGTGGTTATTAAGAAAAATGTAGCGCCATTTGTTCCAATCATAGGAGAGAATTTTATTATAATGCACGATAACACCCGCACGTTGCCAGAATAACAATGGAATATCTTCAAGAGCTTGGCCAGCAGTTAGTCCAGACCTAAACCCAATTGAACATGTTTGGGGCTACCTGGACAGGCGTATAAGAACTCGTAATATCGCTCCAGACAAACCTTGACGAGCTGGAAAATGTTTTAATAGAAGAATGGGAAAATTTGTATTTGGATTACACAAGTGACCTGATAAGAAGCCTTCCACGGAGAATGAGAGATGTTATTAGAGCTAGAAGTAGCAATACCAGTAAAATGTTAAATTTATCGTTTAATTTCTTTGTTTTGTTACTTTGTATCATTTGATTTTTCTAGAATAATTGTTGTTTTCATTATTTATGCCCATTATTTTTTGATTTCAAATTTAATTAAATAAACTACTTTGAAACCTAATTCCAATTTCATTTCCTATCATAAATGAAAAGAGAGTAATAAAAACTTTATTCATAAATAATGTATGCGATACTTTTTGTGATGAGTGTAGATTAATGAAAACTAAATAAAAATGGTATTTAGTATGAATTATTAATAAATTGTCATATGTAAAATATAGGCAACCTATTATTTTAAGAGAATAATAATTATATAGATGGATTATTTCACAAGACACATAAAGAATAAACTTAGTTTATAAAAGAAAATTAGTTTATACGCAGTATTGTATAATTTATTAACATTATTTATTATGTATAAGTTTAAGATGGAACAACAGTTTTGATGCATTAATGTCTGGTAAAAGTTTTCTTGTTTTTTTTTTTTTAATAACTGTATGTACTGTACTTTACTCCTTTGTTTCATCTTTATATTATATTTAGACATTTTTATATGTATTGTCTTTGTGATTCTGATCTATATGTTTTCATTTTAGCCTTATGATGGCCTAAGATCGAAACTAGTTGCACCATAGCCATTAAAATTTTTCCTGTATTTTAAAATCCAATTCCTTCAATCATAGGTACGTGGCTGTTTTAAGTTCATCTGAAAAGCATCCATAAATCCTCCGGACTATATTATCTACCTAGTTCAACTTAAAAGTCATTCCCGACTATCCTTTGTATTACGTTGTCATCCTGTATCGAATACCTAAAGATTTTAAATCACGTGGAAACATCTATTGTGTGTGTCCTTAAAACAAAGTCCTTCAAAGCTATTAATTGTTATATGCATAGTACAATACAAAGTTAAATAGACTTTTAGTTTGTTCAGTTTCAGTAGTCGAGAAATTGGGCGTGTGTTTATATTACATGGAATTTAACTTGAAAAGGGATGTAGGGTTGTTTTGATGTAGGTTGACCACTAAATTTATTTTGCACACTAAAAATAAATTCGAATATAAACTTTTTGTCGGGATTTAAAATACTGAGGTAAGCTGGACGTTGACTGTGATTTGTTGCTGTTGTAGTGTTAGAATTCACATGGAATATTAATATTATTCTCCTACACAGGGTGATCATTTAAAAACTTTACACCATAATTTTCTCGAAATGTGTGTATTTAAAAAAAATCCGGGCCGCGTCAACAAATTTATCGAAGGGGACAACTTTTCATGAGAGAGGCAATGCAACCTACCGCAAGAAGGAGCTGCCAATTTAAATATATTAAATAGGACGTATTTATATACTAAATTGTATGTCCTAAATCTAATCACCAAATTTTCTCAGACATAATCTGTTGCAAATGTAAAGCATCATTATCCCAGAGTTTTAAATGAAGCATTTCAAATGGACTGGGAAATTAGTGACGTAAGTGTCAAACCAAATGATTCCAAACAACTTTATTTGAAGTGTGTTATTGACCATTGATTTTTTAAGAGTTAATTACTGTTTTTTCATTGGTAAGTGTTTATTCATATATTTTACATGTCGCTAAAGTAGATATCAGTAGATATACGAACAATTTCAGTAAAAACATTATAGCATATCCTTCAAAGTTGTGCAATTTCATAAATTATAAGAATACTTACCACAAAATGGTACTTTAAAAATTGAATTTTAAAATATTTTACCTATATGTATTTAATTATGATAGTTGCGGTTTATTTTTATGTTTAATAATAATAAAATGACTCAAAGGTATTTTTGGAGATTTATAATATTGCCGCTTTGGAATCATTTTGTTTACATTTCACAGTTCGACAGTATAGAATAAAAATTTTGACGTCACACTTTCCCTGCCCATTGAAGTTATATGCTTCATTACTTACACTTGAATCGCTGAAAGATTATCCGTGCGTCACGATTCAACGATCATATCACCGGCACCTTTTCTATGTGCTGTCCTTTTCTATAAATATCAAACGATAATATTAAATTATAAACTGTTGTCTTCTCTATCCTATTCGTATGCTTACATACAATGACGCACGGGTAATCTTTCAGCGTTTTTCGAATAAATAGTGGACGTTTAGTTTAACCGTTCAGTTATTTATTGTTCTTAGTAAGATGAACTTCCACAAAGTAAAGGTTAACACAATCAATTTTATATATACATACTTATTAATAATACAAGTTTCCTCCTTTTTCCATTTTATTTACCTTTTATTTTACATATTTGAAAGCACAGCTAATATTTACTTTATTTATGAATCAAAACTTTAAAACCAACTCATGGTCTTACTAATATTGTATTTTTATTATAATATAAACCATTTTACAATTACTTGTTTTTAATTAATTTTATTTACATTAAAAGAAATATACAATTAAAAAAATCATTTTGTATAAAAATCCTACAATAAATAAATACTTTTTTCACAAACCATGTATTTGGCAACAAAGAGCAGTAAAACTCACAAAACTACATTAATTTTTTGATCAAGTTTTAATTTGTTTTAAGAAAGGCTTTATTAATAATTAGTTAACAGGTAAAAAGATAATTTAGTTTAATCTCTATCAAAAAAATTTGGAATCTTTTTTGGTTAAATTCTATTGTCATAAATTTATTTTACTAACCCTTAAATTTATTGTTAATCGATTTTCTTTAAATTAGCTATTTACATAGACTTATTATCAGAGGAAGTGCAACTCTGTTTGTTTTGTAGCAATGATTACAAGAGACTGTCTATGAGTATGGAAAAGAATACCAATCGATTCTCTTTGTTTCGTCCTCGTGCTGGCAACGCTGTATCATTATTTAGGAGTTATGTTTACGCTTGTAATCAGTGGCGTGTTATTTGTTAAAAATGGGAATAATTCTGTCGGGTAATATATTTATGAATAGTTAATACTAATATTTTCACTTAAATTGCTCAAATGAGATGTAATGTATTTTAAATTTTAATTTTTAAACTCTTAATTAATAGGTATGCAATAACTAAGAAAATATTATACTTAAAGTTTCGTGACATTGATTTCTCGATTGGATGTATAGAATAATTGAGGGATATTGAGGGTGTTTCATAAAATGTGAAATGGTTTTAAACATAACTTAATTAAGGTTATACTTATCATTCAATTTTTCACCAAAAAGGTAATTTTAGTAAAAATTTAATTTAGTACCTACCACAAGACGAGCTAAATAATCGATGTATTTCGGCTTCAAGGTTGTACAAACTTTATTCTTATCACTTATAGAATCAATAAAAAACTACAAGTATAAGTTACGTTCAGGATAATAGAAACTTGTTTTTTAAATATTAACTTGTTTGCATTTCAAACCATTCCTATCAGTTATAATATAACTTGCATTAAAGTGTTAAATATGTTTAATCCCATAATTATCTTTTTCACACCCTAGACAAGATACCCATATTTTTCTTCTCTCACTCAAGTTGGCAATCTGAATTAACATAAATACACTGAACACACACCATAATCACTAAAATGTATTGATTTCATATGGGAAGTCGAAAAACCAGTCGAGTTTAAAAGTTGGTGTAGGTTTTTTTTTATACCTATCATATCCGTGGTAATTTCGCCGTTAGTTGTTCGTATTTTACGACTCAAAATACTTAGGGACGATCAAAAGATTTAAAAAAATTCGAGATTGCCAACTAACGGAATAATTACCATATCTGTTTATTTTGATATTGAAATAATCATCGCTACGCCACAGGATGAAAATATGGTAAAAAAGCAAATATTTTAACTTACTTTTACACCAATATAACTTTAAAATCTGGTTACAATTGCTTCGGCAATAATGCTTGAAATAATTAAAGAGTCTGTGTTAAATTTCATAGTATAACCGATTTCGCGCATGGTATTCAGGAAAACCGTGCTGCGTTGTAGCTTATTGAGCAACTCATTTCTATGATATAATCGAATAAAATAGTTAAACATTCCATAATATGTGTTGTATAATTTGGGTGATTATAATTCATAAAACATTAATAAGAGATAGCATTATGGTCACAATATTTTTGCAAATATAATCAACAAATTCTCTAAATTATTCAGTAATAATCACAAATCACTTACCTTAAATTAAGAGAAGGCAACGTCACAGCATTACAACTTCTAGTCAGCCATATCAAGATGACAAACTCGACCAAAAATAAGTAATGTTTCTCTGATATTAGCTCAATTCCTATTTACCAACAGAAACAATCGATAAGTCCGCCTGTGATAAACGATTTCATGCAAAGTATAAATATTTCTTGAAACAGAAATCAATTTTTAAATAATTACAGATTTTTATTAATTTAAAAATTAAATTTCAACTGATTCAAATTATCAAAATTGTTATTATCCTATACAAAACATTTGCAATTTGTATTCATATCGTACGAAGCAATAAAAGTTTCCCAAATATCTCAACAACAACGACAACAAATCGTAAAAAATGAAAAAAATTGTTTGGCAAGTCCTGAAATGAACACCCTTTATAACAATGAAATGTTTACTTTCTGGAAAATCTGGAAAAGTCAGATAATTTAAAATAACACCATCCAAATCTTTGCTAAAGGCCGTAGAAGCTGCTCGCTCTGGGGAATAACAAAAAAGGCAAAGTATAAGAAACTTTTGGCAAATACATATTTGTTCCCTTTTCGGGTTGAGACTGGGACCGTGGGGAGAGGGCCCAAAGCGACTGCCTGGTGACATTTCAGATAAACTTAAAAATTTTCTAAGAGGTCACTGACCAGGAGCTTTATCACCACATTACAACATAAACATATTGTCATTTTTATATGTAATAAAGAGGATGAGATTAAATAAAGTCTAGAAACTATGGATATTGTATGTAGAGGATTTAACAACTATTGATTCCATCCAGTGGTCTTAGACTGGAAATATTACGGCTATTATTGGAATCCTACTCGAATAAAGGGGTTTTGAGGTTTTTTACGTCATTTTAAATTATTTAGCGATAAATACATAAAATAAACTTTTCAGCTTCTTTTGATCTTTTAATATACAGTTAATTTTATAATTTTCATTTTTTGTCAATGTTATTTACGGCCGATTTCATAATGAAAGTCGACTTTACCAAAAGGAGACTTTGGACAAAAGTTCCCTTTGAAGTAGCTTTTGCTGTCATTTGGTTAATATTAAATATTAAATATTTAGTATTGAATATTAATATTAAAGTACCCATTCCATAAAGTATCTTTTAAGTTGTTTTTAGAGTGTTATTATTGTCTATTTTGAAAGTTTTCCGTTCCTATTTATGTAAGAAACGCGCATAAATTTTGGAAGAAGAAATAAGCTTAATTCAAGACATTGAAAAGTTTAATCATGTTATAGAATGTAAAACTACTAATAAAGTTAGTAATGCAGAAAAGGTATGTATCTTATTTATTGTAGAATAAATGCTTGTATATAGTCATTATTTATGTCGTTAGATACTTTATTATAACTTAAAATATAGTTTTAGGAAGAGGTTTGGCGCCTAGTACGGTATCCGCCAAAACAAACAGTACCGAAACAGAGAGTGCTGTGGAGTTGTTTATGTAATATGGATTTGTAATATTTGACTTAATTGTCATTGGTTGATATATTAAAAATAGTTCTAACAACGGAAGAAAAAGTGTTTTTGGTAGAGCATTATTTTCGTTCATACGGAAAAGGTCGTAATGATGGTCCAAGCTTAGAACAGGAGTCAATAAAATATCAACAAAAGTTTAATAAAGCAGCTCCTAGTAAAAGTGTGATGTTAGCTGTTGTTGAAACATTTCGTCGCACTGGTAGTGTATTGTGTCAACGTAAAGGTTGTTCAGGTCGTCGAAAAACAGTATGCACTAACGAAAATGAAGGACGTGTTTTTAACCAAGTTGTGTAATCACCTCAAAGAAGTCTTGTAAGAACTCAACATTAGTGAAACGTCTTTACGTCGCATGTTCAAATCAATTGGTGGTTATCCATACCGTATTCAAGTTGGATAACGACTAAATGCTGCGGACAAACGTGCAAGAGAAATTTACTGTGGTGGCATGTTGAGTTTAATTTACGAAGATCCCGAATTTTTGAAAAACATATGGTTTTCAGACGAGAGTCAGGTTCATCATAGCGGCTATATTAATCGACAAACAACCAGATTCCTTGAATTTGAACGTCCTGATGTCATTGTAGAGAAACCACTCCACAGTCTTCGAGCTACCGTTTTGTGTGCGGTATATGGTAATGGAATGATTGGTCCTTATTTCGTTAAAGATAATAATCAGAATCCACTTACTGTCAACCAAGAACGTTATAGAGAGAAAATTATTATACCTTTTGTGAGAGATCTAAATAACTTTTGCCGTGCACAAAATCTACAGTTTCGCACACAATGGTTCCAACAAGATGATGCAACGAGCCATACAGCTGTGCGCACCTTAGACTTACTCCGTCAGCATTTCGATATAAAGCTTGTTTGCGTCGAAATGGTGAACATTTGAACACTTACATTACAGAAATTAAAAATTAATTTTTATTTTTATTTTCGGTACTGTTTATTTTGGCGGATACTGTACTTTCCCGCTTTAACTCTAAAGCAGTTAGAAGGATCTATATCCCAGATTAAGGCAAAATTTAATAATTTAAAAACAAAAACCAGAAAAAATATAGCAAAACAAAAAAAATATATTACAGGAATGGTTGGTGGTCCTGCAGCGAAAATTTAGTTTGATTCTGTTATAGAAGCAACGTGAACTAGAAATAGTTTGAAAAATTATTCATATTATTATGATAAACGATTAAACACATACAAAACTAGCAAACGTGGCTGGCACTTTAGAGATTTAAATACGAAATATTGATACTTTAATTTTAAAGGTATTTCTATTACTTATAAACTCGACTGAGTTACTTAAGCATCTCCAGATTGACATATTAAAGTTACATTTTGTTTATTTGTAGCTAGGTACCTGATAATAATAATAATAAGCTTTATTGCCCCACAGTTACCCATTTACAGAGCAATATAGTAAAATAATAATTTAGAAAATACAAACGTGAAGTTCGGAATACAAAAAGAAGTCACAGACATTTGACAATTTATTAGGGTTATTGCACAAAAAATTAATTGGAGATTTTATTAAAATATTAGTTTGAGCTCTTTTACATAAGAAGGTTTTATTCTTTCAAGATTTTATTCTGGGCCCAAAAAAAATAAATTTTTGCCAATAGTATTGAGCAATCCACTGCACCAATTAATAATCCAAGTAAGAATATTACAGAACATTGCCTTCTCCGCCCGTCCAAAGACACAAAATCAAATCTCGATAACAACTCTTCATAATTGGACAATTAAATAAAGAAACTAGCGCCAAATCATCATTAAATTCTCTACAAATACGAATTATAAAACCATATAAGCGGTAAGCCGCGTTGACAGTAGAATTAATGTGGTTATTAAAAGTTAATTGATGATCAAAAAATACTCCCAAGTCTTTGATAGAATTGATTCTCTCTAAGACTGAATCATTTACAGAATAGGAAAATAGCAATGGAGAAGACATTCGACTATAAGTCAAGACTTTGCATTTAGATACATTAAGAGTTAGATAATTAACAATGCACCAATGATGTTGATGTTGATTATGTAGTATTAAGGCTAGACCAAGTATGGAAGTAATAAGACATAACAATATTAAAGCCCAGATGTTAATAGCCCTAAGGGATTATCCTGGATGTACTTCCCTCTAAGAACAGTATGACTGTGCAATGATATAAAAAAAACAAGAAAAAACTATATTATGCTGATTTTTCCAATAACAATATATTTGTGTTACAATTACATCTTCTCTATGTATAAAATGAAGACTCAATCAAAGCAAACAGTTTAATAATGGATAACTTCCAAGATTTATTTGTTCATTAACAACTTTAAATTGTGGATCTGCTAGATGTCTATTTATTTCAAGTTCTTCAAGGAAATCTAAATCTATAGATAAACTTCCAAAAAGTAAGGGTTAGTACAATACATTTACTTAACTACTTACCTAATCAACATCAGGTACCTAGCTATAAACAAAGAAAATGTAACTTCAATATGTCAATTTGACGATGCTAGTTTTTAGCGTAACAGCTGGCATTGAGTTTTAAGAAGCAATTTTTTGAATAAATATTGGAAGTTTTGTTTCAAACGTTCTATTTTTAATGTTCTTAGAAATATATTTGGTTTGATCAACGATTCCTTTGTTGCTATCAGCAATTTTTTTGTTAGGTATTGAGGCTTCTCTAGATTATCTTGTCAAATTTGCCGCCTGGCGATTTCATCCAACTTTCAGCAGACCAATCGTGAATTTGACAATTTTTGCTATTGCTTTTGTTGATGGATAAATAAATCACCAGCTCCTACAAATCTTAGTTAGGCTACTCTTCTAACCAGGGAATCCGCAGCAAGGTTGCCTTTATCTCTTTTTGTTAAAAAAAGTTTAGGATCATTTATTATAAATAATTTTTATCAAAATTCGAATCTCTAGATATTTTTATAATAATACTCCGATACTAAAGCTGCTTAATTTGAATATAAACTTTTTATGCGTATGCAAAAATCAATCGTTTTCCATGCATTACACAAACTTATACCGCTCTTAAGGACTTATAATAATGGCGGACCCTTGTAATATCCCTTGCTCGTAATTACTAGTAACGGGTTTAAAGAGAAGTTGAGGTTGGAGAATTTAATGGACCCACAAAACTTCAACAAGAAGAAATAGCCTCCCATAAATTTAGAAAATTTAAATGCAGGAATTTATCTGCGGAAAACAGTATTTACGTAATATGATATGCAATATTTTAAATTTTATTGTATTTGTTTTTTTTAATTTTATTATTTAAATTTAATTTAATTTAATCAATAAATTAACTTTACTAAAAACATTAAAGAATGACATCGTGAACATAACTTATAGTTATACTGATCTTAGAGAGGAATATAACCAGAATAATTTCTTGGAGCTAATAACACCTAGGGTTTAATATTGATATGTCTTATTACTTCTATACTTGGTCTAGTAACACTACTTAATCAACATCAGATAGCTACCTTGAAAAAACAAAATGTATCTTCAATATGTCAACCTGACTATGATAGTATATCGAAACAGCTGTAAGTTGAAATAAAACAGCTAATTGCTTAAATAAACGTTTTTTCTAAAGTTTCGTTATTTAATGTTCTTAATAATATAATTGCCTTTTATATTTCGGCATTAGAAAACAAAATCAAAAATTAATAATCGAAAATCACTTTATTGTTTTTCAAAATATTCCCCATGAAGATCTATACACTGTTGCATGCGTTTGAACCCATTGTCGAAGCACTTTTGTCACTCTGAATGAGGTATCTCCAAAACATGCATTCTGAATGAAGCAACCGCTTCTTCAGGTGTCATTCGGCGCCAAGTCAGGACTATACGGCGGATGACTAATCAAATCGATGTTTTGGGTGCTCAAAAATGCAGTTGTTTGAGCCGATGTATGGGAGCTCGCATTGTTGTGGTGAAGAGTGATCCGTCTTCGGCGGATGGTTTTCCTGATTTCTTGGAATACAACTGGCAAACAAATGGTTGTGCACCACTCAGAATTGACTGTTCTGCGTTGTTCTAATGCTACGGTTGCGACATGTTCAATTTTTCTGAAAAAACAGGCGACCATTTACTTGGAAGTGCTTCGTGCGCGAACAACTTTTGTTGGATTGGGCTCATACACTCGACTGCTGCTTACTTTCGGTCTCATACACGTAAATCCACGATTCATTACGATTCGTCACAATGTTATAGACGTGTTTCGAAGCATCGCAATCGTATTTTTTTAGAACGATAGGTCACATGACGATTTGGCAATATCAGTTCACGCACAGCATCAATGGTTTTCGGAACAACAACTGATGTTGGTCGACCTGCACGAAATTCGTCTTGGAGTGAACTAAGGCCACGATTGACGTCACCATACCATCGATAAACATTGGTCCTTGATGGAGCTTCATCGGCAAAAAATGAATTAGGTTCATCCATGCACTGTTGCTGAGTTAATCCAAGTTTAAAGTTGTAAAAAATAATCGCACGAATATGTTCACAATTTAATTCCATTTTTGGGCCGAGATAAATCTTTTAAGTTACCGTAAACAACACAAATAGCGCTCGTGTGTCAAAACGTTCTAAGTACGGATAACCTCAAAAATGTTCAACTTTACATAGAGCTGTCAGTTGCCAGATTCCAACACCAGGGTTGCCAAATTCCGAAATATAAAAGGCAACCTTCGTAAAAGCAGAATATTAATCAATTACAGAAGAGTTACCTTTTATTATTATATTTACAAAAAATAAATTACTAACAATGGAAGGGAGGAACCCTACGGACGGTTTCTACATTTTATTTTTTATTTTTTTATGAATTAATCACTTGACACTTTAAACTCATAGTCTAACTATCTGAGACTTTCAACCGTAATTATGATTTAAACTAAATCTGGAATATGTACGAATATACCCCAACAACGGGGCACCTATTTAGAGTGTACACAACAAGAACTTGGGGATATCTTGTGTGCTGAGTGTGTGTTTCTAGATATGTTTTTAAGACAGAGAGGAATATGTCGCTATTTATCCAGCCACTTTTGTTTGCAGCGCCCAGACTTCCTTCGAGTGCTCTTTCGAGAAAACTATCTATATAATGAACGCGTGGAAACAAGAAAATTGAAGGAATGGTATTTTTACTGGCAGATATAATGCCACCAAAAGTTAACAACTTTCCTCTTTCAGATGATACAATTTGTCTGACTTGTTTTTGGAGCCAAGACTTTAGGAGTAGCTAGAACGGTAGATACACTTGATTAATTAAAATTAAAAATTCTGTATATTTAGAGTGAAATGTACGGTTGCTTGACCCATCAGTATCATTCTTATTCTTGTATTTTTTTACTCGGCTTTCTAATGGTAATTTCAAATTGTCCTTGACCGCAGCTTTTCTATATGACAATACTCCTTGCATAACATCCTGTATTGCTGACTGCATGGATTCTTCATCTACAGCTTGCCTACTTGTTTTTTTTTGGTTTATAAGTTCGCATCATGTTTCTGTGACAAAATAATAAGAAATAGGTATTAATAGTATATTACGTAACGTGTGTGGTAAAAAGCATTATACGCACGTATTGAATAGTTGCGCACGATGCCGCGTAGTGCCGAGTGCGTAATTCCGTGAGTGCGTAAAATGATTTACAGCAATAGTTACGTACTATACTTTACCTACGACCTACTTGTACTTGCATTAATAATCTTTTTGTTAATAATAATTGAACAAGAGCAACAATAGATGTTTTTAATCATTTTATTGTATAATAATTAAATACTTAACATTAGTTATATTGGGTAAAGTTAAATTAATTTCACTATCACTTGACATTTTTTAATAATTGTATAAAACTTCACGCATACAAACAAGTTATAAGAACAATAAAAAATGGGATGTTTTTTGATAATCGTTTTTTGACGCATGCGCAGATGCTCAATGTACAAGATTTTAAATATGTCGGTTCAATGTACTCCTTATTGTAGTAAAATTCATTTTCGTCATTTTTAAATAATTAATTTAGTGTTACTGATCGGTTTCTCGCGTAATATTAACATTTACTGCATTCTTAATATTTAAAACGGTTTCGTATAGTAACTGAAGTGAAATTATAGTACAAAACTAGTTAAAAGAATCTTCTTATACGTTACGATTGTATGTACAAGTTGAAAGTATTTTTAAAAGCTATTTTGGTAATAATAATTTTATAAATGTTAAAATATTTAACTTAATTACATAAAAATAACGTAAATTAATCTGGGAAACGTAATTTAGTACATTTATATTTTGATCCATTTATACAGACAGAAAGTAGGCTTAATGGAAACGAATCAAATATATATTTTCAAATAACTCTAAATATGTATATTAAATGCAATCTTATATCTAATAAATGTTATCTGCCATTTACATGTAGTGTAAAATTCTCCTTCAAATATGTAAATAGGAAATTTTGAATAAAATAGCGACGTCTATTGGTGCTAAGTGGTTGCTAGGGAAGCCGTGCGTTTATTTTACGTGCGTACAGAGATACATTACATAGGTTGTAGATTGTGTTATTGACGGTTTAGAGGGGTGGTCGTAGGTAAAATGCTTTACAGTACTAGATACGTACTATACTTTACCTACGACCTACTTATATTAATAATGTTATTTATAATACTTGAACAACAGCAACAATAAATAATTTTGATAATTTTGTTACTTCGTATTAGTTATTATAATTATTGTTTATAAAATATTAATGGTACTTCGGTTATTTTGCTTGATGAAGCATACGGTCAGAAGCATGCTCAGATCTACAAAAAATATTTCAAATATGTCGGTTTGGAATTAATGCCATAGTGTAGTGAGACACATTTTCGTAATTTTTTACTAATTAATTTAGTGCTACTGATCGGTTTCCCGTGTAATATTAAAATATACTTCATTCTAAATATTCAAAACGGTTTTGTAAATTGACTATAGTGAAATTAAAGTTAGGAAACAAGTAAAAAGTATCTTCTTATAGGTTATGATTGTAGCTATAAGTTGAAACACCTTCGCAAGTATTTTTAAAAAGTATTTCAGTAATAAAAATATTCTAAATGTTAAAATATTTAACTTTATTACATAAAAATAATATAAATGAATTATTATTATTTTATGATCTATTTAGAGAACTAAAAGAAGTGGTTTGTTGAAACGGAGCAGATATATAATTCCAAATAACTCAAAATGTTAAATGCAATCTTATGTCTAATATAATGTTATTTGCCATTTATACATAGTATAAAATTTAACTTTAGATATGTAACATTTATTGTACTTACTTTTTGAAACTCCATCTTATTAGGAATAATAAAAAAACGCTTCGTTTGAACGTAACTTCCTAGTTTATTTGAAAAAATTAGGTTTTAAATAAACTTGGAAGTTTCGTTCAAACGAAGAGTTTTTTTATTATTCTTTAAATATGTAAATAAGAGATTTTGACAGTTACTAAGTGGTTTCTAGGTAATACTTTAGAACTGTGCGTTTCACATTGATTGAGGACTGTGTGTTATTGACCGCTTACTTTAATTCAAGAATAAGCAATATAAGTAGCATACCTGTCCAAATGCTTGAGAACACCAGGCTTCTTCCTAACATGGAGACAAGTTGCAAAAAGTTAGATACACATGATCGTGCTCTATTAGATTTCACTTCCAGTAACAATCTTTCATTAATTAATGGACACATTATGTCAGACAGGCCAGCAATGTTCACTTATTTTAGTTCACTTGGTCAAAGCGTAATAGATCTCTGTTTCTGTAGTACTGACAAGCTTGACTATATAAGAAACTTTTATGTTTTTGAAGACCAATATCTATCTGATCACTTTCCAATTTGTCTGGAAGTGAAACCTAATGATATCTTTCAGGGTTGTAATTCATCTGCTGTAGTAGTTTTAAGTAAGTGTCTTCGCTGGGAAGAAAGGCAAAATATTGCTTATAAAAATATTATGTATTATTTACCAAACGTAGGTTTGCTACTTGACCCCGAAAATTCATATGTTAATATTTGCTCAACAATTTTCAATGTTGCAAGAACATTGGGATTGACATATTTACAAAAATCACATAGTAAAACCCCTAGAAATCAGCCATGGTTTGATTCTTTGTGTTTTATCGAAAAAAAAAGATTTAATAATAAAAATTAAACCATGTAAAAATCATAATTTTATTGAACCTTTCAAAACAGAATATTTAGTGGTCAAAAATAATTATAAGAAATTAATTCATAACAAAAAATGTTATCAAAAAACCTATTAAACAAATTAACCAACACAAGAAGGTCGATTTCTGGAAAACTATAAAAAATTTCAGAAACACTTCTTTTATAAATAACATAAAACTAGAGCAGTGGGAACTATTCTATGAAAGCAAACTCATTTTACTTGGACTCAAACTTTTCTGTTGATGAAATCTATACAGCTCTTGAAGGTTGTCAAAATGGCAAGGTACCTGGCAAAGATGGAATTTCTTATGAATTCATTAAACATTTACCACAAAATTGGATCTTATATATATGTAACTGGTATAACACAATATTTCATAGCGAAAAACTACCGTCAGGCTGGCATGAAACTATTCTAACCATTTTACATAAAAAAGGTGAACTAGAAGATCCAAACAACTATAGGTAGAGGTATTTCTTTAGTTAATTGCTTTGCAAAACTTTTTACCACCATTTTATTGAATCGACTGTCTAATTGGTGCGAAGAAAATCATATTCTTTTTAACTGCCAATTTGGATTCAGAAAACATCGATGTTGTGAAGATAATATATTTATCCTTTACTCAGTCCTGCAATTTCACCTGCGGTTACCAAAAAGAAAAGCGTTTGCTGTTTTTATAGACTTTAAGAGAGCCTTTGATAGTATTAAGCATACTTTGATGTGGCATAAGTTATATCAAGTTGGCGTGAGTTCCACAATCATTCGTATAATAAAGAATATTTATGATCATTCATTTATGTCAATCAAAGTTGATGGTTGCTTTAGTAAAAAGTTTGATATCTCCGAAGGGGTGTTAGAAGGGAACATTTAAATGTCAATCTGACGATGCTATTCAGCGAAACGGCCGTCATTATAATTTAAAACATAATTTTTCAAATAAACTTGGAAGTTGCGTTCAAACGAAGAGTTTTTTATTATTCTTAATAAGATGGACTTTCAAAAAGTAAGGGTTAGTACAATAAATTTAAAATTTTAGAATGTTACAAAAACAAATTAATTGCTGAAGATAAGCAAAGAGTAGTTAATTCTTCATATCCTTTATTATACAATCATCTACATTTGTCTGAGAATACTTCTTATTTACACAGAACCTGTCCGATATATATAACTAGAGTGATATCCCAAATTAGGATGAGCAACTTAAATAGTTTTAAGATCATTTACCAATATATAAAATATACCATTTGCATGAATGCCACCTGTAGTTTGTGTAACCTTCAGGAAAGCGAAACTTTAATTCATTTGTGGTCGAAATGTCCAATATATAATGGACTAAGAAAAAACTGTATGCTCATAATTCCTAAGTGAATAATTGATGTGGCAGATCGTCTGAGCACAAATGATTTCAGCAAGCTGACCAAGGTTGTAAATCATTTTCTCAGTATTTTAATGCTGAGAGCTTTTGCTTTAGAAGAGTAAACATTTTTTTTCCTTTCTGTCACTTGTTGCCATTTTTTTTCTTTATGTTTGTTAATTAGTATGCTGTTCTTGTGAGTATAAAAATATAAGCTAACAATTGAATTGTAATGTACTTATATGTTATATTTTTGATTATTTGTACTCTGAACCTCTTGTAATAAGAATTGTAAATTCTTTAAATACAATAAAATATCTATCTATCTATCTATCTATCTATCTATTTATCTATCTTTTTTTTTTTATACCGAGGGCAAAAATCTTCAAAAGACTATGCGACTGATGTTATGTCGAATAGTGCCGGATTTACACATTGTGCACCTACCGACTAAAAACCCCGGCTACGGCCCTTGGACAGTGGGACTACCTTTCGGCATTACTTCACTGTCCAAGTATGGTCTTGGAAAGAATTATATCTATCCCTGTGAACGAAAGAATGTTCCTGGATCTACTCATACTTCAGGTTTGCTCTTACTACCCATATTTATCTACTCTGCTTTTCTTTATTTTCAATAATGTGTCTTATTACTTTACATGTCATCTCCCAACCTTTCTTGGAGGATACTAAAGTTCTTACTACATTTTCGACCTTAAATGTTTCTCCAGATTCGGTTTTGAAAATCTCTCTAATTACCTGCCACCTTGGGCAGGCGAATATGGTATGTTCGACGTCATCCACCATTCCGCAATAGGTACATTGGTCGGAGGTTGCTCTCTGTCGCTGGTAAAGATACTTCTGGAAACATCCATGTCCAGACAAAGCCTGCGTCAAGTAGTAATCCAACTCTCCATATTTCCTATTGACCCATACCTCAATGTTTGGTATTAGTCTAAATGTCCATCGTCCATAGGTTTCATTTTCCCATTTTTGTTGCCATTGACTCAACCGTGTTGCTTTTGCTTCTTGAGCAGATCTACCGTTATACCTTTCCGTTCTCTCTTTAATGAGTATATCAATTGGGGGTGTTCCTGAAATCACTCTCACAGCAGCGGCCGAGATGGTTCTATATGCGCTCGTTATACGTATGCATGTTCTTCGCTGTATTTGTGTAAGCTTTGCAAACAGTTTTTTGTTGTCGGTTATAGTGTGCCATATGGGTGCTGCGTACAGGATTTGTGAGTATATAACACTGCATATTAGTTTTCTTTTGGAGGATCTAGGTCCCTCTATGTTTGGCATTTGATAATGCTCCAACAGTCTTTTCTGCTTTTTCTGCAATTTTCTTTATGTGTTGGGCAAAGGTGATTTTTGTGTCTAACCAAACTCCAAGGTATTTGATTGCTGGGCTGATGTGTACATCGCAGTTTTGAACTTTAAATTTTATTGGTTGAATTTTCCTCTTTGTTGTTAGGAGTACTGCCTCTGTTTTTTCTGGAGCTAATGAGAGCCGTTTTCTTTCCATCCAGTTTGATACCATCTGCAGTGCTGCGTTTGCAATATTCATTAATGTTTCCTCGTGTTTCGCTACAATAACCATAGCGACGTCATCTGCAAATCCAAATAACGTAACGCCTACTGGGAGGTCCATTTTTAAGAGATCATCGTAAAGTATGTTCCACAAAGTAGGACCAAGAACTGATCCTTGTGGTACGCCGCTGTTTACATGCCTTTCAGAGCATTTGTTTTCCGCTTCCAACGTTATTCTCCTCTCCGATAGATAGGATGCTATGGTGCTAATAAGACCTTCCTCTATAGTTCTTTTTCTCATTTCTTCTAATATGAACTGCCAAGAAGCGTTATTGAAGGCGTTTTTTACATCCAGGGTGATCATGACACAAAGTCTTCTATGGGCACATGAGTATGTAGCTGCTTCTTTGGCTATTTTAATTATTTCATTAATAGCATCAATTGTCTGCTTGCCTTCTCTGAATCCGAATTGTCTGGGTGATAAGTCTCCGGTACGTTTCAGTTCCTATCTATCTATCTATCTATCTATCTATCTATCTATAACTACTAAGGTATTACTAGTAATACTAAGGTGAATTCTGTGATTCGGACTTCTAAATAACATATATTATAATATATAAAAATTTTTATAGTAAATAGTAAATTGATTGAATTAAAAAGTTTGCTGTGATTGTGCTTGTATATTTACATTGAAATCATACATTTTTAGTTTTTGTTTATCTGTATTTAATTGTTTTAGTTTTTTTTTTCTCTCTACATTATATATTGATTCATATAAAAAACCATCGAAAACAAGCAGTAGAAAAATTTTATCTTCGAGTCAATCATACTTTAATATTTATTGCTGTACAAACTTTACTTTCATTATAATAATCCAGGTATTAGGAATGGGTACTATCAGTAAAGCTTTATTTTATATCTTTTATATCAAGATCACAGCAAAACTATCTATAAAAATTATATTAGCTGTTAATAAATTGATAATGCCTTATTATTGCTACTACTTTGCAATAAATAAACAGACATTATTTTAGAACAGCAATTATTTAAAAAAACAAATTAATTACATTAAATTTCAAAAAAACTGTTATAACTTTATTAATTATATTAGATTATTATATTATTATTGACAATAATATTATTACTTATATAAAATTAATATTAATTGTAAATAAATTCACAATAATTATAAATGGTATATTAATAAAATAATTAATAATAAATAGTAGACCAGGAAAATAGTGAAACAATTATGCAGAAAGAAAACAAGATTAGCTAGAAGAACAAATGCAATAAATACAGGAATCTTACAGAAAGCACGAGTATCGGAAATAAAGAAAAACACAAGTCAAAATCAAAAGGCATATTTTGAAAAAACAAGCAGAACCAATTATTGGGTGTTTAGAAGAAAACATAGAAAGGTTTGCTGAGTATTTCGAAGAATTGTTAATTGTTGCAAATTAAATTGACAGCAAACAGTACCTCGTCATCACTTCTCGATTGAAAGTTAGTAAAAATGATCTAGGGCTTCAAATCTAGGATTTAAAAAGATTGTTTAATGTGCCACAAAAGTCCCAACTCCCGGTACTCTATCTCTGATCTCTCTATCTTCTGAAACAGGGAGGCGATAAAATAACGTTCTTCATAATGTAAAATCTCTTGGGAGCATTATACTCCCTTGGGAATAATCGACTACATTGATTGCTACTCACGACTATAGAAAAAATACATCAAGTTATTGTAAACATCAGAACGATATAGTGTTTCCCTGAGTTTTCCTTATCAATGTATTATTATTATCATTATTAATATCATTGTATTATTAATCTTAGTGGGTAAGATTTCCTGGATAATCCCTTAGGGCTAATTCTTTACCTTTTTTAATATTGTTTTGTTTTACTGAATACATAGTTATATTCCTGCTCCGATGGTGAGTTTAAATTTGAAACAAACTGTTATTTATTTAGTATTCACATTATGATTGCTGTGTTAACCATTTTATTTTTAATATGTCATTTTGAATTTGGTACCTACCAAATATGAATTAATTTAATTTAATCATGTTGAAAACGTTTGAGTGAACAATTTAATTATATTTTCGAAATCTATTTTGCCGAGTTCTAAATCCGAATGAGAATCAATAGGAATTATCCCCTGGAATGTTGGTAATACATTTAAAAATCGTTGGTAATTACATTATGAGTAAAAGCTCGATGAAAGCTTTATTTAATTAAAATGTACTAAAATGGCATACAAACATTCAATAGCTCACCGCATATAAACAAAAATACTCTCGAATGTAGAACTAAGTTAATAAAAAATGAAATTTGTTTAATATACAGTTTTTTCGTTTCAGAAAATGATGGATTTCTTGTCGTCGAACTGTACCTGTATGAAAGGTAGAAAAAGACCAGTGATAAATTATGAGTATTCGGACAGTGATTCGAAATCCGTATCGGACATAGAACTGAGAGCTACCAGCGAACAGCCGGAATCTGTCAAAAAACCGAAACAGAAGAATTGTTGGAAATTAAAAAGATGCATTCCGAGAACTGTACTGAGATGGTTCGGGCAAGATGAGGATATGAGTATGACAAAAATAGAGAAGAGTGAGTATTCTGAAAGCAATTAATGATATTAAAATTGGCTATTTGACAGGTTTTGAAAATCTGTTTTATATTATGTAGTAGGGTGAAGAACCAATTATATACAGGGTGTCTCGAAAAGAATGGTCATAAATTATACCACAGATCCTGTGGTCAAAAATATGTTGATTGAACCCCACTTACCTATATACAATAGTGCACACAAAAAATGTTACAGGGCGCTAAAGTTAAAAATTAAAATAATTTTTTTTAACATTACTCTAAAACGGTTTAACGTTAATGTATGAAAATTTATAGGAAATATTGGAAGAGAATACCCAATAAATTGGAAACAGTTGCATTCAATTATTTTGATGTATTATGGATTTTTAGAGGGGATCAACACCCCTTTCACCCACCCAACTTTTTTAGGGTCAAAATATATACCGCCACCGGAATCAAACGTCTATTCTTAAACTTTTGTGCCTCTGTATTTCTTTGTAAATATTTTATTATGGAAGATACAGTCACCCTTTAAAATACCAATTTTAATATAGAATATTTAAACTACATTTTCACAAATCGAGAGGTTCGAGCGAAAACCCGATAAATGCCAAAATTATGAAAAACGGTTTTTTTATTTCTACTGTATTAAAAGCACATCTCCTACAAATGGTAAATATTGTTATTTGGTATTAACATTTTTAAGCACGATAATTGACGAAAATTAAACATGGTAAAATCCGTTAACTACCTTTTCCAAATAACACCGAACCAGTATATAACTATAACATTAAAAATACCTTGGTATAAACATATTTATAAAATTAAATTCCGGTAGAATCATTTATTTTCTTTTTCCTCAACCAAGTTACTCATTTTATTTGAAATATTTCTGAGTTAAAAACAGATAATTAATTTTATCGGAAATTGAAATTCATAATAAATTGAGAAATAATAAACTAAAACAACTTAACTGATTTCCTTCTAAAAGAAATTCCTAAAGTATTGTTTTAAAACCATATTAACAAGCAACATTTACAACAACATTTACAAGCAATTTTACAAATACCCAAAGGTCCTGTTGGGCAATTATACTATCGTAGAAAATTGGTAGTATACAATCTTAACATTTGGGAATCACCCCTACCAAATATTGCGTATTGCTTCTGCTGGAATGAAATCAATGGCAAAAAAGGTAGTTCTGAAATCGGGACCTGTATGTATTACTATTTAAGTGAATGCTTAAAACCTGACGTTAAGCATGTAACTATTTTTTCGGATACTTGTGGCGGTCAAAACCGTAATCAATTTATTGCTGCATTGCTGTTGTGGATTGTACAAAATATCGACCACTTAGAAATTATAGAACAAAAGTTCTTAGAAACAGGACATACTTATATGGAAGCGGATTCTATGCACTCGGCAATAGAATCTGCAAGTAAACACGTGGATGTAACTTGTATGAATGACTGGAAAAATATATTTCAAACGACAAGAAAACAGAAAGTGAAGACACTAGACATGTAAAACATTCTATAGGCCCATACAAGGTAAAAGAAATAAAATACAACGAAATTGATTGTACTAACCCTTACTTTTTGGAAGTCCATCTTGTTAAGGATAATAAAAAACTCTTCGTTTTAACAATTTAAAGTTGTTAATGAACAAATAAATCTGGGAAGTTCTCCACTTTTAAAGTGTTTGCTTTGATTGAGTCTTCATTTTATACATAGATAAGACGTAATTGTAACACAAATATATTAAGTTATTGTAAAGATCAGCATGATATAGTTTTTTCCTGGTTTTTCTATATCATTGCACAGTTATACTGATCTTAGAGGGAAATACATCCAGGATAATCCCTTAGGGCTAATAACATCTAGGCTTTAATATTGTTATGTCTTATTACTTCCATACTTGGTCTAGCCTTATAACTACCTAAATAACATCAGGTACCTAGCTACAAAAATAAATAGTAACTTCAATATGTCAATCTGACGATGCTAGTTGTCTAGCGAAACGGCTGTCATTGAGTCTTTTAAAAAAGCAGTTTTTAAATAAATATTGGAAGTTTTGTTAAAACGAAGAGTTTTTTATTATCCTTAATAAAATACAACGAATTTTTGGATCTAAAGTCACTTGCAGCAAACATAATTCAAAACAGAACAGTAGATTTGGAAGGTAATACAGTGCAGTGGTTAAAAATCAAGAGACTAAAATATATTAAAGGTGAGAAAAGACAAATTTTTTTCAACTATGACCTCTCAGAAGAATTTAAAATATCAGAAGATATTGGCTTAAAATCAAAAAAACCCACTTTACGCTCTAAAAGGCAAAAACTAATTGCAAGTCTTCCCGACTCCAAGTAATTTACCAAAGTTGTATAAAAGTACACTTCCAATAAGTGAAGCGAAGAAAAAGGACTTGATAAAGATGTGCAAAGAAAATATTTTTCCAGAAGAGTTGCATGCTTGGATATCAAATTTAAAAACCGCTAATATCTTAGACTGAATTCCAGACGTAATGATGGGAGAAGAATCGGAAGAAGATGACATTACCTCCTAAATTTATAAAAAAAAAACAGAATAGTTTTTTGTTTGCTTGAATAATATGCAATTATTTTTATTTTTAAAATGAAAAATAAAAACCAATAAAATCAAATTTTGTACTCATTCAACAGGGAAAACCCGAAAAATATCACGTTTTATTTTTTTTTGTAAAAACGTTTTTATAAATAAAATTGAGAATAAAATATTGTAACTAAGTATTAAATTCTCTACCGTTTGGATATAAAAAAGGTTTGTTAACATACTATGATGGTTTTAAATCTTCCTCAAAGTTACGAAAATCTTTAATTGCGATTATCTCGAAACATTGATTTTGTCAGTTATCGGGTTTTCGCCCGAACCTCTCGAAATATTAAAAACATCTTAATTATTAAATTACAATTTATAAAATAATAAATAGGAGTAAAATAATAAAAATCTAATGTAATACATAATTTTAATTAATGTTATTTACAAGTTATTTCAAATCTGCTATGTATGTAGAATATACTACCTATTAATTATTACATGTAATAATTGAGTAGCCTCTGATTTATTACTGTCATGGTATTTGTTGTTGCTATTTTGACATAACTACAAAAGTTTTGCTAGTTAATAACTCAAAATGAATAATTACAGTTTCTCAGAAATGGCTGATATGAAATAGTGGTTGTATGTATTACTTTCATTTTCTAATTAGGTGAATGTGAAGGAAATGGTGCGATGGCTGCAAGGCGCTATGCTGATAAGTTCCCTAATAGAAATGTACCAGATGGGCGAATTTTCCTGACTATTGACCAAAATTTAAGAGAAACAGGTACCTTAAAAAAACAAGTTCTCGGTAATAGTGGTCGTCCAAAAGACCTTGCGAATTTAGATGATATAATAGAAATTGTTTACGAACACCCCGACACGAGCATGAGAAAGATAGCGGCTGAATTAAGAGTATCTCGTATGAAGGTATGGGGAACAGTTAAGGACCAGTTAGTTCACCCCTTCCATATCACAGAAGTTCCAGAATTACTTCCCGAAGACCATGCTTAACGAATGGGATTTTGTGATTGGCTTTTAGAAAAAAATAGACGCAAGTTACATTGTAAGAAATTGCAAGAACTACAAAGATAAGAAGGCCTCACAGCAGACGCAGAGCCAGCAAAAATCGTTTTCTTTATTAGTTAAGCTCATATTATATTCATTCTACATGTTGTCTATAAACTGTAAACTACTCTAAATATTGTACGCTTTAAATTAATTGTAATAAAATTGTTTTTTAAAAACTAAAGTTTCACGATCGAATCTTTAATTGGCGCAGTCAGTAGGATACGCGTAATCTAGAGAAAGTACCGCATAGTGTCCGGAAAAGACTTTCTGTTTGATTTGATGTTTTAACGTCTTAACGCGTATTAACAAAACAGTTTCCTTTAGTGAAAATTAGTGAGAAAAGAACAATTGACATTACAAGAAGCAAGTGCCAAAACAGAGAGAGTGACAACAGAGACAACGTAGAGTCGAAGAAGAAGCTCCTGAAAAGTATCGAACTTCCCAGCTCAGCTCCTTTTTGCCTATTCTGTCCTAAGTATAAGGTAGGAATAGATAGTTAATAATTTTATTCATTTTTATTTTATTTGGCAAATTGTGCAAATACTTGAATATTTACTTGATTATTTTATGAACGACATAGAAGAAGTCGTAGAAAAGTTAAATTCTTTAAATATTAACTCAAAAAATATTAAAATGACTGAAAACAAAACTGTTAACTGGGATTTATTTAAGTCCAAAATAGATAATATTAGACCTTACGATGGTGATGTTAATACCTTAAACAAATTTATTTTACGTTGTGAAAATTTAATTGCTACTTATCGTGCGCATAACGATAATACATTAAATGAACACATATTCGAATGTATACAAGAAAAATTAATAGGGCAAGCCGAAATTTTAGTAGGAAATCGCGCAGAGTTAAATAATTGGGAACTTTTAAAGAATGCCTTAAAACAATGCTTCTCAGACAGAAGAAATCTTGATTGTCTAATACAAGAACTTACTAGAACCAAGCCATACAAAAACGAAAATATGATAGATTTTGGTACGCGTTTGCAATTATTAAGAAGTAGTATAGTACAAAGAATTAGTAATGATACAACTCTAACAACAAACGATAAAGTATGCGAGATAAATCATTGTGATAAGACCGCATTGAATACTTTTATCGCAGGTTGTTCAGGGGTGTTACGGAATAATATGCATCTAAAAACGCCAGACTCTCTGGAAAGTGCAATAGCTTATGTAAAGGAATTTTATAATTTCGAAAAACTTTATGGTAACCTAAATGAACAAAAGTTTAATTTTCAAAAAATAGTTATAGGCAAAATAATAATTATACACAAGTACCGAATCAATTTTATAATCAAACAATACCGTCTAATGATCAATATAATTATCCAAAACCACAATTTAATCGACAATTTCATACACAGAATAACCCAAATCAAAACCAATTTCAAAATAATGGTAATAATGTATGGAAAAGTCAACCAATTAATATACAACCGAGACCACAAACGAAAAATAAATATTTTACAAATGCTCAAACATTTGGTACCGCGCAATGTAAATGTTTTTAAACCTAATCAAATTTCACAGAACCAACTACCTAGACCGGAACCAATGTCTACAACCTCAAAAAATACCGGATTTTACAATAAACAATTTAGTAGAGTTAATAATAATCGCTATAATCCTAATAATAATTATTTCCAAAATAGTAATAATCAAAAACCTAACTTCATATCTGAGGAACTATTTTCCAATAATTTTATGTTAGATGACGATGAAATAGAAGATGAAAATTCTAGTAATCAACCAATAGAACAGGAAATTAACAGTAACTTTAGAAGTGCTAATCAATCAAATTTTCAAGAAGCAGCCTCAAGTCAGTCACAGATCTAGTAGAAATTAATTTAACCTCACATAACCCTTTACCATACATCCAAATAGAAAATCCTCAATTAAAATTATTAGTAGATACAGGAAGTTCAAAATCAGTTTTAAACCCAACAATTGCAAAAAAATATTTTCCTAGTAGTATATTTAATTGTAATGTAGATATAACTACTTCACTTGGAAGTAAAACAATTAAAAATCAAGCCAAAATACCAGCTTTTAGCGAATTTAAAAGTAAAAACAATATTAATTTCATTTTATTTAACTTTCATGAATTTTTTGATGGTATTATAGGAGTAATAGACTTATTAGAAATGGGATTTAATATAGATTTGCAAAACAAACAGTTAGTTAGTAATAAAACAAAAATTCCTCTTAAGTTTAGAAAGCAAGATGATTTAAATTTAAAAATTGAAATAGAACCTTACGAAAGAATTTTAAAACAACTACCTATTACGATAAAGGAAGGTGATGTTTTAATTAATGAAATTAAAATGGGTAATTTAAAAATTCAAGAAACTTTAACTAAAGCAAATAACGGTCAAGCAAATTTAGAATTAATTAACGAAACTAATCAACCGATTTCCATAACCCTTCATAAACCAATCCCCGCTTTACCTTTTTATCCGTCACAATATGAAATATTTAAATTTGAATGTAACAATAATGAATTAAATCAAAATAAATTAAAAAGGCAAGACATTAGTAAATTACTTCGAACTGATCATATGAATCAAGAAGAAAAATCAAAAATATTTAAATTATGCAACGAATTTTCAGATATATTTAATAAGCCGGGAGATCCGTTAACGTTTACCTCAAAAATAAAACATAAAATTAAAACCACGGATGAGGAACCTGTGCATGTTAAATCATACAGGTATCCTTATATCCATAAAGAAGAGATAAAAAAACAAATTGACGAAATGTTAGACAAAGGTATAATAAGACCTTCATCCAGCCCATGGGGAAGTCCTGTTTGGATTGTGAAAAAGAAACTAGACGCATCAAATCGTCAAAAATGGCGACTTGTTATAGACTATCGCAAATTAAATGACAAAACAATAAGTGACAAATACCCGATACCTAATATAAATGAAATATTGGACAAATTGGGAAGAGCCCAATACTTTACCACACTTGACTTGGCAAGTGGGTTTCATCAAATTGAGATGGATAAAAACTCAATAGAAAAAACTGCATTCACGGTAGATCACGGACGAATTCTTGAGAATGCCATTTGGATTGAAAAATTCACCCTCTACGTTTCAGAGAGTAATGGATGAAATATTGAAAGAATTACAGAATAAAGTCTGCATGGTCTACATGGATGACATAATAATTTTCAGCACAAGCTTACAAGAGCACATTCAAAATTTAAAACTAGTATTTTTAAAACTTAGAGAAGCTCAATTAAAAATTCAAATAGACAAATGTGAGTTTTTAAGAAAAGAAGTCGAATTTTTAGGTCACATAGTGACGCCCCAAGGAGTGAAACCTAACCCAAAGAAAATCCTAGCTATAAAACAATTCCCAATCCCTCGTACCCAAAAAGAAATAAAATCGTTTTTAGGACTTCTTGGATATTATAGGAAGTTCATTAAAAATTTTGCACAAATTACTAAACCCATGACAGTTTGCTTAAAAAAAGACAATAAAGTAACGCATACACAAGAATTTATTAAATGTTTTGAAACTTGTAAAAATCTTTTAATATCAGAACCAATATTAGCTTATCCAAATTTTGATAAACCCTTTCAATTAATAACAGACGCATCAAATTTCGCAATCGGAGCAGTGTTAATGCAAGAAAACCATCCAATATGTTACGCTTCACGAACATTAAATTCATCTGAAACAAATTACTCTACCATAGAGAAAGAATTACTCGCTATAGTTTATGGTTGTAAATATTTTCGCCCATATTTATTCGGACGAACTTTTGAAATATTAACAGATCACAAGCCACTTCAGTGGTTATTTTCGTTGAAAGAACCAAATTCGCGTTTAGTCAGATGGAGATTAAAACTCGAAGAATTCGATTATAACGTTAAATATTTAAAAGGAAAAAATAATAAGGTAGCAGACGCTCTATCTAGAATTAAAACAGATTCAAACTTAAATGCATTAGAGACAGCATCTATCGATGTAAATCTAGACGACATAGATGAAGTAATAGATAAAGAACTATCAAATCTACCCGACCTTTCTAACTACGATATTAGCACCATTCTAGACGAACCAGAAAATTTAGAAAATTTTGAATTAAATAGAGAAACAATAGATACTGATTCGGAAACAGTACATACATCATTAGAAAACCCTATACTCTCCATACCAATAAGTGAAAAATCCTTAAATACATATAAAAATCAAATTATAATAAATACAACTCCTGAAATAAATGATCTAAAATGCAAAAACGAAAAAGTCTTTGAAAATAACAGATATTACGTAACTTTACCGCAGAAAAATATCGAACAAAGTATTTTTAAATTTATTAAAGAATTTATAGACCCAAGAAAAACATATGCAATTCATTTTAAAAATAAAATAATACCAGAAACGTTCATAGTAACACTTCAAAAATTATTTCAAAAATTCAGCTTTTAAATTTGTTCACTGCCCAAAATTATTAAATGATGTTTTGTTGTTAGATGAACAAAAAGAGAAATTAGAATATTATCACGTATACAAAAAAGGTCATCGCGGAATTAATGAAATAAAACAATCATTAGGAACACGATACTTTTGGCCTAAAATGAACGAAGATATCGAACAATTTGTAAACAACTGCGAAACATGTTTAAAAAATAAATATGATCGTAACCCACCAGTAGTAAAATTTAATATTACGCCAACGGCAGCTAAACCATTTGATCATATTCACATTGACGTTTTCAAAATTTCTAATAAAACATATCTTACAATCATAGACTCTTTTTCCAGATATGGACAAGCATATCCTTTACAAAGTACAACTGGAATTTCCGTTGTCGAAAATTTATTAAATTACATAACTCATCACGGTTTACCATATAAAATAACAGCCGATTCCGGAACAGAATTTAAAAATAATGATTTAAAAGACTTTTGCCAATTACACCGTATTGAATTACATTTCACTACACCCAAAAACAGTAACTCAAATTCACCGGTTGAACGTTTCCATTCTACACTGATAGAACATTACAGATGTTTAAAAGAAGAAAATAAAGAATTAACTCCAGATCAATTAATGAAACATGTTATACTTAGTTACAATAATTCAATTCACTCAGTAACAAAATTCAGTCCGTTTGAAATAATTAAAGGGCATATAAACAACCCAGATCCTTTTGACTTAAACGATAATTTAATACTATCATACTACGTCCAAAATCATAAACAAATTAGTAAACAATTGTATAATTTGATTAAAGAAAGAAATAAAAATTTTAAAGAAAAAATCATATCAAAACGGAATGAAAATAGGAACGAACCCCCAGATTATTCAAATCAAGAAACGGCGTATATTAGAACTAAATTAAGAAATAAACACTTACCAAAATTTAAGAAAGCAAATATTATAAAAGACTCAGGTATAATCCTAAAAACAAACAAAGGAAACTATCATAAAAATATTATTAGAAAACCAAAAAATAATTCAAAGAAATTTTTGCAGGATGATGAAAATCACGCTATTAATGGTATTGATGATACTCCTATCGACTAAAGTGAGATGCGAAGAAGACATCAATGTCAACGCGCTAGGAAATGTATTATTACCAATTAGACTAGGTCCATGTAAATTGATTTACACTAAGCACACGTTTATTCACTATATAGATATAAGAGTAATAGTTAAGCAAATTAGTAACCTAAAACAATATTTTAATACTTTAAGAGATAGTTTAGTTTATAGTAATGCCACAAATCCAATATCATATCACAATTTAGCAGAACAAATATTAGAACGAACTAGAATTTTGATAAACAGTTTAGAAAAGAAATTAGAAAACATAAACCCACATATAAGGTCAAAAAGAGGCATTTTTAACGATATAGGTAAAGTTAATAAATGGCTTTTTGGTAATTTAGACTCTGATGATGGAGAAAGGTACGATGAAGCAATTAAAATTTTACAACAAACTCAAAAACAAATAATTTACGAAACCAATTCACAAATATCTTTATATAAAAAATTAGTAGATCATTACAATAAGTCTTTAACCATTCTATGGCAAAACCAACAAAAACTTCAGGATAACTTAGAAAAATTCCAGTTATCACTAGAAAACAAAATATTAACTTTAAGTAATTATATCACTTTTGAAGCAACAATTTTACAAATTAATCTAGACTGTCAAAACTTAATTACATTTATTGATAATATAGAAAATTCAATCATGTTTTCTAAATTAAATTCTTTACATAGTTCAATAATATCAAGCAAAGAAATTTTAGAAATAATCGAGTATTTACAAGTAATTTACAACAAAGATCAAATTCCAAAATTTAAAAACATATTAACTTACTATCTATTTCTTGGAACGCAAGTTACCTTTTCCAATTCAAAATTAATTTTCGCAATTCATATACCTATCCTAAAAACAGAAACTGCCGAATTTTATCACCTATATCCAATTATACAATCCAATAAAATAATCATCCCTTCACAACCATATCTAATACAAACCACAGAAGCATCGTTAACAAAAGAAAAATGTCCTACATTAGAAAATCAATATTATTGTCGACAAGAATTCATAGCTGAAGACAACTGTACTTTGGAACTATTAAAAGGTCACTCACCAAATCACTGTTATGTAACCAATGTAAACCTTCAAGAACCATTAATTGAACAAATAACCAACAACGAAATTTTAATCATCCCAAATAACGAAGTTAAACTAATATCAAAATGTGCATCAGAAAAATTTTTAGAAATAAAACAACCGTCTTTAATTCGAATCCCGGAAAACTGCGAAATCAAGATAGGAACAGAAACATTTTCAAATAACATACAAGTACGAAAAGGAAAATCAATCATTTTACCAAAACTAGAAGCTACATCTTTAGAAATTCAAAAACATTATTCAACTAATTTAACTAAAATTGACTTTAATGAAATTTATGAAATTAATAGAATTGCTAAAAATCTTAAACCAATTAAAGAATCAAACTTTTCAAAAACACCAATAATAACAATTAGTATTACTCCAGTATTAGTAATTATTTTTGCTCTTTCAATTATTTTTATCATAAAGAAATTCAGAAAAAAACCGAAGAAAATCAAGAGAGAATATACTAGAAGAAAATCAAGAAAAAGAAGAAATTCCACAACGAAAAAATAATTCCATTATTTTTTCATCTTAAGGACGGAGGAGTTACATTGTAAGAAATTGCAAGAACTACAAAGATAAGAAGGCCTCACAGCAGACGCAGAGCCAGCAAAAATCGTTTTCTTTATTAGTTAAGCTCATATTATATTCATTCTACATGTTGTCTTTAAACTGTAAACTACTCTAAATATTGTACGCTTTAAATTAATTGTAATAAAATTGTTTTTTAAAAACTAAAGTTTCACGATCGAATCTTTAATTCGCAACATAAATTTGATAAATAATATTTTATTCACTGACAAATCTACTTTCACAAGAAATGGAGTTACTAATCACCATAACACCCATATCTGGGCTGATGTAAATCCCAAAGATAAAAAAGTGCGTCATCATCAGGTTAATTTTAGAGTAAACGTTTGGGCTGGATTAATCGATAACTATTTGATAGGGCCAGTGTTTTTCCCAAACAAATTAAACGGGAAACATTATTTATCATTTTTACAAAATGATCTACCAATTTGCTTAGAAAATATCCCATTAGCAATTAGACGAAAAATGTATTTTATGCAAGATGGTGCGCCACCTCATTTTATTAACGCCGTAAGAGCTTTATTTCAAAAGTATCCAGGACGTTGGATTGGAAGGGGGCCAGATGCACCAATTGAATGGCCACCGCGCGGTCCATGTTTGAATCCATTAGATTTTTGTTTTTGGGAATACATGAAAGAAAATGTTTATTCTGTGGAAATAACCAGTGAGGATCCACTGAGGCACCGAATTTTACAAATTGCTAACGAGCTTTGACAAAAACATTTATTTTTTCAAAATATTCGGTATTCCATGTTGAAGTGATATAGAACTTGTATACAGGAAGGAAGAGGTCATATTGAACACTTGTTGAGCAAATATCTTGTTTGTTTATAAATTGTAATTTAATAATAAAGATGTTTTTAATATTTGCGAAAATGTAGATTAAATATTCAATGTTTAAATTGGCAGTTTAAATAATATTTACAAAGAAATACAGAGAGACACAAAAGTTTAAGAATAGACGTTTGATTCCAGTGGCGGTAGATATTTTGTTAAATTATAGCCTAAAAAAAAGTTGGGGGGTGAAAGGGGTATTGATCCCCTCTGAAAATCCATAATAAATCAAAATAATTGAATGCAACTGTTTCCAATTTTCATACATTAACGTTAAACCGTTTTAGAGTAATGTTAAAAAAATTATTTAAATTTAGCACCCTGTAACTTTTTTTGTGTGCCCTATTGTATATAGGTAGGTGGGGTTCAATCAACATATTTTTGACCCCAGAATCTGTGGTATAATTTATGACCATTCTTTTCGGGACACCCCTGTATATTTTTTTTCAATTCTGGTGCATATTTGCTGAAAAATATCAAATTAAAAATGCAATATTCATATAGCACTAACACTATTTTCGCAATATGTCAATGCACCTAGGTTATCTGACGTCACCAGCTTGTATTCTGATCTATGGTACATATCACCCAAACACATTTTTTGCAAACAAAAAACGAAAGTAAGACCATATTTACATTTTATCATTATGTAACAAAAAGGGGTTACAAATGGTGTGCAGTTTCAAAATGTACAAATACTTCGGTAAAAACTCCGGTGTGCATCGAAAGTGGTTGCAACTTTCTCGGAGGGCTCCTAACGGTATAGCGAGTAGTGCAAATATTATTCTTTCACTCTCTTATGATATAATTTAAAGTCTCCTTACCTACTTTTATCATTATTAACCTAAACAATAGAGGAAAATCACTTATTACTTTTCCACTATTAACATTGTTGTTTTATAAGAACGATATTTTTACAACAGTTTTTGCATATCTACCAATATTATTGTAAATATTGAATATAACATGAAACCCTTCATATTTTTACCCAATTATTTTAAAGGCAATCTTCCAGTTTAACCATCTGCCTAAATCCGCCTAATGCGCACGCGGCAATTTGAATCTATGAAATAATGCATTTAACGTTATATTGTTAGTTATTTTTTTATTATTATTTTGTTTAACAGGTAAATGAATGGGTACATTCAGGAAGTCCCAGCAGCTGAGATCGCTCAGAAATAAGTCTATCTGAATGTAGCGCTGCTTGAAATCTATTCAACAGCGGCTGAATGTTTTGCTCAGCGTAGAAATTCTTCACTTCTTCTTCAATGTACCCAATGACAAGTTTTCCCTTATATTTTCTACTGCATTTATTATAGTATACCTTGTCCAGTATAAATATAGGTGCACGTCACAGCTGTCAGAACAGGACTATGTTGCCAAGCATTTAAAATATTATTAGAATCTAGTAAATATCAAATAAAGTTTCTCTAATATCCTTCATTTTATTTGAGTACAAAATTAAGCTAGGTAAGTTATATAGATAATTAGAAAAAAAAAGTTAGATGTGATAGCCCAAACAAAACTTATTTTAGTATGATTTTACTTATTAAAAGAGTTTTATTTTAATGTTAATATTTAAGTATTAATTAATTTATGTATTAATTAGTAAAAATTAAAATACATAATTTTTTAGGCATATTTGCTATTAGAATAACAGTTTTTTATTAACGCGCAAATAATTAAATTAAATGAGCGAAATAAAACACGACTGAAGATTACCACAAAAAATTGCAGAAACCAGATACATCAATGTATTACGCGCGTATATCAACATTTCATCTGATAAATCATGTTTGACCGCGGCAACATGGTGCAATTTTGCAATTTATACAATATTTTTGCACGAGTGATGTACGTTTGAAGTTTATATTTTATTAGTCCAGAGTTGTATTTGATATAAAATTAATTACGAAACCTTTCTAAAAGCATTTATTTAGACCTTGTGGCCTACGAATTTCAATATTTACAAATTTACAGTGAGAAAAGATACTGATTGACAGTAGCAAAGGAATGAAGAAAGTCAATCGAACAGAGCGATTTGTTCATTTTGATGACGTGCACCTATATTTATACTTGACAAGGTATAGTTAATATTTTTCATTAATTTAAAACCATAATAAATTTAAATCACAGAATACCATTAAAACAAGGGATGTTAATATATATTTTAATTGAGTTAACTACAAAATAACACCTGTTTTACTTCAACTTTTTGACCATTGTTATATAGATTTTGTTCTTTATAATTCTTTATATATTGCTCTTAAAATTAAGACCACAGAATACCATGAAAACATTTTTATATTGGCAAATTACAATATATTTAATTCGAAAAAACGAAAGGGAAGTACCTACGTTTTTATTTATACTATAATGCTGTTTTTAGCATATAATTTATTACTTATGAATTTAGGCAGTAAAGCTCTTTATTAACGTGCGTCTTTTTTATAATCAAATTTACTAAATCAAAACTTAACTATTCGGTTTCAGGAAAAAATATTTGATGTGACACTGCGCGTTCAGCTGAATAATTTTGTATAAATTTGAATTGGCCGCGGATGCGCGGATGGTTAAACTAGAAGATTACCATTCTAAATATTGAATATAACATGAATCCTTTTATATTTTTGCACAAAACAATAAATTTATAAAAATATATACTTTTGACGTTTATACTTTCACAAAAAATTAACCAGGGTGCTGATTCTAAGTCACAATTTCGACTCGAAATAATTTCGACCGTCATGGCGGAGTCGAAATGCGACTGTGCGCACCTAGCGAAGGTATTGCAAAGTGAGCATATGACGTCATGAAAACGCGACAAGTCGAAATTAATTTCGACTAGACCATTTAGGTCGAAATAAGAATTTCGACTCGAAATTATGACATTTAGCAATTACATTAAATCTGTTTTTGAGGTTACTCGTCAGTTTAGTTAGTATCAGTATGATATATACAATTTTTAGTGGTGTTAATTTGTGAATATATCAATTATACCGAGCATTTAGCTTTATCTGTACATTAATTAGGTTATTATAAATAAATGGTTGCATTATTTGAACAAGTAGTAATATGATAGCGGAGTTGGAATCAGAAGAAATCCGGAATTATACGAGACGCTCAAAATACATTCTACATTGCATGATAGGCAGTTTGGGCAATATGTATTCTTTTTCAACGAAACTAGTATACACTAGTATACAACAGCGCAGCTCCCTGGTTGATCCTGCCATTAGTCATAGTGTCGTGATGTTTTTCCTGTGCTAACAGTGCTGAATAACTATTTGTTTTATTTTATTAATAAGTTTTATCAAACAATATTTCTTTTGCACAGAAATTTGACTTTTAATAAAAAATAGTCTCAGATCAACAAAGTCTATCTTTGATTAAGATTTTTCTTAATACTTAAAACTTTCACCTAATGCTAGGTATAATATCTAAATATGTATCCTAGCATCCACATAAATAAACAGGTTTTGATTCAAATAGGTAGGCTTATAAGCCCAACATTTACTTAGATGTAGTTGGTGGCATGGCATGTTCAATATATAAATTAAGTTTATAAAACATACCTAATTTATCTCTGCATCAGGTAAAAAATTAAAAGAACATAGCATTTTATGGCATGTTTTATTAAAGAATTTTTTCATAGAAAACCTAAAAGTATCCTAGGGTTAACCTAGATACTATAACCATTATTTAAAAAAAAATTTGAGAATGCTATTTGTTTCTTGCTTCTCTTGAGTTAATGTACAGCTTTGAATTTATGGATTCCCTTTCCATGTTCAGGGTATTGTAAGTTTTGTCAAATCTTTCTGCCATTGATGAAACTAATATTTGTCACCCAACTAAAAAATATAAATAAAATTAATATGAAAGCACAAGTTTGTAAATTTATGAAAATTAAAAAGATGGTCCTTAAAGAGATTACCAATAATATTTAAACTTCTTTTTTGAAACTGTTGTCAATAAAAATAAATAATATAATAACCTATCTCTTTACCAAGCTCTTTGCTTTAACAATAAATTCATAATCAAGAAATTAATGTGAAAACTTACATAATAATAATATTGATCTTCCAGAGCATCACTATTTTAGTAAAATAGGGGCATAAATTTATGCCAGATGACAAAGTGGTCCAAATTGGCTGACTGCTAGTACTGGCTTATCAATAATTTTTGTTGTTTTTTGTTAATATAATTTTTAAAGGATGCCCCTTGCTGTTTGTCTTAAGGTTTCTTTATGGAACTAGCTTTCCTTTTAACTTAATTTTTCAAACCAATACATACCTAAAATGTTAAGTATACCTTTAAGCAGGTAATGGCATTATTGCTTTATACATGTAAAATAGATGTAGGTACTTACTTGCTGCCATTTTTGGCTTATTTTTCCTTGCCCTATTCATCCCGTTTAACAGGGTGCATTTCTCTCCCAGAATATTGTTTATAAAATCCAGATGCTTTTATATAAAAGCCAACATCATTTTCTTTTGCTGAAAGGACACTTTTTGGTTACACCATCACTTTCGTCTTCCAAATAATTCATTTTGATTATTATAATAATAAATTTAAACAACCGGAACACAACAAACTAATGATCTTAACCTGCCTACAAACAGCTGATCAAAATATAAAAATGTGTGCCAATCATATATTTATGCAATGCCAATGACATAAATTAATTATCCCCAGATATTACCAAAAGTCGAAATCACTTGGAATCGCTAAAGATTTCGACTGTCATGGCCGACAATTTCGAGTCGAAATTATTTCGAGTCGAAATTTTCACTTAGAATCAGAGCCCAGGGCTCTGATTCTAAGTGAAAATTTCGACTCGAAATTGTCCGCCATGACAGTCGAAATCTTTAGTGATTCCAAGTCATTTCGACTTTTGGTAATATCTGGGGAAAATTAATTTATGTCATTGGCATCGCACAAATATATGATTGGCACACATTTTTATATTTTGATCAGCTGTTTGTAGAGTTGTATTAAGGTTAAATTAGTTTGTTTTGTGCGGGTTGTTTAAATTTATTTATTATTTTAATAATCAAAATGAATTATTTGAAAGACGAAGGTGATGGTGTGTCCTTTCAGCAAAAGGAAATGATGTTGGATTTTATATAAGAGCATCTGGATTTTATAAACAATATTCTGGGAGAGAAAAGCCGTGTGGGAAATCTTAAGCATCCTGTTAAACAGGATGAATAGGGCAAGAAGAACAAGCCAAAAATGGCAGCAAGTAAGTACCTACAGCTATTTTACATGTATAAAGCAATATTTTTTTAATAGATTTGTAATATATTGCCATTACCTGCTTAAAGGTATAATAATATTGTTAACATTTTAGGTAGGTATGTATTGGTTTGAAAAATAAAGTTAAAAGGAAAGCTAGTTCCATAAAGAAACCTTAAGACAAACAGCAAGGGGCATCCTTTAAAAATTATATTAACAAAAAACAACAAAAATTAGTGATAAGCCAGCACTAGCAGTCAGCCAATTTGGAACACTTTGTGATCTGACATAAATGTATGCCCCTATTTTACTACAATAATTATTCTCTGGAAGATCAATATTATTATTATGTAAGTTTTCACATCAATTTCTTAATTTTGAATTTATTGTTAAAGCAAAGAGATAGAGGTTATTATATTATTTATTTTTATTGACAACAGTTTCAAAAAGAAGTTTAAATATTATTGGTGATCTCTTTAAGCACCATCTTTTTAATTTTCATAAATTTACAAACTTAAGCTTTCATATTCCCTTTATTTTTATTTTATATTTTTTAGTTGGGTGACAAATATCAGTTTCATCAATGGCAGAAAGATTTGACAAAACTTACAATACTCGGTAAAAGTGCAGTTTATAGTGAATCCGCGTATTACTAAAATTTTTAGTTTGTATGGAAGTATATGTCTCAGGAAGTTTAAAAATAAAAAAAAAACTTGGCGGTCACTTATTTTAATGAAATTAATCACTTTTAAAATTTTCATTTGTATGATATACAAAACAATAATAACAACGAACAACCATCTTGGGATGACGTAGGCGTTTGTTATTGGCCGACGTAGGTGGTGTAGATGTTTTCTATTGGCTGATAGGTGAGTTGACGTTTTTTGAACATTTCCAATTTAACGTTTTTTGAATATTTCCAATTTTTGGTAGAGTATAAAGTGGTTTTATATTGTTTTGTTGGTTTTCTTCTGAAAATGGATTTCATTAATTTGGACATCGAGGACATCATGTAGATGGTTCCTGGGTTTTCGGAGGATATGAACGAGGTACAGGAAGAGTTTTTATGGTGGTAGTGGCAGATAGAACCCAAGAAACACTTATGGACTGTATTGAAAATTTTATTGAGGATGGCACTTTGATATATTCTTATTGTTGAAAAGGATATTCTAATCTAAAAGATAATAAGAAATATCAACATTTGCAAGTGAACCATTCCTTGCATTTTAAGGATCCTGAGACAGAAGTTTGCACAAATTCCATAGAGAGTTCATGGTACGCTATTTTCTAATTATAAGTAGAACAAGCGATATTAAGCTGAGAAGCATGAATGCATATTCTTTGATCTGTGTCAGTTGGTCGGGAAGAGGATTTTTCTAAAATTGTTTTTGTTTCAGGCGACATGCTAAGGCGGCAGGACCTTATTCCCACAGAAAACAAGAGTTTCTTGGGGGTTATCTAGCTCGCTATATGTTTTAAAAAAAATGTAAAGAGATAAAGCAAGATCCATTGGTGATTTTTTTGATGCTCGCTCGTGATTTATATGATCCTGCAGAATTGAAGCTTTCTTCTAATATTGAAGAAAATGATGGTGGTTTTTTGTTAATTAATTATATTCATATTTTTTGTAGAAGAAACATATAATTTTTAATTAGTGGTTTTATTACGCAAATATAGAAAAATATTTTTTTGGGGTGGGGGGTAAATATCATGAGACCGTCGGGATTTTTTTTCATTTTTGTGTTTGGAAGGCTTGTTTACTTAAGAAAAAAATAATTTTTATTTTTTATGACGATTCACTATAAACTGCATTTTTTCCCAGCATTCTCAAATTTTTTTTAAAATAATGTCTAGGTTAACCCTAGGATACTTTTAGGTTTTCTATGAAAAAATTTTTTAATAAAACATGACATATGCTATGCTCTTTTAATTTTTTACCTGATGCAGACATAAATTAGGTAGGTATGTTATATAAACTTAATTTATATATTGAACATGCCATGCCACCAACTACATCTAAGTAAATGTTGGGCTTATAAGCCTACCTATTTGAATCAAAACCTGTTTATTTATTTATGTGGATGCTAGGGTACATATTTAGATATTATACCTAGCATTAGGTGAGAGTTTTAAGTATTAAGAAAAATCTTAATAAAAGATAGACTTTGTTGATTTGAGACTATTTTTTATTAAAAGTCAAATTTCTGTGCAAAAGAAATATTGTTTGATAAAATTTATTAATAAAATAAAACAAATAGTTATTCAGCACTGTTAGCACAGGAAAAACATCACGATACTATGACTAATGGCAGGATCAACCAGGGAGCTGCTGTTGTGTACTAGTGTATACTAGTTTAGTTGAAATAGAATACATATTGCCCAAACTGGCTATCATACAATGTAGAATGTACTTATTTTGAGTGTCCCGTATAATTCCGGTTTTCTTCCATTCCAACTCCGCTATCAGATTACTACTTGTTCAAATAATGCAACCATTATTTATAATAGAACCTAATTAATGTACAGATAAAGCTAAATGCTCGATATAATTGATATATTCACAAATTAACACCACTAAAAAATGTATATATCATACTGATACTAATTAAACTGACGAGTAACCTCACAAAACAGATTTAATGTAATTGCTAAATGTCATAATTTCGAGTCGAAATTCTTATTTCGACCTAAATGGTCTAGTCGAAATTAATTTCGACTTGTCGCGTTTTCATGACGTCATATGCTCACTTTGCAATACCTTCGCTAGGTGATTCTAAGTCACAATTTCGACTCGAAATAATTTCGACCGTCATGGCGGAGTCGAAATGCGACTGTGCGCACCTAGCGAAGGTATTGCAAAGTGAGCATTTGACGTCATGAAAACGCGACAAGTCGAAATTAATTTCGACTAGACCATTTAGGTCGAAATGAGAATTTCGACTCGAAATTATGACATTTAGCAATTACATTAAATCTGTTTTTGAGGTTACCCGTCAGTTTAGTTAGTATCAGTATGATATATACATTTTTTAGTGGTGTTAATTTGTGAATATATCAATTATATCGAGCATTTAGCTTTATATGTACATTAATTAGGTTCTATTATAAATAATGGTTGCATTATTTGAACAAGTAGTAATATGATAGCAGAGTTGGAATCAGAAGAAATCCGGAATTATACAGGACGCTCAAAATACATTCTACATTGCATGATAGGCAGTTTGGGCAATATGTATTCTTTTTCAACGAAACTAGTATACACTAGTACACAACATCGCAGCTCCCTGGTTGATCCTGCCATTAGTCATAGTGTCGTGATGGTTTTTCTGTGCTAACAGTGCTGAATGAATAACTATTTATTTTGTTTTATTAATAAATTTTATCAAACAATATTTCTTTTGCACAGAAATTTGACTTTTAATAAAAAAACTCACACCTAATGCTAGGTATAATATCTAAGTATGTACCCTAGCATCCACATAAATAAACAAACAGGTTTTGATTCAAACAGGTAGGCTTATAAGCCCAACATTTACTTAGATGTAGTTGGTGGCATGGCATGTTCAATATATAAATTAAGTTTTTATAACATACCTACCTAATTTATGTCTGCATCAGGTAAAAAATTAAAAGAGCATAGCATTTTATGTCATGTTTTATTAAAGAATTTTCTCATGGAAAACCTAAAAGTATCCTAGGGTTAACCTAGATACTATAACCATTATTTTAAAAAAAATTTGAGAATGCTGTTTGTTTCTTGCTTCTCCTGAGTTAATATGTACAGCTTTGAATTTATGGTATTATAACTTTTGTCAAATCTTCCTGCCATTGATGAAACTGATATTTGTCACCCAACTAAAAAATATAAATAAAATGAATATTAAAGCTTAAGTTTGTAAATTTATGAAAATTAAAAAGATGGTGCTTAAAGAGATCACCAATAATATTTAAACTTCTTTTTGAAACTGTTGTCAATAAAAATAAATAATATAATAGCCTATCTCTTTGCTTTAACAGTTAATTAAAAATCAAGAAATTAATGTGAAAACTTACATAATAATAGTATTGATCTTCCAGAGAATCAATATTGTAGTAAAATAAAGGGGCATAAATTTATGCCAGATGACAAAGTGATCCAAATTGGCTGACTGCTAGTGCTGGCTTATCAATAATTTTTGTTGTTTTTTGTCAATATAATTTTTAAAGGATGCCCCTTGCTGTTTGTCTTAAGGTTTCTTTATGGAACTAGCTTTCCTTTTAACTTTATTTTTCAAACCAATACATACCTAAAATGTTAACTATATTATTATACCTTTAAGCAGGAAATGGCATTATATTACAAATCTATTAAAAAATAATAGCTATGTTCGCGGGTCACATTCCGAACCAGTTTAGGCACTATTCGCATGCGCATTCTGAAAAGTGGCGTTCGCGGTTGGTATAATTCTGAACTTTTAGTAATAGTTCGGTGTTCGCGGATCATATCGAATTGGTTCGTTATCGATTCGGAATCAGTACTAATGGTTCTCTGATTTTGGTAAGGACTGAAAGTTCTGTTCGGTTGCTCATGCGCAAATGATCGATATTTCAGCTGTTTTCTTATTTTACATAACCTAGTTACCTGTTGTTTCACTTATTTATTGTTTGCTTTGTTGTGTTTTAACGTTGTAAACAAATCTCAAACTCTAACTTAACTGTCCAATCCAAGTGTCGTATAAGGTAAAATTAAATATTCTATTTATTGTTTAGTTTTGGTTTTTATATTATATTTATTTTTAGTGTATATTTTCCAGTTGCTATGTCTGAAAGTGTTTTGCCTAGATTAATAATTGTTAGGTTAGGTTTGGTGTTTTGTTTTCGTTCAAGTTTTGAAAGGCGACCTGTGGTTCTTAATCCGTTCGCGGTATAATTTATAATATTTACTGGTTCGGAACCAAGCATGCGCTCTAGACATTTTAGAGTTAATTCTAAACTGGTTCGGAATCAGTTCGAATTGTGACCCGCGAACATAGCTATTGCTTTATACATGTAAAATAGTTCGTCTTCCAAATAATTCATTTTGATTATTATAATAATAAATAAAATTTAAACAACCCGAACAAAACATACTAATTTAACCTTAATGCAACATACGTACTCTACAAACAGCTGATCAAAATATAAAAATGTGTGCCAATCATATATTTATGCGATGCCAATGACATAAATTAATTATCCCCAGATATTACCAAAAGTCGAAATGACTTGGAATCGCTAAAGATTTCGACTGTCATGGCGGACAATTTCGAGTCGAAATTTTCACTTAGAATCAGCACCCAGATTGAAAGGTATGTCTAGGCGCGGTACACATATATGCGACGAACTTGGTGTTACTGATATTTTTGATGTCGCTGACACAATGTTAGTTACATAAGTGTGTAAGAATCATTTTGTTTCTTAGCCATGCTAGTTGTACATGACAGACGATAAAAAGTGGCAGGATAATTTTTTCAAGTAGTTAAGCTAAAAAATAACAGGAAAGTAATACAGTTGAAGTGTTTCGACGTTTTTTTTTGTTTTTTAAATACATTTTCAAAACAATCACATGCTTTGAGATTTTAAGGATACAGTGAGTGTGTTTTAAAAGCTGACAAATTGGTTCGAAGAGGCATTTCGTTCTAACTCCTGTCAGTCGTACCGGGTCAGTAACATAAGTGTGTACCGTACCATTTGATAACACAGGTTGGTTTTTAAAAGACATGCAACCAGCACAAAAAAATGTCAGTAGCACCAAGTCCGTCGCATATATGTGTAACGCGCCTTAATTTACATCATTTCATAAGCAAAAGCAAAAAAACGTTTCAGAACGTCAAAACTCAAGTTTCTTTTAATAATATGATATTTGGCATTAATGGCCGAAAGACTACTATTTTTAAATAGTTAGATATTTTTTAAATGTCGAAAAAAGATTTGTGCGGCTATTATTTGTATGAATTTTAATACATTCGTAGGAGTTGGTTGTAAACTCATTTTGGATACCAAAATATTTATTTTAGTTACAAATATTCAACATTTTTTTAAACAAAGCCTGAAAAGGCTATAAATACCAACTACTTCATATTTGAAGTTTTGTTATTATTTAAAAATTTACCTACTTAAAATTATGCAACCGCCATTTACTTAAAAAATCATACAGCTCAGGTTTACCTTTATTGTAGTAATTTATTTCTTGCAAAGTTAATATCAAAATAGAATATTTTTTAAATATTAATATCTAAGTTATAAAAAAAATGAAATACTGAAAATTAAGAGTTTGTTTTATTCAAATTTTACCATGCATTTTGGTACATACCTATTTTGTGTGGAAATATCGTGAATATAAAACATCAATTTTAATAGGGAAAAATGTGATTTTCCTCTATTTTTCGTATTAATAATCTTTAAAACGAGTAAGTAAATACAACAAACATATTTCCACCATAATTGCGTCGACTTGGTGCAGGTTTCTGCTGTCTGCTTTTACAAAACCGTTTTGCATTATAAAATATTTAACTGCTAGAAGCAGATAATATCCTCAAAAACTCGACCAATCAAAGCATTTTATGTCAAGTACATATTTTTAATCCAGAGCATCTTTGTATCTCCCACGTACAAAATGGTGAACTATGAATTAATTTTGTATTGAAAAAAAAACTAATTTTAATATTTATTTAAATTTAATTTTATGTAGAATAGACCCCGAATATACTAAAAAGTTAAAATGTTACTATTTATTGTCAAACGTTCCGATTTCAAAATGGCAATCTAAATTTTCCCGAGTAAACTGATGTATATAGGATAAATCCTTTGAAGTAACTTCTGTCTGTCATTGGCTTTGATTGATGCTATGTTTTTAAAATCAAGGTCAATCAAACTATAAAAATTAATAAAATATAAAAATGTACAATCAATCAAAATCGGTTTCTTCCTATTTCATTTCGAAGTTTATTCATTTGAAAATTAAAGCACCTTAATTTTTATAATATATTATTTCATCTTAAATTACATGCGGAAACTTGACTTTTATATGCTAATTTAATTTTTTACATACTGTACGGTACACTTGTACTTTACAGTACCCTTCAATTATCCCAGTGTTGTTTGAAATAATAAGTGAATCAACATAAACTAAGCTATAATTCTAGTTTTTGAAGATTGACATTAATTGTACAACTGCTGCTGTTAGCAATATTTATTAATGGAGTTGTTGATGAATTTACAGTGTTTTCTGTAATCGCGGAAGACGTGTGGTTGTGATGTAGCACTTCAACAAAAGTTTCGCCCCTTTGGATCATACTTGCATTTTGTTTTTGCCTTCAATCGATTCTTCTATATACTTTTCGGCAACTAAAGAACTCTTCCATCCACCGTGCTATTTTAGAACTTTAAGGTCAGCCCCAGCATTGGCCAACAATGTTGAGGATGTCCTCCTTATGCAATGATCTGTATGCTTTTCTGGTTGGTCTAGTTTTAAGAACTCGGCTTTCTTAGGTGTTCCGCCAACAGTATGCATACCAGCTCTTTGAGACAGACATTTTCCTTGTCTATAACCCACCAAAAGAGCTTTCAGGGAGACGTGTTGCCGTAAATTCATGTATTTTCTAAACACATCCAAAAAGTGAATCTCATCACTGTTAATAACAGTGAAAGCTCGTCGAATATGTGTTTTTGTCTGGTTAATCTTAACTACTAGCTGAGTACCTATATCCTCCACATTACTAACTTCTAAATTATAGATCTCTTCCCTTCGGCAACCTCCAGCAACTCCAAGTAATGCTATCACTTTGAGTAATAGATATTCTTTATCTGAAGCGTCCCTCATGAAGCTTTCAATTTGTTTCTTTGTCAGCTCCTTCGACTGGTTTGGCTGATGGTCTACATTTTGTTTTTTCAAAAAAGCTATCAACTTTGGGAAACTTTATATGTTGACATTCTCATTAACCATTATCATTGATTTTACCATCGAGTATTTGGACCATAATGAAGAAGGGATGAATGTTTTTGACTGAAAATTAAAACGGTTGAAAAGAATATTCTTAAAAAAACTTTTCTTGCCACATCCAAAAAGTAAGCTAACATCACATTTTCATCAGCACTACTTTTCAAATTGTGTTGTTCACGCCAGTTGCAAAACAGCGCATATTCTTTTTCATATCTATTCGCAGACTTAACTGGAATGATTTGCCCTATCGCTTTCCCAGTTTTCTCAGCAATTTTATCTAATTTCAGATCCATTTTCTACGCAGATATTTCGTGTGTGCAGAAAAATTCAATATGTCTGCCTTTATTTACATTGTTACTTGGTAACCGCTGTTCATTTTTTATTTATAAAGCAAGTCAACCATGTTAAGAATAAATCAAGTAATATAATGTTTTCACAGCAGTCTACATGACTTCCTAATAAAATGATCAAATATGTCATTTCAGTTTCATAGTTTATTGCGTTTAAAACCAAAGGCAGTATGAAAAAAAATATAGTACGATACACGTCCGTGAAGTGATTATTACGGTACTCGATTAGATATTCTTGACTCGGCTCCTTCGTCGCCTCGTCCATAAACATCTATCTCGTACCGTAATAAGTCACTTCCCGGACTTGTAACGTAAATAACTATTTTCTAATTTTAACATATAAAATGACTCATTTACGTTATGAAACGTTTCACTTTTCGTAACCAGTTACGAAAACTGAAATATTTCCTAACTATGGATGAAAAGAACAGTAAAATTGCACGAAATAGATTTCAATGTCGTCAGTCGTCAATGATAACATAATATTTAAAACTTAAAAATATCTTTCATTTAAAATTTAGTTATTTTAGAGAGGTATTGTTTTACAAGAAAGCGCTGTTGCCAAACAAAAAATATCGGATATAGGTACTTACTGTTCTCTTCGTCTTCTCCAAATATTAAACGAAGAAAACGATTAGTACCGGAAATTGTCCTTATCACGTTATAAACAACTATTTAAGGTTATTTCTTCTGATTTTCTGATATTGTGGTGTTAATTAAATTATCTCAGGTTGGTTGTCAAAATTACATTAGGTATATTTTTACTTGTTTACTATTTTTATTCTATTTTATTTCAGTCTTGCCGTTCATTTTTATGTTTAAACTAAATTTGCATTTCCAGCCTTTTGGACATCTATCTATATTAAATTTAAAAATAATTTTTAAAGTAACCTTTAAAATTTTTGTCGCATGTGCGTTTCATTTCAAGTTAGATGTGCCAATCCCTTTATGTTTAAAATAACTACTTTTGCATTTCTAGAATATACTTCTATATTCAGAATCTGTACTATTCCACTATTTTATCTGTAATTTCGTCATCAATGGAAATTTTGAAGCTAGATTTCGGGATCAGGAATGGGTTTAAGGTATGGATATACAAAGAGCGGAAAAGTAGTTCCACATTTTTATTTTAAATTCCGAAAATCGAGCTGTTAATTTATCGTTGGACCACCTTGTATTTTAGGTTGACACGAACAGAGAGTTTAAATATTATTTTATAAACGGCAAAATAACAATGTATACTACAGTTTAAGAACGTCATATTGTCACCAACATAAATTTTTTAAGTGCTACTTGAAGTTGAAATGAAATTTCTGCGTTGTTGATGAGCACATTTCACTTGGTTTTTGTTTAATTTTTTTTGTACTTAAGGAATGATATATTGAAAGGGATTTTTATGTATGGTCGTTTCTAGTGGAATAAAAATATATTATATATTATGTTTTGACATCTGAGATCACTTCCCATAATTTGTTGTTCTATTCCATCGATTTTGCCATTTCTTATACACCTTTTACATACAGTCGTTAATATTTTAGATTATTCATCTTAGATAGTGTAAAGAAGTCAGTTAATAAGATTGTATTATGATTTTGAACTTTGTATATGACATTATCATTAATAAAAGTTATGCAGAAATCTGTTTGGTGTCATTAATTAATGAGGATATTAAAACTTTTATTGAAAGATGTCACATGTGTGTAAAATTTAGATTGAATCTAGCCGAACCAATAATAATTTCTAACTTCCAGGTTAGCCATGAAAAATAGTGGGAATTGATTTATTTAAACTTAAGGCTGTTTTATCGGTGCATTCTTTTAGCGTTTCCTTAATATATCGGCTATTTTTTAATAAAATCGTTTCATTTCTTGCAGACATTCAAAAGAAAACTCCGAACAATCTGTAGGTTTTAGATTTTTATATCAGGTTTAAAAAAAATTAAAAACTATTATTTAATTATGTCAATTTTCAAAAATCAAACCTATAGATTGTTTTTTATTTTTTTTTTCTATTTACAATATTTTTCCAAAATGAGAATTTAATTGAGTTTTTAGGTAGAAAATAGTATTATATGAAACTATTAAAAACATCTCGCGCTTTCTCGCCTTCTTGCTATTGCTAGTGCGCTACGCGCTAGTGAGAATTATTAAAAACTTTTACCTACGACCACCCCTATAAACCGTCAATAACATACAATCTACAACCTATGTAATGTATCTCTTTACGCACGTAAAATAAACGCACGTCGTCCCTAGCAACCACTTAGCAACAATAGATCGCCATTTTATTCAAAATTTCCTATTTACATATTTGAAGGTGAATTTTATTCTACATACAAATGGCAGATAACATTTATTATATATAAGATTGCATTTAATATATATATTTAGAGTTATTTGAAAATATATATTTGATTCGTTTCCATTAACCCTACTTTCTGTCTGTATAAACGGATCATAATATAAATGTACTTAATTACGTTTCCCAGATTAATTTACGTTATTTTTATGTAATTAAGTTAGTTATTTTAACATTTATAAAATTATTATTACCGAGATACTTTTTAAATATACCTACTTACAAAGCTGTTTCAACTTGTGGATACAATCGTAACATATAAAAGACACTTTTTACTCGTTTTGTACTATAATTTCACTTCAGTTACTATACGAAACCGTTATAAATATTAAGAATGCAGTAAATTACGCGAGAAACCGAGCAATAACACTAAATTAATCACTCAAAAATTACCAAAATGAGTTTTACTACAATAAGAAGTACATTGAACCGACATATTTAAAATCTTTTACACATTGAGCGTCTGCGCATGCGACTGACGTCTGACCGCATGCGCACACGTTATTATTTATCAAAAAACGATCATCAAAAAACATTCCATTTTTTATTGTTCTTATAACTTGTTTGTATGCGTGAAGTTTTATACAATTATTAAAAAATGTCAAGTGATAGTGAAATGAATTTAACTTCACCCAATATAACTAATGTTAAGTATTTAATTATTATACAATAAAATGATTAAAAACATCTATTGTTGCTCTTGTTTAATTATTATTAACAAAAAGATTATTAATGCAGGTACAAGTAGGTCGTAGGTAAAGTATAGTACGTAACTATTGCTGTAAAGCATTTTACCACACACGTTACGTAATATACTATTATTATTTCAATACTTTTTAATGGTTTTTAAGATTTAAAAAATAAACAGATTTTTACCAAAAATCAAGTATATGAAAATGTGATAATTAGAAGTGTTTAAAAATCAATAAGCAGAAAAAAATGAGAACTATCTGATAGACACAAAAATTACAAATATAATCTGCCCAACAATTGAAGTGGATATTACAAAAATCTGTAATTTTCTTTTGTCATTGGTTAATAATTAATCAAAATTCGATTCGATTTTAAGTCTTTCACGTTATAATATACCCAAAAAAATAAAATAAACAAATTTTTCTCTCGTCCACCGATATCTGCATGCACTCTGATTCGCAGTCAACCGTGGATGTGAACTACGCCTTCTGGCTCTTAATATACATGCATGCAACCTTCTTCTAACAGTTTGACTAGATATCACTTTTTCGGTAGCATGCCCAAAGAAGCTGTTAATTTTCGAAGCAGTAAATGTTCGGTTTCTTCTTGCAGTTACGGCTCCTCCTCCTTCATGCCTGTATGCTGCAGACCCAGTTTCCAAATATCGAATCCATGCAAGACTGATAACAATTTGGGACACATTTAGCCGTGTAGCAACTTCTTATTGACTTAAGCCTTCGTGTATCCAACGTACTAATTCATCGAGTTGCACTGTTTCTAATCGCAGTAGTGCCATTTTTTTCAAGTAAACAGATTTATAGACTAAAGTAACAATGTTAAAGTCACTGCAAGCACTTCTACGCGACTAAAATATTAGTAATTTTGAAATCGAATTACTACAATTCTGATTATAGAGATAACAGCGTATAAAAAGAAAAAAAATTAGAAAAACAATTTGCTATAAACAGAGTTTACTGATAGCATGAAACGTACAGGGTTAGTATAAAGTATGGAACCCCCTAAGTATCTCCTCAACGGTTTGATATTTTTAAATGAAATTGCTTATCCCCTTCTAAGAAGATCCAAGGAATTCAAAAATGCTATCAAATTTAATGTATCATTTGCGGTTAAACCGGAAATGCATATCAACTTTTTTATTTTAAATAGAACACCCTGTATATTTTTCCATTTTTGAATTCCTTGTGAAATTCTGCATACAGTAAAACTTTCCATTCATATTGTTATTGAATAATTGAGGCTTTAATCAATAATTTATCGTTTTTGACTTAGTTAGCCATGGATGAAATGTCAAATGGTGAGTAAGGCAAACTTAATTTATGGAAACATCCTAAAAACTTGGCAACATAACAATTTATTTATTTTAACAAAAAATAACACAAAAAGCACAAAATTATATTAAATGTTCAAAATTACGCCCTTCTGCTATTTGACAATATCCTAAACGGTCTTCAAATTCTCGTAAAGAATTTTGCAAAAATTCGTTCGGCACTTGCAGCAATAAGTTTCGTATGCGTAACTCTAAGTCATTTAAATTTGTGGGTCTATTTATGTATACTTTATTTTTTAGATAACCCCACAGAAAAAAATCAAGGAGTTAGATCAGGACTACGAGGTGGCCATTCGATAGCACCCCTACGCCCTATCCATCGACCTGGAAAAACTTGATCTAAATACTGGCGCACAATTCTAGAATAATGTGCAGGTGCGCCATCTTGCTGAAACCATATGTCTTCAGCAGGAATTGCTGGGTTATTTGGATGAGGATAAAGTCTTGCAATAGCGGGTACAATATAATTTGTTAATAAATCTAAATAATGATGTTCAGACAGATTACCTTCAATGAAGAAAGGTCCAATAATATTATCGTCTATCATTCCTGTCCACACATTTATTTTTTGCGGATACTGCGTATGTACTTGCCTCATCCAACGGGGATTATTTCTAGACCAGATACAATAGTTATGTCTATTCACTTTACCACTTAAGCAAAATGTTGCTTCATCTGAGAACACAATTTTTTTGATAAAATTTGGGTTTGCTATACATCTGTTCTGAATGTTTTCGCAAAATTCTGTTCTGCGATCTGGATCATCTTCAGTTAATTCGTGACAGAAGTGAAATTTATATGGTTTCAATTTCTCGGATTTCATTAGATTCATGACGGAAGTCTGGCTTATGTCAAAGTCAAGAGCTAACTGGGTAGTTGATGTTTGTGAATTTTCTTCAAGTGATAGTAACACATCCAACTTTACATTGTCATTTGTGGCGGATTTTGGTCTTCCTGACTTGGGTTCATTTACTACGTGATGTGTTCGTAAATAACGCCTTACAGTTTTCACAACTGTTGATTTTGTGATTTGGTGATCTGGATTAATTTCATTGAATAGGTTTAAAACTTCCTTATAAGAACGTTTTTTGTCTCCATATCCTCGCATAATTAAAATTTCGATACGTTTTCCTTCACTTAGATACACCATAATAGAAAAAAACAATAGTAACAAATAACAGAGAGAAATATTATTGCACAACTTATACTACACTGATAGGTAGATTACTCAATAATTAATTTATTTGACAATTAAAGGTTTGACATTTCATCCATGGCTAACTAAGTCAAAAACGATAAATTATTGATTAAAGTCTCAATTATTCAATAACAATATGAATGGAAAGTTTTACTGTATGCAGAATTTCACAAGGAATTCAAAAATGGAAAAATATACAGGGTGTTCTATTTAAAATAAAAAAGTTGATATGCATTTCCGGTTTAACCGCAAATGGTACATTAAATTTGATAGCATTTTTGAATTCCTTGGATCTTCTTAGAAGGGGATAAGCAATTTCATTTAAAAATATCAAACCGTTGAGGAGATACTTAGGGGGTTCCATACTTTATACTAACCCTGTATATTTAAAATATTATTTTTGTACGCAATTTTCTGAAATTTTAAAAATATCCACTCCAGTTGAGCAGTGTAATTAGTCTACTTAAAAACAATAATTGTAGTTCAAATAGTTTAAATCAATAAAACTTTCATTTCAGGCATGTATACATTATTTTTTACGGTAACCTCATATCTCAAAATGCCTACCCATATGTCTATCGTATTATATATACGTCAAAAAAATCTACTCTTACAAAAAATAAATGTAAAACATGTTTACCTAATCTAGATGTCAATTGGAATTATTCCTGGAAAAAGAATCGAAACAAAAAGCTACTCAGACGCTAATGGGTTAACATATTTTGAATCGCTTATTACTCAATTTCTTTTAGCTCAATTTCTAGCGGTTCTGGGTAGAATAGTTTGTTTAAACGGATTATAAACATGCTATAATTGTTAAGCAAATAATAGTGCAACTAATTTTACAAACAACAGTGAAATTGCGGCACGACTTCCGAAACAATTAGACACAGCCGCAAGATAAAATTTATTGCGCGCGTAAAAAGTGTAGGTAGAAGTTAAAGTTAGAGCTGCTTTTAATTACTGATTCTCTCTTGTGGAAAGAGATCATTTGGAACTATTTAGTATTCCGCTTTCGAACTAGGAAGAAGATTCCCCATTGATCCTCCGGTAAACTCGCAATTCTCCCTAACGTCAAGTAGAATGTCAGTTTGATTTACCTTCGACCTATCTTCGTCGCAATGTTTGTGGAGAGGATACTAGTTAATTTTGAACGTTTGATTGGAGACAACCAGAGTAAATTGTGTAACTGAATTTACTGCAAACTAACGAATCTACTTGGTAAAATAAAACCCAATTAAGGAATAACCAAAATTACGAGGTTTGCAGCAAACAGCTGATTGTTCAGTTTAAAATAAAAGATAAAAACTTCGAATGTTGAAATGAACAAACTTTTAATGAATGTAGCATTTAATTTACTTCTTTTCTTCTCCAATTACTAATTTCTACAGTAATGGGTTTTTATTTCAATGTAATGTTTAATTATTCTAATATTTTGCTTTTAATTTTGTTGAAGTAAGTACGTCGATGATACTATTAATTAAACGGGGTGGTGTTTTCTATTTGTTATTAATCAGAATACTAGTTATCCCTTCACAGTGTGGAACTTGTTTGAAAAAATGCTCGTACCTGTCGACTACTATTTTTAATTTGTTAGTTAGTTTGGAAATGCCTTCAGGATCTAATACGTTAGGGGAAAATAACAAAGTAACCCTACTTTGGGTACCGGGGCATAGCCCCTAGACATAGCGAATAGCGTAGCCAGAGGAACAATATCGAACTGGGTAGATCGGGGGTGACGTTCTTACTGGTTCGAGCTAGAGGGTTTAACACAGTAAAAGGCATTTGTAACAAATCTCATTAAAAAGAGCTGCCTTAATAAAGCATTAAATAGATACAAAAAAACAAAGTCAGAAGCTCATCTACAGTTTTATAGGGATATGAGAAACTATACAAACTCAGCCATTAAACGTGACAATATATTTTTTTACATTTGAACTAAATAATAAAAAAAATAACTGTGGAAAACATTAAAACCACACAACATTGTACATACAAAGTCCAACACTATACCAGAACATTTAAAAAACAACTAAAAAAATATGTAGATAACTATTTCCTTCTTCCCATAACTCAGTCTGGTTTAAGGAAAAGTTATAGTTGTACAACAGCTCTTCTCCATATCGTTGATGACTATGGGAGGACTGTTGACCAGGGAAAGTGTACAATTTTGGTGTTACTTGACAGCAGAGCATTTGATACAATTAATTATGGTCTGATGGAAATTCTGGGGTATTTGGGTCTTTGTAAATCTTTTGGAGTCATACCTCCGTGGTCGAAAGCAAATGGCTGTTGTGGACGGAGAATCCTCTCATTATCTGAATTTAAAGTATGAAGTCCCTCAGGGCTCTATTCTGGGACCTCTTTTGTTTACTTTGTATACTTCGAATCTTGTTAAATGCCTCCAATTTTGTAATTATCACTTTTATGCGGATGATACTCAGATCTATTTTAGCTTTTCCCCTGATGTGATAGATGAGGCTTGCAGTAAAGTGAATGAAGATCTTAATAATTTTATTACCAATGCCGAAAAACATTGCTTAAATATTAATTGTTCAAAATCTAACGTCTTACTTTTTGGTACTACTCGTAAAAGCAATTAGATGAAATTGATAATAATATACAAATTCTCATAAAAAATGAAACTCTAGAAAAGTAAATGCAGCTAAAAGTTTAGGAATAATTTTGGATTCTAGCTTGAAATTTGAAAAACACATGAATCAGCTTTTAAGAAAGGCAGATTTTTTTTTTCGGGCTCAGGTGGAAAAACTCATGTTCGAACGGGTCCAGAACCCGAACAGTGTTGGACTCATCATCGCTAGGATGACGCCTACCAACCAAAACCAACATTATCTCCACCATATTTTCCAAGTACACAGCCACTCCGAGTCTTTCCTCCAAATTCTTCAGCACTTCTTCATTCCTCCAGCATCTAAACACGTGTCCTACATCATCCCCCACTTCGCACCTTTCACACACTCCAGGCTCTCTTTTCCCAATCGTGTGAAGATATCCTGCTCTTGACCCAAGCCCAGTCAGCACCTTAGTCAAGAAGTAGTTCACTTCTCCGAATTTCCTAGTCATCCATTCTCTCCTACTTGCAATTACTCTTTTTAGCGCACCTTCATAATCCTTCCACCTTACTTCCATTTTCTTCTCCATCCAGTCCATAACTTCCTCTTTCATCACGCCCTTCCACTGTAGTCTCCTGGCTCTAGCCATCACATCCAATGGGTAGAATCTTGCCAGCACCGCTGCTGCTAACCCTCCCACTGTCCTGTACCCTTGCATCACCCTCAGCAAAATTCCTCTCTGAACCCTCAGTGGTGGTTTAATCCTAGCATGTACACCCGCTCTTTCACCCTACACTTCCGCTCCTTAAAGCATACTCTGCTCAATCGTTCTACCAATAACTCTTCTCTTCCATTCTCCCGGTCCTTTCACGTTACACATCAATCTCCCCAGCCATGCCGCCCGAATTTTCGCCTTCTCTGCCGCCTTCGACAAGTGGTTTTTGAACGAACGGCTATCCAACCACACACCTAGGTATTTCACCGATTCCTCCATGTGAATTTTCTTTCCCTTCAACATCACCTCCAACTCCCTCGCCTTGCTGCGTCCCTTCACCAATAATCCCACCGTCTTCTCTTCGGCCACCTCCAATCCACATTTCTCTATCTTTTCCATGTTATGCATGCTACAAATCCCCATAGATACGGTTTCAGGAAGTTTTTACCTATACATATTAAGTCAATGCTTTGTGAATCACTAATTCTTTTCATATTTAATTTCAGACGGTATAATACCTAGCAGATATGCTCACTGTATAATGATATACCGGATCTTTTAAAAACATACACTTTGTTAAAGATAAAGGTTGCTTATAGAAATTTGCTTTTTCTAAACAAGCTTAAGTATGTCTGGGGATAAGGTTTAAATAAATATGAATATTTTTTAGAATTATGTTTTGAAAGCATCTTGTAATATTTTTAGGTTTAAGTGGAAGAACAACAAGTTTTTGGAAGGGTTCACCCAACCTAAAAATTGAGCTTCGCCTTTTACTTTTGTTAATTTTTTATTTTTTTTACTGTATCAAAACTAAATTATTGAAACAATAAAGTCGTTTATTGACATATGGCATAGGGCTGATAGAACGACTATAACCTAGGGGTGAGCCACAATAGATCTTTCAGGCCGCAGTGGTAGGGGCGTTGGACGACCACTCACATGGAACCTAACTTTACCTAACCTAGGCCCGGGTGCTAGAAACCAACAGGTACCAGTCTGTTACGTACCTGACTGGTATCGGTAAACTGATAGTTTATTTTGGCGTGCTAGAAACAAAACCATATGACCACCTAGTCGAGATATACACCTCTCTTGAAATGTGTATTTTGCTATGTTTGTCTTTTCCACTATAGATGACGTTGGCGCTCGGAGTAAATATTTTAATTTCGAATTTCGATGTTTTAATTTATTTTACATTGTGATTATTAAATATATCTATTCTTGTTAAGACAAAAACGTTAAATAAAACTAAGTAGAAAATATCACGTTATTTATTGACATTACTGTCCTCGTAATCAAATTCCAATAGATATTTGAATTGTGAATGGTAGTTGATGAATATTGGCAAAATTAAATACAATATTATACATTCTAAATTATATTTATAACTATAAAATTTTTTCATGCTAAACACTTTATAAAAATGTGTATCTATGTTTTTAGTTGTATGAGTCGTTAATTCCAGAATTTCATCTGATGATTCAGGTGACGAATTAGATACCATTGCTTTCTGATCACAAACACTTATTTTACAATACATTTTAAAACATACTGTTGTAACGTTGTAACCTATATTATAAATAAAATCTCATTATTCAGAGTTTATTGCGCATGTTTCCTCCGTAACGGTATGGTAACTGTATGGTAACTTTATAAAAATACGCTGTTAAATTTAAAGCCTCTGTAACAGAGGATTTACCAATAACTGCGGTTGTAACACGCCATTTTTAGCATAACAGAGAGATACCTGTTAGTCGGTTGATACCATGCTGATATCTATGTTTCTAACACCCGGGCCCTAGTGTGCTTGTTTTATCATTAATTTTTGTTTATACAGGATGTGTCATGTGGCCGTGGCCAATACCTAAAACTTTATTTTTTCTAATTCTACACCGCCTATGTTATTTAATTTTTGGGTTATTCAGAACACTGATACACAGTAAGGACCAAACATCCGTCACCCCCTTTAAATTTTGAATTATCGCGCAATTTGGTATCTTAATATTGGAGTCAAAATAATATAATTTGACGCAAAAATGACAGCCGAAACTTTCAAAATGACAGTTGGGCGCCATTTTAAAATTGTTTTTCTTATGGAAAGCAGTGACGCCTCGTTTTAATCTTTAGCGAAGGCCGTTCGTATCTTTGATAAACGCTTTCCACAACGGTCAGTATGTAGAAATTTTTTTCAAAATCTAATATTAAAATTTCAACAAATAGGGATGGTAAAAGGAACACTAATATCCGGGAGACTCAGCATTGCGAAGATTATAATTGATACAGTTGTTTCGTTTAGAGGAAGAGTCATTGTCACTTTCATCAACTTAAAATTTTTAAAATAAATGTCAAAACCAAGAAACCGACATATTTTATAGTACGTTCAGAATTATAGTGGAGAAAAAGAGAGAAACTTGTATTTTTAGTAAGTGTGTATATCAATAATATAAAATTTCTTAGCTAAGCGCTTTCAACCATAAAATAGGCCATCTTCAGAGCTAAATCTAAATTGGAAAATATGTGTATAAATTATATAAATTTAGTTTAAACATAAATAAAGTAACTTACTTCAAGTTAAATATTTCCCAAGACAGATGATTAAAAACACACTAACAAATTGGCCTTCACATGAAAACGCGTTATTAAAATGTTTTTAAATTTGCAGGTTGACTTAGTAATTAAATTACTTTTGACACTAAGTGTCACTCGACCCCCCTTTCCATAAGAAAAAAAGGGTTTAAATGGAGCCAAACTGTCATTTTGAAAGTTTGGGCTGTCGTTTTTACGTAAAAAATAATATTTTTACTCCAATATTAACACCCCGAATTGTGCGATTAAATGTGTAACCAGAGAGCGACGGCCTTTTGGTCCTCACTGTATAAACATAACCTTTTTTTTATTTACAACATTTGTAATTAGACATATAAAAAAATTATGCTAATGTAGTAAATGTTCAGAATGTTCACCGCTAACGTCTAGGCAACGTTCGTCTGTTAAGGTCATCTAAATTTACCCCGAATGTCTGGACAACATTCGTCTTTTAAAGTCATCTAAATTCGCTGTCAACGTCTGGGCAACATTCGTTTTTTAAGTTGACGTCTAAGTTGACGGTCTTAGTTTTATAAACCATATTTTTGACATATCCCTAATAAAAAAGTAGAATGGCGTAAGATCGGGGGTTCGTGCTGGTCATTCCATTCATCCACGCTTTCCTATCCATCGATTTGCAAAGTTTTAAGATACTGCGGCCATTAATTTGGTAATGGGGTAGTGCTCCATCTTGCTGAAACCATATCATGAAGTCTGGGATTTATGGGTTTGCTGCATCTGGATATAAATTTGTTAAAGCAGGGTTCACTTCATATAATATGATCTCCAATATTTCCCGTCCATATTTTAAACTTTTCGGGATATTGTGTATGTTCTTCCCTCATCCAGTGCGGATATTCCCTAGCCCAATAGCGACAATATGACGGTTAATATGACCGTAAAATATAAAGGTTCACTCATCAGAAAACAAGATATGTTCTAATTGCATCACGTTGCTATCTAACATTTCCATAATCGGATCGCAAAAATACGTTCTCCTATCAAAATCGTATTCCATGAGTTCTTTAGCTGGTATCATTTTATTTTATTATTGTTAGAATAATTAATGAATGGTTAACATCGAACATTGGACCTGGTAGACTAGAAACATGCGGGTTTTTATAAGTAAGCAACTTCCAGTTTCGTTCACTTGTTATCTCCGTAACCAATAATTTGTAAAATAGCGATTTTATGCATTTCTGTTAAATAAACCATTTTTCTAATATTCACAAAGTTTAAACGATGTGTTACTAAAACCAAAGTTTTAAACTAAAAGTAAAGTAACCAAAACTAATTTATTTATATTTTTTTCAGTAAAAAAGGCCGCAGTAATTGTTTTTATTTACTTTCCTATAATTAAAGATAAATGAGAAATATGTTTTAGGTATATCGTAGCAAATGTTTGTAAATAATTAAGGTTCGTCTAGTTAAGGTTCTTTATTTTTGCAGTAAATTTTGAAATTCTTATTACACACATCGGATAAGTGGGGATATTTTTAAAAATCAACGTCAGTTATGAAATCTAATTAAAACAAAAAATAACTAAATCTAAAGATCTTTATAAAATCTTTCCAAAAAGTGAAAAATCAAAATTAATACCTCCACTTTGGTTTATTACTGCTCTAAGTCTTTGGTTCATAGACAAAATAAGATTATCAATATTACTTTGAGGTTTACTCGCCCACTTTTCTCTCAGAAACTCTCGAAATTGAACCGGTCCATAAATGTTACCCATATTTGGAGTGATTGTACTTTGAAGCATATCCTATGCATGCTCAATAGGATTATGGTCCGAAGATTGTGTTGATCATGGTAAAATTTCAATTATTTCGCTTTTCTAACCAGTCAGCCACAATACGTGCAGTATGTGGACGGGGCGCCTGCAAATGAGCGCACAATAGGACGAAGAATGATATCTAAATTCAAATACAATTGACCTATTAGGAACGAATCAGGAAAAACAGGATCGGTCCGGCCTACTATAATTATTTCACCCTATACCAAAATTGTTCCACCTCTGTATCTGCTCTACTCCTGAACATGTCTTAGTCGTTCCAGATTTTCAGATCTTCGCCGCATTCTTGTTTGACGAGAGTCTGGATGAAATCCAAGCCTAGATTCATCACTGAATAAAACTGTAGGCCCATCTTTAGTAACCCAATTCTGAAATTTTTGACACTATTCCAATATTTAAGCGCGATTATCTCTTGACAGAGTTGGACATCTCAGAAGCCGTCTACATAACAAGTGGGCTTCATGAATATTTCGCACTATATCTCGACCAATAGCTAAATTATGCGTTCTTTGTAAAGTCATAACTAACTCAGGAGCAGTTATTGTTGGTTGCTTTCTAGATGTCAAAATTAAATATCGATCATGTGTTACTGTTGTAGAACGTCCCCGTCTTGGTTGTTGCTCGGTTTGCTTCCAGTTTCTCTAAAACGGTTCCATAATCTACTGATAATACTTTGAGAAATATACATCCGCTCAGCAACTTGAGTTTGCCGCATGCCACCTTCAAGAAGACCACTAGCTCGATTCATTCCGTCTAACGTTAATTAAATGTCTCATTTCCATAAAATACACCGTTATCAAGAACGCTACCGAAACGTCGAAATTAAAACATAAAAAAGGGAATGTGGTTTAATTTCCCAAAAAATTAACAAAACAAAATGAATATACCACAAGGAACATACAGAAGATATTAATAATATGTAGTCACTAAACAATATCTTTATTGGAATGATCAAATTAGAAATTAATTTAAATTTTAAGCAGTGAGGCATATTTCTACTTTTTCCATATCTCAGGATTGTTTTACTTTTTACAAATTTTCCAAACGAAACAATTTAATGAATACAGTCATTAATTCTATCTAATTAATTATTTTTTTAAATTCTTATGTATGTAGGGAATGGTCACCTATGTTGGCACACTAAACTTTAATGCCCTCCAGTTTGCTTATTTACAAAAGTAACATTTTCTGTTTTGACTGTGTACATTCTGTTTGGAACAGCTATTGGTGTTAATAATTTAAATTATGATTAAGGAATTATATTTCACCTAGCAACGATATGAAAAATTTTTAACCTATGACACCATAAAAGCATGCCAGGACCTATGATGGCATACCCCTCAGAAATTAAATATACTTGTTTTAAAAAGTAGTTTTATTGAACAAGTAACAAAATAAAAAAATAATATAAAAACAACAAAATAGGTAACCTTATTTATGGCGTTTAAAAAAACAGCTTAGAATGTTTAGGTACTCCAGCGCTATCACAGTGGCACCAGGACAGTTCTTTCTGACAGGGAATCTAGCACGAGATTGAGAATATAGTCCGTTGCAGTATATGCAAGCAACATCAGATTCGTCTCTATTAATATTGTAGGAGTCATTATTGTTCTCATCCTGTTTCCCGTCCTCTTCTATTATCCTTCTCTTTACTTTTCTTGTTAGCTTTTATAGTTTTTTAAACTTCTGATCTACTGCATCTTTCAATTTTAAAATCACATTTTCCGCACTTCCTTCCTCTCTTGATTTCAAGTTTTGGTGGAGCTACTGACACCAGCTCTTGTATAGTAAGCATAACTTTTTCTATTATTGCAGAACTTGCTTTCGACGTAAGAGGACATGCTTCTTGGTGGTTAGGACCTACTCTTTCTGATGTAGAAGACCCAGGTTCTGTTTGTGGCTCTTCTACTATTTGTTTACAGTCTTTTGGGTCTCCTGGGTTTACCCATTCTTCGAAAATTTCAGGATTAAGGGGAACTATTCCTGCTTTGCGAAATGCGTTTATGGCGTTTACCCGTGTTATGCACAGTCGCCTATGGTATGCCATCATAGATTTCAGCGCAGTATGCCTTCATTAGCATAAGTTAGGTGTTAAATAATAACAGAAAATACTTTCTCTTTAAGAACATAACCTAACCAAAACAAACACATACGTACATGCACAAGAAACACACAACTGTAAGATTCATTCTAGTATATAACATGTGATGAGTACAATATGTTATTTATTATTCGATAATATTACTATACTACTAACCAATTTTTCGTTTTTCTACAAAAATAACACAGAAATACCACTTTACAGATACCGGCACTACACGGAATTGATATATCTACAGCACCATAGAATAAATAGAGAGTTAGATCAAATACATTCATATTTACAGCCGGTATGCCATCATGTGCACCGTGCCATCATAGGTGACTTTCCCCTACTATATCCCTAAACAGTCAAAGTTAGGTATAGAACATTGAGCATAAATATGTCTCTAATGTTCTGAATAATCTAAAATTAAATAATATAAAGGATGTTGGTATTGGCCACGGTCACAGGAAACACCCTGTATAAAAAAATATTGTTGAAACGAGCTCACTGGAAATACTCGTCGACAGGTGCGAGAGTTGTTTCAAACATGGCCCCATTTATCTGATTTCGAATATATTGATATGAATGAAAGATCATTTTAATTATTCAATATAGAATGTTCCTATCAATTGATATATTTATCTCTTTTTAGAAATTGTTAGGTGCGTTCAGAAATTGTCGGTTTTCTTTGACCTGTTTTTCGGAATACAAAAAAGTTTCAACTTTATTCACTCCAATTATTTTAAAATGCCTAGTCAAGATCGTCGAAGTTATCAATTTTGCGGCGAAAACATATTTTTCGTTATATGGATAGTAATAAAGTAGATACGCATATAGAATGAAACAATGGAGGATATGTCAACCATTAAAAATTGTAAAGCTTTAAAAAACAGTGGTGAATTTAGTTGAAGTTATGTTGGTGGTAAAGTAAAATTGCAACAATGGTTCCTACTACTAGTCCCATTAGAATTAAATTGAAAACTAAATTACTTCATAAGATATTTCAGTAGAGGTTGTAGGTAATTTATGGTACTAACCCTTACTATGTGAAAGTTTATCTTATTCAGAGCAATAAACAACTAAAAGGTTGAATTAACTTCCACTATTTATTCTTTAAATACATTTAAAGTATTTAAAGAATAAATAGTGGAAGTTCATTCAACCTTTTAGTTGTTTATTGTTCTGAATGAGGTTGTAGGTGTTAAAATTTTACAATTTTTAACTATAATCCTTGATTTAGCTCCTTCATTTCATTACCTATAATTTAGTATTCTTGTTAAATACATAAACTGAAATAAAACAAACCTGCTAAATATAATTATCTGGTTTTTAATTAATTTCATAATTATATAATTTGTGGAACTTTAATTAAAAATACATCCCTTATCTGTCAGGAACAATAAGCAAAAAGTTTTGGAAAACAATCCTTAATTTCCTGGAAACAGAAATTTCCCAACAAAAATTAAACAACAATTAATGTAATATATTTATTTGACAGTTTTACCGTTTAGTATAAAAAATACAAATTCGGTACATTTATTCTCACGTTTTATATCAATGTTTGATGTATCAAAAATCATTCCAAAAGTATTTGCACATAAAAAATATTCTATTGAGGCATTCACTATAAAGCACGAAGGACGAGAGTATTGGAGTTCTTGCTCTTGAGGAAGCTTGTAATGGTTTTGTAATATACCAAGGAAACATAAGCATTGTTATTTCTGTTTCACGAATTTTCAGAAAATAACTTTTCTTAACTTTTTCTTAGTGTTCGCGGTATATTTAATCCAAATATTTAATTCTTTCTGAGATTGTTAGTAGTCTATGCCCTCTAGTTGTCGCTTACATGTCGCTAAAATAATGTTTATCTATTTTTAATTCCCAATTTCTGATGAGTTCTCACAGGTGCCTCCGTATGTCCGAGCAATTAAAATAATTTCTTGTTCCCACAAAAAAAACTTATCAGTCGAGCAAACAAAAATTATCGATTTTTAAAACAGAAACAAAAATTATTTTATTTGGTACGAGAATTTTCGGTTAAAAAGTTAGCAGTGAATTTGAGAGTTTAAAAAGAAAGTTATATTTCGTAAATTGAGTGGTTTTTTCTCAACCTTTATTAGAAAAAAAGGGATTAGAATAATTTTCTTTAATTGGAAATTTTTATTGAAAAAATTTGAATTTTGGTTTAATTCTGTATGCAATTTATTTGTTGGACAAAATTTCCATCCGCAACGCGCGATTTTTCTCTCGTAGCTGCTTTCCACTACTAAACACGTCATCTTTAATCTTTTCCGACGAAATTCTCTAAACTAAGTAAGAAAAGTCAAGCCGAAAGTTACCTAACAACTATAGATAGTTTTTTAAGGAAAGAAAAACCTCTAAGTGAGGGTTTTTATTCTTTAATATCATTACCGTAAAACGCTGAAGTATTTGTATCAATCGACTAAATAAATAACTAACCAGTCTTGGTGAACCATTTTGGAAGTGCCTTTACTGGGGAGTTCCCGTATCTTGTAACCCTTTTTAGTCCCAAAAGGCAGGGAGCCAATTTGTAACTAAAAAACTCTCCAAAAGAAATCCCGGCTAAGAGACCCTCTCCAGGGGGTGGTTCGACTCCAAGTTAATGCTCACTATAGGAAGGATTGGGATGTATAATAAGGGCGCCACTATCTTTTGAACGCTATCGATTAAGCAAACAAACTACAAAAAAACTAAGGTGGGAAAGATAGAAACATCTTGTAATTACTTTAATTAAAGAACAAATAAAGAAGCTACTTGAAATAAAGACCGATTACGCTACACCCTTAAGACTTATAGTCTAAGTCTAAATGAAGCTGTTTTTTTTTAATTGATTATTTATTGAAACTGTAAGTACTTGCTGATAATGAACTGGAGTTGTAAAAAGTGGACTTAACTTTAGGTTTCTGTGCTGTCTAGAAGGGCGGCTTCAGCTTCTTCGTGGAGAGATAAAAGTTTCTTTAATGGTTCTGGCTGCTTGAGATGTAATCGTTTTCTTAACAGCTCAGAGATGGTTTGAAGGACTGTCTTCACATAGGGACTTTCCAAAAGCGGTAACTGGGCTCTAAATTAGCGATAACTTGACTCCAACTTAGCGGTATCTCAGCGATAACTTGACTCCAACTTAGCGGGTTGTATCTTTCAACAACCAAAAAGGAAATTCACAAGATGAGGTACTTTAACGTTTTTCTTCAGACTCTTCAGTCGGCCTGTTGGTCGATGAAAGGGGATATGGTTGCCTTGCGGGTCTTTAAATAGTCTTGCTCAAAACGGAAATCGTGTTTGTGTCACTTGTCAGAAGAAATGCATTCGTTATTCAATTGCAAGCGAGGAACGCGTTCTTTGATTGGCCTCGTTTAAACAGATAAATAGTTAGCGTCTATAAGGGGTGTCTCGTGTACAGTAGCATTAACAGTGAATCGGGGTCGGTTTTAACGGTAATAATAGCGGTATCGTTTACGGTCGGTAATAGTGCAAGGTGACATGACGATAGGCATGTTACAATCTCTTGGATATCCAGATTAGTTTAGTTATAAGGAAGTTAATGGATAATTAAAGATAAACTTAGTCGTTGTTTTTTTTTGTATAGTAAAATTAATTTGGATAGTTGAACATTAAAATACAGTTTCGTTTTATAATAATGTAAAAGAGCCAAAAGTAATTTGAATAATTAAATGTATAATTTTTTTTGCAGGCTGCTGCTTAAATAAATTACTATTTTTTTTAATGTTGTAAACAAACGTGTACTGGTATTTTCTTTTTTTTTACATACGGACTATTTCTTTTATCATATAAGAGGACATTAATGCATATTCCATTACATTAAATTGATATAATATCTTTATATTTGATGATAATTGGTATATATTTATTTAATATTACTACATTATTTTTTTTTTAAATTCTCATTAAAATTTCATTTTCTATTTAAATTTACTTCATCTTATTTGGTGATACCCTCCTAGGAGCCAACTGGAAGACGGCTTCTCTTGATTTTAGTCTTGGAGAATTATATTGTCGGATAGTAAAATCAAGAGGCGCCCCTTTTTATTATTATTTTCGTTAAAAAAAACCGCCCGTCTTCACTGTTAGCTAGCGGGAACTATCTTGACAATTAAAAGAAAAAAAATGTATAACTCTAGTTGGTAAAGTAGGTTGGAACTGGTTAAACCCGCCACAAGCTTATTAAAGTTTATTGAAAAAATTATTTCAAATAGAGAAAAATGGCGCAAAAACATCCTCTGACTTCAATGAGGTAATAAAAATGTATGAGAAATAATAGGTCGATAGCAATTACATTCAACAATAGTTTAAAAAACTTGCAAAAAGTCATTCCGAGAGTAGTGCGTAGACGCAGTAACGTTCGGATCAACCCCATCAACCTGTTACCGGAGCAGACCTATTGATGGAATGTGGAGTGACAGTTGACGTGCATTTATTTCAAATTGTTAGAGCCAAATTGCCAAAAAGGCCAAGTAGGATTGAGTATAAAAAATAAAAATTTAGCTTCTCTATAAAAAAAGATCGAGTGGTTTTCGGCTAGATAATATAACTACTATATATAAAAAGCCTTTTGAATTAAATGTTGAAGGTGTTCTCACCGCTGTAAATGCTGCTTTTTTATAGATGTCAAAGTGACAAAGAGATTATCTACTTAATTTTTTATCTACTTCAATTGTTCGATACATTTTGGAACGCCCATTATAAGCAGGTCTCGTTTCTTTTAACGTGTTATTTTTTGTCTCTGACGAAAAGACAACTTGAATCCCCCCTTTTCAAACTACCTCTTTTTTTGTCGGCGAAGTAATCTCGCCATGCCGTTAATAACGGATTCTCTTTCTCTGTGAAAAAGTCTAGATAAAAAGCAAGCGTTTTATTTCGATTTACGGATATTAGACATTAAGTCGGGACAAAAATATAAAACAAAGTGCCTGGGTTATTAGTCTAGCTTGGAATTTCGGAAACGATGACTTTTTTACAATTAGCAGAGGCAGTTTTATTAAGAAAACCATTTTTCCCTCGAGGTTTAAGTTGAATCTAGACAGGTACAATTAGTAAACGTGGTTGGTATTAAAATAAGACCGATGGATTCTAGAAAATGAAACATACATTGTAATTAGGACTTTATGAGATGGACGAAACCGGTAATAATTGAACGCAGTTTTGATTTTATTTTTTTTCTTCAAACATCAAATAATGATGACATTACTTATCTAACTTGATCCTGTCAAAGTTTGATGTCTCCGCCGGTAGCAGTTTTTTTCCCATTTCTTTACGGCGGAGGGAATAGTATACTTCATTAGGAGTCCAGAAAATAGGCTTTTCCCGTGCGCGTGTGATAAATTCCCGGGAAGTCATGCAAGCACGGGAAAAGCTTTTATGAACGTGTAATGAACGATACTTTTCATTATACCTCTCTGAAAACAAAAAACAAGGTAAACAAATCTACACAATGTTAGAAACCTTTATTTTTAAACATGAACGAACAAAAACCTATACCTAATTTTTAATTTTTACTAAATGAAATATTTATGTTACAATTTGTGTTGTTGTAAATGTGCAATTCTTTAGCAGGCATTTCATTTTGTAGAATTGTAGTTGATGAAGTCGAAGGTACATTAGTATTTATTTCTTGGTCTTTCCCAACTACAATGGCTTCTGGTGTTGACGTTGTGTTTCCTATTCTTGAATGATTGAACAATTTACGAGAAACTTCAATCTTTCTGCTTACGGATTCTTCGATGTAACCTTCAGCTACTATCGACGAATGCCAACCTCCATGTCTTTTTAGAGTAAGCAAATTCGCTCCGCCTTCGACTAACATAGACGCTGAAGATCGTCTTAAGCCGTGTCCAGTATATTCTTCAGGATTTTTTAGGTTCAAATATTCAGCAATCTGTTTTGTTGTACCACTTATAGTATGGCAACCTACATGTTGAGCATAACATGTACCATTACGATACGCAATAAGTAATCTTGTAGTTTTCATATTTGTAGGCCTTAGATTAATATATTTGCGATAAAAACTGCATGGATCAAAGGGGCATCCTTCCTTTGTAATGGTAAAACTTCTTGATTTGTGAGTTTTGCCATCTCGAAGGAATGCCACCAAAAACCGGCCATTGTCTTCCACGTCTTCCAAAGTTAATCGAATCAAGTCATCTCTTCTGCATGCACCGAAAATACCAAATATTAAAATTATTTTAGTTAATAACCACTTCTCATCTGGTGCTTCAAGTATGAATTTGGCGACTTGGTCTGCAGTCTACTTTGGACTTTTTTGGTGTGTAACCAACACAGATTTTGGCAAGTTACTAACATTCACATTTTCTTTTACTGATAGACAACTTTTTAACATTGAAAATCGACTCCATAAAGTTGAAGCTTTCATGGATTTGGCTTTTTCAGACAAATAAATGAGAAGAGTATCATCACGTACTGTGTTAACTTCTTTTTGCTGACGCCACTTGCAAAATAGTCGGTACTCATTTTCATAACTCTCACAAGACTTCCTGGGCAGTAATTCTGCACTTACTTTCGCAGCTTCAAGTGATATTTTTTCTTCTGGAGAAATAATTTTAAAAATATTTTGAATACAAATTCGAAAAACTGTCACAATATACAAGCGTTGTTTAACGTTGCTAAGGAAAATAAACAAGCATTGTTTGCGGTTATTAAGGAACTTTCAATAATAGGTATGTTTTATTAGTAGCCAGTTAATGTCATTAGCGCACGGGAAAAATTTTCCAGGAAAAGCCCCTTTTCCGTGCGCCAAATAGACATGTTGTCATGCAACAATATGAAACATGTCACAAAGCAACAATACAAATGTTTTTATTTATAGTAATATTAAAAGTACAATTAGTTAATGAAGCATTTTCAAAATTGAAACCGTGCAAAAATGTTCCCGACTCTTGATACGCATTGGTAATTGTTGATGATACTGATGGTTAAGCAAAACTTTCAGCAATCATTCCCGATGTTGGCCAATCATAAGGGGTTTACAATTTTTTGAGCATTATCATTCTTATTTCTTATTTCTATATATCCTTCGGCAACCGTGCTTGATTTCCAGCCCCCATTGAGGCATTCTAGATTTCCGCATCCATCAATTAAAAGTGTTGCTGAAGTTCGTCGTAAATAGTGACCCGTGTATGCGTTTGCATCGTTTAAATTTAAATAACTAGCTACTTTTTGGGCTACTGCCCTGATCGAATGTATTCCCATGATGCTTCGGTAACACTTTCCATTTTGGTACTTTATAAAAAATCGGTTTTCTGTGAAATTTTCAGGCCGCAGTGATGCATACTTTTTACTGTCTGGGATTTTAATAATTATTACATTTTCTTTATCCTCAATGTCCACAGGCTTCATTTTTACCAATTCGTCGCATCGACAGGCGCCGGTAACCCCAATTAACAAAACAATCTGAAATATTTTTATAATTTAGTAGAGTATACTACATGCTTTGCAATATAATTTTTTTTACCTTTAATCCTAAATACAACTTATATGGCGTTCAAACAAAAATTTATCAAACTCTTTAGTGAAAACTTTAGACTTATTTGCAGTATATCCTTCGCTTGTCTTTTTCAGAAAGGTACGTAACTTTAAATATTTGCTTATATCCACATTTTTTCTAATAACTAACTCGGATTTTATCATAAAGTACCGAGACCACATTGTAGAAGGATTCCATTTATTTTCATTTTCCATTATATTAAAATATGCCAGTAAAACGTCTTCGGTTACTTGCCGTACTCCTCTTGTATCGCACCACTCTTGGAAGTGCTTGTAGCCGCGGACTCAATTTCGTTTAGGTTTTCCATTTTCGCACTAAATTTGCGCTTGCGGTTGCAACAACAATAAGCTGTCTTTAATAACATAAAATAACTGTCAAACAACTGTAACCAGGGAGACGCAAATCCCACCGACGACTTAATTGTATTAATTTCTAACATCTAGACGACTTTGATAGTTGTCACAGTTAATTTCGAGTAAAAATAGCGTATGAATTGTACTATTTATGGTTGAAAATTGCTACGTTTGAAGTAAAAATAGTATACTTCAGTGACTTCAATAGTCAAGAAAAGTCATAATTCTCCGCCTCATAAAGTAATATAAGTACTATTATTCTTCATTTGAAGAAGAAAGAGTAATACATTATTTTTGATATTAAAATATTTTTTCTTTTAGCGAATTTTTTTTCTTAGAAGATATTTTGATTTAAAATATTTAATTATTTTGATACAAAAAAACCAAAATCTAAATTTTTTTTTGAAGAAGCAGATCAGCAATTAAAAGTTTGCTTAGATGAGTATTTCTTTTATACAGGGTGTACCAACCTTACGACAAAGTTCGATATATGGGTTGTTTTAGAAGATGTCAAAAAATGTTATTAACAAAAATAGTAGGTCCATATTTTGAAATTACCTTTAACTATACAGAGTGGGAATACATAGGGAATGCTTAACAAAAATTAAAGTTACATAATCGAATATTCTATTTATGATATAAAATATGGGGGGTTCCATTTAAAAGAGGAGAAAAAATGAAAGTTACGAGTTATCGTCCACGCTACAATAAATATTACAAAATAACTCTGTTTTCGTAAACTTTGGGTATAGGGAATGCTTAACAAAAATTAAAGTTACATAATCTGGTATTCTATTTATGATATAAAATACAGGGTGTTCCATTTGAAAGAAGAGAGAAAATGAAAGGGTCGAGTTATCGTCCACCCTGTATACAAAAGGGAAAATAATTAATATTTAATAGAATACGGTGATATTGTATCATATTACGAAACTCTTTTAGGCAAAATACTTTTTTTTTCTTCAATGTACAATAAGATACAGAGCGTTGATTTAGCTACGATTTTCACACAAACGTGTCCATAACTTCTGAAGGACTCTGTATAACGTATCAAAACCTTATATCAAAATCTTGAAAAAAAATGTGAGCAGGCCGAATTCGGTATAATATACAGGGGTTCCCATTTAAAAAATCATATGTTTGGTTTGTAACGGAGTTATACAACACTCTGTATAGTTGAAGGTAATTTCAACATATGGACCCTAAAGACATCTATTATTTTTGTTAATAACATTTTTTGATATCTTCTAAAACAACTCATATATCGAAGTTTGTCGTAAGGTTGGTACACCCTGTATATAGATAAGACATAAATGTAGTCCGATATAGTTTTATCCTGGTTTATCTATTATTGAACAGTTATACTGATATCGACTGTCTACAGTTATACTGATATCGACTACATCCTTTGAAACTATTTGTAATTAACAATTTTATCACACACACCGCTTTTCTGTCGGGAGAAGTTGAGAGGTGTCCCTCATCTATCCCATAACATATCTCTGCACGTAACACTCGTTTAGTGCGAATACCTACAATTAAACGTCAAATAGTTTTCTCTTATTTCAACGCTCAATGAGATTGATCTTTATCTCGCACGTCTTGTGCAACACGGACTGATATAATGTCACTTTTCTTTACATTAAATATAAGAAAAATAACTTTAGCATGTTTCTATAGAAAAGGGATTACGACGTCACCTATATCATGAAATGTTTTACTTTAAGGTTTCATCTCAGATTAAAAAATAAAACAACACCGCATGCAAAAGGGGAAGAAGAGGTTTTTTTATATCACAGAGGCTTAACATAATACAAATTTGTCCACGACCGTGCTATAAAACCTTAATTATACATGTGCTTGCTCAAGTACAATGTTACCCATTATTCACTAGTGAATAATGAACCATTATACACTGTATGACGTCAAAACAGCACGTATGTCTAAACTTGGTATGAGAATATTCTTTGTTCATAACACGGTAGCATACACTCCAATACACACACGCGTAATAAGTGTTGCCTATACAGAATGTACTTTGGTATATGGTATACTTTATACACAAATACACACGAATATTATTCAATACGAGTATTTTATATAAACTTTTATTTACATGCCATTCTGCAATTTTCTTTGTCTTTGCAGTCTTTTTGATTTGTAATTTTGCTAAATAGTGCTAAATAAGAAATGATAATGCTGCTACGAGATTGTACTTTACTTCATAAAATAAAGATTTTTATACTAGTAAATTTTATTTAAAAGTCGTGAACAAAGTGTAGTATTCTACTCACCTACGGCTCGTGTTGTAAACTTTGTTACCAGCCTTTGTTTACATCTGGTAAACCTATAAATGTTAAGAATTTTTTTTTTGTGCTAGCTCAGGGTGAATTATAAAACATATAGCTAAACGTCGGAGAGAGGGTCGTGGAAATAAATATTTTAATCCAGGGAAGAAGTTTACTAAACTCATAGAGGATTTACTACACAAGAAAGTAAAGAGTATAAGGTTTACAAAGTGAAGTGTTTATAGAGTTAAATTGCTATCTTCTATACAGGACATGAGTTATCTCCCAATTGGTACCAATTGTTCACAGTGTTTGAAATAAAGAGAGAAATTAGTAAAAGTAGCATAACCTAAGATGAAATATTAACAACATAATATTTAAGTTATTAAGCGATATTTCTAATTTAACAAAGCACAGCATGCAGAAGTTATCTAGTGTAAAGCACCAAAAGCAATAGTTCTAAACCATATCCAGTAACTATAAGTAGTAGAGGAAATCCGAGTCCCATAGGCTCAACTTATAGGCTATAAGTATAGGTGTTAGCAGTAACCGTTGTAAGTATGAGGTTGAAGAGGTGTCGCCTTACTTTTAAAAGGAAAGAAAAATTAAACAGTCTTACTTGGTGGTTCTTAGTAACATGTAGTCATCTACTCAGCAGCCCTACCATTAGCCAAGCCAGGTGAGTGTGAGCTTTTCTAGCAGAATACATTAATTATGGTGGTGTAGTAGTCTCCAGGCTCAGTCTTGTGTAAATAGTAGTATTTACAAATTAGGAATTACCACAAAAAAAAGGCCTACAAAAGTAATGACGTTCCATATAGGATTGTACAATACTAACTACCTACAACTTACCATGTGGTGTTGGATGGCCTTTAAAGAAAAGAAACGAGAAAGGGGAAAATCCACAAAAAATGCGATATCAGACCTTTGATAGCATATTCCCTTTTCTGTTATAGGTAATTTACTTTTATTTTGGCCCAAAATCCGAAATAAAATTCGAGTTTCAAAGAAGCACCTGCTCCAAGTCCAAAGTCAAAAGCAAAAAAAAAAAACCAAAATGGAGATCAGCCAAGAGAGAGATATAGACCATCCAAACTGAACGGTGATTGATGTGATTAACTGATGTACCTGTCAACCTTTGTTATAATACCATTAGTTAATTAAGTATACTTCAACAAGATAGGCCAACAGTGAGAAGTGTGCAAGAAGAAGACTTTATAGTGTCATAGAGGTTAATTTTATAAACAAAACAATAAACTCATGGATAAGGGTTAAGTGATTTACATAGCTGAGTGGATTATTTTTAGTGGAGATACTGTAATGTTTATGCTGGAGTGTTTTAGTGGCTAGGTAAATAGAAAGAATTTTTACTTGTTTTTCCAAAATTAAATTTAGATTTTCCTCACTTGAGTAAAATAGTTTAGCTACTAATCTAATGTGAATATTAAGGTTAAAATAAATTAATTTAAAACTGTAACAAATTTAAAACCGTAACAACCACCCCTTTCCTGGAAAAGTTTTTTTTTTCAAAAAACAAAAAAACTTAGTAACATATGAGGTAACCATTAGTAGAACTAATTTAAATTATTTTTTTCCTCTTAGTCAGAATCTAAATCAGACTGTGAGTCTTCCGGAGGATGAGCCTTCACATCTTTGGCATGCCAGACCCCTAGAGAACGTCCCTTGCTGTCTTTTAGCTCATAGGACCAGGGTGAATAAATTTTCTCAATGATAAATGGACCTTCAAATTTAGGGACAAATTTTGCAGTTCTGAACTTGGTCTTATCAGAAAGAGCGTATCTACGTTTCCATACTTTCTGCCCAAGGACGAATCTTTCCTCTCGGCGTCGTAAGTTGTACCGCTTTCTGGTGTTCTCGTACCCTATTTTAATGCGACGTCGAATATCTTGGAAGACTTCTAGCAACGCTTCAGAACGGGTAAGAGGGTCAGAGGTAGGGTTTTGTGGAGTAGCTAATGGATGAATGTCTTTTCCCGATAGCTGGATTTCACGACCAAATACGACGAAATTTGGACTAAGCTGTGTAACCTCGTGACAAGAGGAACGGATGGCGCATGCGATCTTCTGCAAAACCGTATCCCAGCGCCGATGATTATCCGCTACGTAGGACGTTAGAGCGGTTTTTATTACTCGATGGGAACGTTCTACAGGGTTGCTCTGAGGGTGGTAGTTTGCAACGTGGAAAGGCGTAACATCATATTTTTTTAAAATATCCTGGAATATTGTACCCACAAATGATTTACCATTATCCATTATAACTTTCTGAGGAGCACCATAGACCAATATCACATGATCCTCAAATATTTCGGCGATGCGTTTTCCTGTAGCTTGCCGTAATGGGAAAAGAAGTACATATTTACTGAAAATATCTTGTATGGAGAAGATGAACGAATATCCGGCTGTTGAACGTGGTAACGGCCCAACGATATCTATGCTGACAATCTGGAATGGTCGGATAGCTGTAGGACCTTGACTAAGCATTAGCCCGGCCGGCGGTTTCTGAAGAGGTTTAGTTTGAAGGCAGGTTTGACACTTGGCAATGTAACGAGCCACGTCCTGCTTCTGTTTCGGCCAGTAATACTTCCGAGCAATTTTCATTCGTGTTTTGTATACCCCAAGGTGACCTGATGTAGGAGGATCATGATGAGCGGAAATTATTTCCGCCCGTTTCTCTTTTGGGACCACTATTAACCACCCATCCCCATATTCAGCTAATTCCGGATAGGATATATCAATTTTCTTAAAAAGCTGTCCGTCTTCCAATCGCCACAGCGGGTATTTAGCTGGTATCTCCTGTACTTACTGACACATCTTCCGGTACCATTTATCTTTTGTCTCGAGGTTTGCACTGTCAACACGAGGTACAGATCTCGAGAGGGCATCAGGCACAGCATGGTCACTACCCTTTCGGTGAACTACCTCGAAATCGAATTGTTGTAGTCGGACTGCCCATCTCGCTATTCGTCCTACCGGGTCCTTGATATGGTTGATCCATTTAAGGGCAAAATGGTCAGTTATGACTCGAAATCTCACTCCTTCGAGATAAGGACGTAAACGCTCGATGGCGAAAAGTACGGCTAGGCACTCCTTCTCGGTAGTGCTGTATTTCCTTTCCGATCGCGACAGAGATCTGCTCAGATAACAAATGACTCTTTCATTATCGTCATCATCCATTTGTGATAAAACAGCACCCAACCCGTAGTCAGAGGCATCGGTCTGTAAAATGAACAGTCGTTCAAAGTCGGGACAAGAAAGCAGAGGAGCCGACACTAGGTATTCCTTTAGCGACTTGAAAGAATTCTCACATTCCGTAGTCCAAACAAATGGCTGGTTTTTCCGAAGAAGAGTACATAACGGTGCGGTCAGGGATGCGAAGTTAGGCACGAAACGGCGATACCAGGAGGCAACACCAATAAGTCGACGAACCTCGGTAACCGACTTGGGCTGAGGAATCTGGAGGATAGCTTCCACCTTGGCTGGATCTACCATAAGTCCGCCAGCACCGATCACGTAGCCCAGATATTTTAATTCTGACTTGCAAAAATGGCATTTGTCTCTATTAAGAGTCAACCCAGCTTTTGTGATCCGACATAAAACTTCCCGTAGAATCTCCAAATGTTTTTCATAAGAATCTGTACAGATGATGATATCATCCAGATAAACAAACACGTATTTCTCCAGATCTATCCCAATAACCTTATCAATAAAACGTTGCCACGTTGCTGGGGCATTGTGCAATCCCATCGGCATCCGACGAAATTGATATAGGCCACGGTTTGGGACAACGAAGGCAGTCATTGGCTTGGATTCTTCGGAAAGAGGTATTTGCCAATACGCACTCTTGATGTCTAGGGTCGTGAGATAGCGAGCGTCACGCAGTTTATCTAGGGTGGCACTCACGAAGGGAAGTGGGTAAGCATCCTTGATCGTAACCTTGTTCAGCTGCCGATAATCTACAACGAAGCGATGACGTCCATCAGGTTTCTTGATTAGGATTATCGGTGAGGCCCAAGGGGAATTAGATGGTTCTACCACTCCATCTTCGAGCATCTGGGTAAGCTCTTCATTCACTTGCTTTAGAATCGGTGGCGACAAGGGATAATGCCGTTGTTTTAAAGGCGGTGAAGATGTTCTGATGACATGTTCCACTAAATTGGTGCATCCTAGTTTTGGACCCATGCCTTGAAAGGTATCATCGATGAGTTGGTCCAGACGAGATCTTTGCTCCTTATCTAGATTATCGGAGGAAACTAAGGCTAGATCTGTTGTTGTCTCAATTTGGGAAGAATCTTTAAAATGCCACTCACCCGAGAACATATCAGGAATTATTTGCATTTCTTTCCAAAAGTCCATTCCCAAAATAAGAGTGTGCGGAAGCTTTGGCACAATAAGGACATTTATAATCTTAACCTTCCCGCACAGTGCCATAGGTAAAGACCCCGTACCTAAAATATCGCAAGTATCTCCTGAAGCAACTACACAAGTCTTGTGGTTAGAGTCTTGGACCTTACAGAAAGGTTTCAACATTTTCCAACCAGACCCGCCCAAAATAGTGTTTGTAGCTCCAGAGTCCAACAAACCTAGTAGGTGACATCCATATATCTGAACTTGCAGATAAGGTCTCGTATCTCCCTTGGCATGAGCGAGGACATAATCCAGCAATACATGACGTTTGGAATCGGCCATAGACGATGAAGAGTCAGGCAGCTGGCCTACTGCTGACTTCGATTCCAGTTTTTTCGACAGTTGGGACAATTGTAAATTGAGCAATTGTTCTCGCCACATTTAAAACAGAATCGCTTCCGGGGCTGATCACACTTCTTAAAGCGATGGCCAGTCTTACCGCAATTCCAACAAGACGGCGACGTCGAGACGTTTGATGACGAGCCACTTGGTGAAGCACTGTCAGATGGCGTAATGCGGTTGTCTCGTTCTCGACAAGAGGAAGGGTTTTTAATCGCGGCTACCGACGGTTGACCGGACGGTTTGCGATATGCCAATTCTGGTTCCAACAAGGAACGATTTGCTGAAGGTGGAGGGGTGAATCGTTGTATCCTGATTTCGGTTTCTTCTACCGCTCGGCCTAAACGAATGAGTTCATCCACTGTTGACACTCGGTGAAGAGCTAAGTGGGACTGGATGTTCGGAAGAAGGTTTCTCTTGATTAACGCTACTCGATCCAACTCCATCGGTGGTTGCTTCAGTTTACGAAATAGGTTCTCCATAATGGTAACAAACGTCAGAACCTTTTCTTGCGCACCCTGGGTCCTCCTTCTAATCTCATCCATTAAGCTGAATTCATAATCGTAAGGCAAATAGGCTTCACGGAGCTGAGCTACCAGATCTTGCCAAGAATCAAATCTTCTCGTCCTATACCATAATAATGCGTCTTGTGTCAAAAGTTCCGGAGCACCCCGTAGCAATTGCTGATGAGAGACTCCTCTCGACATTCTGAGCTCTTCAATTCTTTCCAGAAACTCATTTACACTGGTACGACCATTGAATTTTACATTCCACCTGGCTACGTCTGGCATGCGATAAGCGTTGTCACAGTTAGACCCCCACTGCTGTCGGTAGGGAGCATACTCATCCAGATGACTTGACATGAATTCAGGTCTATCCCAAGATCCTGTTGTACTATTCAGCGTTGCTCGTCTCGAAGAAACATTAGCCGGCTGGTAATGATGTTCTGTAACCGTAGGTAGGAAATTCACATGGTGTCTAGGATCCGCCGTCGGTCCAGTAGAAGGAGCCAAATTAAATGTTGGGTAAGACTGTGTCGTTGCCGCAATGGGATTTTCCTCAGGCATATCTATGATATCCCCCAGCACATTTAAGCTTCGATACCCCGCTGGAGGCTGATTAGAGGATATGGGCACATCCAATAACGATAACTGCTGAACCGCTTCCGTAAGATTATCTGGTGGAGGTGTTGTTACCTTTTCTGAGGCTGCAGGCATCGAAACGTTATCTAGGTTCGGGGTTAACTGGTCTTTCGCTCGAGTAAAAGAGTGTGCATAAACTACTGCCAGTTCTTTCTTCAACTGAAGACAGTGGTGGATCAACTTATTGCGTTTTTGTTCTTCCTCTTCGTTCTCTCCTTTAAACCGTCCTAACCGTGCAGAAACGTGTTGAAGCCTAGAAGAGATTCTCTTGAAATCATTTTCCGCGTTTTCATTATCAAAATTTTCTAAAGCTTCATCTAATTCAACAACTTTCTTTCCACAAATCAATATTTCGTTTTCATATTCCAAAGGAATATCTCCTTTAATCAACGATTCGCCACCATCTCTTTCCCTCTTCAAAGCTTCCCTTACTTTCTGTCTCAAGTCCGCTACCGTATTTACCACAGGAAGTCTACGAATATACAGTTCGTAGATTAGCTCATCCTTAAGGAGTCTATTACTCTCCATTTTAAATAGATTGTACCAATTTGTATTGTAAATTTATGTAAATGACAAAAAATAAAAATGTTGATCAAGCTTTAATTAAAATAAAATCTTTCAAACAAAAAAAAAAATTACCGACAAAACAAATCCAAAGTGTGAATTTTAATGTCCAAACCCTCCCCTTCCAAAAAAGGAGAAAGAACCCCGTAACACTTCAATTGCACTGCCAACCCTAAATAGACATTCTATACTTACATTAATTAACTCCTAAAAGAATAGCTACTTAAATCTCTAATTACTTACACTATCAATACCAACAATAGCAAAACCTAATAAAAGCAAAATAATAAAACTTGTTCTTTTATTAAAGTATACACAAGAAAATATTTATGTACGCTTCTCTAATTTAGTTAACTTTAAAATCCTAATAATTCAATAACATTAACCTTCCTTTTTACTGTGTACTAGTCCTAATATTGTTATGATAATACTGATGAAAAATGTTTAAGTTTTATCATATATTACCTAACTAAAACAGACCAGCAAAATTAAAATTCAATAAAAAAGAAGATATTTAATCGGTTTTGATATATTGACGGAAGAGAAAAGAATAAATTGTCTGTCGATATATATATGGGTGTTCTGCTATTCCTGACAATAATTTGTACAATAAATTTAAATCATGAAAAATTCCTAAATAAACCAAACCAGTACTACGTCCTGTAAAGTAAAGATCGCTATAAAGACGAAAATGTGTAAGTTTTATGCCCGGATAATATCCTTGAGTTTTATGTTTCGTCCATGTGACAGAATCCCAAACTGACAGAACTGACACTGACAGACAAATTTGGTTATGTCTTATGTCTGAAGTACCTACTAAATCTAAATAATTAATAGATTTAAATTATTGAAGTCAACAAAATGTTCCCTAATACTTTTGTCTTCTGTTTATGTTATGTTATGTTGTGTTATGTACCTTGTGTTTTTTTTTTTGGTTTATGTAGTGCTGTTTATATTTTGTTTTGTTGTTATGCTATGCAATGCTGCTCTTTACAAACTCCTCAACTATCAAAATTCAGACAAATTTACTGTAAGAGTTTTTTTCAAGATGCTAAGGTTTAACAAAGCTATTCAAATCTTATAGGTAGTAGTTAAATTTCAACTTCCACTGAACAAGAGATAACAATTATTCAAAAAAATGCATCAATTTTAAACCAAAATGTTTGAAATCTGCACTTACTTAGTTACTTGATTCTACTTATATTTATAACCACTAAATGCAGTAAAGAAATCGAATTACACACGTTAAAGGGCGCCACTTTTTGTTACCAGCCTTTGTTTACATCTGGTAAACCTATAAATGTTAAGAATTTTTTTTTTGTGCTAGCTCAGGGTGAATTATAAAACATATAGCTAAACGTCGGAGAGAGGGTCGTGGAAATAAATATTTTAATCCAGGGAAGAAGTTTACTAAACTCATAGAGGATTTACTACACAAGAAAGTAAAGAGTATAAGGTTTACAAAGTGAAGTGTTTATAGAGTTAAATTGCTATCTTCTATACAGGACATGAGTTATCTCCCAATTGGTACCAATTGTTCACAGTGTTTGAAATAAAGAGAGAAATTAGTAAAAGTAGCATAACCTAAGATGAAATATTAACAACATAATATTTAAGTTATTAAGCGATATTTCTAATTTAACAAAGCACAGCATGCAGAAGTTATCTAGTGTAAAGCACCAAAAGCAATAGTTCTAAACCATATCCAGTAACTATAAGTAGTAGAGGAAATCCGAGTCCCATAGGCTCAACTTATAGGCTATAAGTATAGGTGTTAGCAGTAACCGTTGTAAGTATGAGGTTGAAGAGGTGTCGCCTTACTTTTAAAAGGAAAGAAAAATTAAACAGTCTTACTTGGTGGTTCTTAGTAACATGTAGTCATCTACTCAGCAGCCCTACCATTAGCCAAGCCAGGTGAGTGTGAGCTTTTCTAGCAGAATACATTAATTATGGTGGTGTAGTAGTCTCCAGGCTCAGTCTTGTGTAAATCGTAGTATTTACAAATTAGGAATTACCACAAAAAAAGGCCTACAAAAGTAATGACGTTCCATATAGGATTGTACAATACTAACTACCTACAACTTACCATGTGGTGTTGGATGGCCTTTAAAGAAAAGAAACGAGAAAGGGGAAAATCCACAAAAAATGCGATATCAGACCTTTGATAGCATATTCCCTTTTCTGTTATAGGTAATTTACTTTTATTTTGGCCCAAAAATCCGAAATAAAATTCGAGTTTCAAAGAAGCACCTGCTCCAAGTCCAAAGTCAAAAGCAAAAAAAAAAAAACCAAAATGGAGATCAGCCAAGAGAGAGATATAGACCATCCAAACTGAACGGTGATTGATGTGATTAACTGATGTACCTGTCAACCTTTGTTATAATACCATTAGTTAATTAAGTATACTTCAACAAGATAGGCCAACAGTGAGAAGTGTGCAAGAAGAAGACTTTATAGTGTCATAGAGGTTAATTTTATAAACAAAACAATAAACTCATGGATAAGGGTTAAGTGATTTACATAGCTGAGTGGATTATTTTTAGTGGAGATACTGTAATGTTTATGCTGGAGTGTTTTAGTGGCTAGGTAAATAGAAAGAATTTTTACTTGTTTTTCCAAAATCAAATTTAGATTTTCCTCACTTGAGTAAAATAGTTTAGCTACTAATCTAATGTGAATATTAAGGTTAAAATAAATTAATTTAAAACTGTAACAAATTTAAAACCGTAACAATTTCATCTTCTTGTATAATAGCTATTATATATTTATGCTCATTGAATAATATACTATTAGTGGTTATTTGGTTTTAAAGCATAAAATCACTTAACTATGTTTTTTACCTTAACAAAATTTATGCATTCGTAGAAAAAAAAGAAATATTATTTTCTTGCATTTGCCACGAACAATTTAGGTAGGTATTATTGTGGTTTGATAATTATATAAAAAAATACATTAATTTGATTTTGGAAAATATTGAAAAAAAATTATTTTATATTAATGTCAGATTTATGTCAAATGAGATATGTTGACATAAATCAGGAGATATCAATGTAATGTTTTTTTTTTGAGTTTTTTGTCATTAGAGTAAGTGGGATGAAGGGAGTGACAGTGACAGTGAGTGGTGAAAAAGTCACAAAAAGAATAAAATTTTTTTTTGAAAAGTTAAATATGTTGAAAAATGATAATTTAAAAAGAAGGAACAGTTGAATTTATAAAAAGTCAAGACAGTTAAGGGATTAGGAAAAGGAAGTAAAATAGTTAAACAGAAAACCTTTTAATTAATATTAGAAAAATGAGACAGTTATAAAAGATTATTAAAATAGAAAAGCCGCAGCAGTTTGGTGGAATTTTTGCACAAGAAGTTAGGCATTTTTAAAGAAGAAAATTAGAGTTTAAAAATACTTATAATTGAAAGCAGCAGTTTACACGATTATTTAAAATAAATAAATTAAAATGATAAAGAAATAAGTAAAAATTCGTAGTTCTACATAGCTGGTGAGTGGTTTGTAGAAAAAGTTGATAATAGAATCAGAGAAGATCATTGCTGGACAAGAGATTTGATTTGGTAGAAGTGTAGAAATATAATCAATAGAAAAGAAAAGTGGAGAGACAATCCAAAACAAAGACATTAAGACGAATTTAGTTAAGGTTAGTAATAAATTTAATTAAGAGTAGATAGGAATAGATAAGAGTAGGTAGGGTGTTCATTAGGTAAGTTTTTTTTTCTGTAATAAAATTTTCTTAAAAAAAAATAATTTTTTTTAAATCAATAACGTTTAAAATTAAAAATTTGAAATTTAAAATTAAAACTTAAAAAAAAATCATTTGAGCTAGCCGAGGTTTTGAAATTTAAACAAAATTTTTTTATAATTATAAATTCAAACCATAATAAAATGACGCAACCAACGTGGGGCTCTATTAAAATTAAAATTTAGAAAATTTTTAATTAAAAATTGTAATAAGATATATGAAGAACCCTCCCAAGTATTTTTTTAATTCATAAATTTAATCATATCTTATTTTAATAAAAAAAATGTCTGAGTTAGAAAATGATGAAGTATGCAGAAATAATATTGGAGAAGGAGATAAAGATGATGAGGGGGACAGTTTGGATCAGGAAATGCAATTTAAGGGATTTAAAAAAGAAATAACAGAAGATAAATCAGACATGAATGATGAAAGAATAGTTGTACATCCAGAGGAAAATACAGGGGAAATAAATGTAATGAATATATTACAAAAGATGATGAATAAAATGGATATATGTTACAAAAGATGATGAATAATATGGATGGTATTAAAGAAGAAGTTAATATAAATATGGATGGTATTAAAGAAGAAGTCAAGATAAATATGGATTGTATTAAAGAAGAAATAAAAGAAGCAAATAAAAGTTTAGAAGAAAAGTTGGACAAAAGATGTAAAACTTTAAATGTAAAGATGCAGAATATAGAGTTGGAGAATAAGAAAATAAGAGAAGAAGTACAAAGGACTGAAAAAAAGGTAATAGAAAGTAAAAAATTAGTGGGAGGATTGGAAAATAGAATCGATAAAATGAATGCAGAAATAAGAAGAGACATTGACAATATCTGTAATAACGCAGTGGAAAATAAATGGATAGAAGTAAATGAAATATTAAAAGAAAGTATTATTGATGAATGTAAAGATTTGGTAAATAAAAATAATGGAAAAGTTTATGATGGATTTAAAAAAGAAGTTTATAGAATTGAAGATAAATATATCAGACACATAAAAGAAGTTAAGGAGGAAATAGTGCAAAGGTTGGACCAAGAAAAGAGAGAAAATGATCAAGAAAAACTAAACATCAGAGGTATTATTAATGAAAATTATGAAGAGATAAGTAGAGAAAGGATCCATATTATTGGAGGAAATTTGGATCACAATCTTAAATTTTATGGTGATGATAATAAAGTTCATCCTAAGATTTTTCTTCGAAGTTTGAAGAATAGGATAAAAGGAATTAGAAAAATAGAAGATATAAAAGAGGTTATTAGAGGAACTATGATAGGAGAGGCATATGTATGGTTTACAAGTAAAGAAGATGTAATAGGTAGTGAAGAAGTATTTGAAAAATTATTTTTAGAAAAATATTGGGGGGAGATACAGCAGGAAAATTGTCGAGAAAATTTATATTTTGGAAAACATAGAGAAGGCAATAAACATTTACATGCTATGAAGTTATATGTGGAGGCTCAACTTTTAGAACCAAAAATGAGAGAAGAAGAAATTGTTCGTTATTTGACAAGACAATATGAAAATAGAATAAAAGAAACCATCATTTTGAGTGATATAAAAACAATGGAACAACTGACAAATTATTTGACGAGAATCGATAATGGAATGTCAGAGAGGAATTATGAGCATACAAATCGGAGGGATGATATAAGAGGTAGATATGGACAAAATTACCGGCAAGGAGTAAATGAAAATCAAAATTACAGAAGATATGAACAAGGAAGAGTGAATCAAAATAGATCTGAAAATGGAAGAAATAGAGATAACCTAAATAGAAGAGAAGAAAATATAGGAAATAATTATAGACAGCATGAACAAGGTAACATAAATTATTATAATAGGGGGGAAAGAAGAAATTATGGTAATGGTAATCAAATAAATAATAATTCTCGGAAAGAATTTCATAATAGAAATGAAGATAATCAAGAAATTAGGAACGAGGAGAGAAGTAATCATTACAGGGAAAATTATAGAAGGTCGCCAGATAGAACTATAGAAAACAATATGAATAGAAGAGTGAATGTTGTTCAACAAAGAGAAAATGAAAGAATGGATACAGAACCGGAAGTTTCCAATTCCACATTGGAGCAACAAAATTTTTCTTAAAGCACGATCTCAAAAACTGAATTAAAAGAAGATGAAAATAAACAAGATATGAATAGTATGAAAACTGAATTAATAGATCTAAACAATTTGAAAATTAGAGGTGTTTTTCATATTTCTGATTTGTATAAATTTTATGAACATACAGGTTAAAATTTACAAAAAATTAATTTAGAAAGATTTATTTAAAATAATATTTATAAAATAATAACTTTTGGCAAATTAAATTTGCATTAGGTTAATTATAATTTATATAAAGATTGTTGGTTTCAAATAATATTTATTTAATGAATATAATAGATGGAAAATTGAATTTTTACAAAAATTTTATACATAAAATTGTTATAAAAATTAAATTGGGGGGAATTATTGTGGTTTGATAATTATATAAAAAAATACATTAATTTGATTTTGGAAAATATTGAAAAAAATTATTTTATATTAATGTCAGATTTATGTCAAATGAGATATGTTGACATAAATCAGGAGATATCAATGTAATGTTTTTTTTTTTGAGTTTTTTGTCATTAGAGTAAGTGGGATGAAGGGAGTGACAGTGACAGTGAGTGGTGAAAAAGTCACAAAAAGAATAAAATTTTTTTTTGAAAAGTTAAATATGTTGAAAAATGATAATTTAAAAAGAAGGAACAGTTGAATTTATAAAAAGTCAAGACAGTTAAGGGATTAGGAAAAGGAAGTAAAATAGTTAAACAGAAAACCTTTTAATTAATATTAGAAAAATGAGACAGTTATAAAAGATTATTAAAATAGAAAAGCCGCAGCAGTTTGGTGGAATTTTTGCACAAGAAGTTAGGCATTTTTAAAGAAGAAAATTAGAGTTTAAAAATACTTATAATTGAAAGCAGCAGTTTACACGATTATTTAAAATAAATAAATTAAAATGATAAAGAAATAAGTAAAAATTCGTAGTTCTACATAGCTGGTGAGTGGTTTGTAGAAAAAGTTGATAATAGAATCAGAGAAGATCATTGCTGGACAAGAGATTTGATTTGGTAGAAGTGTAGAAATATAATGAATAGAAAAGAAAAGTGGAGAGACAATCCAAAACAAAGACATTAAGACGAATTTAGTTAAGGTTAGTAATAAATTTAATTAAGAGTAGATAGGAATAGATAAGAGTAGGTAGGGTGTTAATTAGGTAAGTTTTTTTTTCTGTAATAAAATTTTCTTAAAAAAAATAATTTATTTTTAATTTTTTTAAATCAATAACGTTTAAAATTAAAAATTTGAAATTTAAAATTAAAACTTAAAAAAAAATCATTTGAGCTAGCCGAGGTTTTGAAATTTAAACAAAATTTTTTTTATAATTATAAATTCAAACCATAATAGTATCTATGAAAAATATTTTTTTTAAATAGGATGTACGTTTCCATATCAATGTTTGAGGTTTTGGTTCCATTATCTTATTGGCTAGTTTATCTGAGACAATATTTTGTCAATAAATTCATGGTTCGATTCAAACGCTTCAATCACAAGATATTAACGAATCGTTAATTAATGTTTTATGGCTTCAATCACTGTTAGGAACCAAACTGTTAAGCACAAAGCGAACATGGTGGGGTTACTTACAAACAACAAGCCAACGTTCCGCATCTATTTTATTTTTTTATTCCAGAAATAAAGAAACAAAACTTCTTCTGAAATTTATTGTACTAATCCTTACTATGTGAAAGTCCATCCTATTAAGAACAGTAAACAACTAAATGGTTGAATTAATTCGCTAATTCTAGCGAAACGGTCGTCATTGCATTTAAAAACGTATTTTGCGAATAAATAGTGGAAGTTTCATTCAACCGTTTAGTTGTTTACTGTTCTTAATAAAACTTCTTCTCATCACTCAAAAACGGAAGAGAGCGATTGATTTACACCAGCTCTAAATAATAATATTTTGAAACTAATTAACTCAAAATAATGCTTTAATTTTAGCAAAAAAGCAAGATTTGATTGGGAAATATCAGTAACAATCTATAGCTTTCCAAAAATTTGGATAAAAATTTTAGTTGTTAATTGTTTTAATCTCGCAAAATATATTTAATATGAAAATTGGAAACTATAGAGTTATCGAATTTTTTTAATGAATACCTCAGTAGTTAAATGATGTTATTTATAAATAACTCAGTTATTAGGTATAATTACACAAAGAGTAAAAATTTTGGAAATACATACAGTTAACAGAAGCAAACATGAGCCCAGGGTGGACATGTGTATGTCGCTATAGTTGTATTTTCGTAGTTACAATCTATATTTTGAATCGATATATTATAAGTGTTACTACTGTTATCTGTACCAAAATAAAAATTATCCCAACTTACGATTCAAATTATTAGAATTTGTCAATGTTTGCAAAAGTAGTTTTGTCTAAATAAAGTCTTTGACCCTAGTCAATATGGAAATTCGCCAAAAATTATATATTGATAAAATAATTTCTAATGTACAATCGTTAACAATGACTCGTAATTGGCTGGTTGCGATAACCTTTCTTTTTTTGTTCACATATTTTCCAGGTCTCATGTTTGCTTCTGTCGACCTAGCCTCGGTTACAAATATTATTATTTCGAAAAGAATTACCTCAAAACTTATATAGGTTTAAATGTTATAAAAAAAATTGTAACTAAAAAGATAATAAAAAATGAGAAATAATGTAGGTTTTATAAAATTGATATTTGCAAAATTGACAGAATTAAATATTTTTTATTTTTTTGTTAACGAGGAACTACCATAAAAATTTAAAACCCACAGATTGTTCGGAGTTTAGTTTTTAATATACCTGCAAAAAATATAAAAAATTATTGAAAAATATCGGAGATATTGGGGAAAAACTGAAAGAGTGCACCAAATAAACAGCCTTAACTTTTTTTTAGAGATTTAAAATTAAAACATAATACAACCCTGCTGTACAATACATTTTACGGAAAGCTAATGTCACCAATGATTTCATTATTTTATTTTTATTGATTTTTAAAGACAGCCCAGTGATTTTATTATTTTGAAAAATAAACTGAATTATTTTAATTTTCAAACCTTGTGATCACCTTCTTTACTATTTTGTGTATGATAAAGCAGGTCCCTCGAGTTATACATTTTATATTTTGCATAATAATTGACATTCATCTATTTTATATATATTTATAATTTTGGTTTCAATTATATATTTTTTCTTTTTTTTTCTGGTTTTTGGTTTTTAAACACTTTTAATCATTCCATTTTCGTATACTCGAAATTCTTAAAAATTCGTTTAGCTGTTTTTTATCTTAAATACCATTAAAAATTATTGATATAATAAAGGTTTTTCTTAAATCGTAAAGTTCGACCCTGGCGTTTTAAATAATTCTCACTAGTGTGTAGCGCACTAGCAGTAGCAAGAAGGCGATAGCGTGAGGTTATGTCAACAATAACATTTTAAATTAATTTTAAAATGATGATAAACAACCTAGTAAAATATATGAATATAATTCACATTAGAAAGAAAACCAAAACAATTATTAAAGAAAGTGGACAACATAAAATGAATATAGAAAAAAATTTGAGACAAAGTGAAATCCGCTACACAAATCATTAAAGAGGGATAGTAAGAAATATATAAGGTTCTTTTGGTTTCAACTGTTCATTCAAACTGTACTATCTTTTTTCTACGCCCATGTAAACGTCAAAAATTGCACTGTCAACATTGCTTGTAAGTGACATTTAACAATAACATGCGCGTAATAAGATCTCATAACATACACGTACGTTTAGATAAGAAAACTAAAATATCCTTGTTTAATCAAATTGCAATAAAGGTTTTATCTACGTAATACTTTATTTGGTCGATATACATACTTTTAGTAAATAGAAGAACGTTAACAAAGTATATTTTATGACTATAAACTATATATTAGAGATAACTTGGTTATCGAAACGCGCGGCAGGCAGATAAAAGTGTGTATTGGTGTAGTGGTAGGGTAAACGGTTTTCGGTATCAGTTTCGCCAACGGTTTCAGATTCAACATTTCATTATACAATTTCTCAAAAATTAGTTTCATTTCCTCATAGTATGTTATGGAAATAAACGTTATGTCATTTACACTGTCAAGTTTTGTATGCGAATGATTAATTTCTCAACTTCATCTACAAAAATGTCTTCTAGTAGTGAAAATGATGACATTATGAGCACTCCGACGGAGATATTAGAAACAGCTCAAGCTGCCACACAAAATTTGTTACCGCGCAAATCCAAAGAAAGATACGAAATTACCTATCAAAAACTTTGGATTGCGACACAAGCACAACGTAAAATCATTGTTTTCCTTACGTACTTTGAAGAATTATCAAAAACTATGGAACCATCTTCACTATGAGCCATTTATTCGTTGCTGAGAACTACCCTAACATTAGTTATAAAATTAACATTTGTTGTCAAGGGTACAGAATTAAAATATTGTGTAATTATCATCACATAATAATGGGTTTTCAGGTTATCCTCATTATTGGATTAAGCGGGGCTTGCCGTAAACAAGAACCTAGAAATATAAAAATGGAAGACATTCAGGATACAAAAAATCCTTTTGTAATTAATATTCCAGATTCTGAAACTAAAACGAGACGTTCATTTGTAGTACGAGACACGTTTTATACCATATATCAAAAGTATATGAGTTTGCGTCCTCCTGGAGTGGAACTTGCTTTATTTGTTAATTACAGAAATGGAATATGTACAAAACAGGTATTGAGGATAAACACAATCGGTAGTACACCACGTAAAATTGCTGAATACCTTCAGCTGCCGGAACCAAAGCAATATACTGGCCACTGTTTTAGGAGATCGCAGCCATTTTATTAGTAGATGCAGGAGGAGATATGCTATCATTAAAGCGACTAGGTGGCTGGCAAGCGGAAGGCTATGTGAATCAGTCATAAAAATTTAATAGAAAAGCTTCACGAATATCGGAAGCGATTACCAATAATAATTATCAACGTCATCTTCTGACGTTACAATTATAGTTAACCGTTCATCACCGTTAAGGCAAAAGGGACCAAAAACTTACAATAATTGCTCTATTGTTATTAATAATCATTATAATAAAGTGTAAATTGCGATTTATTTTATTTCATAGAAGAAAATAGATGGGCGTAGAAAAAGTATAGTACGTTATACGAGTTGTAATCCTCTTATGCACTCGTAAAATTTACGCACTCGCCGCTGCGCGAATTCGTGCGTAAACTTTTTTACTTCGTGCGCTATGGGTTACTTACAACTCTAGTTACATAATATACTATTGTAGCTTCGTTGCTCTTGAAAATCTAAGTAAATTCATCCTCGGACCTTTAAAACATTTATGTAACCTAGAAACGTTGGATTTAGAAAAAGTGTGATAATCAGATATGATATGGTTAGCAAAGGCAGATGGTGAATTAGGTGGGTCAAAGATTTTGTATTTTTTAACATGATTAAAATAGTAATTTAGCTAAGTCAGGAAAGTGATCCTTTTCCGCACTCGATTCCAGATTTCGGCTAGTAATCACGGACACGGAAAAAATCATTTTACGCACGTGTTAGGTAAACTATCTTTTCTAATAGCGTGCGGAAAGGTTACTCTTTCAACACTAAAATGAGTGCGGCAAACTGGACTTACGGTAGTGCAAAAACTTTAAAACAAATCGTAATATGGATTTTTGTCCTTTTTACTATATTTAAACCTTGGTAACTTTAAAAATTTGTTTAATTGATGTCCATTTATTGCGTCTCTAAATGAATTCTCTTTCTGCATTATACACAATTTTAACGATTAGGCTTATCTAGATTCGGATCGTTATACATTTATAACAAAAGATCCCGTTTGTATGTCATTTTTCAAATCAGCTGAACTAACAATCAGAAGAGTTATTTTTGCTGCTAATGAGAAAAAACAAAGCTATCTGCTTAGTGGTTCTTTTGTTGTCTTTTTTGTACATAAAAGCAATTTTTTCTCGTTAGTTTTAAAAGGGTACATTTAAACAATTGACAGTAATATTTCTAAATTAAATTCTGTGAGTTTAACTCGTTTGGAGTCTTTTGATTTTCAATAAAGATGCGGCGAAAGCAAGTGCTCCTGTCTCTTTGCCTTTGTACTTTCAAGTGCAATAATAATCAAAGGATTTGCCTTATTGATAATGTTATTAAATTTTATATGGGTTTATTTAAATAATACAGTTTTTATTTGTTTTTAGGAAGAATTTTGGTATTCTTTAGATCTTGTTAAATATTTTTTTTATAAATTTAGATTTTCTTTTTCCTACTAATTAAATTCTTACAATGGTAAATAATCTTGAGTTTTTTATTCTTTTGATTAATTTCTAATAGTTTGTAAAGTAGGGTTTAATTCACGAAACTGCCAAATTATTGATAATATTCAAAATATTCCTTCATAAAGTAGTAATTTTATGTGCTCTTTTCGTATTTACGAATTAACATCACCAACAGCGAAGGTGGAAGGTTTGTTTTTTTGCGGTTTTAGAGCCAATTGTCCCATCTTCATTTTACCCTTAAATGGTGCAAGTAGATCATCATGGAATATAATGAGCTTTCCCTTAATGGTGTAAGGACTCTTCCAATTTTGTTGTATTTTTTTAGTTTTTCTTGTACAAATAATGCAATTAAAAAATAGATATGACATGTTTGTGACCTTATTTCAGCAATTCAGATATGAAAACATTACATTCTACAATATCTAGAGATCTTCTTATTATTAAATCCTGGGCCGATTCTAATAAACTCTGTTTTAATACCGAGAAAACGATTGCTCTACCTTACAAATTTAACTTACAACTCATTGCACTAAATAACACCTTAATACCATTAAAAAATTCAATCAAGGTTTTGGGACTTTATATTGATGACACCCTTAAGTGGTGCACTCATATTGACATGTTAACGAAAAAATTATCTTCTGCGTGTTTTGTCATAAAAATCGTTTCTTAAGAGCTAACTTCTTCTATTGCCTTAACAACCTACTTTTCTCTATTTGAGTCCCATCTAAGATATGGATTGGCTTTCTGGGGGTTTTGTTGTGTACATCTTGACTCTGTTTTTAAACTACAGAAAAGGGCAATACGTTATGTTTTTGGCTTACGTCACAGAGCGCCTATTTTAAAAAAATTCAAAATGATTACTCTTCGGGCACTATTCATCTTAGAATATGTTTACTAAGAACAATAAATAACTGAACGGTTAAACTAAACTTCCACTATTTATTCGAAAAATTCGCTTTAAAATTCAATTACTGCTGTTTCGCTAATAACTAGAATAGTCAGATTGACATATTGAAATTACATTTTGTTTGTTTGTAACAAGTTTTTTTTATTGTCCGTTACTTGAAATCCCCTTCCAATTCTCTATTTTTTTGTGTATAGAAATGTCGTTTAAAGAAAAGTATCACTATGACATGATTTATACTCGTATGTCATTTTCTAATAAAATAATTACAAAGTTTCGTAAAAAAAGTTAACAGTCGATTTCATCATCAGAAATTCTTCACGAGGCTCGCACTATAACAAAATGTCAAACAATACATAAAATCATATTGCCTGTAAAATTATGTCTCTGTGCCCATTTTGATAATTATCGATAAATATGCAAAATACGAAAAAAATTCAACTTTAAGGCCCTTTATTTTTTCCACAGCAATATTTTATTAACGTATATTTGGTCCTATCGCCTATGCCCCATTAGTTATGAATTATCCTGTATATTTTACAGTTGTTAATTCTTTGTATTTTGTTGAGGTTTAAACCAAAATAATAAATAACTCAAGCAAATAAAGCAAAGTACCGCGTCATTACTTATCGGTTGAAAGTTAGTAAAAATCATCTAGAACATCGTATATGTGAAAACGAGCAACATCGCCTAATTTCAGAACTATTGGGCAGTGGTAGGAGGGATTTAATTCGGTGCCAGGTAAATAGCTACATATGACCGACCACCGTTTTCGTGTTTTATTACAGATAGTGGGATAGGTACATATTATTTTGAATTGAAATAACACTAATAATAAATAAATGTCTGGGTACTTATTTTTATGAATTAATGTCGGACAAAAAATATATATTTTTTCTCAAATATTAATCAGAAAGTGTTTTTTGACATAATAAAGTCTGATAAATAAAAGATAAATGGTTGTACATATGAAATACTATTTTCTCAGTGGCCATAGATAAAAATGTGTAGTTTGCACTTTTTATTTTAAACAAGTAGTACAATTTATGATTTTTATGGTTTCCCACAAAAATTTTCCGTTTTTTTAATTAACATTCTATTTTTGCTACTAAATAATTTAAGAAACCATTTTTTCTCAAAAAACCAAAAATTCCATTGTTTTTTTGGTTAATAAAAAACTTTTCATTCATATCTTATTTTTTATTTAACTTGTTTCTATTTTATGCAATTTGTAATATTTTTGTATCTTGAATTTCCTCATTTTTCTTATTACCTATTTAAATAACTTTGGAAATATGGCAGATACGTCAATACTTCAGGTGTTTTTTATTAACTTTTAATTAATCAACAATTTTAGGTTTTAATAAAAGTCCTAGCTCTCTAGTTAAAAATCAGAATATGTTTTTTAGCACTATTTTCAGGGCTCTGTAAAAATTATAAATATCAACTAAACTCTGACTTTAAATTTATTGTACTAACCCTTACTCTGTGGAAGTCCATCTTACTAAGAATAATAAACAACTATTCGTTTAAACTTAACTTTTACCTTTTATTTTTTGTTTACTTTATTGCTTTTAACTTTTGCTATTTTTTTGGCTATATTTGGAACCTTTCTTTAAATGATCTACATAATATTTCGGATCAAATGATACCTTGGTCGTAATTTTAGGTGAATATTCAAAATATTTATGAAAAATGGTACATGTGAACTAGACTAACAGTTCAAAAAGGATGATATTGTGTCTATTTGTTATATTTGTGCAAAATAAAGTGCAAACTGCAAATTTTTTTGTGTGGCCGCTGAGAAAATAGTGTTGGATATATCCAAGCTTACAGACTTTTTAATATGTCAAAAAAACCCTTTAACTAACTAATATTGTATAATAATATGGATCGAATGGCACCTCGTTCCTAATTTTCGTTGAATATTAAAATATTTTATGAAAAATCGTAGATGTGAACCAGACTAACAGTTCAAAAGCGATATTGTAGTTATTTGTGTAAGAGGATTAAAAATTAGTTGGGGGTCATGAGCGATTTGCAAAGGTATATTTATTTATTCAGTAATCATTTAAAGATTTTTTTTATTTATAACTGATTTATTGAACAAATTAAAACTAAGGTTAAAAGAAATACAAATATTATCCAACGAAACAAATGACTGTATATTTAAAAAGATCCTGAATGCCTGGATTTAATTGACACGTCAAGATGGGCGTGATGGGCTGAAACACCGAGATGACGTACCTGAAATTAGATAGAAAAACAGTCTCGAGTATTTAATTTGCTATATATAGTAAATCTTTTATTTAAACAAAGATAAGTATATTAAAATCCCCAAAAATGATGAAAGTGTTAATAGTTTACTAGGTGTCTAATGCGGTTGGAATTTATGAACAGAAATAATTCGAAATTATATATTATTTTAAATAACTGTAAATGGAAAAATAATTTAGTTTGTTGCATTTCAACTCTCTCTATCCTTATTTATTTATTTATTAAAGAAACGATGAAAAATAGAAGCTACTTATTAAAATAAAAAACTAAGTAGGGAGCGAGCTAATGTCAAAATAGGCACTTAAAAAAATCGATCTAAATAAAGGAATCTCTAAGGCTGTACCTAGTTCGACTTCTCATTTTTTTAACGAACACGGCCACTACTATATGCTCTTAAAAGGATAACCTAGAAAAATTTTGTTTATTTTTGGGACTGTGTAAAGCTTAAAGTTTACTTTTCTAGTACTAGTGCTCGAATAGTTATTTGATTTCTTTTTAAAACTATTACAATTCAAAACCACTGATATTCATTATCTGAAAATATGCTCAAAGAGCATTAGAAAAAACTAAGAACAAAGTATAATCGTTATAAAAGATCGACCATATTTGCTTTGACGACTTCCCTGCATCGATGAGCCAATTTTGTTTACATCCTTTTTGATTTTTAAAACCTTTAGTAAAAAGACGGGTTTTATTGATAAGCAGATTGTAGATAGAACTGTCCTTTTCAACGCTAGTGGAATTCAATAAAAGAGTGCACCGAAAATTGTTTTACACAAAAGAATTCTGCTAAAAGTTTTGAAACAAGTAATCCAGTAGATAACGAATAGATAAAAATAAATAACTGTGCTCCTCTGAATTGTTTTATAAAGTTAAAACTGCTCTAATAAAGTTAGCAGTTATCTGCAACGTTTTTATTTGTTCAAGGGTGGGTCGCCCCACTGCACTTAAGCCACATTCGGCATTGTACATTCTTCTGAAATTGATGATTACGTCGCCAGTAAGCAGCTCTTCCAAGTTGGCATGTGTTAGCCACCGAATACAGAAAATCGTGTTGAGGGAGCACCAGACATTCACAGAGGACGTCTTAGACTGTCTTATCTTCTTCTTTACATCCTTTACATAGTGGGGGGTCAGATAAACCCAAATGTTCATGTTTTCGTAGGTGACAATAACCAGTAAGGATGCCTGTGCCTAGACGCAGGTCTTTCTGATCAAGGCCACTTATTTCTTGGCTGCTCTGCTATTCGGATAGTTCAGAAGTTCCTTTTTCTTCGTCCCATCTACTCTTGAATATATCAAGAGGGCTTTCCTTTACTAGGTCAACCACCGCTGATGCTGGAAAGCTACTACCAGGTCCCAAACCTTTAAGCTAACCAACTAGTTCTTGGCTAGCTCCTAACTAACGAGTCAGCTATGCGGTTGCCTTTTGAGTTTCCTAGACCTTTGATGCAACCTAGAGTAACCACTTTGTTATTGTAGGCTTTGGTCAAGCCTATGTGACAATCTAATACCAGACCTGTTATCCGTGGCCTATTCAGGGCTAATAGTACTTGTGTGCTGTCCGTATGGAGACAGTAGTGTGCTTTGTTTGAGCTACACTGGCATACCAACCTATTGTCCATTTTATATTTTGAGTTTAGGGATCTGGAATGACCTGTCGCTAATGCATTTTGAGCGTTAGCATTAATGATTACTGTGAGGGCATATCTGTGAAATTAATTCTGTATTTACTTGTAGCAGTGGAAGTTTGTTTATAGCATCGCGCCACAAGCTACACTTTGAGGAGTGAGACCAAGGATCTCCTCCATCGCTCTAGTTGGTGTAGTTCTCATGCCTTCTGTTATGTTAAGGCATGCTGTTCTTTGTATATGGTCCAGTTTACGAACAACTATCAGCTGGTTTGTTTTGACTCCCCAGGTAGACTCCACTCCGCAACTATTGCTGACAATACCTAGGTACGACCGATGGTTCTTCCACACTAATTTTTATTGCTCTCTTTGAGAAAATATTATATATCTATCTATTTAATGTCTGGAGAATGCACTTTTCACCAATGGCATTGGTTATTTTGGGAAATATGGTTTTGACAAACGCACCTTCGATATAAATACACCCAAGACACCCAGCGATCTTTCGATGCGGCTGGCCACAAGGTGGAGGGATTTTAGGTGATCACCTTTTCTTTCCAAAGTTTTCATGGTAAACGTTGTGAGACTGATGGGTCGGTATGTTTTTGAATTGAAATGATCACATCTTCCTGGTTTTGGTATAAAGACTACCTTGACTTCTCTCCAACTTTATGGAATGTACTTCAGTGCCAAGGGGGATCTGAGAATTTCCACCAGGTGTAGCATTAACATCTCCACCCCCACTGCCGTAGGGCTGGATAAATGCCTTTAGTTCCTGGTTATTAAAAAGGGAAGTAGCTCAATATGGCCCACTTCAATTTTTCCTTTTCTACAATTTGATTTGCTATTCTCCAGTCATCGTCCGTAGGATTATGTTGTTCCTCACCTTTTCAGATTGCCATATTTTGAAATCTGAAGTCAGGGAAGTGTGTTAACATTAATAGTTCTAGGCTTTCCTTCCGGTTGGAAGTTTTTGTGCCATCCTCTTTGGTTAATGTACCGTTTTTTTTGGTTAGGGATCTTTAGAGAGAGCTTGCTGGAGTCCAGATGCTTATGGAAATTCTTCAATTTCCTCACACTTACCTAACCCGGTACTTTGGCCACTCGATTGATCTTGTCTCTTCCTAAGCATACATCCATGACTCTACCCAATGGCCGTTTAGTTGTTTTTCTTTTTTTCTACCAATACAACGTTGTCAACCTACAAATAATGAATCTTTATGTCTCGGCTAGCTGTACTAGTTCTGTGAGGTACTCGCATTTAAATTTTAATATAGTTACATTAACTTATATAATAAAACATATTATGTCTCTAGATTTCCCCAAAAGTTTGTTCTGGATCCGCTCCTGGAATTTGAAATTCGTTTTGTCTTCAAGAAATTCTTGCCAGCTTTTTTTTGTCTGGTTAAATTAATATACAACGGCGCGACGTCTCCAGTCTACGAAATAATTTTTTGATAAAATCTCTGATCAACAAACAAAAACTTTTAAATGTCATTTAAATTTGATTTTAATCGAAGAAAATTCGTGTACCTACTACAACTATTGTAAATTTGCACATTGGTATGTATAAATTAAAAACAACATGTTTTGATTAAAATTTTAATTGGAATTAATGAATAATAAAAAAAAACAATTTAACTTACAATTTTTCTAGTTTATTTTTGTTTTTACAGAGCTCTGGATTGTAATATAGTATAGAACTTTTTATTTTGTATGTTTTGTTCTCTTCATTAGTCAAATAAGGTATCTTATTCACACAAAAATGATTTTCAAACACAAAACGACATTACCAGTTCCTGGAATATTTTAAATTTTTTGATAATAATAAAATTTGTTGTATTTCTGACAATTTTTTCACAACTAAATAAATCTTTTGGGGATTATAACAAAATATTTTTTTCATCTTAATTATTTGACAACTCTGTTTTTCTGAGGGCTGAATTAACCCACCAAATGATAAATGTAGTAGTCATGAAGGAATTATTATAATTGTGAATGGAAATTTCACAGTTTTCTTTTCTACAATTGTGCAGATACATAAAAGTACCACTCTTGTGCATTCTCGATGATGTTTCAACTCGCTCCTGCCAAAATTTATCAACTTTGTCGTTCATCTGAAGTTATAAGCTAGGTGTATTGAATATTCATTAATTATTTTAGATGAAAAAAGAAACAAAATATCATAAACAGTTGTTAGTTATTAAATATTCTATGCCGTTCATCTGTATCTATGTCCACCTGTCAAAAACAGTATATTCCATGTAGTAGAACGCTATTTTTGTGCTTCGTTTTCATTGCATTCTAAGAATTCAACACAAAAAGATTCTCTTGTACTCCTAGTGACATGATCAACTATTAATGCAATACGCAATTAACTATTTTAAAGCAGTTACATTTAAAAAAGTTTGACAGTTTTAAATAAAAAATTCCAAAGTTTCATTAACCTATGACAATATATTTTTAATGTTTTATTTAGGAAGATTGGTAAAAAAATCCTGGTGTAAGCTGTACTACATAATTGTACTTATTATACAAAATATATTATTTTAATTAACCAAGAGCTATACTTAATTGCAAGTTCTATAGCGTTTTACGCAACATTAAACTTTTCCGAACATACTCTAACAAAAAAACAGATATATAATAAATAACTTTAATTTCTGAAGTTTTATCCAAAAATTAAAATTTACGGCAACCCAACAACTTTACTGCTAAATGGGCCGAAAAAGGACATTAATTCTCTGGAATGACGTAGTAAAAGTTTTCTCTGCGACCAAAATGAATTCAATAAAAGTCAACGACAATCGAAAAATATATACTTTTATTAATAACGATATTAAGTCAGATAGCGTACGCGGTCTGATTTGATTAAAAAGATTAACCGAGTGGCATGTTTAAGTATACATAAGGAAAAATACGACGCTGACTTGTGAAATAGAATTAGAAACAAAATTATGCGGCATTCGAAAATAATGGCAGTGATTTTCTGTGTAATTTTAAATTATTAGTTCATTTCTTTATGGAAAATTCATCTGCAATACGGTGTTGGAACACCGTTACAGGTTCATTTTATCGATTAAATTTATGGGAATTTATGAAAAGGTTATCAGCAGCATTCACTGAACGAAAAATATACGCATATTTGTTAAAAGTTGAATTGGGACAACAAACGAGTACATTATTTTTACTCCGATGAACAGGTTCATTGATTCAATGAATAGTTGTTCATCACTTAATAAATCTGTTCATTAACCAATGATCAATACATTGATCATTGGTTAATACATTCATTGAGCCAACAAACATCATACATGGAAATGAGAACACGTTCGTTACTATATAGTGAATGTTGTTCATTGAGCCAAAGTCCGCTTTATATCGTGTAGATCTTTTACGGCCATTGAATCAATGTACGATATTAATTGTGGCAATGAACATCATACATCAAACAATAAACCTGGTTCATTACTACAGTCAATATTGTTCATTGAACTAATGAACAGTTTACATTGTCGAGATATTCAATAGCCATTGTAACAGAAATATATAGTTTTTTCCTGGTTTTTCTATATCATTGCACAGTTATACTGATTTTAGAGGAAATATATTCAGGATAATCCCTTTTGCCTCTGAAAATGCAGTAGAAAAATCCATGTCGATCTAAAAAAAATATTACCATGAGTATCCAGTTCAAGTTTCATAAAAAATAATTTGAATTAGCACAGTTAATAAAATCAAGTTAATAAAAACCCCATTAGTCGACGTAATATTTACCATGCGAAATCCAGACTGATGGAGTCCTGTATCATTAACTCTCGGTAATCGTTATTGTTTTTTAGTTTGTCATGTTCTTGTCTATAAAAGCCTATCTTTGGGTTTATTAACGTTTATTTTGATTTTACCACAACTATCTACCTAACATTGTTGGAATTGTTAGGAAGTTCTTTAAGACATTTGTCGTGTCTCTTGGATGTCTCCTTTCGATCCTCTGTATTTCTCTTCGATCTTCTTCTGTCTCTTCTATTAAATTCGCTAATACCAAATCCATTTCACTCAATTAATAGAAAAGTACAAAAAACAACAATAAAAGCGAGAACAAAATAAGTAATAACAGCTTAAAATGACAATATTGATATTTAGGATGTTAAAATTACTGGTAGATGTAGATAAAAGTGGAAATGTTTTCATATTCAATAATTCACATTTCTCTACATACGAACTTTCCCGAAGATTTTTTTTTCTGTGCTATTTCTTTTTCATTTATATCTCTATTAAGTTACAAAGTACGTGTTCTGGAACTATTATGCATGAAAAAACAAGCTGATGAAGCGATCGTCCGCGATTATATCTAATAGAACACTTTTTTCAATATTTATTTTAACTAAATTTACTATATACTTAATGAAGTTCAAACCTAGCACCTTAACTTCCTCAAAAAAATTGAGGTTAAATGTCAACTGTCCCAAATGCCCTTTCAAGGTTTTGCAAGCGCATAGTATGCGCTTTCAACCACTTGCAAGCTAAGTGAATTTTCGCTTTCATTCGGTGAACACAGCCATTGTATTGATTTATCGATCATTGATTAATAACAAGTTCATGATAGCATGGTATGCACGGTCTTTGGCACAATGTTTATTTCTGATAAAAGTCGGTTTCATACAAGAAAACATATATTTATTAAGACAATGAAAAACTTACATAAATGCAGTGAATGTTGATATTTTATACATTCTTGTGGCTACCTTTATTTATAAATTTATTCATATATTTAATATTTTGTACTGTGTATGTTAAGAATTATTAAGCTAGCATCATCATCATCAACTAGCCCTTTGCGTCCACATAGGCTTCCCCTTCTTCTGTATAGCTTTCTTTGCCGTACCCAGTTTGTCAGTATTCTCTTTATATCGTCTGTCTCGTCTTTGTTCACTCGAAGTCTCCGCTCCAGAAGCCTCTTTATCCCTCTTCGGTCTGTCATTCGGGCCACGTGTCCAGCCCAGTTCCATTTGAGCCCGGCGATACGTGTAATAACGTCAGTATAATCAGATCTTCGACGCACCTCTTAATTTCTGATAAGATCCCTCAACGACACGCCCAGCATAAATCTCTCCATTTTGCGCTGTGCTATTTGTTCCAAGTCTGTTGGAATGGCTAAAGTAAGCTTTTTCTTTTCTAGCACATTGGTAGTACGTTTTTAAATACCTCTCGGAGTTTTTCAAAAGCTGTCCATGCCAAGTTTACCCTTTGTTCCAGTTCGTACGTTTGATTTCGTGGCTGAGGTATATGTATTTGTTCATCAGCTCTCCCTCTTCATTCCCCATTATAATGTTCTCGCTAGGGATCAGATTCGTCATAAATTTTGTTTTGAAGATACTGATATTTAGTCCAACTTCAGCTCCCACCTGCTAGAGCTCCTGCAACATCTCTGAGTCTCCTAGTCCATTGGCTGTCAATACTATATCGCCGACATAGTATTGGTGACATAGTCTCTGCATCTGTAATTCTTGAAGGGTTTGGTCCCCCACTGCACTTAGGCCACATTTGGCCCATTATGCGTTCTTCTGAGATTGGGCCTATCTATTAGCTCGTCAACCATTCTACCTGTTAGGTGATAACGTCGCTAGTAGGCAGCTCACTCAAGTTTTCATGTGTTAGCCAGTTCTCGCCGAATACAGAAAGTCTTATTAGAGAGAGTGCCGGCCAATCACAAAGGACGTGCTCAACTGTCTCTTCTTGTTCAAATCCTCTGCTTAGTGGTGTATCAGATATACCCAACCTATTCAGAAAGAAGCTAAATAAACTTCAACGGCAAGTATGCATAAACGTATCGAAAGCTATGTTTACTACAACTACTGCTACTATCTACTACTTCCTCTACTTCACATTTGGTTAGAAAGGAAAGCAGGTTATATGTCTGGATGTATGGCAGAGTATAAAGAGATAATAAAAAATCATCCCGTATAGGTAATGAAGATGATTCCAGATGCACTGAAACTTAAATACAAGTACCAAAAGCCATTTGCCATCCTAGACAGATGGAATTAATGAAGGAAAATCAAGGGTTAATCTGAGCCAAAACCTAGAAAAACACATCTACAATTTTCCAATAAAAATTATTTTCGATGGATAGGTGGGGCTGAAATCAAGAGTCGGAGTAACATTTCTTTTGACGTCTAAGCATACTGAAATTGAAGGGAACGAAAAAATGGACCATCTAGCCAGGAAAAGCAGCGAAGGAATACTTATAGGTCCGAAACCATTTTATAACAAATTGTGTAGCCTGAGGACATTATCGAACTGGGTAGATCGGTAAACGTTCTTTCTTGTTCGAACTAAAGAGTTTAATAACTCAAAGGCATTCGTAAGAGATCTTAAGAGCTGCTAATAAAAACAATTGGACTCGCAGAGAGTGCAGAATGCAGATTCTGATAGGCTGATGACAAAAAGGTGAAGCATATTTTGTGCAACTGGCGAGAGCCTATGAGTCCAAGGATTAATAAATTTGGTTTGCATCAGCCCACGAATTTCATTGGAATATTACCAACCCTGATAAGCTTCATTAGAGGTATAGGGTTGATAAGACAACTGTAACCTAGAGGAACCTAACATGTCATATTATTAGTCAAGTCCCGAAGAATAATATTGTACAAAATCATACTGCAGGAAATTAAAAAAATATATTTAATAATTTTTGTTAAAAACTAATAACTAATAAATAAATATTTTTTTAATTATGTTATTAACAATTATCTCTGTGGATCGAATACTATTGCGAAACTTTGATTATTTGCATGGAAAATGTAACTATAAAACGATTTTATATTCAGGATGTATCGTTCAATGAAAGTTGGATAGTCTCAATTTAAGTTTATCGACAAATTCGGATGATGTATGTATCAAGTTTGTTGTTTAGACACCATAATATTGGACCCAACTCCTAAGTGTATTGGAAACCACGGTTTTTCCCATATGTATGGGCGTCCCGCAAATATCCAGTAGCGTGCTTATAACAAATATTTAAAAATATTAACTTTTTTTCAAAAAATAAATACTTGGTCAAAAGGTGAGTTTTTTCTTGGGTGAGATTTGGGAAACTCATGTTCGATGGCTCCTTATCCAGAATCTAACAGTGTTGGTCTCATCCCCGACAAAATCCACCTCAAAGCTCGTTGTTACCCCCGCCGGCGTACCCTCACACACTCTTACATCAATCATTGATTGCACCATAGACCTATTATCAGAGGAGACGCAACGTTGCATTCATAAAACTCTGTTTGTTCTGTCGCAATGATTATAAAAGAGTGTTTATGAGTATAATAAAGAATACCAATCGATTTTCTTTGTTCCAACTTCTTGCTGGCAAAGCTGTATAATTTTTCAGCAGTTATACTTACGCTTGTAATCAACGAAGTGCTATTTGTTAAAAATGTATTTTAAACTTTATTTTTTAAACTCTTTATTAAACGTCTATTCTTAAACTTTTGCGTCTCTTTGTATTTCTTTGTAAATATTTTATTATGGAAGATACAGCCACCCTTTAAAATGCCAATTTCAATATTGAATATTTAAACTACATTTTTAACTTTTAACTGTAGCACCCCGTAACTTTTTTTGTGTGCACTATTGTATATAGGTAAGTGGTGTTCAATCAACATATTTTTAACCCCAGAATCTGTGATATAATTTATGACCACTCTATTCGGGATACCCTGTATAATCAAAATTTGATTTGAGTGGAGAAATTATCGGAATTTTAAAAAGCAAAATAAAACTAAAAAACGGTAACGTTTACACTAGCCAATTTACTTTTTAAGTACAACCAATGTAACATACATTTATAATTGTGAAATATAAATCCTAAATTCCGGTGTAAGCGGTGTGAGCCATGGCCAAAATCTTTTTTACAAAATTTTTACAAATATCAAAATGTTGGTACTTACCCAGAAAAATATATTCACTAATATTTCTAAACCCCATTATTTAAATGGTTGATGTATTGAAATTACAAAACTACCAACAAACAATTTGTACCTACTGCATGTTCATAATGCGAAAAAAATATTGATGTGATACTGTGGTGTGAACACCCCGTATATTTCGTATATTTAATTAAATTGTTTATTAGAAATATCGATGGCCTAGACCACCGTAGTTTGTTTTATAGTATGGCACGTTCAATGTCACATCGTGTCTGTGAGTAAGGTTGAACAAACAAAAGATAGAAATAAATACACAGCAATGCATAGACGACGAGTTCAAGGTATGATATTCATGATCAAGTTCACTATGTTGCTGATACAGCATTAATATAATTTATTTATAGTAATTAAGTGTTGTACTCTAATCCAGTCATAGAAAATAAAGTTTAATGTCTTTAGTGTAAAAGTGTTATTCCATACAACCCCCAATATTAAATATTACAATACACCTTGTCTCAACCTAATTAAACCACCAAAGACAATATGATTTTATACCAGTTGGTTAGCCGATTAGTGTAGAGGGGCTTATTTCAGCATTAATCGTAAGCGTTAGTGGGATATTTTACAAAAATATTTTACCACCGTAGTTTAAAAAATGTTACTATTTCACAGATTTAATTCGCCTGTTAAACGGAGGTGGTTAGAAAAATATTACTGGTAGTAATTTAACTGAGGAAGTAATAAAAATTACTGTACAGTAAGAAAGATTTACTGTGATGGTAATATAGTTATTATGTATTTAACTTCTAACTGTTGCAATAAAAAAATAAAACTGCCACAGCAAAAATTAAGACGGTAAAAATACAGTTCATGGAAAATAATGATAGTAAGTTAGATTTAACACCGCCTGATAATTCAGAAATCGCAAATGATATGTGTGCCAAATTAATAATACCGGAAAAATCGAAAGAGAAATACCAACTCGCATATAATTCATTCATTCAATGGCGTAAAGAGCATAAAACTAATTCACTTTCTGAAAATATTCTGTCGGTGTATTTTGGTATTATCTCCAAGAAATGTAAACCTTTAACATTATGGGCACAGTATGCTATGTTAAGAACAACTGTTAATATTAATAATGATGTAGCTATGAGCTGTTAGTAAATAAAAACCCCCTTCTCTTTATAAATATTTCAGTATGGTCGTACGAAAAGTATAGTGTACGACAAGTATGGAATGTTCATTTTCCACTTGAAGTGATACGTGCAAAATGGGTATCATGCTTGTTGCACAATATACTATTTAAAAACTGACAAATTAAATAAAAAATTAAATGACAGTTCCTGTCTACTTGTTTATAACCCCATATCGTTTCTCATTATTTTGTTACTAGTACAATAATGAGTGTTCATTATTTTGCTAGTAAAAGAATAGCTTATTTCTATTATGCGTGTTGCCGAAAATATATAGATATTATTATACGCTTGAAGAAACAAAAACTTTTTCTTCGGTAGAAAGAACCATAATGACAAAGATTTTAACCCTAATGTAATGTCAAGTTGACAAATACTGACAAGTAAACCAAATATAGTAAATGCAACTTGCGTGCGCAATTTCAGAGCCCTTTTAATTTTGGTACTGTTTATTTTGGCGGATAATATACCGTAGTATAACATTGGATAGTGACATAATTTTGTTCAATTTAAAATGACTAAGAACACCCTGTAACATTCTTACTACTTTTGTAGTGCGAACTTCAAAGTTGGCCACAATTTTTATCGTTTATTTTTACTGTTATCTATTATTACAGCGGATATACCGTGTATATTATATCCGAAGTAAACTCACAAAGGATTAGTTTTGAATTATCAAAAGAGAATTATGTATGGTAGGTCGAGCTAGACGCTTTATTGAATCAGTCAGTAATAGAAGGAAAATGACGAACTTCCTTTGAGTTTCTCGAAGTAATTTAACAATATTTACGGTATATAGGACGAGAAAATAATGTAATAATAGGGTATCACTGGACTCCTTAGAGAAAAGCAGCGGTAAGCGTCCAATGTAATGTTGACAGTTATTGGAAAAACAATAAAATGTATGTTAGATCGGTGTCCGATATTCAAGTCAATTGGAAATGAAGATATGCGAAAAAAGGATTCAGAACAATAATTTATAATTATAGTAGTAACATTTTACAATAATATACAAAAAAAATATTAATAGTAATTTACGTCATAAGTCCGGGAAAAGCATTTTTACAGTCCGAGTCGATGAGGCGACGAAGGAGCCGAGTCCGTAATTTTGAAACGAGTTACTGTACAAGTTTCCCGGTCGTATGTCGTAATGCGTTTTATTTCATACTGCAGACACTAAATCTTACATTAATAAAACAAAAATTGAAAATATGATCATCCATGATGGAAACGCTAGTTTCTAAGGTATTGTATCTGGTATTTGTTTTGTTGACTTTTGTGAAACGAAATGTCAACAGACAAAATGTCGACAAATAGTCAGTGAAATCAATAAAGAAATAATGCTGGCGTATTTGTTTGATCTGGTAAGTTGCATTTAATATTCTTTTGAAGGAATCATTACTGCTGATTTTCTAGTCGAAGAAAATGTCCAGTTCTTCACTCTGGTCAAAGTATTCGATGGTTAAAGCCATGCTACAATTTAATGAAAACGTAGATATATCGAGATTCTCCAAACTTCTAGCGTTCTTTAAAAATCAGTCTGTTGGCTATCAACCTAAACAAGCCAAAACACTGACCAGATAAGAATTGGTAATATTTGTGAAAGAGGCACCAGACCAATAATATCTTTTGGCAGAGGTAATAATTTTAGATGTACATTTCAATATTTACTGATAATTTTGTGTTCTTGTTAGATTGTTGGTTTAATCGCCATCGCTGGTGGTTGTAGCCAGGAAGAGATATATGAAATGTCTTTGGATGACATCCAGAAAACTTCTACACAATTTGTAATCACAATCCCTTTCCAAAAAAGAATCAAAGAAGAGTATTTACGGTCATTGATAAAATGGACGGCATAAGTGTGTTGGAACTGTTCCGAAGATACGTTGCCTTGCGGCCCAAAGGTTTAGGTCACAACAAATTGTTTGTAGGATACTGTAATGGCAAGTGCATTTCCCAGCGCGTTGGAATTCACACAGTCGGTAGAGTTCCCAAGAAAATAGTAGAATTTCTAGGATTAGCAAATCCCGAGTTGTACACCGACCATAGTTTTCGCCGCACATCGGCGACTTTACTAGCAAATGCGGGAGCGGAACTTTCCTTTCTCAAAAGACATGGAGGATGGAAGAGTATATTGAGGATTCATTGGAAAGAAAGAACAAAGTGGCTAAAATAATCCAGGAAGGAGAATGTTTTGTGCAAGTCTTAACTGAGAAATCTAAAGAAATTATTAGTGCAAGTGCTTGCTCGAGTTCCACTCTCCACGATGGTTTAAGGAAAGTTGAAATAACTGGGAATACAGATTGCACAATTCATATTACTTTTAGTGTTTAGATTGTCTGTAATTACATGTTTATTAATTTTGTATTGTTTTCACAATAAATTGTTTGATTCTTGCCTCATTTCATTAGAGTCCGGTAAAAATTTTACCGGACTCGATACCGTAAAGTCTCATTTACAGGACTCAATTCGTTGACTTAAACATGGCTGTTACCATGCAGTATGAAATAAAAGAAATAACAAAAAATTATTACCAAAATTTTATCGAAGCAAAGGTCAATAAATATCTGACAAAAGGTATCACTATGATATTGTCTGTACCGTTTGTTGCAACTTAAGAAGGATGATCACTCTTACCCTGTATAATTACTTTTATCTTTTACAAAGAATAAAATGTGACGTTCACAGATAACATCTTTATCGAGCAATGTTTTTTTTTGCTGTCTTTAAGAAGATTTATTGCTCCTAGAGGCCGACCAATTACAATTTATAGTCCGTCACAACTCCAGGACGGGTATTCTCGTAAAACGATACGTTTTTGGTACGCTAAGAGAAATGGCTAGCGTTCAGCTCGCTGACCGACTCGTTGACCAAGAGTTTTACGTATTCTGTTAGCCAAACGAATTGCCATGCGAAACGACTAAATCGATTCCGCTGAGCACATTTTGGCATCGCTGTATTCTACAATGTTCCGAACCTATTACTTGACTAATTTGACATTTGTAGTAGTGATTTAACCTCACATCTCTTGTTATCATTATTATTTACGTTATTTACAAATGGCTAAAAAGTGTATATCACCAAATAAAAAAAAAACTTTACTTGAATTCCTTGAGGAACACCCGGAATTGGTAACTCATAAACAAACGAACCAATGTCTTTTTGTCTGATCAATTATTGTACAACAACCTAAATATTTAATTATAATGTTTAAATGATAAAAAGAACCTACCTTGACTCTATTGTTAATAGCGTCCACTCTATCTCTTAGAGGGAGAAAATAATAATAATAATAATACTACATTATTTAAATACTATAACATTTTAACAATTACATATAAAACTACCAATAAATAAAGTTTGTACACCGATAAGTGTAACACACTTTTTCGATTAAAATATATAATATTATTTATAAAAATATCCTAAAATAACAAATACACCAGAATAAAATAGACAAAAATGCAACATAGACTTAATGTAACAATAGATAAATTTTTTTAAAATACTTTTAATTTAGTTTAAAAATAATTATTAATATTAAGTGTTCTGTCTGCATGGAAAAGAAAATTCCTTAACTCTGCCTTGAAAACGTGGAGACTACTTATAGACTTAATATCATCTGAAAGGGTATTGTATAACTTAGGTGCCATGTAAGTATACGATTTCTGTGTAGTAGTTTTGTACATAAGTGGGAGAATAAAATCTTGTCTATGACGGGTATTACATTGATGATTTGGAAGTTGATAAATTTTTTTATTACAGTGGTATCTAATAGATGCACATAAATAAAACAACTGTCTTATATCTAAAATTTTAAGTTCTGAATATAAACTGTCAGAAGCATATAATGAACTCTTTGAGTGTATTAATTTTAAAAATCTTCTTTGCATAATTTCTAAGGAATAAATATGAGTTTTAAAAGCTGCTCCCCATACTAGAATTCCATATCGAAGATGAGTTTCTACTAGAATCTCGTCTAGGTTTTCTACATCTTGCTTTTGAAGTCTATAGAGCTTTATAAAATTTTGGTCTGAAAACTGAAATGGATCCTCTGGAAAAAATCGCTGCCTATCAACCTCATCTTCCTCATCTAGAGTATTCCCTCCTATGTATGGAAGAGCCATATATACTTATTAAAATTGTAATAAAATAACAAAAACCACTCAATTCTACTAGAATAAAGTAAAATACAAAGCACTAAAATACACCTAAAATGACCACAAATTCACTTTAATAATGAAAGGAAAGTCATTATATGTGGTCTGTGTGTCAAAATTTTAACGTCGAAAAGCAAAACAGCTACCAAATGGTAGGTGTTTTGAAAACGGTCACCGTATGCCGTACGCATTTGGACTACGCTAACCGTTTAACAAACCTGAATACCATTTTTGCCAGTTTGAACACGTGGTATGCGAATTTTACGTCACAATGCGCTCAGCGAGTACGAAACGCTGACCGTTTTCAGTTACGAGAATACCCGCCCAGGTTCTAAGGCGAGACAATTGATTGAAAGTTATCCTGCTTCTAAAGGTAACTATCACAAAGCACTGAGTTGTTTTATACTACTAAGTGCTTTATTTTTAAATTGGAGTCTGATTATATCAACATTTTCAATTAAACTATGAAATTCAGCCACTGGTAGTTAGCTTACATTTAAGGTTTTTGTCTTGTGCAGTTTATTATATTTTGTCGAGTTTTTAACATTATAGTGCCATATAAACACATTATTCTCGTTAAAAAATTGTTTGAGTTATATTAAAAGAAGTTTTATTTTGTTCTAAGGTGAGAAAAAATTTAAATAATATTACTTATCCTCAAAAACACACTTTTTCATATAAAACAAGATAAAACTTCTTTATATATGACTCAAAATATTCCTTAACTATAATAATATGCTATTAAGCACTATAATAACTTATTAACAAGAAAATACATAATATTCAAATCTTCAATGCAAATTAACTATTGTAAGGCAAAAGTTTGTTTGGATAAAATGCAAGCAATGGCGACAGTGACGTTTCTAATAATGTGGCGTATTATCATCCCATGTCCAGACACAGCAACCGACATGGTTACTCGAGAGGTTTTTCTGTTATGGCAAAAGGATGTTCCAACCCAAGGAATCAATTTGTTTTTCAGTAAATTTCTCTTTTACGTTTATCTGAAAAATTTAGTAGTTGTCTCATTTGAATTCCGTATGAAACATTCGACGTGTATATGTTTCACTTATATTCAGTCTATGTGCTGTTCGTATAAGACTTCTTTGAGGAGATTGGATGATTTGTTTAAACACGCTCCTTGAAGTACTTTACATTGAAAAAATACACTACCAGTGCGAGGAATTTCTCAACAACCGATAGCATTACAGCTTTACTGGGGGGCACCTTGTTAAAATTTTGTTGCTACCTTTCTGATACTTCTTTTTGGACATGAATCATTATTCCGTCCAATTCCGTATAAGCAGATAAAGATCATATAATAATACTTATAAACGGTGTAGGACAGACACTTCCTTAAAGTAAAATTATGTCGATTTTGAGAGATTGGATCAAACTAAACTAATTATTTGAATAACCTTAATATTGTCCACCAGATGTCAGTAGATTTTTCCGTTTTTGATGAATTTATTTTATTAAACAATTATTACAAAGCTTTAATATTTTTATTGTCCCATATTTTACAAAAATATAATATATAGTATAAAAAGACTAAAAAATAATTTTAATAAGTAGGTAAAAGCAATAGTTATTTTTCTAATTTCATGCAAAATATGATTATGAATATGAATATGAATATGAATATGAATATGAATATGAATATGAATATGAATATGAATATGAATATGAATATGAATATGAATATGAATATGAATATGAATATGAATATGAATATGAATATGAATATGAATATGAATATGAATATGAATATGAATATGAATATGAATATGAATATGAATATGAATATGAATATGAATATGAATATGAATATGAATATGAATATGAATATGATTCAGAACAATAAACAACTAAAAGGTTGAATTTACTTTCACTATTTATTCGTTTAATACTTTAAATATAGCCATTTCTCTATCGAAATAGCATTTAAAGTATTAAACGAATAAATAGTGAAAGTTAATTCAACCTTTTAGTTGTTTATTGTTCTGAATAAGATGAACTTTCACATAGTAAGGGTTAGTACAATAAAAATATGAATATGAATAAAAAAATACCAAATACCAAGTAACGTATTGCTTGATAGGAATATTCTCGTGTTCAGTAGTACAAGATAGTTTGCTCATACTCATCAATAGTTCACCCTGAGAGTAACAAGAAATTTGGCTAGTACTTGTCTACAGTTGCATTCCAGAGTTAGAATTAGATTGGTCCGTATTACCTTCTTTCTGTAAATTGTATACAGAAGATATTTCGCCTGTTTCAAAAAATTTAATTTTGTTAATCACAAGCTCATATTAACAACAGTAGTGGGGAAGCCTGAAAATAAACTTTGGGTAGACATACACTGAATCACTGTTAAGATTCCATAATAGTCTACCTCCTAAATAAAAATATTATTTTTATTGTACAAGTTTTAAAGAATTTACAAAAACGGCAAAATAAATAATAATTTAATGAACCAAACATAATATATTGCCGGCTATGTGTCTTACAGAGTGACTTTCGTTCGATCCCAAAATCTGCATCGGCCCGGCTGGCATAGCGCAAATAGCGCAAAGGAAGAGTGGGTCGCATAGACATATTTTAAAATGTCTTTTTTAGGTTTTCGCCAAATTAATCAATTGTTTATTATTTTATGTCTTCAGAAAATCGTTCTACAAAATGTTTGCTGCATAACTATAGAGTTCTTATATTTTGCAGTAAGAGGGTTTTGTTCCCAGTTAACTCGATCCATTTCAAAAATTTCAATATATTTTTTGTAGACAATGGATAAAATATTTGGTTATTGTATAATAATTTTCAGTCTCTATTTATTTAATAACGGGCAAAGCAACAGTAACAACATCTTCTAAAAAAATACAAATATAAACAAAGTCGACAAAAAAATCCGGATTATTGCCTTAGACAAGGAAAGACATTCTATTTATAAATCAACAAAATATTTAATTAAATATTTAATTTAAAATAAAATAAATAAGACATATCTTATTTGTTCCAGGGTCCACAATGCAGTTATTCATGTTATAGTTTTTTTTTCAAAATATTAAAAATTTTCACTTGGTGACTCCAGGGCCATAAATGCACGCCTATTTAAAAAAATAGAAATTTCAAGGTTAATCTGAAATCCATCATAAAATTATGAATGAGATTTACAAATTAGGCCCTGAAATCTTCTTTAACCATAGATTACACAACACTGAGGGCCGGTTTATCAATTACAATTTATCTGACAGATGGTGCCTACCTGCCAGTTAACTTGGAAAGGTGGGTTTATGGACATCAGGCTAAATTTTATCCAGCAGTTGAACTGTTTAATAGCTATTTATTAGTTTTAACTGGCGGATAAGTCAGATAACTATTAGATAGCCCATAATCTATTTTCTGTACTTAGAGAAGTCTTTGTATTTATTTATCTGATATTTATGCAGAGGTGTATTACAACCACAAAGAGAGAAAGATGAAAAAGAATATTAATAATATAAAAAGAAGGAGTAACTTTACTCCTGAAGATACAAATATAGTGATCAAATTCGCGAATAAACAGAAAATTTTTTTGAAAAAAAAAGGTGGTGCAACTTGGAAATCCAAAGATGCTTGGAAGCAAATCGAAAAAAGTTTTAACAGTTAAAGTAGTGGAAATATATTTAATAACCGATGAGTTCTAAATTGGAGTTAATCTTCAATCATCTTCAATATTGACAATAGAATTTATTACTAAATCCTGAATCTTGCTTTAAAATCATGGTCGTTCCATTTCTCAAAATTGTCCATTCTTTTCCCTTTTGTATAACGCTTCCGTTCGTACTGAATAACTTCCATAATATCTATATCCTCATCCCTATCCAATACGTAGTCCTCCAAAAAATCATATTATTTAAAAACTCAAAAAAGCCAAAAGCAAGAACAGTAAAATGGTTAAATCTAAATCACAGATTAAAAATGATGGAATGTCCCTGTTTATGTACAGGATTCCCATTGGTCGCTGAGAACCATGTAAAAAGAGACAAGCAATCAAATCCAATACATATATTCATCATTATGCCAACATTCCTTGCTGTCAGTTAAATAACTAGAGGATAAAAATTAGAAGAAGAATGACACTTGACCTTTATCTGCAGGTTACTATTATATGACGGATACTTAACTAGCGGATAAAATCTACAATTGATAAAGCGGCCCTGAATGACATATTTCAAAATCTATACATTTTCATACATTTTTATTGGTCTAAAATGGAAAAACTCATGTTCGAACGCGTCCTTCTCAGGACCCGAACAGTTATGAATTCATTACCGCTAGGTAATGCCTGCCAACCAAAACCACCTGTTGTCCCCGTCTCGGAATCATTACCCTAGCATACTTCTGCCACTCAGAAACATTTTCTTCTCCTAACTATACCCTCCACTACCTTACTCACCTCCATACATTCCCCCTCCCCTCACAACATTATCTCCACCATATTTTCCCAATATACCGCTTCTCCGAGTCTCCTCCAAGTTCTTCAGCACTTCCTCATTCCTCCAGCATCTAAACGCGTATTCTACATCATCCTCCACTTCGCACCATTCACATACTCCAGTCTCTCTTTTCCCAGAAGATATCCTACTCTTGACCCATGCCCAGTCAGCACTGGTGTCAAGAAGTAGTTCATTTCGCCGAATTTCTTAGTCAGCCATTCTCTCCTACTTCTAATTACCCCTTTTAGCGCACCTTCATACTCCTTCCACCTTACTTCAATTTCCTCCTTCATCCAATCCATAACTTCCTCTCTTATCGCGCCCTTCCACTGTAGTCTCCTGGCTTTAGCCATCACATCCAATGGGTAGGATCTTGCCAGCACCGTTGCTGCTAACCCTCTCACTGTCCTGTACCCTTGCACCACCTTCAGCAAGATTTCTCTCTGAACCCTCAGTAGTGGTTTAATCCTTGCATGTACTCCCGCTCTTTCACCCCACACTTCTGCCCCGTACAGCATACTCTGCTCAATCGTTGTACCAATAACTCTTCTCTTCTATTCTCCCGGTCCTTTCACATTACACATCAATCTCCTTAGCCATGCCGCCCCAATTTTTGCCTTGTGCGCTGCCTTCGACATGTGGTTTTTCAACGAAAGCTGCAATCCAACCACACACATAGGTATTTCACCAATTCCTCCATTTGATTTTTGTTCCTTTCACCATCACCTCCAACTCCCTCGCCTTCCTGCGTCCCTTCACCAGTAATCCCACTGTCTTCTCTTTGGCCTCTTTCAATCCGCATTTCTCTATCTTTTCCACAATCTTTTTATACATTTTCTCCGCCTTTCTTTATATCTCTGCCTCTCCTTTTACCGTACATATCAGGCACACGTCATCCGCATAAACCACAATCTTGCATCCATCTGCACATATAGTTTTTACAAAGTAACTATGGTCAACTGTTGCAAAACGTACTGATCTTGTTTTTCCTTTCCTTTTTCTCGCTATTACTACTAGAATTGTAAGATGAGCAGGTTCCAAGTAATATTGGTGTTTTTGGTGAAATTATAGGTAATATTAAATGGAATTTAGTGAAAGAAATGGTTCGTCATTGTCAAGTGTATAAAAAACCGTTTTCAATCATTTCATCCAGTTGCGTAGCGATGACGATTTCAATATCAAAATAAACAGGTATGGTAACTATTCCGTTAGTTGGCAATCTCGAATTGTTTCAAATCTTCTGATTGTTCCTAAGTATTTTGAGTCGTAAAACACGAACAACCAACGGAAAAATTACAAAAATTACCGAAACATTTTCTAGCGGACTCCTTTATTTCCCATATAACAAACCAACCATAATAAACACAGCTGTTGTTTTGCAGACTTCGACGTCATTCGAGTAGCCATGACAGTTTGACGCATTTTAATGAATAAATGTCATAATGTAAAATAAAATAAGATAAAGATTGTTTTTCAGACAGTTATATTTCTACTAAATTAGACCATAAAGCAAATTATAAACAAGATTTAAAAAAAATGTCAACTATCCTATTATAATTTACTTCATAACTATTATTCCGTAAATTTTTTTTTGACGAGTTCTTGTTTTCATGTTGGAGATATGAACTTTCCTTAACTAATTTTCTATTTTGCCTCAATAATCTTTTTACTCTCCCATAAGTATAGTAAGATTTTTAAAATTTTCATGTTATTTAACTTTAAGAATTTAGCTTGTCTTCTATCTTTCCAACTTCACTGCCAACGCAGAAAAGAAAATTCTATTTATCCAGCGTGAAAAGTACGATAAGGGGATTTATATATTTTTATTATCATCCCCTTATCAACCCTTTATCAAAAAATAGCAAATCTACCGTTATGTTGAAAACCATTTTGACAATAAATGAATTATCTGATTCTATATACCATTCGTATATTCGGAAAATTAAAGATTACTTGCAGATAGACTTCGACGTTGTCGCAAATATGTTTCCTTCTTATCTTTTACATCCAATCTCTTAATGAAACGCGGAAAATTGCGATGAAGGATCCAAAGAGATAAGGCTAAAATGTATGAACCGATAAAACCAAATCAATTCGCTCAAATAATGAGCTAGAGAAGTATTCGGATCTTTAAAATTGATAGAGCACGATGACTCTATCTCGAATTTTTAAGATATTGAATAAAATTATAATAATACAGAGATGGCTTTATAAAAAAGAATACATTGTATCGACAAATAATAACAATAACATCTGACTAACAGAAGTCACAAGAAATAAATTGATAACTTTGTATTCTATAGTTTTGGCATAATCCAAATAATTAACTAATGCTGAATAATTAAAGTCCACTCCTAAACCAAAAACAAAGAATAATTTTATTATAATGTGAAAAATTATGTCAGTCACTAAATAATTTTAAAAAAATGTGATACGATATGTAACATTTACACTGATTACATTTTTTACCTCTCAAAAGAGGCTTTCGTCCAAAAAAAACGCTTGATATTTAATGTTATGTCTCTTGATTATTAATGTTTTAATAAATTAGACCATTGGTAGGCAACATAAAATACACGAATATTGGATTTAAATCTTCTGTCATTGTTGAATCTTGACTTTTTATAATTAAAAGTATAGTCTCACAGCGAAAATATATTTAGTAAAAAGATATCGATTACATAATTATTAAATAAAGTTGTTTTTGTACAGAATGGTTCAAATAATAATCTCAAATACCTTTCGTCGTCTAAAATTACTACTACTATTATTAATCGAACAAACTGAATAAGATAAAATCACATTTCAGTTTGTTTTCGTATTTTTGCCGAGTAAAAAAATTTTCGTCTAAACCAAAAATTTATAGTAGGGGAGCCCAAGCGGGGATTTCTGGAGTTACTGAAGCGTTGCAGATTAAACATACAGGGGGATACCTTGTACTCGGTTAATTACTTCCACCATATATAAGCCCTATATATGGCCGCCCTTTTAGGATCAAGGATCAGATTTGTAAAAAAAGTGGCCTGAAATTCTCGAGCGCGTCAAATTAAGGTAGGGAGAGTTAGTTACATCCTAAAACGTGTATATTCCACTAATCTGACAATTTCTGAGTGACCTAAAGGAGGAGAATGTCAAGATAACGTTTTTTTTGCAACTTTGTTGCCCTCCTCCTTCAGTAGAAAAATAAACAACGAAAGGTTTAATCAAAACTTCCACTTTTATTTAAAAAATTAACTCTTTTAAATTCAATGACAGCTGCTTCGATAAACTATCATCAGAGAAATCCTGTTAAGGTTTTCTCTGCTATCATCGTGTAAGTCGCATATTGAAGTTAGATTTTGTTTTTATGAAGCTATCTCAGGTAGATTAACTAGGTAGACTAGACCAAGTATGTAACAAGACATAACAATATTAAAGCCTAGATGCTAGTATATTTATATATTATATTTTGTTATTATAGTAAAGAACTATATCATGCTGATCTTTACAATAACTTAATGTATTTGTGCTACATTTACGTCTTATTTACATAAGTCCACTCATTTAATTGTAAAAATATAAATATCACATTAAAAGAAGGAAGAACAATGTAGTTAAGGTATAACTAATAGTTTTAGATAAAGTTAGTACATTTTTTAGATAATTATTTGAACCAAAAAATTTACATTTCAATAAATTGTATTACCCACATTCCCTATTATTAAAAAAATATAAATATATAGAAAATTAGATTAAATTAAAATAGTAATGATAATATTTCTGTTATTTTTAAAAAATATAAAAATAAAATTAATTTAACTTATAAAACTAATATCAGAGGAGACGCAACGTTCCATTCATAAAACTCTGTTTTGTCGCAATGATTACAAGAGAGTGTCTATGAGTATGACAAAGAATATCAATCGATTCTCTTTATTCCATCCTAGTGGTGGCAACGCTGTATTAATATTAAGGAGCTATGCTTATAAGCAGTGGCGTGTCATTAATTAAAAATGGGAATAGCTCTGTCGGGTAATATTTAGTTATTTTTATGGGAATATATTTATGAATAGATTATACTCAGTTTTTCACATAAATGATATCGTTAATATTAATTGTACAAATAAAATGCAATGTATTTAAAATTTTAATTTTTAAACTCTTTGTTAATAGGTATTTAATAACCAAAAGGAAAAAAAATTAAATATTATATTCAGGGTTTCGTAACTCATTGATTTCTCGATTGGATTACATTTGATCCTATTTGAGGGGATGTATAGGATAGTTGAGGGATATGCAGGGTGTTTCATAAAATATCAAGTAGTCTTGAACAAAACTTTATTAAGGTTAGACTTAACCATAATTAAATTTTTCACCAATAAGGTAAAAATGAGCAAATTCAATGGTATTATTATAATTTAGTACCATAATAAGTCGAGTTAAATAATGGACGTATTTAGGTTTTTAGGTTGTGCAAAATTTGTTGTTATCACTCAGAAACAATTAAAAAACTACAAGTATACAAGTTACGTTCAGGATAATAGAAACTTGTTTTTCAAAAACAAATATTGCAAAGTATTAAATTAATTAAACATGCCGTCTAAACATAAATTCTACTGCGCAATTATAAAAATATTATTGTAGAAATGGCAACAATAAAAATAAATATTTATTATTGTTAAATAGAGATTCGTTACGCCATTGAAATTATTATTTTTTATAAAGTTCGTGTACATTCGCAATATTGCGACATTTATTGATACATGAACTTGCATGACTGGCAAATTATTGCAGCAAATTGTTTCGAGAGAAAATGTCGGGTATTTTTGCAAAAAATATGTCTTGTATGTTTACACTGATATTATAACAAAGAAAAAAAAAGAGAATTTGAGCAAGAGAAATGGATTTTATGAAGGTGTAATCTCGGAATTCACAATACACTGTTGTCGGAATTAAGAATAAAAGACCCTTCATAACTTTTTGCGAATGTAAAAGACTGATTTTGACTACCTATCTTATTTGGACCAAGCATATAATCTCATAATCTCACTCCCATCGTCAGCTCCATCACCGCTTTTCTTTTTTTAACTCTTCTTATTTCTTGGTGAAACTGTGTTCTCAGAATGTGTAATTTCCTAGAAATTTCACTTTCTACTGTTTCAATTTTCTCAGCTAATGCTTTTAACACATTTTGTTTTTTAATCCCATTTCTATAATTTGTACTTTTGATATCCCATAATATTGGGTATAACTCTGTAATTAAAGAAAATGTATCTTCCTTTGACCAGATCTTTTTTGGTGTCATTTTTACAATATAATATTCACAGTTCTCGCGAAAACTTTTCAACACGCTGGGAATAATATATTTATGTCTCTCTCAGAACGCACTAACAAGATGTTTATATTAACTAAGTTTTTACTTGCTGAAATCACCGATCGAAATCAAAGTTGATCTCATTCTCGCAATAAATATCGCAATATTATTGCTAATGTACACCAACCTTTAGTCTTGTAAGCAAGCATCCCTAAATGAAACCAAACAGGGGCTAAAATAGTCCGGTCTTTTATACACTTGACAACGACGAACCATTCCTTTTACTAAATTTCACTTAATATTACCCGTAATTTCGTCAAAAACCAATATAACTTCAAATTTTCGTTGCAATTGCTTCGACAAAAATGCTGTGTCATGTTTCGTAGTATAACCGCTTCTGAACGTGGTATCATTCAGACCAGCCGTCCGGCGTTGTGGTTTATTAACCAACTTATTTTTATGATCTAACCGAATTAAATAGTTCAATGGTTAAACAATCCATAACATGAGTTGTAAAATTTAGGTGGTTAGGTTAGGTTAGGTTAGGTTTAAGAAAGGTTACGTAATTAATTTTATATCAAATACAACTCCTGAACTAATAAAATATAAACTTCAAACGAACACACCTTGTGCTAAAATGTTTTAGATGTTGGCAAAATTGCGTTCTGTTGCCGCGTTCAAAAATGGTGTAGTATTGTAGTCAAATAAAAAGAAGAATATAAGAGAAACTTCGTTTGACATTTATTAGGTTTTAATACTATTTTAAATGCTTGGCAACATAGTCCCGTTCTGACAGCTGTGACGTGCAATTATATTTATACTGGACAAGCCATACTTATGACCTTCTAACGTTGGAAAGAGAAACACCACACGCATACGACAAAGTAACAGTAGCCATTTTTTACTCCGATACAATTCGCGAGGCTTGTAGGTATGACGTCAGGGAAAAGGTTCAATTTTTTCTACTTTCGGTCTATATGCTCTTAATTGTTTATTAGATGACCTAACCTAACCTAACCTAACCTAACCTTTTTTTTTTTTTTTTTTTTTTTTTTTTTTTTTTCGTGCAGGGGAAATGCAGATACGCACCACATGGTTCTTCCCTTCCATGACAGTGTTGGACTCCAGGCGATGCCCGCATACCAACTAAAACCCCTGCGATTGCTCTCTCCGGTACTGGAATGACCAAATTTGGTATCTCATCAGCCCGGCGGCATGTCTTTTTTACCTACTATTCTACCCGTTATTACTTTCTCCCTCAGAGTTGTAAAGTTGTTATCTGAAAAGAAAAGCGAATTTTCCACTGTTGTCTTCCACATTGCCTTTCGCTGTTAACTATAACTCCCTTTGGCCTCGCCGACTCTGCTCCTCCCTTTCCTCTTCTTCTTTTTTTCTCACGATAGTCCGTAGCATGTGCTGGACTACTACCCATGTGTCTCTATCCTTACACATTGCCCCGACTATTGTTTCAGGGCACAGCTCATACCCAAGCCTTCGGTATGCGCTAGACCTATCCGCCGTCCATCTTACACATTGAAATATTGTGTGCTCTACTGTGTCCTCCAGCCCACAATACAAACATCGTTGTCTTTCCCGATTTTGTGAGTGTACCTTTTGAAGCTACCGTAACCTGTCAGAGCCTGGCTAATCCAGTAGTCGAGCTGCCTGTACTTGCAGCTGTACCACTCCTTTACATCCTTGATTAGCCGTTTTGTCCACCCTGCCTTACCCGTTTCCTGAATCCATCGCTCCTGCCATACCCTTAGGCTTTCCTCTCGCGCACTCTTCCTTGCCTCTTCGACCCCCTGACCTTCTACAGCGGCCTCAAAGACCCTTTTCCTTTCAAGCACTAACAAGTCGATCGGGACCACCCCAGTGATAACCTGAAGGGCCTCGCTAGACGTCGTTCTATACGCTGACGCAACCCTCAGGAGCCCTTGTCTTTGGGCACTCACTAATTTCGCCCTATATTTATTTATCATCAACACCGGGTGCCATACTGGCGCCCCATACAACAGTATGGAGTGTAACACCTCATTGATGACTTTTCTTTTTTCCTCACTCGGCCCTCCGACATTGGGCATCAGTCTCGCCAACTGACTTGCCCTGTCTACTGCTCGTGCACATGCGTATTCGACATGTTTGGTGAACACACATCTCTTATCAAAATGCACTCCCAAGTATTTGACTACGTCCTTGGGGTGCACCTCTATACCTCCAAAGCCGAACACAATGTTCGCTCTGTCTCGGCTTCCCTTCACAATGACAGCTTCTGTTTTATGAGGAGCCAGCGAAAGCTTGAGCTTCCTCATAACCAGATCTATCCTCCTCATGCAATCGTTTACGTTGATCATGAGATCCATTTTATCGCTAGCACTAACCACCAGCGCCAGATCATCAGCGTAAGCGAAGGCTTTGGCCCCTTCCGGCAGTCTTTCCCTCAAAACCTTTTCGTACAGGACGTTCCACAGTGTCGGACCCAGAACCGACCCCTGTGGAACCCCTGCACCCATCCCTGACTTTCCCTTTTTCCCCCAAGTTAGCCGCCTGTCACAAAAATAATCGACCACAATGTCAAACAGATACCCAGATATACCCCACTGCTCCAGCTGTGAAACGATTGCCCCCCAGTCATCGCAGCCAAATGCATTCTGTACATCCAGAAGTACCAGTGCACACCACTGCTCAGTACACGTCTCTATGGCGTGCTTAACCGCCGCCATGGCATGGACGGTTGATCTTCCTTTCCTGAAGCCGTACTGGCACTCAGAAAACCCATTATTCTCCTCTACTTCTTTAATTAGCCTATTTTTAATGAGACCTTCATAAAGTTTACCTAGGCTCGCTATTATGCATAGCGGCCTATATGCCGTTGACCCCTTTTTTGGGATCAACACTACCATGGCGGTTTTCCACTCGTGTGGAAACCTTCTGTGTTCTAGTAGCTTATTCAGCATATTCCGCATCACCTCAGGATCGCAAATGTAATCTTGATTGCCTCGGCCGGTATACCGTCGGGTCTCGGCGCCTTTCTTCATTGACTCTATTGCTAGATCTACTTCGTCCTTGGTAAACCCTTGGTCACCCTCGCCCTCCCAATGGGTTCACATTCACCAGTCTTAATCAGGATTTTTATGATTTTTCCCTGTTCCTCTTCGCTGACATCGTATGGGGTTTGGAAGCTTTCTGGCTACTATCTTATACCCATACGTCCCTTTCTACGTTCTGCACCAGTCTTTGCTAGCATTCTCTTTTCGAGTCCCTTATTTGTTTAGCAAGGGCCCTCCTGTTTTCCCTATAGGATTGTTCGTAATTCTCTGTGGCATCAGAAATGTTTCTCCTTCTTGCCCGGACGAGCCTTCGCCTTGCAGCAATACATAACTTTCTAGCCTCCTCAATACTGTCTTTCCACCAGAATGGGGTAGGCTTTCTGTCCTTCTTCCAAGTGGTTGCGTTTTTAAACGCACCTTTTACGTTTTCCACGTATCTTGCGTGGTCTGTCCATCCGTCGGGCGATGTTGTTGCAATCCTCAACTGCATTTCCGTCTCAAAGGCCAACCAGTCGATGTTTCTGGTGCAGAACTCTTTTCTGTTACCACCGGGCTTTGCCCCTGACCGTATCTCGAAATAGATGTACCTGTGAAAAGACAGACTTTCGTCTGTCAGTATATTCCATCCAAAGACCCTGCGTGCCAAGCTCTGTGTGGCGAACGTCACGTCGATGAACGACTCACTACCCCCCCTGACGAAGGTAGGAGTGAGCCCATCGTTTATGACCACTAAGTTCTGAGAAACCAGCCATTCCGCCCACACACGGCCTCTATCATCAGATAGAGGCCGTGACAGAGGAACTCCAGGCGGGAGACTTTGCATTTATGTCTCCCATTACCAACGCACTAGCGCCAGCCTTTACCTCGCCTGTGACCTCCGTCACCTTAGCCTCGTACTCATCCCTCCCGATATTAGGGGAGATGTAGCACGCCACCATCTGAAAATCCCTGAAGCGCACCACCAGAAAACCTTCGAAAGCCTCTGACGAAACAACCTCCAGCCCCCTGTTGATGAGCATTACCGCCACATCTCCCCTTTTATCCCTGATCCATCTCTCATTTTTTATCACCGTTGGATTAGGCTCACTTACAACCAACACGTCCCATTCCCTTCTTCTCGCCGTCGCGACCGCCAAGTCCATCGCGGCGCGACCCCTTCCCACATTGCTTTGCAGTATTTTCAGCATATTCACCATGGGCCTTATAGGACACGCTACCCAGCCGAGCTTGACACTACCCCTAGCCACCAACATCTCTCCCACCTTTTTATCCACTGTTATAGTGACATTACTGTTGCCACTTCTGTTTGACCTTTTAACCATCCTTCTAATTCCCTCCTTCGAGCACTCCGGATACTCAGCCTCAAGCTTCTCCTGGATCTCCCGCTCAGTCATGTCCGCGTCCACATTAGCAATGTGCACATCCATCTCGTCCCTTCTAACCTCCACCTTAAGATCCGGCTCCTTTGATTCTATCCCCTCAATAAGCCTTTCTGTGGACTCCCTACCCTTAGGCACCTCCACGGCTAAATCTCCCTTTGCAGTCCTTCTCACGTGCTTAACCTCGACGTTAAGCTCGTTCACATCCACCGTCCTCTTTACAGAACCCAGAAGTTCCGCGTAGGTTTTTCCTTTTCCCCTGATGATCACCTCCTCCACGTTGTCCTTTTTCCTCTCCATCGTCTGACCTCTATCTCCCCCTTTCTTTTCCTTTTTTTCCCGCATCAAACCTATTTTACACGTCGTAGATCTAAAGGAGTACTCTATGCATTTCCTGAGTACCCCCTTAGGCGCACCCTCAACTTCCCCACATAGTACCTCCTGAGCACCCTGCTCCACCATTAAAGTCTTTAGCTTTTCGGCTATTTTGAACAAGCTGCGTGTCGTATTTTCCTCACCCTTTCCGTTCTCCCATGTCCCAACATAAGTAGTACACACCCTCTTCCCTCTACTATCCTTGCTATTTTCGAATGCGCTGACGTTTTTAACATACTCTACGTCGTTCTTTTCCACCCCTGCACCTAATAGCTCCCTCACCCCCGGGAAGTTATTCAGCCAGTCCCTACTCTCCTTCGCCTTATTGTTGAGCAAGATAACATCTCCCTCTACTTTTCTCTCCCTAATGTTCCCCTCTTCCCATCTAGTTACCTTGTATCTTTCAGCTGGCCATTCTCCCTCTATTATCCTCTCTAAATTTTCATAGGTGCTCTCTTCACTTTCCCATATCTCCCTAGCCTCCTGCTCTACACTTTTCCCTCCCACCTGAGTTCCCCTATGTGTAATACTTATCGCCGCTGCTGCTTCTTTAGCTCCTGATAACTTGGCTTGGTAAACCACCTCATAAGAATTTTTTCTCAAGAGTTTAACCGCCTTCTTTATCTCAACTTTAGTGTTCCTATTTTCGTTGATTAGTTTTTCCAGAAGCTTGACCACTTCCTCAAGCTTTGTAGTCGCAGCAATGAGTGAGCGCTCCTTGTCATCCTTTTTCTTAGCAGCGGGGACTCCTTCCTCTTTCTCTTTCCAACTTCTTTCCACTCTCCTTCCTCCTCCATATCCGATTCCACGACTGTCATTGACGGCATCGTGGGCATACCGAAAAGTTCTTTGTAGAGTCCGCTCTCTACTTCATAAATGGAGCTCTCCTGGAGATCCCTTTCCTCCCAGCTTGCCATTCTAGCGACCGAGGACGTTGGAGTCAGAAAAACGTCCTCTTCTCCTTCATTCTTTTTCCCCTCTTTTCCTTTAATAGTGGTGTTCTGCTCGTCACCACTGTCTCCTTCAGTCCCCTCTGAGCTGGTACCTGGGGGCGATTCCATCGTCTTGAAGCTGCTTGTAAAGGAATTAATAGCTCCCTCTTGCACTTCCTCCTGTTCAGTTGTATCCTTTTTTGTTCTTCCATTAACCGTTGAGTTGTCCTTTTCAGTGCGGTCTTGTGTCTTTTCATCCGTTTGTATATTTGTGTTTTTTTCCTTGTCCATGTTGATTCCCACGAGCGGGGTCGAGTGTAAGTCCGACGGGGCAGTGTGCCCTTACCCCGTTAAGGCTAAATTACAGTGGGGTTTAGCCAGGTTCCCCAAGGGGATCGTTAACGGTGCTCTAACCCTTGCACCTTCCATACCCTCAGCACGATGCCTTACACCTTAGTAGTGGGGATTTATTATCGAGGTTTACTCCTCTATTCCATTTGATCCGCGGGCAACTATTGGGGTTCTTGAAACCAGAACCTTATTCATTGCCTATCCCGAGGGTCTGTCGGTCATGAGGCTCTTACAACTCAGAGAGCCCGAGTCCCATGACAGATCACGCCCCCTGGAGACACCCTATGAGCCATTGAGACGCGCCGTGTTGGGTGGAAAGCCCCCTCCCCGGAAACTTGTATGAGAGATTAGGGGTGAACCACTTCCAGCCTCCCTCATCCAACCCTCCGAGGCACGGAACCTAACCTAACCTAACCTAACCTAACCTAACCTAACCTAACCTAACCTAACCTAACCTAACCTAACCTAACCTAACCTAACCTAACCTAACCTAACCTAACCTAACCTAACCTAACCTAACCTAACCTAACCTAACCTAACCTAACCTAACCTAACCCAACCTAACCTAACCTAACCAGATCCGCCTTCAACTCCATTCTTTCCGCTATCCATCTCCTGCAATAGAGAAGCGTGTGCTCGACATCATCCCGCTCGTTACAGTATCGACACTGCTCGTTTTCCTTCTTTCCAATCCTGGCAGTGTAGGTACTGAAGCTACCATGTCCTGTCAGAACCTGGCTCAGGTGGTATCCTAACGTCCTATGTCTACAGTCGAGCCACCTATTTAGGTTCTTTATAAGAGTTTTCGTCCACGTTCCCTTACTTTGCTCTTCCCATCTCCGTCTCTATTTATCCAGGGTTTCTTCTTGGATTTTTCCCCTCTGTTCTTTGCCTTCCTTATGGATCCTTTCCCGTTCCTCTACTAGCAGATCTATCGGAGGGACACCCGTGATGACCTGAAGTGCTTCATCTGAAGAACCTCACCTAACCTAACCTAACCTAACCTAACCTAACCTAACCAACTTTAAAAAAATATGAAGATACTCAAATCGATAAAGAGCATTTGCTGGACACCACGACGGACCATTTAAAATTTATGGTAAACACTGGTTCATCTGAAGAAAGTTATGAAGATGATGAAAGTGATATAAGTTTAGGAGTACAGGCTATTGATTCGTCCGACGATTTTTACATCGTAGTATTGTTACATTTTCGCCAACCAAAACATTCGACGTTAGGAGTGTTGAAACTGTCAAACTGTGTTTTTGATAGAATTGTAAATTTTCAAGAAGTAAACCAAAATGAACAATATAATTCCATAATAATAATAATAAAAATAAATATATAAAACTAATAATAATAAATATCTTTCAATAAATATAACGATAACCTAAAAAGTCGGCAATTTATATTAACCAACACAATAAAAATGAAGTTAGCTGCAATGTAATATTGTCCAGAATATGATTTTTAACCGCGCTGTTAAATTTGATTTAACATCGCCATTTTAGTAACATCGATGTTAAATTTACAGCTGGTACGAATATTTGTACCGAATAACCCTATTAGACTGAAATTATCATCTGTTAATTAAAATTAGTAGGGTATTTAAAATAAAAAAGGATAACAAAATTTATATAAAATAAATTATTCTCATTTATGTTAACATTATACATTAAAAATTAATTTAAGATGTATAATATACTTTTATCTACTCCTATTAAATTATACATTAATTATTCAACTGCTTTTGAGGAATTAATACTATCCATAAACAAAAAGCGTGAGTTATAATAACTCTCTAGTGAGTTATCACACCATACTGTCACAGTAACTATGTACTGTCACGGAATCAATGGCGGTTCGATCACCTGTGCCTACCAAACCTTTTTTTAATTTTGTTCATTTTTACATAAATGTCTACTCAATCTATAGAATTAATTAAATTTTAATTCTATGACTCAATCACAATTTAAGAACCGAATACCAAAGGTGGCTGTAGAATCTACATTCTAAAAAGACGATTCGATGAAACGGAATAGTCCAATATTGTAATTGAGGGGAGCAATGTCAGTTGATATTTTTAAAAAGATATTTTGACGTTTTCAAATCTGTTAAAAATTATAAAAATGTTAAGAAAGATGAATTCAGAGAGTGAAGATGAATTATTATGTACACCTCCAGAATTGAGGCAAGTAGCTAATGCTGCAGTACAGAATTTATTACCCAAGACAAATATAAAGCGGTCTACAAAAATTTTCAAAATTGGTGTATCAGTAAGAATGTAAACTCTTTTACAGAAAATGTTCATTTGGCATATTTTTAAGAACTGAGCAGTAAAGATCAACTTATGTTGCTGAGGGATTCATTGATGATTCCGAAAGGAATTAGACAGATACTGCTAATAAAATATATAGTTCTATAACTCCTCAACCAGTTGGTACTTTTTCTACAACATATATGCAACAAACTCCAAACGAAACAATAAACTTGCATAATTCAGTTCCACATATTCAATTTACTGGTTGTTCAAATTTTACAGTTAATCTCATCAATAAGCAAAATGAATAATTACTACTTAAAACTTTTAATTCATTGCTATTACTATTACGGTTTAGTTCTTTCTCTATACTTACTTTTTAGTATTTATTATTAAAGTTGTAGATAAAGTATAGTGTTCAACTTGCGGTAATGGTCATAACTCACTTGATGAATTACAGCACTCGCCTGTGGCTCGTGCTGCAAACTTCATCTGCGTGAGTTATGACCTACATTACCGCTCGTTAAATAATATACTATTATTTCCGTCCGTGATATTTATAGATTTTATAAGAGTACTGTGAGTGCTTTATTTCATTTTCATAAGTTTTAAAGGGCCTTGATGTATATCTAACATTTTCTAACCTTGAGGAGAGAAATCTGCCACCATAAAAAAAGAAATAAATGAAAAGAAGTAGATTCTCTCCTCCGCTACAACTATAGCTGGGTAGCCTCCTACATAGGATCTTCCGACTATGTCGGCTAACTAACCTTCTTCAGTTTTGTTTGCTCATATTTGCCATGATATTTTATAAATAAAGTGTTTGTTTATTAGATGATTCAGTAGGCTGGTGGTCAGTATCATGAAAAAACCCTGTTAAATAATTAATGGAGATTTAAATTCTGTGTGTGATTTTTATAAGTTTATTTTTGCAGACATTTTCTTAATCAGTTTGACAATACAATATATTTTCGATCATAAATAAATATTTCCCTAGCAACCTGGTAAAATCATAAAACCATTTCTAACACCCTATTTATGTTACCTCTAAAGTCTCAAAGAACATTAATTTATTGAGCCATTATTGTTATTTAAGTTGTACACAGTTTTGTTATTTGAATGTTGCTATGAGAGTAATTATTATAAATTGTATTTTTGTTGTTGTATTCTACTTAATATGTTAAACATTCCCCATTATCATGCTAGTAACCAGTGTTAACTGGATATTTAAAATTAATAACTACAAACAGAGTAAGTTATACTACAGACCTTTGGGGTGTTAGAAAACTACTGAATCCTAGAAAATTAATACATTTTTGAAAACAACCGGGAAACAGCTCATTTTAACGATTGTTAACCGGACACAGGTGTAACCGAACACATTTATTGAGGATCAAAATAAATTACAGCTATATAGAGAATATGACAAAAAGCAGAAGCAGTCAAGTATATTCGATGGGTTTGCCCGGGTTTCAAAACTAGAAGGAAAATTTATCAAAACGTGTTCTGAACAATGTTAACCAATCCCACTAAAACCACCACGGTTCCCCCTCCCGGAGGGGAGGGAATATATTTTCGGGGCCAACTACTTCTCTTTCTCTTTGTAAACGAATAAATTACTTTTGCCTCTACGGAGTGTCTTAATTGAAGTTTATTTCTTTTAAATCACTTGATTAAAAATTACATTACTGCTTTCAAACATGTTTCCAATGATGAATAGCAGCAATTTCACTAAAAACGTTAACATTTTGAATGTTACATTGATAAAAAATCATAGATCGGTTTTCTGAGGCGCTGTAACCTTCAGTAAATATATTCCGTCGTTAGATTCAGCTCTCTGCATTTATAAAAAAGGCGGCGTATTCGCTGAAAAAGCGGTGTAAATTCTATATTGAGTGAAATATATTTTACGGAAACTTTTAAAAAATGTATAAGTAATTTATTTCAAACGCCAATTTTTTATCACCTCAAGTTATACGAACGTAGATGAATGAATGATATCGATTATTTTTTGCAAGATAAATACGTTTAGAAATTTTTGAAATGATTTTTAAATTTTATTTATAGTCATCTAGAGGGTGCGGCACGGAAAACGAAACAGATCGCTTATCTTGACGACAAATTTTTTTTGGAGAAAATGAAAAAAGAAGTCGATTTTTGTTTTAAGGGGGACGTATTTCAATCATATTCTCAATTATTCTATATCCATCCCCTCCCTTCTGTCACTATTACCAATCAAAGTTAAATAGGGAAAGTACACATCTTTGAAAAGGTAATTTTGTAAGGAATTTGATACTGTGACATGTGACAGTTCAAAGAAGCGTATTTTCATCTAGCCAAATCTTAGAACAAAAAGAAACAGAAAGCAGTGAGTATATCTTAGACAAGGAAAGAGAGTGGACGCGTAACCCGAGTCGTGAAACTGTTACCACTTGCCACATAATCGATGGGGTCAGTGGCGTAAGATAATGTTTACAATACATTTTTTCCACATAATAGGTAATAATTGTATGTTTCTTAGATGCAAATAATAGGTTGGTATCAAAGGAAGGAAGTGAATAAAATTCAAAGTTACATATAGGTACATTTAATAGGTATGATAAAACAAAAAAAATTATATTTATATTATAAAATACTAACTATATTATATTAATCAAGGAGTACATAAATACCAAAAAAAAGTTACTAGTAATTATAAAAAATCTTTATTTGTTATGAAAATATTAACATAATTAATCTATAACTACCATAATATTAAATAATTACTTAAACTAAAACTGTTTATTTACTGATATTAATAGTGATGTTTGACTATAGAACATTTTTGTTCACCATTTAAACCATTAGACAAAAAATAGCCAAGTGGAAGCTTCCATGTGTCATTAATTGCAATTATCATTAAAACAACAGCTTCTTTGGCTAATTCATTTGAATCATCATTAAATCAACCCCAAAATTGACTAACCGTGGAAACTTTTACCATTCCATACCAAGTGCTGCCGAATTGACATCTCATCAATGATAAGAGAACAAAGTAATGGTTTATTTGAATTTTCTATAAGTTTACTCAGAGTATTGAATGATTCAATAGTGAAAGTAGAAAGAAGTAGAAGAACCGGGTTCTGTATTCTGAATATATTCGAATGGTGCTCTCTTTTTTGCCTAGAAAAAACACTATTTTTATATAAATATTTCCAATTCACAAAAAATTGAAATTATGTTTTACTTAGAACTGCCAAGGTGTTTTATTGTTATTCGTTATTTAGGTACATACCTTCCTGGGTTGCAGGTATGTGGGTAACTGATGGAAAATTATTGGAACAGCTTCATGGAGCAAATGTACTCTTGAATTTACATTAGATTTTTCTAACCAACATTCCTCAAAGTGTTTTGACCAAAGCCTATCATTTTTAGTTGGTTTCCAAATCCTTAATTTTGGTGTTACCTATTCATAATTTGCGTTTTTCTATATCTGTAGGAAGGCTGTAACAGAAAATAAAAAGTCCATAAAATGCCTACATGAAAATTCTCCTATTTTACAGTGAATAATACTTTTGTCGTTTTGAGTTAGTCCTTTTTGCATTAATCTCTTATTGAAATGAATAGCTAGATTTATTTGGAGAAACTTAAAAATTGCTTACCTACGCCATTGGTATAATGGCTGTTTTGAAGCAAGAAAATATATTATTTATGCAGATTTAGAATGAATATTATTAAACCGCGTTATCCAAACACTATGAATTAAAGACTGAATAATAACATACTTAAATATAATTACTCAGAGATAACTCTTTTAATCATTTAAAATAAGAAAAATCTACAAAGGTCATTGTATACAATCTTTTGTTTACCTGTAAAATGAAATTCCTATCTCCTTTTCTCGCTGCGACTTCGGCATCCGTAAACATAACAATTCCCCAAAAATAATTCACAATCTCAATAATTTTCACTTATAAATTCACAAATGAAGCACACGCTGTATTTGCTTTGTTTGCCACATAAATAATGGCGTCTGCTAAAAATGTGTCACAGAACGCAAGCTCAAAATAAAGCGAAGTGCGGTATCCATATGCTTTGCTAATCTAAGGAGTAGGTATAATGATTTTAATTTCCGTTTCCATTGACGTACCGTAAAAAGAATAAAATTTATATTAGAGTCTTCATTTTGAATAAAATTCAACCAATCGAGTGTGTCAATACAATTAGTGTTGTAAATCAATTTGTGTTTATAAAAACCAAATAATTCGCCTATGCGATCATTTTTGACATTCATATGTTAATATTGCTTTGACAGGATACTGTGAACATCATAGACCTATTATCAGAGGAGACGAAACTATATATTTTATTTTTTTACTTGCTCAAACATTACGTATTGGGCTCAAATTCCAGTTGGCCATATCAAGACTACACAGTCGACTAGAAATAGGTTATGTTTGAGCAAATAAAAAATTAAATACATACAAATACAAACATACAAAATGCTTTATAAAAGAAACTTCCAGATGGCCGACTTCCGTCGCTAATTTTCCTTAAAGCTAATATCAGACAGACTCCTTCCTGTTTCTTTTTGTTCTAAGAGCCAAATTAAAAAATCTATTGCATAATTATCTTTGGCTTAAAATTTAACTTACTACGCCCATATTTTCGTAAAATTAAAATGATACTTTTTGTTTCCATAACTACAAGGTGTCTTTTTTAATTTGACGGATAAAAGATTAAAACGGTTTGTTCTATTCAGTAAAAATTGTTATTTTAAAAATAACGAATGTGCTATTATAACTGCCTGAACAATTTTTAATGAGGGACACCCAAACAAACAGATTAAACGTTAGTACGTTTTGGGACTCAAAATTTCGACAAAACAAGATCTATTCAAAATAAAAAACGGCAGATTTGAAATTGAGTAAAAAACGAAGTGGTATGTGACCACAGACATCCTACGGATATCCATTTTAGTTCCGGGATATCCATGGATATCCATCGATGGACTAAAAATGGACAACCTGCCATCGGTCAAATATTTGTATTCGACTGGAAAATTAAAAATGGTAATAAATTATGTAATCTGTCAATTGTTAAATTTTTTAAAATACTTAAAAAGGAAAAGTAATACTGATTCTCTCTGTATATGCTGTTAGGGACAACTCCCGATTTTGAAATATTTTCGTGAAAATAGAATATTAATTAAACCTTAAAATAGTTGCTTGTTAACTGGTTGTGCTGTTGTTGTGGTCATTTGTTATAATTTTATTTTTTGATTGATTTCTTTGACTTTTCAGTAAGTATTAACAAACATATTATTTTGTGAAATTTAATGTGTTACATCAAATAATACAGTGTTAAAACAAATAAAAGACAAAACGTTTTTTATACATTTATCCATATTTTGTGTTTGTGATTATTTATGTAGTTGATCCAAATGGCATTTTAATACTTAATTTTAAGAACAAGAAAAGGAAAAATCTAAGAAAACATCAAAAATACGTTTAGAAAAGGGGATACAATAGATCTTAGGCCCACCTTACCACCCAACTATGTTTTACACTTGTCTTCGTCAAATGTTTGAAATTGAAATATTTAAGATTAAATAAAAAGTTTCAGTTGATGGTATTTGTTTGCTTTTTTAAGATGTATATAGATACTAAAAACTACTAAAAATTGAAAATTATAAAATTTGTAAAATATATCTATTTTATATTTTTTTTTTTATTTATTTGTTCGCATCAACCACTAAGGGTTATTAGCGACACAATTGCGTAACATTACAACTTATAATAAATTCCAATGTGTTTTAAGAAGTTTACAACATTTTCAGTTCTACAATTTTCATCTAGGATAGATGTTAAACTATTAGGGATGTTAAAGTTTCTTCTAGTGTTTTTAAGTTTGTCGCACTCTACTAGTATGTGATATGTAGTGAGATTTTTAAGACAGAATTCACATGTTGGGGGTTGGTCTTTGTTAAATAAATAAGAGTGGGTTAACTTTGAGTGACCTAAACGTAATCGATTGACTTGTATTTAATTGGGGCCATGGTTTCACAAATGGTTTAATTTGTTTAAGTTTTGCCGAAGATGAATTCCATTTGCTTTGCCACTTACACAAGATTTTATTTTTAAACACCGCTTTTATATCACTAGCTACCAATATGTGCTATGCCAATATGTGATGGGACCCAAAAGAACAGGATTTCTTTTTTTCGAAGAAGAAATAATTCTGTTTTTATTAGTGTGTATGGAACTTAGTGAGTCTGTAATAATTATTACCTTAGGGTGATTCTTTAATTTTACTGATTTTAGAGCTTGAAAGATGGCGTACAACTCGGCTGAAAGGATACTATTAAATGGGGATAATCGGAATGTCTGAATAGTACTGGGGGTAATTACTGATGCTCCGAGATTATCATCTGATTTTGAGGCATCGGTATAAACAGGAAAATATTCGTTGTACTTATCCAGTTTTGTATAAAATATCTATTTTATATATTTATATATCTAACAAAATATAGCGCGGTTAATTCTGCAGTTGACTGTACTTTTTTAATAATTTTACAGTTTTGTTTATTTTTTTTAAACATTTTTTGTTCATATAAACAACAGTTTTTTATTAGTATGGGATATATTTTTTTCATGTGAAATGTGTACTTTTCATTCCATTATATGTCCCTAAATAGTCCAAAATTGGACCTTATATGAATCAACTATGGACGTCCAAAAGTGTCGCCTGTAGATGTCCAGTGTACGTACACTGGACCAAAACTGGACGCCCAGTGGATATCCACAATGTACAATGTGGAGATCAAATTCTTGGTACAAGAAAGCTTGCAAAATTATCTGGAGTAAGTCAACGTTTTGCGAATTTTGAAAGCCAATAAATTCCACCCCTATAAAATTAATTTAGTTCAGGAGGATAACGAAGACGATTTTGATCGCAATATTTATGAAATCACAAACTGAATGCAGTCAATCGACACAATTGTATATTTCATGAAATGTATACTTAACACCCAGAAAAGTTATACGTTTGGAATGGAATATTTGGCGATCTTATTGTTGGTCCATTTTTTACCAGGTAATTTAACTGGGGGTATGAATTTGGAATTACTCAAAAACACCGTTGATCCAATGTGAACAGACAAAAGATTCGAGAATAATTTATATTCGTGTATGGAAGCTAATGGAAAACACTTTGGGAGTTTTTCTAAATCTTCCAATTTAATTTTATATTTTATTTTTTATAAGTCTATTTAATAGTTGACACCGAAATCAAAATCAAAATCAAAAGTTACGTAATAAACTGCCACACAGCCAGATTCCTTATCTGTATCTGTAATTCTGGAAGGGTGGGTCGCCCCACAGCACTTAGGCCACATTTGGCCCATTGTGCGTCCTTCTGAGATTGAGCCTAACCTATTGGCTCGTCAACCATCCTACCTGTTTAAAGTAGGTGATGACTTCGCCTGTAGGCAGCTCCCTCAAGTTGGCATGTGTTAGCCAGTTCTCGCCGAATACAGAAAGTCTTGTTAGAGAGAGTGCCGGACAGTCACAAAGGACATGCTCAACTGTCTCATCCTCTTGTTCACATCCTCTACATAGTGGGCTGTCAGATAAACCCAACCTGTTTAGATGTTTTCGTAAATGACAATGGCCAGTAAGTATACCTGTGACCAACCGCAGGTCCTTTCTGGTCATGGCCACGTATTTCTTGGCTGCTTTGCTATTCGGATATTTCAGAAGTTCCTTGGATAGTAAGCAACCTTTTTCTTCGTCCCATCTTCCCCTGAATTTGTCAAGGGAGCGTTCCTTTACTAGGTCAACCACCGCTGATGCCGGCAAGCTGACAAGACTACCGGGTCCCAAGAGCCTTTGGGAGGCAGCTTTTCTAGCCAACGAGTCAGCTATGCGGTTGCCTTTAGAAATTCCATGACCTTTTATCCCGCCTAGAGTAACCACATTGTTGTAGCAGGCTTCCGTAAGGGCCATGTGACATTCTAATACTAGTCCTGATGTGATCCGTGGCCTATTCAGGGCTAATAGTACTTGTCTGCTGTCCGTAAGGATACGGATGTTTTTGCCAGTGATTCCTCTTATGGTAATCTCTTTTGCGGCTATGGAGACGGCAGTTAGCTCTGTCTGAGCTATACTTGCATTACAACCCATTGCCCATTTTATATTTAGGTTTAGGGATCTGGAGTAAATTCCACATCCTGAACCTTCTTTTGTCCTAGATCCATCGGTGAAGATACATATAGTACCTGTCGCCAATGCATTTTGAGCGTTGTCATTAATGATTATCTTGTAGGGCCTGTGAAAGGCATATCTTGGTGAAATCGATTCTGTATTTGCTTGTAGCATTGGAAGCTCGTTTATAGCTTCGCGCCACAAACCACACCTCGACTCACCAGATTCTGCTACAAGTTGTGTACCAGTAGAGCGGAGCCGTAGCATGGTCATCAAAACCACCTCCTTGATATATATATCAAGTGGGGTGAGACCGAGGATCACCTCCATCGCTCTAGTTGGTGTAGTTCTCATACCTCCTGTTATGTTAAGGCATGCTGTTCTTTGTATATGGTCAAGTTTGCGGACGACTGTCAACTGGTTTGTTTTTACTCCCCAGGCAATCGCGCCGTAGGTTAGCATAGGTCTTATGATTGCAGTGTAGATCCACTCCGTGACCCTTGGTGACAAACCCCAGGTACGACCAATGGTTCTTCTACACTGTTCATAGGCAATATATGCTTTTTTGACTCTGTTTTCCAGATGAGAGTTCCATGTTAACTTGCTGTCAAAGGTGATCCCTAGATATTTCACCTCTGCAGAGAAGTTTCATTCAGTTTTTAGGAGTTTTGGAGCCCGAAGGTTCACAAGCCTCCTTTTCTTTGTGAACAGGACCATCTCTGTCTTCTGTGGGTTTAATGACAGTGAGTGATCCTTGCACCAGCTTTCTATGATATTGAGGGCCTCTTGCATTCTAGCACAGAGTGTTTCCTCGAACCTTCCTGTTTGCAGAATCACTAGGTCATCTGCATAAGCAATAGTGTAGAAGTTCTCACTGCTCAGGCGGTTGAGTAAAGAGTCTAAGACCAAGTTCCACAGTAGAGGTGAGAGCACCCCTCCCTGTGGACATCCTTTGACAACCAGGCCTCTTATAGTGACATCTTTCACGCTCATTATTATTGCTCTCTGGGAGAGCATATTGAATATCCATCCATTAACTGTCTGGGGAATGCCCCTTTCAGTAATAGCATTGGTTATTTTAGGGAAGGTGGTTTTGTCAAACGCACCTTCGATGTCAATAAATACGCCCAAGGTGGACTCTTTCTTGTCCAGCGATCTTTCGATGCGGCCGGCCACAAGGTGGAGTGCCGAATCTGTAGATTTCCCTGGGGTATATGCATGCTGATTTGGATGTAGTGGATTACTCGTAATCACTACATCTCTTATGTACCTTTCACATAGCCTCTCCAAAGTTTTCATTGTAAACGATGTGAGACTGATGGGTCTGTATGCCTTTGGGATGGAGTGGTCCAATCTTCCTGGTTTAGGTATAAAGACCACCTTGACTTCTCTCCAACCTTTAGGAATGTACCTCAGTGCCAAAGAGGATCTGAGGATTCCTACCAGGTGCGGCATCAACACCTCCAGGCCCCACTGTAGTAGGGCTGGATATATGCCGTCAGTTCCTGGTGATTTAAAGGGGGAGAAGCTCAGAATGGCCCACCTTAATTTGTCTTCGTCGACAATATGGTTTGCTATTCTCCAGTCGTCGTCCGTAGGATAGTGTTGTTCCTCGTCCCTCCAGGTAGCCATATTTTGAAATCTGGAGTCGGGGAAATGCGTTGACATTAGCAGTTCCAGGCTTTCCTTCAGGTTGGCAGTTTTTGTGCCATCCTCTTTGGTTAGTATGCCAATGTTCCGGTACGGGTCTTTCGAGAGAGTTCTCTGGAGTCTGGCTGCCTGTGGAAATTCTTCAATTTCGTCACAGTAGGTTTTCCAGGCTTTTCTCTGATTTTGTCTAATGAGTTTTTTATACTCTTTGAGGTGGGACTTATATATGTTCCAATCCTCTTTGAGTTTGGTATTCTTAGCCTTGTTAAAAGATGTTCTCGCCATTGCCCTCAGTCGATCCAACTCACGGCTCCAGCAGGGATTGGTAGCACCGCTTAGTTCGACCTTTCCGAGGGGGCAGGATTTCGTATAGGCATGTTTTATGATGTTTTGCGTAGTTACATAGTAACTTTCTAGTTCGACATTGCTATTACACGTCATTTCCTTGATGTTACTCAGGGACCCGTTCAAAAGGTGGACGTATTTAGTCCTGTCCGTTTTCCTGGGGTTCCTAGTTAGTTCAGAGGTTGACAGTGATAAGTTTATTTCGTATTTTATCCAGCGATGATCTGACATAGAAATTTCGTCAGATACATGCCAGCTGGAAATTTTATTACAAATTTTTATGGTAGATAATGTGATATCTATTCGTGTTTGGCTACGAGAGTTTATGAAGGTTGGTTCAGTACCTCTATTTAGAATGCAAAGATTCTTACTAGTTATGTAATCATAAAGCGACTTACCTCTAGTGTTGATAGCTCTGCTACCCCAGCTAACATGGTGTGCGTTCGAGTCGCAGCCTATTACCAGTTCAAGCTTATGGGTGAGGCAGTGTTCCACAAGGTCCTCCAGTTCCCTGCTAGGTGGTGGTTCAGCAGCGTCCGAGGGGAGGTATGCGGATGCCAGTATCATCACTTTCTTTTGACCCTTTTGCCCATATTCGACTTTGACCACTGTAAGGTCAGATGTTGAAAAGTGCGACATGGAAAAGGCCTTGAATTTTCTAGGAACGTATATTGCGGTCCTAGGTTGGTGATTGCTAGGGAAGCTGAAAATTAAACCTTTTAGATTGCTTATAAAATTACCTTTATTGTAATTTCAATCCAAAAATAAACTTTTACGGGATAGTTCTTGTAGTCAAGCTGTGGCTACGTGTGAATAGTATCTCTGCAGCCTTTTGTAGTTGCGTTGTGTTTCCGACAATGTGGATGTGATTAGGTTAGGTGTCGCTGGTGGTTGCATTGTGGTTGCGATGCCGTTGGTATTACACAGGTGGTCGATAACGACTGCAAAATGTGGCACATGTAGATTGGTCCTAAAACTTACTTTTACGTAATTGATTTTAATCCAGAAAGTAGAATTTTAGAGGATAGTAGCACGTAATATTTTATTACGTGCTACCTTACCGTAATCAAATTTTACAGGTTTCTACGTATTGGGTATGATAAAAATCTATTGAAAAAATATGTGTAATTCTGACTTATTCCCTCCCTGGAGCTCCTAAAAAAATCTCGAATTTTTTAACAAAAAAGAAGAAATGCTCATTCCTTTTGTAAGATTTTTAGAATTTTAGCTATTTAAGTTTATTAAGGATCAGATTTTATAAAGTTATTTTGATAAATAAGTTGTAAATTATGTTCTTCTGGTGCTCATATATTTGGGATCGCACAGTTTACGGCTAATAGACGCTCGCGACTTAGTTTTTCTATTTCTTTGGAATGGACACTGTTTTGGAAACAACTACTTTTAAAAACCACTTCGTGCGCCAACAATTTTTCTTGGATTTGGCTCATTTTGCATTTGATTTAATATGTCTGTTGACCTTTCATAACACTTCCTTGCGACTTTTTATTTAAATTCAGTTTTGCTATCAGAATCCTTGTAACAATATCAAGTGGGCACTTCCCTTTTTATATAAAACATTTTATCCATTACCGGTGGTAAAAACATAAGCGTATTTACTTAATTATAAATTATTATTTTTTGTTGACATTATCTACCGAGGGAATTTGTCAATAATCCTCATCCCAAGGGTATTCTCCCTTAAAATTACAAATTTACATATATTTTTATATTGATTTTATTAAACCACACGTCTCTGAGTTGTTATCCTATTTAAAATGGAGCTCTCGGCCGCAACACGTCCCAGACTCCCGTGGGAACCTAGATGCAAAATTCATGCAAAACATATATCCCTTTAGAGACAAACTGAATATTATAATTCTCGGAGTTACGACAATTCCATTCGTTTCCTATACTTCGTATCTAAAATCGTCTGGAATTGTGATAAGCAGTAATTTGATAATCTGCACATAAATTTTGCTTACAAAAATATACAGGGTGGGGCACCGTAAACGAACTATTCTCTAGCATCCAAACGACAAACAATATTGAAAAAATTTACACATAGGTATATTTAAATTTGTTAGGACTACATTCTAAAAATATTTTGGATTGTACAGGGTGCTCCAGAAAAGCGTGACATTTCAAAGTTAGGTTATTTCAAATGGAACACCCTGTATTTTTTTGTTTTTGAATTATACGATCAATAATAATGTTTATTCCTTAACACATCCCTATAGCTACCTACTTCCGTTTCTGAGAAAAAACGATTTTATGTAATTTGTAGATCCCTCGAAAAAATACAATAACTTCAAAACAAGTATGAATAAATTAATTTCCCTTACACCACCTTACTAAAAGTCTTTAACATCCTTCTTGCAATATTTATTAATATGCCATAATATACAGAGTGTTTGTAATATAACCATATATTATATACCATCTAAAAAGTAAATAATGGCTTAATTTAAATGGAACACCCTGTATTTCTGTATCCTATAGGAAGCCGTAACTAATTACCTTTCAGTCGGTATTTGGGTTGCCTATACTCAACTCTAACAGTTTGGGAAAAATTTTAGAATATCTACTTTAACATTGGATCCTATAGTTATTTACTAACATCTAAGTTGCTTGTGATGATATCTGTCAAATCAACCCAAAATAAGTCTAGAATTTGACAACAGTTTTGTATGTTGTAAGCCCATTAAAGTAAATAATTTGTTTAACAACATTTATTTGATCTTATCGTAAAAAAATAGTTAACTATGCTTCGTACTCTTAATAGTTGAAGTCATTGAAAATACAAGATTTACAACAAATAAATAAATATAAGACAACTGGATTTGTTTAAATACTCGTAGGTAACCATTAAGTTGAAATTAAAAGAATTGTTTTAATAGTAGGATCAATAGGAACATAATAAACTTTACCTTTTATGTAACCCCATAGAAAATAGTCCAAAGGTGTCAGACACGGCGACCTCACCAGCCAATTATTAGGGCCACCTCGTCCAATCCATTTTTCAGGAAAAATGCGGTTTAAGTATTGCCGAACTATTAGACTGTAGTGTACGGAAGCACCGTCTAATTGTAGCCACATTTTACGTCTTATAGCCAATGGAACATCTTCTAAAAGTTCAGGCAGCTTATGTTGTAAAAATCTACGAAATTTTCTGGCATTATGGTTCTTAAATGTATGAGCCATCCCCATACATTCAAGGGCCAACGATGTTGATGATCAACGGATCTAAAAAAATGCGGATTCTCATCACTGTAGTAATCAAAATTATGTCGGTTTACTAAACCGTTAATATGAAACGTAGCTTCATCCGAAAAGAGAACAAAATCAAAAAAATTATTAGATTCTCCCGCTTTGTCTAAAACCCACATACAAAATTCAATACGCTTATCAAAGTCCCTTACAAAAAGTTTCTGATGCATCTGAATGCGATAGGGATGATATTTGTGTTTTTTAATTATCCTAGAGACACTTCTTCTGCTTAAACCTACTTGTATTCTAATGCACCGTTGACTAGTATGTGGATTTTCCACTAATGAACCAATGACTTCAAATTCAGATTGTTCCGTAATTGCAGATCTTCAAATAGACCGTTTTTTATATGCCACGCTTCCAGTAGTTCTGAATAATTGCAGTAGTCTTTTAAATACGCTTCTATTGGGATGGTCTCTATCTGGGTACTTTTGAGCGTACAACCTACTTGCTAAGAGGTAGTTCTCTTCACACTCGCCTATAACTACGAGCATATCTATTCTTTCTTCCATGGTGTACTTTTTTATTTTTAAGTAGCGATTAATAACTATTCCAATTATCCACCGATATCTGCATGCACGTTGATCCGCAGTTAACCGTGGATATGAACTACGCCTTCTGGCTCTTAAATTACATGCATGCAACCTTTTTCTAACAGTTTGACTAGATATTACTTTTCCGGTAGCATGCCTTAAGAAGCTGTACATGTTCGGTTTATTCTTGCAGTTACAGCTATAAGGTGGTCTTGAGCAGGAGTTGTAGCTCGTTCTCTTCCTCCTTCACGCCTGTACGCTGCAGACCCAGTTTCCAAATATCGATTCCGTGCACGACTGACAACACTTTGGGACTGTTTGTGTTACGTAATGTAGTTCTCAATAATTAGTAAAATAATTTGGAAAATTTTTGAGAAATTATATTCTGACAGTAACCATGTTCATGACAAAAGACAATCTTATATTAATTGAACATAATAGTAAGTGACAGGGTGTCCCAAGACACTGCATCCCAACACCTCCTTTTGTTAAACGAAGTCTTGAAGATATCTAGGGGCAGTTCTGGTTCTGACAGGTCTTGTACTCGTACGACTCTGTTCTTCGTTGATCTCCGTTTCTACACAACAGGGAGATATGTCTTCGTCGGGTAGACAAGATGAAACAGGTGAAACTTCTTGAACTGAATTCTCTGAGGAATCGGTCGAGGGTTGTGTTGGAGTGTTTCCAGAAATCTCAAATGTTTCCAGGAGAATATCTAATGGTAATTCCGGTACATATTCGATTTCTTCATTTGAATACCTTAATTTGAGTTGATTTGCATGGAATCTGAGTAGCTCAGTTCTTTTAGTATTTTCCATCAGAACGTTGTACATGCCGTTTCCAATTTTCTCGATCACTTTTCCAGGTTTCCATGTGAAGTGATTTTGCCTGAAAATCTTGCAATAAAACGGATCGCCATTCTTGAAACTTTTTGCTTTTGCTCCATGTTTTGAGTTATACTGTACCTCTTGTTTGGAAGCTGTTTTCAGAAGTTCTCTTAGATTTTCAGTAGGTTTCAGCAAATCAAATACTGTACGAATGTTTCTTCCATATATATGTTCAGCAGGTAACTTTCCTTCCGGTGTATTTTGATTCGGTGTGCTTCTATAACTCGATAGGAAAATTTGAATTTGTTTACCCAAATGTAGTCCCGGTCCAGTTTCATATGCTGCTATGACTCAAGTGGAGGAAGAATTGAACAGGCTGGAAAAGTTAAATATAATATCACCAGTTGAATATTCCGAATAGGCTGCACCCATAGTAGTAACGAAGATATCAAATGGAAATGTTCGCATTTGTGGAGACTATTCTACAGGGTTGAACGATGTTCTGCAACCATATCAATACCCATTGCCAAAACCTGAAGATATATTTACAAAACTTTCAAATTCAAGTGACTTCGGCGTTATTGATTTGTCAGACGCATTTCTTCAAGTTGAAATTCATGAATATTTTCGTCATTATCTCACGATTAATACCCACAGAGGACTGTTCGTGTACAATCGGCTTCCGTTCGGAATAAAAATTGCTCCAGGAGTATTTCAACAGATCATGGATACTATGATAGCAGGAATTGACGGCATAGCTGTTTATATAGATGATATAATAGTTTCCGGCAGAAATAAAGAAGATTATCAGAAAAATCTTGTTAAACTGCTTGAACGAATCAGAGATTATGGATTTCATCTTAACATTGAAAAGTGCAAGTTTTCAGTTCCAGAAATCAGATATCTTGTATGTATTTATCACAGATACAGTGATGGTAATGAAAGTAATCCAGCATGTGTCAAGAACGTTGTCAGAAACCGAGAAGAAGTACAGCCAAATTGAAAAAGAAGCCCTAGGTTTAATATTTGCTTTCAAAAAGTTTCCAACTTATTTTACTAATTATTGAGAACTACATTACGTAACACAAACGTAACAGTTGGCGACGAGGATAGTGGAAGAGAATTTCCAAGTTTGATCATCATCATCTTGTCAGAACAGTTCTCCAGTCCAGTTCCAGTTACGATCCAGAAAGCACAACGTTCGACTCCTGGTTCAAAAGGTATGAAAGTTTATTCACCGAAGATGCAAAGAAACTTCCTGATAACGCAAAGGTTCGATTGCTACTGAGGAAATTGGATACCTCTTGCCATCAACAATATATTAATTATATTGTGATAGTTCTATTATGACAGTAACCATGTTCATGACAAAAGACAATCTTATATTAATTGAACATAATATTAAGTGACAGGGTCACATTTGCGACCAAATACACTGCATCCCAACAGGGACACATTTAGCCGTGTAGTAACTTCTTCTTGACTTAAGCCTTCGTGTATCCAACGTACTAATTGATCGAGTTGCACTGTTTCTAAACGCCGTAGCGCCATTTTTTTCAGGTTAACATATTTATGAACTATAATAACAATATTAAAGTCACGACAAAAACAATTTGCTATAAACGGAGTTTACCGATAGCATGAAATGTATATTTAAAATATTATTTTAGTACGCAAATTTCTAGCATTTCAAAAATATCCACGTCAACCATTCCTGTTTTATAAGATGTTGATGTTATTAGCCCTAAAGGATTATCTTGGATATATTTTCCTCTAAGATCAACACAACTGTGTAATGATATGCAAAAACCAGGAACAAACTATCTAATATATAAAATTGTCGTGTCATGGTGTGCGTGATTGAACTCCTCCGAAACGGCTAGACTGATTTTCGTGAATCTTAGCGTGAATATCGGTTAGGGTGGAGAATTGGCCGCATCTATTTTTCAACCCCACAAATGTTAATTGTAGTCCACCCCTAAACTTTTGGTTTTAGTTTTTGGACAAATTTTTTTGTTTTTATTTTTATATGATACAGCATACAAAAATACATAAAACCCTGAATTTTCTTCACTTATATTTTATTTGTTAATTAAAGAGTTCATTTTTTTACTCGAACTTTTTTTTATTTCGTCATGCCTAAAATAAATAAATTAAAAAATACATATTACTCTCATACAATCCATATTTTTCCATCTCGGTTTTTATTTTTGTTATTCTATCCACAGATCCGCATTAAGGTTATAATTTCATTATCCTTTAATTATGATTTTTTTTTAAATTTAATTCCATCTTCCGCCCTCGCCGGTCGACTACTAACATAGAATGGACAGAATGCGTACTGCAAATATCATCAAAGTTTATAGGCGCTTTCTTTATAGCTAAACATTTATACTCAATGCGAAGGTATATCAAAAAGTTGGTACATTGTAAAGACATTATTAAACAAAAATAATGTTAATGGTGAGCACTTTGATCATTTAGTTTAATATTATGGTTGGAATTATACTTTTGGAGACTTGTTTTAATTAGAATAAGTTGTTTATTAAAATTTATTATTTTTAAGGTTTGTTTGTTACATTCAACGCTTTACATCAAGGCTGCTCAACCTTTTTAACAGTAGGGCCAAACGGTGGATTCACCACCTTCATGACGGGCCACTTACAATTCCTAAGTATTTCAATTATTCTCAGGATCGATATGCGCAATAAAACCCAATATTAAGAAATTAAATTATTGTTTATTAGGCAATAATACACACGAACAAGCAGAAAGTATCATATGCTAAAATTTAGCATATGTAAAGTTTACATAATAGAATAATGGTTTAAAATAAATATAAGAAAATAACTCTGTTTTCATTAACTTTGGGTATAGGAAATGCCTAAAAAAAACTTCAAGTTACATAGTCGGGTATTCTATTTATGATATAAAATACAGGGTGTTCCATTTAAAAGAAGAGAGAAAATGAAAGGGTTGAGTTATCGTTCACCCTGTAAACAAAAGGGAAAATAATTAATATTTAATAGAATACGGTGATAGTTTTCTTCAACGTACAATAAGATACAGAACGTTGATTTACCTACGAATTTCACACAAACGTGTCCATAACTTATGAAGGACTCTGTATAACTTATCAAAACCTTAAATCAAAATTTTCAAAAATGTGAGCAGTCCGAATTCGGTATAATATATAAGGGTTCCCATTTAAAAAATCAAATGTTTGGTTTGTAACGGAGTTATACAATACTCTGTATAGTTTAAGGTAATTTCAAAATATGGACCCTAAAGACATCTACTATTTTTGTTAATAACATTTTTTGATATCTTCTAAAACAACTCATATACCGAACTTTGTCATAAGGTTGGTACACCCTGTATAAATAGGTTGATTTTATAAACACAAGGTAGATAAATAACTAAAAATGTCAAGTGATACATAACTGACACAATTTATTTTCCCTTAATATGTATGCATGCCGAGTTTTATAAAAGTGAGAGATAAATTCTGGTTACATTTCAGGCACATTGTTTGTTCTTTGCTACGATAAAATTTCCACTTTTAATGTATTCAGCCCGTTTAAACCTTCATTGTTCTACTTTCAAACAATGAATCAAAGTTATAAAAATTGAATGATTCAATTTTCATTTGTTTGGGGTAAACGGCCAATTTGGAGGTTTTAAAAATGTTTTTATCCAGCTAGATGGGTAAATCTTTGTGAATCAAATATTTATGATAAACCCAACAAAAAAAAAACAACAGATACTATATGACAAAAAATCTGATTTCTAAAAAAAGTGGAAATCTTTCTGAATTTTAAAATGTTTTATGGTTTCGGAGATATCTTGTTTCATTCCAACAGATATTTTTTATGAGATTCAAAAATATTATTGGATTACTATTTTCTACCCATTTCATCAATCTACCACTGCTATATATTCAATTTTATGGTTGAAAAACTTTTTTATATTCGTAAATAAAATACAACTCCTCTTTTTTGGATGTGGTATATCCACAGTAAGATATCAATTTTAATTAATGTGCTGGGTTTTAATGACAACAAAGATTATTTTTTTCTATCTCTATCTTTCACTTTTTTTGTACTTCGTTAAAAAGGGGTTATCTAAAACAGTCCATATGTATAGAATAGATTCGTTTTTAGCACTATTAGTCCAGGAAAAAATAGGGAATATTTTGCACTTCGTGGTCGGAGTTATTTTGTTTAAAATAGAATGTATGTGACTTAACATACATACTATCGGCTTCAGAATAGCATATACATTTTCAAACTAAAATCGTTTACATCGAATAGACGGCCTATTTATGTGTATAACCAATCACGGTTTAAATAATAATAAATTTGAAATCAGTTAAACAGTTGTCCACGCCCACATCTTCACTTAGTTTGGAACCCTCGATAATAAATGTTTGTTTGGGATTAAAATCCCTTTTTTTTATTATATCAGTACAAAAATGCGAAAAAAACCTATTTATTCGGGACATGACCGACCATTGTAAATACACTTAATCTCCCAAAACCATTTAATGAAGGCGTTTTAAAAATTGCCATTCCTTTGTTGTATAAGAAGGGCGTTTTTATAACTTCGGTAGGTAAACGAAATTCACATTTAACATGTATATGCTATTCTAAAGCCGACTGTACATCCAAGTGGGGTAACGTTGCTCTGAGAGCTTTCTAGGCCTCTAGCTTTTGGGCGGGCCGTCTTCAATTTTAGCTTTATTTTATTTTATTGCTAAATACCTTTCATTTTCCTTGGTCCGTCACTATCTCTTCTTCTTCTTCCCTCCGGTATCCACTCTGTAAGCATATTTATTATACCTTCTTCATCTGTTCGTAATACATGTTCCAGCCATCTCGTTTTTTTCTGCTTAATTTTGCTTGTTATATCTGTATCCTCCAGAGCGTCTAATATCTCCTGATTTCTTCTTCTCATTGTTTTTCTCATTATTTATCTTTTTACTATTCTTAGTTTTTCTTCATCCTTCTTGGACAGCCGTTTCAGTACAATACAACATTACCGGTCTAATAAATGTGTTGTATATTTTTATCTTGGTTTAAGTGTAAGTATCGGAGGATTTTTTTATTTGCGTGAAAGACTCTGTTTCCAGCTATAATTCTGTCATTGATTTTTTTCAATCTGTCACTCCTAGGTATGTAAAGTTGTCAACATCTTCAAATTCCATATTTCCTACCCCTATCATTCTATTTAGTCGCTCCTTTGCCGATTCTAATTATCTTTGTTTTATTTCGGTTGTTTTGGAGTCCTACTTTCCTCCTTCAGTGCAAATTTCATGCAAAATTCGGTACTGCAAGGGGAATTTTGTTATCAGAAAGTGCGAAGAATATTAAACGCCACATTATTGTAACTATATATAACTCTCCAAAGATGTAAGAGACTTGGAGTGTTCCCCAAATCTATTTCCCTCCACACCAATGTGTCAACTAGAACTTCGCAACAGACTCTACTACGAGCCAAAGTCATCTGGATAAACAGTGAGATAAAAAGACATTATCATAGCTTGAATCTTATAAATGTTAAATTAAAATTTTTATTTTTTCTTCTAACTTCAAAATTAAACTTTAAGGATAAGGTACCCCTGCTACATAAGTCAGGTATTTATAGACTTTCTTGTTCAGATTGTAATTCAGTCTATGTGGGACAGTGCGGCCGTAGAATTGAGTACCGGGTTCAAGAACATAAACATTTTATCAATAAGTATCAAAATTACAACTTTTTTAATTCGCCTTCAGCGTTTGCTAATCATATCCTTGCAGAGAACCACTCACGAAACTTTTTTGATGTTAAACTGTTACACAGTTGTGGTAAGGGTCATAGAATAAATTTGCTCAAATTCATGGAAATACATAAGACCAAAGTTGATGAAACTGCTTAAATGAACAAATTACACCCACTGATCACTACATTTTTTAAAATCTACCTAATCATATATTCAAATGAATTCAATATTGCTCATACACATAGTAATTTTGACATTTGACATTGACCCTCACCATGATTACTGTTTTAGTATAGAATTTTATAAAGTTAAATAAAAGAAAACTTTTGAATATATTTCTTAACTCATACATATTAGGTTCGTTCCAACAAGAGTCCGAAACTATCAGAAAATGTTATGAGCATCCGTTTGTGCATTTTAGCGTTCCAACGACAATCTGTGACAGTTTGGTGACTGATAGTAAGCTGTTCCAACGTTACATGCAAACGGTTTGAAAACTGTTATAAGAGATTGTGAATTTGTTAGGAACTATAAATCAGACGCAAGCGCAAAGGAGATTTGATTATTCGAAACCAAGTGTTTGTCCATTTAATTCAAATTTTAAACTTTTTCGCGTATTATATAATTATATCGTGAGGAGATCTATTTAATATAAATATGAGTTACAGTGGCTCGGATGAAAATATTGGCAACAGCGATTTATTAGACGAAAGTATTGGAGCATTCCACAGTGAAGACGAATCCAGTCATGTTCTCGAGTAAATAAATAAGGAAATTGGTGTTCGCCCGAAAAATTCGGAATGGGAAAATATTTTCCACTTGTTGCACTGTCATGTGTTAAATTTCAAACTAGTACTACAGTGTTCTAACAGAACAGTTGTGGACTAGTTTCAAATTTCATCAAATACGCGCATGCGTAGAAACAAATTTGAAAACAATCCGAAACGCATCCCTGATTGTCTGTTGGAACGAACTTACCCTTAGATATACCCATTTAAAAATTACAAAAAATTACCAAAAATTATACTTTAGAGCTATATAAATTGTACTTTCTCATATTAAATAGGTACATGAACCAAAAAAAAAACAAAGCCACATATGTTTCACCATTTCCTAGCTAAAGAAAATCTGTATACTCATACAGATACGATAAGATAACCTAGTAGACATTCACACTGTATACTGCCAAAGGTACTTAAACCCGTACGCGACAGAATACATACAGTATGCATTATAAAAATGACTCTAGGTACGATAAATCTAATACACATTAGCGTATAAGATACAAAATACGGTATATGAACCTTTAAAGGAAGAAAAAAAATCAATATATCCTGATATGCCAAATCGGCTTGATACATTAAAAATATTCCACCCAAAACTTCAATAACTTGCTCCCAGAACAAGCTAAATCAGATAAGATAAGCTAAGATAAGATAATTTTAAAACATATGCGCGACAGAGTTAATATAAATTTGTCCAAAATGTATTCTATGAGAAACATAGCCCGAAATAAAAAACGCTCCATAAGATAAGAAACAGAACAGTTGTGGACTAGTTTCAAATTTCATCAAATGCGCGCATGCGTAGAAACAAATTTTAAAACAATCCGAAACGCATCCCTAATTGTCTGTTGGAACGAACTTATAATTCATTACTTTGTAATCTTTATACATTACATTGTTCAATTTTATTAATTTTGTTTTAATTTAGGCTGTATATTATTTCATTCGTATTTGTTTATTTCCGACTACCTACTGTAAACTTTTATTTGCCCAGTCACAGAACCAAAACTAACCTTACTGGACTCTCTTCACACCTAACTTTCAACCCTTCTCCATCCACGCTAATTCTTTACTTCTTACCCATGATGTCATCACTTCATAACCATAACGACTTAGTCTAAATTCTTCTTTCTCTTCTAAGATGAAACTTCATTCAATTCCCAAAACCGTCACATTTTACTTAAGGTGTCGGTATCAGCGCTTTAAGTGAGTGAAATATAAATCCGACTTATTTGTCGTTTGATATGCACTTTTTCGACAATTTATCTCCTATTAAATCTAATCATGTCTATTTTGACATGTTTCAGTAGATATTTTAAACCAAAAAAGAATTTTAGTGGCTTATCTCACAACCAAATTCTTAAATCTCCGTTCTACTACTGGACTATTCCTGCTGATATTTTACCCGACTTCGTTAAAACTTTGACTACTAGTCTTTTCCACTCCTACTGTGGTTCTTTTTCTGTCGCCTACCATCCTTTCCTACACCCTGAATATTCCCATCCTAGTATTAAACATTCAACCTTAAATCCCTTCCCTCTTGGTTTTTTATTCCATCTATTGGGAACTCTCCACCCTCTCCTTCGTCCTACTGTTGGTTTTTTATTCCATCTAGTGGGATATAATCCCTCCTTCCCTTCGACTCCTTAACTCCTACCCTACTTATGGGTTTTACTGCATCAAGTAGGGAAATATCAAATTCCTCTCTACTTTTGGTTTCTTACTCCATCTAGTAGAATTTCCCCTAAAATTCCCCTATATTTCATTAATTTTTGACAACTTTATAAAATTTTTTTAAAACCACATACAATATTCAAATCTAGTCCTCTTAGTATCAATGAAATGTAATATTACAATCTTCACCTACCTACGTTGTTTCAATATCCTCAATTTCTACTCTTGTGACTCTGGTAAGTATCTACTTGATAGTCAATTTTCCATTGCTTAGCTTGTTCATGTAGCTACAATATATTCATGTTTTACTTTATTGTTATTTGATCTATTTAAGATGTAACTCTTTCATATATATACATAAGAAGGTACTTAGTTGTCTATAATAATGTGTCCACATAACAAAAAATCTTCAATGTAAACTAACTACCATAAGGCCAAAGTTAGCTAGGATAAAATTTTATTGCCTGTCTCAATCAATGGCTACAGTAATGTTTCTAATAAAGTGGAGTATTGCATAATTAACTATTTATTACCCGTGACTGATTTTGCTATATATTGTTATGCACGGAGAGATCATTTTACAGGCAGATATTCGGTTAATTTCCACATTCCCCTTGAGATGGTCTATCCCTTTTCTGTTAAGTGGTTTAACAACTGGAGTTTAGTTGAAGGTTCTATCGTTTATGAGAAGATTCGATGAAGTTGGAGAAAGTTTTACCACTGTATCAATATGTTTCTTTGAATAAACTATTTTAGATCTTCTCAAAGTTTGTTACAAAATTTCAGATATATCTGAAAAGAGCATAAAAATGATCGAGATTCATCAATAAACATTAAAAGGAATAAACAAAAAATATTATTGTAGTTTTAGACGACATTCTTTCAATATTGAAAACACTTTAAAAATTTTTTTAATTTGACGTTAAAGAGTATCAGAAACATTAAAATATAAGTTTGTATTGTTAACGCTGTAGAAAAAGTAAGTAGGAATGTTAAAAATTACGTGAAAATGATCACAGATATCACGAGACCTTAAATGATTCCCGGATAATTCTCTTAAAATATTCGTGCTCTCAAAAAAATTGTGGGAAATAATTTAATCTTGCGTGGTATTCGGTAAAAAAATTTCACACCATAATTTCGAAAAAAAATATTATTCCAATCTGACATCTGTCACTAATTTTAAACGGTTAAATGTCAGTTGTCAAAAAATCTCCACTTACAAATCGTGGCGCCACGAAAAAATTCCGGAAATTTATTTAGTTGTCATGGTAACTAGATAAAATTAAGGCACCTTTTTGGTTAAAAAGTAAAGGTGTGACATTTTCTAAGCAATTTATCATTTATAACTTTTTTCACAAAACGTTAACCAAAAGTGATAGGATTGAAATTAATAATTAATGATGATTGGTACTGGCGAGTGATATAATGTTATTTTTATTTGAAAATTGAGTTTTTATTTAGTGTTCTTTTTTAATATCATTAATGCTCGAGAACTTTGGCTATGCTACGACTGGTAAATTGTCTTCTAAAAATATTGTTACGTTCTAGGGGTTCAAAATAAAATCACTGCTGAACGAAGAGTCTAATTTATTTACACACTACAAACTAAACGAATTATAACTAAATAACTAAACTAACTATAACACACTAATTTATGTACAACAATTAACTTCGATTTATATTCACTATTTTAACTTCGTAGATCGCTCGAATATTTCGAACTGTGGCTGTAAACTTTTTACTTTTCTTCTCCCGGTTCGCCGTATTTTCGCTTATATGTATATACCTGTCCACCGCTTCGATCAGATCTTTCTCGACGCGCGTAGAAAGGAAGGAATATTCTCGATTATACGCGCGGTGACTAGACTATCGGGAATCAGGGCGACGGGGGCGTAATAGGGGAGTCTCACTCGTTACAATATTCTTTCGTAAAGTCGTAAAACAATGGAAAATAGTATTTCCGTACTTTTGGATATCAGTGTATATCTTCATTGCTCCTGTAATTTCTTTCTTTCTTTTGATCTTTCTGCTTTTTTTATTTTTTTTTAAGTCATAAAGTTGTGTGTTACACGTGCGTAAATGCATTAGCACCACTTAGCTCGTATTTGCTGGCCTCGTTACACTCGGGCAGTATATACAGCCGTTGGCTGCATATTTCTTGCATACGAAGGAAATAAAAAGTGTACATTTAACATATCTACATAGTACCTTTCTCTTTTTCGTTACTGTTTCCGTTAATATTTCTGCTCATATCTTAAATTTCCTGATTTATTCTTTGATGTACCATTTTAATGACCTTTTGCTTTTACCTGTTTATTTCGTGAAATATAAATCATTTATGAATATTAATTAATCAAATTTTAATTATGAAATACTTCTAAAAACAAAAGTATAAAAGCAATTTTGTTGGTAATTGAGGTTATTCAATAGAGAAACAAACTGATGCTATCGAATCAATTTGTTGTAGATAAAATGACGGGAAGATAAATGAGCTTAGGATAACTTTCATTAACAAGATTCAAAGGCAAACTGTGTCAAGTCCTTTAAACTAAAATGGAAAGTGATCCGGGAAACTTTCTGGCGACTACTTCTTAAAACAGGCAACTTCACATTGAATGTTTCCTAAAAGGAGTTGACAGTAAACTACGATTAGCAAATAGTTTATCTACTAATAAATAAAAAAATAAAGCAAAATACAGTATATAAAAATTAAACTTAAACGCAATACAAAAATTTAAAAATATGATCTGAAACTAACCTAACAAGAGAAAGCTATTATAGTTTAATAGTCTGGTCGAGAAGTCATTTAAATCGGATTTGGGTTACACCGATCCGAAAAATCTGATTTTGATGTCAATCGATTCGAAATGACAAATTTAAAAATGTTCCTGTATATCAAAATCCGTTTTAAAAATTTCCTATTGTTATTAACAATTTAAGATTTTTGCTAATAACTCATAAACTATAATAGTTAGAACAAAAAACTGAACGGATTCTTAAAGGGCTGGAAATTTCCACCAAAAAAGTCCCAACTCCCCGAATTGTAGCTCAATTATTTGTAGGTCTAAATTAATGTTGAAAATGGCATAAAAAACGGGCAGCGCGTCACCGTCACAACTACCAAATGAAAAAATTATTTTTTTGTTCAAGCGGTCAATAAATGCATCTTTATGTGCATGTATATACGTAGTAAAAGTACGTCTTTATTGATTACTGAAAGATAAAGTCTTTCTGTTACGACACGAGTTTAAGTTTAAAAAACGAATCGCGAAGCGAGTGTCATAACAGCCATATGAAATAAATTGTTTATAATATTTTTTATATTTTGCCATTTTATCATTTTTTAAATTAATTTATTATTTTATGTAATTACGAAAATTTTGATTTTAATAAGTATGTCGGTAGCACTGTGTAATTTATAACATTTGACAGTTTTGACATAAAATGTTAATGTTTTAAAATATTTTAAAATGACTAATACACCAATAATAATATATTATATAAGTAAAAGATGATATTCTTATTCACAAATACTCTCTAAAGAAGAATATAAAAGTAATAAATTGCCATTAGCCCCAGATGTCATTGTCAATAGTCTTGGCATTAGATACTTCACTCATGTTGTCAACCTTTTAAAACAAAAATTTGCGTGCCTAAAAGTTACATTACGATACGCAAATGCGTTTTATAATGAAGATTTTTACAAGTGCAAAATATAAAAAGTAAATTATGGGCGGAGCCTATGACGTCATAACGTAAGGTTCATTTAAAATTTCTTAAATAATAATACCGATTTATTGATCAATATTTATACAAAATATTTATTTAATATTTGTCAATTATCCAAATTAAAAAAATATATATTAAACAACAGTTACGTTATTGTTATTGAATATTACTTTCCAATACGCGAATACCAACTACTTTGACAATTTTCAAAAATGATGGCGACAACTATTTCAGTGAGAACTAAAATTTGTTGTTTAAATTAAATATATTTGTTTAATTTTTATTTATTTTACACGCTTGTAGAAAAAATAGTATAGGTATATTACACGGAGTAGAACGTTCTTTTTGTGTTTCTTCCTGATTGCAGCCCCAGCTTCGCTTCGGCTGCAAGCTAAGGACTCAACACAAAAAGAGTCACTTTCACTCCTAGTCATATAATCTACTATTTTTCAATAAGTAAATATTAATAAAAAAAAATTTTAAAAATTCTAGCACAGAACATATCAGAGAACAAATTTCTGCAGTCAAAAAATTTTTTCCGTTATTCTTCACATTTCTATCCATTTGTTAATTAAAAAATTATATCTTCATTGTTACTAACTTTAAATTTGTTACTGTGAGTAAAATAAAAACACAAGAATTTTTTTAACCCTTGGAATCCTTTATCATAAAGATACTGAACAAAGTTAGATAATAAAATTTTTAAATTTTTAAAAATTGAAATTATTATTAACAAGCAAAGTAAACAAATGCGATTTTAGATGTGAAAAATTTAAATTATTTTAAGCAATTATTGTTAACAGTCGTTTTTAATACGCTATAAACAATATAAATCCAATTTTTTTAAATGTTTGTGACCAATTGTTTAAAAAAATTTTATAAACAAATGGCTTATTTAACAATTTTAAAAAATTCTATTGTTTATTAAAAACCATGATTTAAAAAAAATTTCTTCAAAAAATTTTCTATTTGTTAATTAACGTTTTTGTTTATTAACAATTGTTTAAATTTAATATTAAGAAATGAAAAAAATCCTAAAATTCATAATTTTCTCTTCTCCACAAAATGGTATTTTTTTCGAATTTGTCAGTTAATTATTTAATTGTTTATTAATTAAACGATTTGTTATAAACAATTGCATCAACAATTAATATTTTTTTTATATCACCTCACAACATACTGAATACCATATACGTTTAATTTTTTAGAAAAACGTGGAACAAATTTTTTTTTAAGAAAAAAAGATATTAAAGTTTATGAGTTATTAGCAAAAATGTAAACCCCCTTTTTTTAAAATCTTAAATTGTTAATAACAATAGGAAATTTTTTAAAACGGATTTTGATATTCAGGAACATTTTTATATTTGTCATTTCGAATCGATTGACACAAAAAATAGATTTTTGTAACCCAAATCCGATTTAAATGACTTCTCGACCAGACTATAAGAACCGGCTTCAAAATTAGTACGTTCATCATATTTTTAACCAAACTCTTATTTTTACAAATCTTTGAGAAATACACTTAATTGTGGTCACTCAAAAAGTGCCCGCAAATATGAAGTTATTTTTTTCTATTATCATATAGGGTTGCCTAATTAAAACTGGCCAAAATTAGGGATTGCTCTAATAAAGAGAGTTAGCATGCTGTGAAAGTTTTTAAAGCCATTGTGCATGCCTCGATAGATAGGGTTCTCAAGCAATAGCTGAAAGAGTTGTAGGCCGGCAGCCGGCAACCCTTATTTGCGCCCAGATTTAATTAGACACCCCTATATCATAATTAAAAGAAAAAAATTTAATCTAATATAAAATTCATAAATGTACCTACGTTATAAACGAAATTATTTTTCAAAACTCCATAAATATTATTTTAATTAAAGGTATTTGCGGGCACTTTTTATAAGCATCCCGTTATAAGTGTCTTCCTCTTTTCAAAAATATTTGTAGAAATTAGAGTTTCATTAACCACATGATGAACGTCCTAATTTTACAGTTGGATCCTAGACTATTACAGTGCATTTTTTTATAAGAACGTTTTTTTTATTATTCACTTTAAAATTTCAACCCAAAGTAAGTTTCTGTAGTCAAATTATTTGCCTAAGTGGCATTACTATAGCCATTTACATTTAAATTGGATATTTTTCTAAAAGTTTTTCAATTGGCTTTAAAGGAAAACTTTAAATTATTTGAAATGAAATGAATGAAAACGTCTTTAGTGACACGGTATCCTCTTTTTGCATTCCAGTGAAAATGTTTAGTTAAACAGGATTAATCCTTTAGATTTTAAAATAATGGGGTGTTTTACTTGCTAATCTTATTGGTATTTCTTTGTCAAGCAATAACCATATTATAAAACAAAAGAATACTTTGATGGGATAATAGCTATTAAATTGCAAAGAAATGACAAACGACACAAAGTAAGCAATAAGTAAACAGATAAAGAAGAAGGCAAAGAAACAGCAAATGAATAAAATAATGAAAAACTGAAAAATAATAAGATCTGGTGGAGATTATTAAGTACGGCGAAAAATTAATAAATCATCGAGATCAAGATATACTGATAAAGGGACAATTACCACAAGAATGGACAAAATCTATCAAATCCTAAGATACACAGTGTGCAAATTGAACCGGCTTGAGAACCCCAGAAACTGCGATCCATTTTACGGGTCTAGGTAAATTATTCGAATACAGTTTTTCGAAGAACAATTATCAGAATACAATTATTCGAAAAACAATTCTTCGAAGATAACAATTATTCGAAAGCAATCACTCGAATTCGAAAACAAATTTTAAATTGTGTATTAGTTTATCATTGTTATGTTATATTTTAGTCAAAAATTTTATTTTATTAAAACATGTTTCGAGATTTCATATATCATTATTAAAGCTCGGATTATAGGCAAAATGCCTTTTTTGTACCAACCAAACCTAACCCAAACTCACCAATATTTTTTGGTCTAAATAATATTGCTAATATTATACCAACCAAACCTAACCCAAACTCACCAATATTTGTCTAAATAATATTGCTAATATTAGACCAACCAAACCTAACCCAAACTCACCAATACTATTTTCGGATAATTTTTTTCGAATAATTGTTTTCGAAAAATTGTACTCTTCGAATAATTGTTATATTCGAATAATTGCATTCGAATAATTGTTTTCGAAGAATTTACCGGCTACCCCATTTTACTACCATCATCTTCACCAGACTTTCTGATGAAGTTCATCAGCCTTGATAGTGACCATTTTACATAGCCATTCTGCTTCTGGTTTTACGTCCTTTTCGTTTTAGAATCTCCTATCTTATCAGTCCTTTTTCAGTGGTATTTTGTTTTCGGGCGAAGATGGAAAACTCGATGGGTTCTTAACCAGAACCTAACAGTGTTGGACTGATTCCCGAGAGGATGCCTACCAACCAAACCCACCTCAAAGGTCGCCGTAACCCCCGCTCGAAATTACTACCCTAGCATACTTTAAGACGGTCGGCGGTTCCTTACACATTACCGCTATACATTCATGCCACTCCTCCCACCTTCTCATCATTTCCTCCCCTGAACTTCCTCTCTTTGCCCTAGCCATCAAGTCCAAAGGGTATGACCTCGACAGCACAGTTGCTGTGCTGTACCTCTGCAACACCCTCAACAGAATCCCTCTCCGCTCATGCAGAAGTGGCTTTATCCCCGCTCTTTCACCCTACACTTCAGCTTCGTATAGCATAATCTGCTCAATCGTCCTACTAATAACTCTCCTCCTCTATCCTCCCGGCCCTTTCATATTACACATCAGGCTCCCTAGTCGTGCTACCCCTACTTTTGCCTTCTGTTCTGCCTTCATCATATGATGCTTAAAGGATAATTGGCTATCCAACAACATACCTAAGTATTTCACCGCCTCATCCATACCAGATGTTTTACCCTTTACCAATACTCCGACTTCCCTTGTCTTGTTCGGCCTCTACGAACCACCGTTTTATTATTTTTATTTGGCATTTTAAACTCTTAATGTATTTGCGATTCCAAGAATGGGTTCTGGTCCTATCAATGCACCTCTCCTGGCCAACTTATCATCCTTCGAAAGCATCGTCCAGCGTCCATTGTCCAGCGTCCAGCGTCCGTTGACTTGCCCGGCTGGTACGTTAATCTCTGGAAAGATTTTTCTTCAGCACATCTTCCTATGTACCTGTCTACGAATCTTTCCACTATTTTAACCAGGAAAAAAAGAGACTTATTGGTCGTTATGAATTGTGCGCCTGGTGGATTACCCTAACTACTTTATTTATCTAGATAACCTTAATCCCTTGCCATGCCTTTAAACATAATGTATTAAAGAGAAGGAAATGAAAAATAATGTAGGAGCATATGAATGAAGATAAATAAAATCATAGAAGCTTCCAAAGAATTGGATCTTTACTGATTAATAAAAAAAAGGAGAAAATAGGATTCAAATTAATAGTGATATAATAGAACATTTTGCAGTATGACAAGGGGATTCTTAATTATTTCTGTTAAGCATATGTTTAAAAACAGAAAGTTAAACGATAGGACGATAAAAGGATATATGAATTTTAAATCGGTAGCAGATCAGGTTAAAATATACTTTTTGATAAGCCAAATTGCCGTAGAATATTTCGGAAAAAGTTTTATTCTGTACAGAAGAATCACTTAACACGACATATCATTTTTAGCAAGCTAAGATAATAGTTATCTGTTGACATTTTGTCTAAAGCCTTTTTGATGTTGTTTGTACGTTTATCTTTTATTAACTACCATTACTCGATGCTTTTAGATTAAGTACTTACTAAAAATATCCTAAGAATTTGACATAAAATCCCGGTATTAAAGATCTGTCATGCTGTTTCCTGAAGAGAAAACCCTTGGGTAACAGCTAAGTAATACCTTCATAATTCATTACTTTATTGAATTTCGAGCATATTCTTATCTACAATAAAATAAACAAAAAGTAAATATTTTGATGTATATTTGAATCATTGTGCATATAAAGAAGGTCATTAAAACGATCTTTGCAAATCAAATTTATTTTTAGTATGATAATTAATTAATAATTAAATATTTCAACTGCTAAGCCCGTTGAAAAAATGTGTATATACTCACCATAAGCAGTTTATTTGTTTCTATACAAATAAAATTAAATGTATTACCTACTGAATAACTTTTATGACTCCCTAAATATTAAACTAATCAAATTGATTGTACTAACCCTTACTTTTTGGAAGTCCATCTTATTAAGAATAATGAAAAACTCTTCGTTTTACCAAAACTTCCAATATTTATTTAAAAAATTGCTTTATTAACTTTAATGACGATGCTAAGTCTAGCGAAACGGCTGTCATTAAAGTTAATAAAGCAATTTTTTAAATAAATATTGGAAGTTTTGCTAAAACGAAGAGTTTTTTCATTATTCTTAATTAAACTAATCATTGAGACATTCGCGGACACTTGAATCATTTTGAATCTACCTAGCACATCACCTATTTTTTTTGAAAAATAGTTTCTTTAGGTACTTAGGGCACTTAACTCAGCATTTAGAACACGATTTTGATTGTTTTTACAGCAAAAAATCTAGTGTCTGCTATTGAAAGCATGTCCCTAAATATTAAAAATTTGTGTGTAAAGGGACACACAATAATTATTAACAAAATTTATAAATGTTTATCACAGCAAAAATTATGATAGTTAAATACCTCGGCTAGGGGTGAGTAAGTTCATTAGCTCTGACTATTATAATATTTGTTTCTCTAAGAAATAATAAGGGCGCCACTGAAATCTTTTTATTTTTATAATACTGCTACGAAAGTTGTTTTAAATTGAGTGATTTAAATAAGTATCATAAGATGCCAGAAAAAATTGTCTATGAAGAAAGAATGAAATGAAAATGTATCGACCGATAAAAGATAAATAGATTTCCTTGGTGCTAATATGAATTAAGTTGATAATAACTTACAAAAAAAAAATCCGCAAACAATTTTTTAAAACGACTTATTCTAATACAGTTGTAACGATAAAGATAAATATAAATTGAGAGGAAAAAAAAATACGTGAACAGTAAACTTGGCGGGAGATCCTTCGCCGTACCTTGGGGTCGCTACGGCACTGTCTTGGTGGTTCAAAATGTCTATGGATGATCAAGAGTTGAGGGATGATCAATTCTTAGAGATGATCAAATTGTAGATATGATTAATTTTCCAGATGTTCGAGTTTAAATAACGTCCAAGTTGTAGAGATGATTAAGTTAAAGATGTTCAAGTTAAGAGCTGTTCAAATTTAATAGATGTTTAAGTTTACTGTATAATATTCCAACTTTCTGAAAATTACCAATGTCAAACACGTGTTACATTTACTGTTTCTGACACAGAAAGTACAAATCAGCATAGTCCGAAATCTACAGTTAGATGATAACGTATTACAATACACAATACAAAAGATACATTAAATTTATAACAACCTTACCTATTAATTAAAATTCCAGAAATGTACTTTCACTAGCCATTCTATGTTTTTTTTATTTATAAAAATTTTCATTAATACTTTTAAATTACCATAAAAAGAATCTTCGAATAATAAAGAAATACGTTGAAATTCTCATCTGATATAATAAAATATAATACAACTTTCGATGTTTTATAAATATTTTAACAAAAAGAAATTATAAAATTGGAAAAAAAGCCCACCTGTATGACAGCAACCCAATCGAAGAAATGAGACTGGAGATAATTAAAACCCTTGAAACCGATAATGGCAACTTATTATCACACCTCGTAACGTAGCTACCTTGAACTTCCAACTATAGAGACCGTATTCATTATTTTATTGTTAAGAATTCTTTCGGAAAGATGGAGCTCGCGGTACTAAATTAATTACCTATTTAGGATGCCAGGTGCTTAAAATGTTAACAGATACTGTTACAAGGAGTGAAACGGTAGCTTATCTTCGCATGCGGAACACCGCCATGATGTCTGCTGAATATTATGGGAAATCAGTTGTTTTATTAAAATATATTTTTTTGCAAACAAGAAAATATATGATATAAGTTATCCAAATAAATGGATTGAAAGGAGTGAAGTTTATTTTATATTACAACATGGCGGGTGTCCTGCGCACTTTTCCAGAAGAGTTCGAGATTATTAGAATGTAAGTTATCCAAATAAGTGGATTGGAAGGGGCGAAGTTTATTTTCATGGCTTGCTAGATCTCCAGACTTTACGTATTTGGACTTTTATCTATGGGGAACTAGACCAACAACGCAAGATGTCATGAAACAGCGCATTACAAACTCAATAAATAGTATATCAAAAACTGCGAATAAAGCAGCTTTTATGTCTAAGTGCGAAAAATTACATCTTTGAGTGTACAACGATGAAAAACAATTTGAATATTTAATTGGACATTAAGTTTGAATAATCCAGCTATTTGTAAAAATTTTTACATATTTAATTTAAAGTTATAATATAAGGTGGGTCAATACTATGCTTACTTATGTTTATGCGTTTTTATTTAAATCTCAAATTCGACAAAAGCTATCAACATGCAGTTTGTGCCATTTTGTTACGAATTTAATCCACTTCCATTATAATTTACAATAATTAGGTGTTAATATTTGAACAATCTGAAAAAAAAAACAAATTTAAATTTTTTCTATTCGAAAATACTCTCTACCTATGACAATTAAAACGAAATGCAATTGTTTTAAAGCAGAGGTAATTCGTTTATTCATGCTCTTTCTAATGACCCTAATTTAATTAAAATCAGTTTATCCATACCAAGGTTATCCACATATACTTTCGCACTCTCCCCCACCCTTTATTTGAAAAAATTACTTGAACAACTTTGTAAAGAATTTGGGCCTCTTTCTAGTTTAATTATTAAACACATGTAAACATATAAATGGGCATATTCCACAAAAAACTGGTTTTTGAACTATTCTTCAGAAGTTACACCCCCTAGCAATTAACCTAGAAACTTAAAAGTTATTTCCATCGACTTCTCTTGGCCACTTCTACTAAGGAATTTTTTTTTCCGAAAGTTATAACATGAATATTTTTTGATATACAGTCGAGAGATCGATCGGCTTATTGGACCAGGTACATAATTTTAAACAAAATAAACCCTAATAAAATAATTTGTAGGAAATTTGATCATTATTGCGGCGTACGCCTTAGATTACCTTCTTTTTGGCATTGGAAATGGAATTAAATATTTCTCATAAATTGACGCATTCAAAATATACATTTTGAATAATTATGACATGGTAAGTATCTCTTTTTACCATAACCTGAATTGGTACAAGCACGTTAGCTCGATCGGTACCTTTGCTTTGGAAAAGCTTGACTATATCTATCAGTTTCACTGTCAGATCCTTACTACTTATCTCCTAGATCCTTGGAATATCGTTTTCATACCTGCGGTACAGCAGCTCTTGCCATCATTTAATTTAAAAAAATAAGCTTTATTCTCATTCTCATTCTCAGAGGGCTCTACTTCTTCCATCTTGTGATATTTCCCAAAATAACATATTTTAAAGTTATGCTATCTTACAATTTTTGTTATTAACCATTTTTAGTTGATTCCATTAAAAATGCCACTTACATATTTGTTTGTTGCAGCTATCAAAGCCTCATTGCTCATTCAGAAATGGTACAGGCGATATATGGCTAGATTAGAAGTACGAAGAAGATACACGTGGACGATCTTTCAAACATTAGAGTACGCAGGAGAGCAGGATCAGGTCAAGGTAAATAAAAACTTTCAGAAATAAAACTGATAACAGAATAAATTTACCACATACACAATAAATAGGTACACAGGGTTTTATTGCCCAAATCTTCATAAAAACTTCATAAAAACTAGCATCGTCAGATTGACATATTGAAGTAACATTTTGTTTGTTTGTAGCTAGGTACCTGATGTTTATTAGATAGTTATAAGGCTAGACCAAGTAAGGAAGTAATAAGACATAACAATATTAAAGCCTAGATGTTAATAGCTCTAAGGGATTATCCTGGATGTAATTCCCTCTAAGATCAGTATAACTGTGCAATGATATAGAAAAACCAGGAAAAAACGATATCATGCTGATATTTACAATAACTTAATATATTTCTGTTACAATTACGTCTTATCTATGTAATGTGGTTGTTGTAATCTATAAGCTCTTAAAAGTTCAAATGTAACTTCAATATGTCAATCTGACGATGTTAGTTTTTAGCGAAACAGCTGTAATTGAATTTAAAACGTATTTTACGAATAAATAGTGAAAGTTTCATTCAACCGTTTACCTAGTTGTTTACTGTTCTTAATAAGATGGACTTTCACACAGTAAGGGTTAGTACAATAAATTTAATTAAATAAATACTTAAGACTCTTTTACCCTAGAACAGAACAAAAACAATACCTATGTGTATATTTGGTTGCACAGATAATGCAACTCATACAATTTTTTTTATAAAAGTATTAATTCGACATTTATTTTACCTAAATATATTATTTCTTGATCAAATTGAACAAACCAAAGTGATTTATTCACAAAAATTAATAGTTTTTTATTCGTTAATCTTGTTTAAATCAGTACGTTCTGTGCGTTTTTAAAAAATATCACATGTGTGTGATATTTCTTCTTCTTTTCTTATGTTTCCGAACGCGTATGATATTACTAATTTTCAAAGTGTCAAAACTGTGTGTGAGATGTCGTTTTCATAGGGGCTCATAGGAAAAAAAAAATTTGGTTGATCTATGCCCGGTTCTATTATTTTAGCCTTTTCCTTTATAATTTCTGATGTGTCAGGTTCAAAACATCACTATTTTTATTGACCTAGACGATTCTACCTTTTGAACTCTTAAGTCCGCTTGTCACTATGCTAATTTCACTACTAATGTTAGTACTAAAATTATTAGTTAGTTTCGACAGTTGATTTAGTATGAAAAATGTGGACTCGTGTTTCAAACTGTCTTAATTTTAATTAGTTAATTAGTTTATTTTGTGCTTTGAGTGAATGGAACAAATAAGTACCTACTTAAATAACCTACTATATTATTTATTGGATACCACAGAGATTCGTCTCATAATGGTGTCTTTGAACCATCTATTTTTATAGACTGTTTCTTCAATTTCCGTTATTCTTTGGATGCTGTTGCCTTATATCATCAACATCAGTTTCGTCAAGTTTGTCTACTTGAAATGAAATTGAGTTATTTTTTCCCCATTCTCACTGTTAATTAATTTCCTTTTCTTAATAAGCTTGTTACTTATAATAATAATTTTACTTAATTTTTAAAAAAAAATTCAATGTCATTAACCTATCCTCCCCCCTCTTTGTTAAATAACGTTGCGACCACAATACAGTCATATTTTTGCTGAATTTTCTGTAAATGTTCACAGGTAAGATTATTTGTATTTACCTATGTATTCTTTTTAGCCTGATGATGGTCTTTAAATAGACCGAAACTAGTAGCTTTATAACAATAGAAAAACTTTAATAACAATAAATAATTGGTGACATTGTCATTGGTCTTTTTCCTTTCTTCGTATAAATATATTTGTCACTTTCTTATAAATTTTGAACAACTGTGGATAAACAGCCTTCACACGTGCTTAAATGAAGATTTTATAAAAAGAACCAATATAAGCTATTAAACAAATTATTAAAACCCCATCGAAAAGAGAATTTTATACAGCTTGTCATTATTCTAACGAACTTCCTTGTATTGGGGTAATCTATATTCGAGAGCTTCTAATAAAACGGTAGGTACAACCTATGCGTTGTGAAATATATGACAGGGAAACACCGGTCGATCATTTTCGTTTAGAGTAATGGATGAAAGGTGATTTATAATAATTTTACGTCCTGATTTATAGCTTTCCAGACTAACAACATGTACTAAATTACACCCCTATTTAGAAGTTTAGCAGTAAATATCAGTTATTTATTTACATGTGTATCAAAATTTTAGTTTATATCAATATCCACTTTATAAACATATATACAGATATTTTTTGAACAAAACCTTACGTTGTATACAGGGTTATTCATTACTTATAATTTAATACTAGAATCCTGACTTCAAGTTATGAAGATTTAACCCAAAACACCTAAATAAAATGTAGCTGCTTACTTAGTTTAAAAATTTAAAAACTATTTGGGTTAAGTACTTTAAGACTGTTTTACGTATTCATTTCATATTTGGCAGAAAATGTAGACACTATACACCCTACAAAATTATATTAAACAAACTTTTCTGGCTACCGCCAGAAGCGTACGACAGGGGCAAGTGACAGGTTAATTGTTCCCAAATTCTACGCCACTGGCGGAATAGAAACTTTAGCACAATTTGTCGATTCTCCAATACTTTTTACGTAAACAAAGTGCTCTTTTCTCATAACGATAAAGTCAGTATTTCTCGAGATATTCTAAGTTAAACATGAAGTTGCCCAAATTTAATGTGTGATAACTATGTCGATGTTTTGGACCAGTGAATTGCATTTAATACGCAAAGAAACTTTAATACGTGTCAATAATAAAGAACACAACTATTAAATGAATGGATGAATTGAAAACAAATTGTGGTTCTGAAAATTATAATCTAAATAGAAGTAGGTACCTACAATTTTATTAACATATCGGAAATATCAGAAACGAAAAGTACCTAAAAACAAATGTTCTACGTGACCCCCGTTTACATCAATAAGCTTATTCATTCTTTGACTAAATGATCTTCTTACCTTGAAAAATATGTTGGGTTGATTGGCAATAAAATTAGCCGAATTTACAATTTGCTGCCATAGTTCCTGACGAGTGTTTATTTCTTGTGAATACAGTACCCAAAGATTTCATATGACCCCAAAAATATAAAATCTAGGTGGTTACCTTCGGGAGTTCTAGGCGGCCACGGAAATTCGCTACCTCTGCCAATCCAACGATGAGGAAATTGGTTATCGTGATAATTCCTCACTATCATCTGATAATGGGGTGGTGCTCCATCCTGCATGAACCACATGTATCTTCTTCGATTAAGTGGCAATTCCTCGAGATGATCGAATAAAGTTGTTTCTAAAAATTGTAACTCATATGGACCCAACAAACTATCTCCAAAGATACCGCACCATACATTTATCTTAAATGAAAATATAATTCTCGGAAAATATGGGGATTTGTAATATCCCAATTGTGACTGTTTCTCCAGTTAAAAACTGCTCTGCGAGTGAATGAGGCCTCGTCAGTAAAAATAATTTTGTCAAGGTCGTAAATTTTCCTTTTTTAAAATTCGCAAAACTGAAGATTTACTTACTTCAGTCATTGCTGCTAAACACCGAGTACTTAGTCCCGGATTATTAGCAACTCGCACTAAAATATCGTCCTCCTGATTCACAGTTATTATTTTCGGCCGTCCCATACCACTATTACGATTGAATTGTCCAGTTTCTCCTAATCGTCGAAAAATATTGCTGAAAGTTTGCCGATTGGGGATCCTACTTCTCCATTCTTCTCTGTCTTGAGCTGCAAAAGAAGCTTCTTGGTCTTGGTCTTTTGCCATTAATGTTGCCCTCTACAATAAGGAGACACTTATTGTAGAGGGAAACTCTACAATAAGTAGATTCGATATTCTTGAAATATGTCCTAAATATCGTAGGTATGATTGGTTAAAACCTTGTGATGATTTTTAATTCCTTAAGAATTGACACGTTAGTACGATGTTCTGTACAGAATAAGTTTTATGTCTGGAACGCCTCAATTATCTCGAAAACAGCACCCTGTAAATTTTTATTGTTTTTAAAATCCTTGAAAAATTCTGAAAAATACAAGCTATTACATGGTTGAATAATGACTAAATATGCAAGGCGATGAATATAAAAATCCAAAGTTACTAATAATATAATAATAATATCTAATATGGAATCTCCGCATCCCAAAATAGGTGTTCCCCAAATTTTGTACAATTATGACTAGTAACTCTCCAGCCTGATAACTGAACTTTGCTAGTAACAATCAGTTTTCTTATAATAAACTATAAAGTGGACTATCTGGGATAGGTCCTTTGTCCTTATTTAATTTATTTTTACACTTAATAATTTCTATACTTTCAAATGCATCCAACAATCTATTGTTCGATACATTTTTTAACAATTTTAAACTATCTACATTTACAGAATGGTTTTTGGTAAAAGCATGTTCGGCAATACTAGATTTTTCTATGCGTCCATATTTTAGATGAGCTAAATGTTCTTTAAATCTATTTTTAACCGATCTTTTTGTTAGCCCAACATACTTTTTATCACAATCATTACAACATATTTCATATACCTATACCGCTTTTTTCCAGATCTTCTCCCTTATCCTTCGGATTTCCTAACAATTGTCTCAGGGTGCTACTAGTTTTATGAACTAAACCTAATCCCACCGTGCCGAAAATTGTTTTTAATCCTTTGGTATACTGAGGGATAAATGGTAATGAAATGAATTTCCTATCGGTGTGTTCTCGCTGGAAAAAGGTGGTTTCACAAAGAGATTTCTTAAAACTATGGCGATTGATTAGCTTATGAATTAGTTTTTTATCATATCCATTAAGTACAGCTATATCCTCAATTAAATTCTTTTCTCTGTTATTTTTTGTTTTGTTTAAAGGAAAATTAAGTAACTGTTAGTCTGTAAATTCGTTATTTAAATTTACTTCCCTTAGTTTTTAAACAGATTATGGCCAAGTAAAACATAAATTGATACGCACATTAACTTAGTGTCAATTGTCTCTCAGTTAATAATGTTAATTATTTTAAAATATTTTGTTTTTTCAGCTATACAATTTTTTCAATGCATTACTGACACACATTCCTCAGACAGAAAGAGAAGTGGACTCGACAAATTCCAAAAATGCTTCCTTAGGTAAGTAAGATCAATAAATTATAGTATATTACATACCTAGCGGGAAAGTAGTCTATTTCAGCCGAGCGGCAGACGCGAGGCTAAAATGAGTTCCCGCGAAGTTTGTATACTATTTTACTCACAATCGGTTAGATTGATTTTTAATACTCACAATCTACCAATAATAATTTCGTTTTAAATATCTGTGTCCATTTTCATTATGTGATACCTGTGAGATCGTTGCTAGGTAACAAAACAAGTTGGTTAAATCTTATATTTAGGCGATACAAAACGCCATTAATTGTACATATAATCAAATTCTGTTTATTTTACAAAAATAACTGATAGTGAATTTGAATTTACGCCATCAGAATCATTAATATTTATAATTCCAAATAGTTTTCTTTTTGTTATTGTTGTTTCTTAATTAAATAAATGTTGAGTGGATTCTATTCTTTCTAAACCATCTTTTAATCAAAAATGAAATTGATATTTGCAGGTAAGAAAAGGCTAGCCGGGAAGGTAAAGTAAGTAATAAGTCACTTTCTGATTACTTCAAAGGTTAAAAATCCATAAATTACTAACCGATAGTGAGTAAAATTACCTTTATTAACTATCAAGACGTAACGGGTTTTTACTGTATGTTTCTACCTAATTTTGGGTTCAAGAATGTTTTTAATTCCAAAATTCTAAAGCACATTCAATATATACAGGCTGTCCCATATCGACCTTCAGTAGCAGTTCAAATATCATAACGAGAAAGGTCCAAAACACTAGAAAAATAATAAAAGTTATTTTTATTTAGTTGTGTTTAGTATTTTTTGTAACAAATTTATTAAAAACGACAAATAAATTATTTCATTTTATGTTGTGTAATAAACTAATAAAAATATAAAACTAAAATTAACAATAATAAAGGAAGGAAATCCAAATTACAATTTTGGTAAGCAAAAAAACCTCATTTTTTGCCAATCGCATAAAAAATGATATAGAAAATTAAATACAGCCTTGCCTTATTGTTCTATGAGGAATCAAATAAAAATATATAAAATAAGGGTTGCAATTTAAAAAAGAAGTAGAAATCGTGGTTTTCGCAATTTAAAATTTAACTCAACGTTGTACCCACCCTGTATAACTAATTTCTTATGTAATTGCTATAACCTATAATTTAGGTCTTAGGTGCAAAAAACTTTTAAATTTTAACAATTAATTAATTGAAATAATTAAAATTTTAATAAGCGTCTTTTTTGCAAAAATGTTACGGCGAGTTTAAAGATTGGTGTGACAAACAGAATGTTAAGACGATGTCTGAAAACATTTTATTGGCTTATTTGATGCAGAAATCAAATGTTGTAAAAAGTTCAACTTTATGGAGCATTTATTCCATGCTGAAGTGTATGCTGAACATACGAGACAATATCGACATCAAGCAGTTGTCTTTGTAGTATTTTAGAAATGTCAAATTTGGAAGTGACGTTTGGTTTCGCGGCCGTTGCTATGGGTAACGGCCGCGAAATTAAATTTCGCGGACTGTGCTGAGAACGCGAAATACTGACTTCGCGTGCGATTGCACGAAAAAATATTTATTATTGAGTATTATCAGAGACAACCAAAGAGACGGTCCAGTAAATAAGCATTTGTATGAATGACAAATAAAATAGTCCTGCTAGCTCTAATCTTGTTCAGCTCATTAATTTAGGACATGTCACATCTCTTTCTTATTTTTGCAAAGTAAGCGCAGGTGGCACTAGGAGCTTGGGATTTTTGACATAACGGCAAATCTTAAAATATAAACCATGGAGGTTAGAGAAAAGGAGAACGATCGCTGTAGAAAATAGTGTCCCAGAAATATGGACAAAATAAGTGAGGCGCTGCGATCGCTAAGTTGTCTCAATAAATTACCTTTGGTACTTTAAATAACGATGGTTGACGCAAATTGTTTTTTAGTCTATTTTTTCGATCAGATGCTAAACCACTTGTACATTATTCAACTAACTTCATCTATACTTGTACTCATAAACAGCTAACTTCGCAGATACTACTTACCGACGGCAGCGCGGCTGGTGGCTGAAATTTGAATTATAAATTCTACAAATTTTCAGGGACAGGCGGGCTAATGCTTCAGCACGTAGCGATCGTTCTCCTTTTCTGTAACCTCCATGATATAAACTTTGTTTGATGTTCTAAGCGGTAAATGTGACTGTGAATGTGACGTGCCAAATAATTAAGGCGCCATTAATGTTTTGACGGGTTTGTTTAGCTATTATGTTATGTATGATATTATGTTTTTTTGTGGCGTTTTACCTGGTTTTACTAAATTTAGACTAAGTTTGATATTTAGAGTTCTTATTTATAAACTTAAATACATAAAATAAATACAATAAAATCAATTTCGAAAAATTAAACAAAATGCTTGACATTAAAATTTTCAAATGTAATTTTTTTTGATTATTAAATTTTTTTGAAAATGAAAAATTTTAATATATAATACACATATTTCAAATTTTAAATTACGCGCGCGCGCCACGTATGCTCCTTTGCTTTATATAGCCATTATTTATATAAAAATGCGTGGCGTTTAATTTGTCCGAAACTAAGGTACAAAAGTGACCTTTTTAGTTTACCCCGACGGTTTTAGTAACTTTAATGTTCAATGTTCACAGCAAAACAAAGTTTTTTTTAAATTGTTTAATAAACAAATGACGCAACGCTTGACAAAATGTACGATATTTCCGGTTCCGGTGATCGGATCGGGGCGATCTTGGGCTCTAATTTTACATTTTGGATTATATTTTCATATCCCGCAAACCGCTTGTTGATCCGTCTTTCCGTGTCCGAGAAATCCTATTTGTTTATAAGGGTATTTTTTTCATATTGTTAATAAACAAACAGTTTTGAAAATTTTTGGGCAAGACCCCATAGAAAATGTTGCTGGTAGCTAAATTTACAAATTCCAGCTATTTTTAGGCTCGTAAATTTCCCTCATTTGTCCCAAAATGCTAATAAACAAATAAACTCAAATGTTTAAACAATTGAAAAATACCCATTGGATCGAAATGAAAAAAATACCACAAAACTATAATAAATTTGCAATAATTTATCTGTGCTATTTTGAGAGGTACTGAGTGTTTTCCCTTTGAGAAAAAAATTATTTAAATTTTAACTTAAATTGTTTATAACAATAGGAAAAAAAGTCAGGCTTGGTCTCAAACGACGGGGAATGATAAAATCCACCATAATAAATAATAAATATGACAAAAAAAATTTATTTACATCATATTTTTTAAAAAATACTAAAACTTTGTTATAAAACATTGTTTATAACAATTAGCACACTATTTCGAGAATTTTAAATTACACCATCGGATTCAGCGCATTTTTTTACATAAGAATCACTTATAAAATCATATTTAGGAAAAAATAATCGGAATCATAGGTTTTTGCACCGCTCCTTGGCTACAACTCACTTTTCGGTTTAGTGTACCAATTCATTAATGTAGAACAAAAATTTAACTTGTATGTACTTGGGCGTCTGTGGGTTGTCTCTGGTATTATTTCCGCTCATACGATTATGGACGATCAAATGGACCTAGTGTGTTAATGGTTGCCAACCAATTTCGGGAAGAGTTTCAGAAGCCTGCACAGACTAATAAGGACTTGTTGAGAGTTGTTGCAAAATTTCGACAAACAAGAAGCGTTCTAACTCAACGCAAAAGCTTTACTGGTCATCCAGTTACCGTGACAACAAATGCGAATGAAGGAAGGCTATTTCAATAGGTGTTAGAATCACCAAAAAGAAGTCTACGCAAAACATCTCTAGACATGAATTTGAGTGAAACGTCTACCCGAAGAATGTTTAAGAAGATTGGTGGTTTTTCCTTTCAAATACAGATTTGGCAACACTTGACATGACAAGACTAGAAATTAAGAGTTGTTTATTGTGCTTCAGTCTTGGCAATGGTTTATGAACAATTATTTTTTTCTAATTTGTTATTTACATACGAATGTCACATTCATCTGAATGGATTTATCAATCGACGGCGACGGACAGATAGTTTTCTTTGTTTTGAACTACTAGACATTTTGTATAGAAGCAAAACTTTAAATTCGCATTATTTGAATTGTTGTTATTTCAGTTTTTATGTTTAATAAACCTTTTTTATATTTTGCACTTATAAAAATCTTCATTATAAAACGCATTTGCGTATCGTAATGTAACTTTTACGGACGCAAATTTTTGTTTTAAATAGTTGGCGACATGAGTGAAGTATCTAATGACAAGACTATAGACAATGACATCTGTGGCTAATAGCAATTTATTAATTTTATATTGTTCTTTAAGAAAGTATTTGTTAATATGAATATAATCCTTTACTTATATAATATATTATTATTGGTGTATTAGTAATTTTAAAATATTTGAAAACATTAACATTTCATAATTTAAATGTCAAAACTGTCAAATGTTATAAATTACACAGTGCTACCGACATACTTTTTAAAATTAAAATTTTCGTAATTTACATACAAATAATAAATTAATTTAAAAAATGATAAAATGGCAAAATATAAAAAATATTATAAACAACTTATTTCATATGGCTGTTGTGACACTCGTTCTTTAAAAAACTCATTGCTTCGCGATTCGTTTTTTAAACTTGAACTCGTGTCATAACAGAAAGCCATATGAAATGCGTTGTTTAATATACTATTTCAGTGTCGTTTGTTTTTGCGCATACCGTAAAGAAGGACTTTTGCTATATTTTCAGACAGTTAAGCGGACATAAAGACGTTAAAAGCAATTCAAGGCTGGTCTGTTGAAGCTGGCAATAAAAACACGGTTACAATTGAGTGGGTACCCAGTCACAGTAGGTACAATGGGAATGAATTAGCAAGTAATGACACAGTGAAGCCTCTTAACAGAACCCTTTTGTTGCTTTTAAGAAAATCAACCATAAAGTTACACATATCATTAAATTAGCAATGACAGTCTCAAGAATGGTGAACAAATCACCAGCATTGAGACTGGCGAGGGAATTCATAACAGGTCTGATGTCAAAAGTAACAGAATTCCTGTTGATGCATAGAAGATACAACACCAGAAAACTCGTAGGTTTTTAACAAGGCACACCAGATTCAACAAGTATATCCATGCGCTATAACTGTCAGGAAGAAGAGGATTCCTCTAAACACATTTTTTGCGAATGCGAAGGTCTTTTAAGACAGAGATTTCTAACCATAGGTGAAGAAAACTCTACGTCTTGAAGCTAGGGGGCGAATCACTGTAAAGCTAGTCTATTATAAAAGACTAAAGTGGACTAAAGAGTAAAAGAGTAAAAGAACTACCACAATAGATCTGGCAATAGCAATGGATATTCTATAAATAATATTCTGTTCAGTTCACATACAACTGTATTAAAAATTTTAGGTCAATTTTTTTAAGAAAGAGGGATCTATTATTGTGAGTGTTGTTTGACAGCAGTGAAACAATGGCAATGGATATTCTATAAATATTCTTCTCAGTTCACTTATACAACTATATTAAAAATTTTAGGTAATTGTTTTTAAGAAAAAGAGTTATCTACAAGGGTTGCTTTTTATATTTCGGGATTAGAGAAGAAAATAAATATTAATCATTGAAAATCACTTTATTGTTTTTCAAAATATTCCTCATGAAGATCTATACACTTTTACAAGAGTTTGAACCAATTGTCGAAGTACTTTTGCCACTCTGATTGAGGTATCTCCAAAACATGCATTCTGAATGCAGCAACCGCTTCTTCAGGTATCGAAATACGTTGACCTCTCAGTTTACTTTTTACGTATGGGAATAAAAAGAAGTTGTTCGGTGCCAAGTCAGGACTATACGGCGGATGACTCATCAAATCTATGTTTTGGGTGCTCAAAAATGCAGTTGTTTGGGATGCCGATGTGTGGGAGCTTGCATTATCGTTGTGAAGAGTGATCCGTCTTCTGCGGTTGGTTTTCCTGATTTCTTGGAAGACAACTGGCATATAAATGGTTGTGTACCACTCAAAATTGACTCTTCTGCGTTGTTCTAGTGGTACGGTTGCGACATGTCCAGTTTTTCGGAAAAAACAGGTGACCATTAGCTTGGAAGTGCTTCGTGTGCGAACAATTTTTGTTGGATTGGGCTCATCTTGAAACACCCATACAGTCGACTGCTGTTAACTTTCGGGCTCATACGCTTAAATCCACGATTTATCACCTGTCACGATGTTATAGACGTGTTTCGAAGCACAGCGATCTTATTTTTTGAGCATTTCCTTTGACCAATCGATACGAGCCTTTTGTGAGCGATTAAATTCCATGTTTGGGTCGAGATCAATCTTTTAAGTTACTGTAAACAACACAAATAGCGCTCGTATGTTAAAACGTTCTGAGTACGTATAAATGTCCAACTTTACGATAAAGCTGTCAGTTTCCAAGTCCCGAAATATAAAGGCAACCCTCGTATTATTGCCAATGTTGTTTGACAGCGGTGTTGTAACCCCCAAAAATTGGCTTAAGACCAATTTCAATTTTACTTGAAAATAAATCGTGAAAATAATATAAAAAGTACTTGGTTACATTGATTAATATTTTCAAGATACTCGCGACTAACTGCAGTGAAGAAAGGTCGTGGATCTTCAAAAAAAATAATATTTAAGAGTATTATTCACTATAAATGGGCGCCAGGTAAATTTTCCCCAAGTATCTGAACTGTGGTATCAGATGAATCTTTTAATTTACCAAAAAGTCATCGAATTAATGAGTTCCAAAGTACCAACAATTAAATTCAAACAAAACAAGATTTATTAACACTTTATTCTATAATCACTGAACCTTTCATAAAAATTAAATATATTGTATTAACTGAAAGCGAATAAAGCATTTGAAAATAGCAATAAGCATAGAAAAAGCATCTACCTTAACATGCCACTCGACATGCCACAATTAACATATAATATTATATTAAAATCTACCAATGGCTTCTAAGGTGTAATAGATACGGCCAAACGCAAGAAAAAAATAAATTAATGAGATTATGTCAATTTGACATAGCAAATTATCATACCGCTTGAGCTCAACCGACATGCGCCACAAAAGAAATAATTAGCAAATCTACTGATAAGTAACCGCTAACCTTAGTTACCCTTTTAACATTATAAGTAAAATTAAATAAGAAATTATCTATTTAATTTACTATAAAGAGAAAGAAATTTGAACTAATATGTTATAAGTTACTATAGTAAGCTCTAAAATAAGGTAAACCATAAACTGAAAAGCAAGTGCATTAATCAATCTTTTTTTTTGTATGAGCAGGTATATACTAGGCAGCACTATCATAAAAATAAAAAAAAATAAAAATAAATCAGCACTACGATTCATGAAAAAGGTACTAAAATTAATAATTCAAGATGCAAAATAGATAAAACTTGCGTAAATCCAGCGAAGGCAGATGATCTGTTGTCCATTAATTCATTCAAGAACAGACATGAAGGGTACAGAGGGAACCAAATACTAATTCATTTATTTGCCAACCAAAATCCATTCAAAGTTGGCGGAATCTTCAAACCAAAGTGAAAAGGTAATAATGGAAACTAAATCCAAAACTAAAACCCTGTATATCGAAATGGGTGTCACAAATAAGAATAAATGACGATGTCTGGTGTGATAAAATCCTTAATAAAGAAAGTTATTTGGGGGTCTCACAAAATACCATTCCGAATCCAAACAAAACCTCACCAAATTTCAATTTGTTGCTAGAAAATTTTAACCCAACTATGGATGACTTAAATATCATAAAAATATCTTCTAACAACTACACACCATTTAACAAGGTCTTCCTTTCGTGACTCTCCACCAAGATGTGTCCAGCAGGAAGTGAGGCAAAATAAATTTCAAAAGTTCGAAAGTAGATGGCGTTACAATAATAATTTTTAAAATAAAACAAAAACGTTTTTTTACCTAAAAGTAGGATGTAGGGAAAAGGATTTTTTTTCCTGTTTATCTATTCCATAACGCAAGGTAATGAAGAGGGATAATTTCAGGAGAAAACTAACCAAATTCCCGTTTGGAGTATCAGGAAAATACCAATGAAGACTTGGCAACCTTGTACTACCTGGGACGTTAGCAGGAAATACATTTTGGTACCAAATTTAAAATAACCATCCAATAGAACGAAAGTAGTTAATACGGAAAAATATAAAATTTAAATACTGTCAAAAATTACTATAATTATCAATAGTAATATACTATTAAAGTTAAACCTAATATAATTTAATATGTTCTATAAAATAAATTTTGAAAATTTCAACTAAAAAGATAGGCAACTCGACTTACGCTTTTGAAAAAACTGGAACCTTTTCAATAAATCGAATGTAGAGGTGGGAATATTAAAATTAATTTAGAACGTTACAATTCCCCCCTTACTTTAAGAAAATTTACTCAGGTAAATTTTCATTTGCGCTAGCAGGTTTCAGATCTTTAATATTCCACGTCCCTTTTTCGTTTCCATGGTCATCCATTAAAACATATGTCCAAGGAGAAATTTTTTCCTTGACCAGGAAAGGACCAACCCACTTAGGAGCTAACTTACTGGTATAGTATTTAGCTGCATCTGAGCAAACAAAATTCTTGCGCCATACGAGCTGATTGGGAAGTAGTTGTTCTGGGCGACGACGTAAATTATACACCTTCTCATTCCTTTTAGAAGCTTTAGCTATACGTTCCTTAACATCTTGAAACAATTTATCAAACTCATTTCCCCTGTCTTCTACATTATTTCTACCCTTTTCCTCTGCTATCCCCCTCTGTAAACCTTCTTTTATACTATATTCCTTACCGTTTAAAACCATATGCCTACCAAAATTTACAAAATATGGATTCTGCTTTATGGTTTCATTAAAAGCAGTGCGAAGTGCACACGTGACCCTGGCTAAGTCTTTATCCCAAACACGGTGATTGTCCGACACGTACATTGACAACATGGTCTTTAAGGTCCTGTTATATCTCTCAGTTGGGTTAGCTTGAGGATGATAAAAAGCGTTATAGCGTACCTTTACCTCATACTCCTTAACCATATCCGAAAACACTTTCGAAGTATATTGGGGTCCATTGTCACACAACAATAGACGAGGTACTCCAAACAACAGAAATACTCCCTCTTCCAATCGTTTAGTTAACGTTGGACCAGTAGACGATCTTAGTGGAAAAGTTAGAGTAAACTTACTAAAAAGATCAACGACTGCCAATATAAACCTATTACCATTAGTTGATCGCGGAAACGGACCCATTAAATCGGTGGAAATTATTTCCCAGGGACGACTGGCTTGAGGCTGAGAAGACATAAGACCTTTTGCACCACTTTGATCAGCTTTATGTGCCCCACATTTATGGCAACTCCTAACAAAACGAGCAACATCATATCTGAGTTTCGGCCAATAAAACTTGGCACTAATCCTCTTATAGGTCTTAAGAATACCCATATGACCTGCTAATGGTGGTTCATGCATCTGTTTCAATACCCGTCTTCTGTCAGCTTTTCGTACTAACTCCTTCCAGTTGTCACTCTCATCTCCCAATGACGAAAAACCCGTTTTGACATATTTAAAAAGTCTGTCCTCGTGTACCCTCCACTGAGGAAATTTTAAAGGCGATTTCAAAACTTTTTGCAACATATCGTCATACCAACGATCCTTGATTGCCGGGCTCCCTACTAAATCAATATCGACTGCAGCTCGAGACAGCATATCTGGGACAACGTGATCCTTGCCTTTGCGATGGATAATTTTGAAATCGTATTGTTGAAGGCGCACAGCCCAACGTGCTAGCCTTCCGGTGGGATCCTTTAAATTCTGAAGCCATACTAATGAGTAGTGGTCTGTGATGACGGTAAAAGGCACACCTTCCAGATAGGGTCTCAATTTTTCTATGGCCCACAACACCGCCAAACATTCCCTCTCGGTCGTAGAAAAATTGCGTTCCTGTTTTGTCAAGGACCTACTTAAATAACTGATTACCCTTTCACCATCAGGAAAAGTCTGAAGAAGAACAGCCCCTAGGCCATAACCAGAGGCGTCGCATTGTACAACAAAGGGAAAACTGTAATCGGGACAATTCAAGACTGGGGCTTTAACTAACAACTCCTTAATTTTCTGGAATGACACCTCGCACTCTGGAGTCCACTCGAACTTCCTTCCCTTCCGTAAAAGAGCAGTAATGGGAGAAATTAGAGACGAAAACTCAGGTATAAATCGCCTATACCAAGAGAAAGTACCGATAATACCACGTACCTCTTTAACAGTCTTCGGCGAAGGCAACAACAACATTGCCTTTACTTTGTCGGGATCAACGTGAAGCCCATGACTGTCAACCATATAACCTAAATATTTTAACTGGGGCCGACAGAAATGACACTTGTCCCAGCTAACGCTAAGGTTAGCTTCACGAATCCTCCTAAAAACTTCCTCCAAAATGGTAAGATGTTGTTCAAAGGTTTCAGATATCACCACTACATCGTCCAAGTAGGCAAAGACATAAGGCTCTAATTCAGGGCCAAGAATTTGGTCGATAAGCCTTTGCCAGGTCGCTGGCGCATTATGAAGGCCGAATGGCATTCGTTTAAAGTGGAATAGCCCACGTCCAGGGACGGTAAAGGCTGTGAAATGTCTCGATGACTCGGCAACAGGGACCTGCCAATAAGCAGATTTTATGTCTAAAGTAGACAAATAGTGGGCGTTCCGTAATTTATCGAGCGTGTTGGATATGTAGGGAAGAGGATAGCTGTCCCGTTCGGTTACTGCATTCAATTTGCGGTAATCAACGCAAAATCTGTATGATCCATCCTTCTTTTTCACTAATAAGATGGGAGAGCTCCATGCACTCTTAGATTTCTCTATAACTCCAAGGCTAAGCATTTCATCCAGTTCCTTGTCGATATGAGCCTGCATCACTGGTGACACAGGGTAGTAACGCTGTTTGATTGGAGCAGCTTTGCAGACAATGGTATGCTCAGTCAAAGTTGTGCATCCCAAACTAGTGCCCATCAAATCCTTATTCCTACACACAACAGCGTCTAATCTCGCCTTCTGAAGATCACTCAGAATAGCCTCACCCCGCAAGTGATCCACGGAAGATATGGTAGCAGGTGCATTTGAAAAATACCATTCGTCATGTCTGAGATCAGGAACTACACCCATAATTTTCCAAAAATCAGCACCTAAAATTAGAACATGAGGAATGTCCAAAACAACCAAAACCGGCATAACTCTTAAACGATCTCTAACTGAAAATGGCACCAAACACTCACCAATACCTTCGCAGACATTTCCATTTGCAACCCTACAACTCGACTTTTTAGATGAATCGACAACAAACCCCAAACCTTGTAAATGTTTCCATCCAGCACTGCCCACGATGGTCCTTGAAGCACCAGAATCTAGGAGACCTAACAATTCCACGCCTAAAATCTGTACTTTAAGGTATGGCCTTTCGTCACCAACAGCATGATCAATAATGTAATCGAGGACGGGTTGGACTTTGGTCGAATGATGTCTAGCGCATCCCTGTCGACCAACTAGGAGCGCTTGACTTCGTTTCCCGAACTGCAACTGGGACAACTTTTTATAGTTACCCCCTCCCTCTTACACTTGAAACAGTACAAGGCCCTCGGGAGAGCACAACCGACAGCGCGGTGGCCTGGTTGCTTACATCTAAAACACACAATGGAATTCCTTTGAACGGAAGGCGAACTGTTAATTTCCAGTCTTTCCAGAGATTCTACTGGATCCACCTCGATAAAAGCCAAATCCTTTTCTAATACGTTTCCTTTCCTTCCATTAGGTTCAACGTAACTGTTGATTATGTCACGCCTATCTTCCATGCGACGGCAAACATTTCTTAAATCTTCAATTGTACTGGGAAGAGGGTCAGGCAACCTATCTTGATAGAATGGGTGGAGATTTTTAGTAATAATGGCAATTTTTGAATCCTCCGGAATAAAACACCCTAACCTATTGAAGTAACTCGACATGACTGCTAAATAGACACCAATGGATTCAGAAGCATGCTGCGTTCTCTTTCTCAACTCATCAAAAAGCGCATCAGTATGGTGAGCTGTGAGGTATTCCCTTTTGAACTCTTCCTTTAACTCCTCCCAAGTTTGTACTCTCAGGCGAACATCCTTGTAGAACTGATATGCTTTGCCCATGAATAGATCCACTCCGGAGTCTAACAAAACATCATTCGGGACATGGCGAGCAAGGCGAAGCTCTTCAACCCTCTCGAAAAATGCAGAGACGGACCAGTTTTTATCCGTTCCAGAAAATTTCTCAAGTCCCCATTTATGAGGTGCGATCATTTTACTTGCCTGTGGCGAATTTATTTGAGACACGTTACCTAAGACAGGAGAAGAAGCAGCAGCGTGCTGAACACCAGCTTGAAATTGTCCTGCTAAACCACTAGTAAGAGATAATGCTGCAGGTAGACTACTACAAGGAGACACTTTGCTAGACTTTTTGTGAAAATTCTCAGACAACTGTAGAAACTGAGCCAACAATGCAGACTTCCGTACAGCCTTATCTGGATCACCCTCATCATCCATCTGATCCAATCTATTGGCTGTATGTGTCAGCTTAGTTTGAAGTTTCTGCGTCTCACTCACATTTAAACTACCACCATATGCATCTAAAAGAGCTGTAATTTCTGTACACTTCTTTTTGATGGAGGCTTCATCATCATCAAAGCTAAAAGGATACTTTGGATAACGAAAGCTATCACCAGCTTTCTCCATTCTAAGTGCCGAAGAAAGACTTATCCGCATCTCGTCCGTGGTTCCCGTCTGGATTCCCCTTAACTTAAGCTCCCACTCAAGCTCTTCCTTCTCCAGCCTATTTATTAACAATTTACGAGACATTTTGCAGACCAAGACTAACTACCTAGATACCTGTTACAAATATAATCCAACAAAATAACCAAGCAGATCAAAAGAGGTAGATAAATTTAAAAAAGGTAAATGTAATAACGAATACAGTAAAAGTAATATTAATTATAAATCCAAATTCATAAATTTGTAGATATAACTTTGCTATTTTCAAATTTTTTTTGTTGTTTCAAATTTTCGCCCCACGTTGGGCGCCAAAAATGTAACCCCCAAAAATTGGCTTAAGACCAATTTCAATTTTACTTGAAAATAAATCGTGAAAATAATATAAAAAGTACTTGGTTACATTGATTAATATTTTCAAGATACTCGCGACTAACTGCAGTGAAGAAAGGTCGTGGATCTTCAAAAAAATAATATTTAAGAGTATTATTCACTATAAATGGGCGCCAGGTAAATTTTCCCCAAGTATCTGAACTGTGCTATCAGATGAATCTTTTAATTTACCAAAAAGTCATCGAATTAATGAGTTCCAAAGTACCAACAATTAAATTCAAACAAAACAAGATTTATTAACACTTTATTCTATAATCACTGAACCTTTCATAAAAATTAAATATATTGTATTAACTGAAAGCGAATAAAGCATTTGAAAATAGCAATAAGCATAGAAAAAGCATCTACCTTAACATGCCACTCGACATGCCACAATTAACATATAATATTATATTAAAATCTACCAATGGCTTCTAAGGTGTAATAGATACGGCCAAACGCAAGAAAAAAATAAATTAATGAGATTATGTCAATTTGACATAGCAAATTATCATACCGCTTGAGCTCAACCGACATGCGCCACAAAAGAAATAATTAGCAAATCTACTGATAAGTAACCGCTAACCTTAGTTACCCTTTTAACATTATAAGTAAAATTAAATAAGAAATTATCTATTTAATTTACTATAAAGAGAAAGAAATTTGAACTAATATGTTATAAGTTACTATAATAAGCTCTAAAATAAGGTAAACCATAAACTGAAAAGCAAGTGCATTAATCAATCTTTTTTTTTTGTATGAGCAGGTATATACTAGGCAGCACTATCATAAAAATAAAAAAAAAACTTAAAAGAAATAAGCACTACGTTTCATGAAGGAGGTGCTAAAATTAATAATTCAAGATGCAAAATAGATAAAACTTACGTAAATCCAGCGAAGGCAGGTGATCTGCTGACCATTAATTCATTCAAGAACAGACATGAAAGGTACAGAGGGAATCAAATAATAATTCATTTATTTGCCAACCAAAATCCATACAAAGTTGGCAGAATCTTCAAACCCAAGTGAAAAGGTAATAATGGAAACTAAACCCAAAACTAAAACCCTGTATATCGAAATAGGTGTCACAAATAAGAAAAAATTACGATGCCTGGTGTGATAAAATCCTTAATAAAGAAAGTTATTTGGGGGTCTCACAAAATACTATTCCGAAACCAAACAAAACCTCACCAAATTCCAATTTGTTGCTAGAAAAGTTTAACCCAGCTATGGATATCTTCTAACAACTACACACCATTTAATAAGTTCTTCCTTTCGTGACTCTCCACCAAGATGTGTCCAGCAGGAAATGAGACAAAATCAATTTCAAAAGTTCGAAAGTAGATGGCGTTACAATAATAATTTTTAAAATAAAACAAAAACGTTTTTTTACCTAAAAGTAGGATGTAGGGAAAAGGATTTTTTCCCCTGTTTATCTATTCCATAACGCAAGGTAATAAAGAGGGATAATTTCAGGAGAAAACTAACCAAATTCCCGTTTGGAGTACCAGGAAAATACCAATGAAGACTTGGCAACCTTGTACTACCTGGGACGTTAGCAGGAAATACATTTTGGTACCAAATTTAAAATAACCATCCAATAGAACGAAAGTAGTTAATACGGAAAAATATAAAATTTAAATACTGTCAAAAATTACTATAATTATCAATAGTAATATACTATTAAAGTTAAACCTAATATAATTTAATATGTTCTATAAAATAAATTTTGAAAATTTCAACTAAAAAGATAGGCAACTCGACTTACGCTTTTGAAAAAAACTGGAACCTTTTCAATAAATCGAATGTAGAGGTGGGAATATTAAAATTAATTTAGAACGTTACAGTGTACCTGCTCGAAAAAGTTGTGATACTGTAAAAAACTGGTATGTGAGACTGATCAGTTTCGTGTAAATGGGTATAAAACATGTTCTATCCAAAAAATATATTTTTTTCAGAAAATCTTAACTTGGAATTCGAAGACGAATCACCGGACGAAGAATACTATGAACCGGAGGAGAAAAGAAAATTGTTACACTATCAACTAGAGTATCCCTATACGGAAAAGGCTTTAATTCAACTAATAGAAATATTCAGGAAACATCGAGTGAGTATAGGTAACCCATAATTTCGATATTCAAAACCAATGCACTGTTTTTAAAAAATAAAAACAATTTTTATATACTATACATTTTTTATCGACTTTAACTATGTTTATAGAAACATACATTAAAAACATTAAACAACGAAATTTTTAAACAAAACTTTCACGTTCGTTTACAACATTAACTTTTCAGTTTAATGATGTGTCGGTGTACTTATAATATCGTCGGATTGACGAAGCTACATTTTGTTTTATGAGATCTGATGTTGATTGAGTAATATTAAGACTAGACCAAGTATGGAAGTAATAAATCTTAGCAATATTAAAGCCTACATGTTATTAGCCTTAATGAATTATCCTGGAAATATTCCCCTCTAAGATCAGATAAATCAAGGAAAAAAACTGTATAGCGCTGAGTTTAATCAAAGAGGCTCTTAAGTGTTCATTGTATATTACTTCAACATTTCTCTTTGTTTGAACTACATAAAAGTTAATTTTGTAAACACCAGATAAATCAATAAATAGTAATATCATGTAATATATGACAGACACAATTTATTTTTCCTTAAGTCGAGTTTTTTGTTACATTTATTTCTAATCTATTTGTTTTTTAATAAACAAGGGCCGAATATAGCTTACTATACCATGAGATCTTCTTGATGATGCTTTCCTACTGGTCCCCAAGGGTGTTATGTCGTCTACATACCATATATGTTATACGATTTCTTTATCCTCGCCACATTTCATTTCAGAGATTTGGGACTGGTAATCCCATATTATTCAGATGACTTCTGAAATTCCAGTGACCAGTAATAAAACTGATCACTTTTCTCAATATCCTGTTATTTTGTTTTAGAGCATCTGATGCTATTATTGTGCAAGCGGCCGCATCATTTTCTTGGGCTGAATATTTCCCCTGTTTCTTCCCAGCGTATGCGATGTTCTTTTACCTCCCACTGCTGAACATTCTTCGTGCTAAGCCACCCCACACGTGGGTTCTGGGTCTACAAAGGGAATTTCAACTCCATTATTGTCCCACTTGTCCTCCCCCTTATTACCCCCTTATTACCTCTGTGCCCTGGAATCTACAGCAGTGTCAACCTATTGGTTTCCGCCAGATTTTTCAAACGGTCATGACAGTCTCCTAGTAATAACCCAAATATACAGGGTGATTGTTTAATGTAAGAAAGCTCCGTAGGTCTATTATAGTAAAAATTACAAAAAAAGTTATTGACTCCACATTTTAAAATAAGTTACAATAAATTACAATTAGTTCCACATCACAACAATGGAAAGTTATTTATTATGTTATACTGGTTATTTAAAAAGTTATAACCAATGAAAATCGTATCAAGTTTAACTCCCTGTATAATTAAAAAGGAGTATAGGAACATTGATCTATTGCAACTATAGTTTTATAATAATTGTTAAAAATTATAAATCATATTCGTTTCAATAATATTCGTTAAATCAAATACATGGTAAGTCAAAATGCAAGTAGGTACATTATTTTCTTGGTAATTTTAAATAGAACACCCTGTATCACTACCGAAAAAAATAATATAATTTTATGGAGTACTCCCTATACCTAAGGTTATCAGTTTTCTAGATATTTTTATTTTTCCATCAAAGTATTAATTTACGTTTACCAATAATTATTGTGAGTTGGCCATGATTATTATGTCAGAAACTGACATTTTGACATTACATATTGTCTATTAATTATGTATTGTGGTACACCGTAAATTAGCAACAATTATTATTTAGTAATTCAGTACCTAATTAATTCAATTTAAATTAGCAATAATGAATTTTAACTGCTTATGAAATGGTAGATGTGATCTGGATTTTGAGGGAATGCAATAAAAACTTATTACTTTCAGCTAGAATTTATCAAGAACGGTTGCTAGATAGGCGGCAACTAGTGTGACAGAGGAAAACCATATGAGTTTGTTGATGGCAGTTACAGAAAACCCATACACAAGTATAAGGAGTATTTCCAATGAACAAGAACTTAGTTACTAAGTTGTTCAAAACATTCTATCTAAAAACAAGAAACACCCTTATCATATTCAAAAGCACCAAGAATTAAATAATGATGATTTTCAGAAACGAATAGTAATTTTGTGAATGGACCTTTTTTTATTATGTCCTATTTGGTGATGAAGCTACATTCTATCGAAACGGTTCTGTTAACAGGCATAACTTTCACTATTATTCAACAAGTAATCCATACCACATAGTAACACATATAGTCATAGTCTTTAAAAGTGTTGGGAGGTATCGTCGGTAACCATGTAGTAGGACCATATACTTATGTTAAATATGTTTCTTCAAAAATATCCTCTATAATTAAGGCCATTAAAAGAATGGGAGATTATCTAAAAAACTCCGTATTTAATATACCATGCATAAAACTTTACATTGTTGTGATGTGGAAGTAATAAAGATTTCAAATTTAAAATAAAATGCAAGGTGTTCCACTTAAATAATATGTTTGGTGTGCCAACATGTTATGGAACACCCTGTAAGATTTTAACTAATTTTAAAATGTGGAGTTTAAAGCTGCCTACAATTTTTGTTAATAACTTTTTTTGTAATTCTTACTACAACAGCTGAGCTTCCTCACACTAATGAATCATCCTGTAGATAGACCAAAAAATACAATAAGATTTAAATTGTGTAAGTAAAAGTTATTTAACTTATATGATAATTAATATATAAAATAAACTCAATTAGTACTGCTTTTTAGATTTAACGTTATTAATTAAACCAATTAAAAATATTTTTGTTCTCCTTGCTATCTCAATATAGCAGTTTGGTAAAATAAAACATATTTCTCAGATTCGTACAGACTAATCAGCGCATCCAATGGTTAGCTGTTGAAATTAAACTGATTTCACGTCAATTTTACCTTACAATAAAAATATTGGAATAATAAAATTGGATATCCCAATAAATTATTGGTTGTAAAATTAACTGTTTGTGTAATAAAATAGGATTGTAAAAACAAAAATAGTATCATTAAAGATTAATATTAAGGAATTACCCTTACCTAATTATCGGTATTATCTTTCTTCATGAACGTTTGCCAGGAACGATTTTTTTATTGGTTTAATGATTTTAATTCCAGTACGATCCGTCATCTAACTTTTTCAAAAATTATTTTTTAGAAATGTCTCTTTCATCTGTCAAACACCATCTGGATCCTACATTAGTCCGAAAGTTCTGAGTCCTTATGTTCATTCAACCATCTTTCTTAATTTCCATTTCCAATTTAAGTGGATATAAACAAATGGATAAAGTCTGTTTCATTGAAATTGAAGACTGCGGTTATAAACAAGCAAGATAGACAAAGATGCTGGGGCCGTCCCAAGTAGTTGCCCAAATAAGTAGTGCTGCGTGCATACCTATTGAAAGGCGTTGTTTAAGCATAGTAGTGCACAGCTGACTGAGCACGTAGCAAAAAACTAGCAATGTAGTCATAAGTTTGCCTTTCAATAAAGCTTCAATTCGCCTGCGACCAATCTATGGGCAGCGGCATCGGGATGATGCTTACTTATGCGGTTCCCAGTTTGATCAAGAGCTTTAAAATTGCAGCAATAGTTTCTATCAGGGTTACTTAATTTGATTTTGTAACAATTATCGGTTAGATTTTCAGTTTGTGAACCTCCGATCAAAGAATGAATCATATTTTCTTGTCGGACAGTTTCATAACCCATTTCAACTGCAGAAAAATGATTGATATATGATCTCTGTGAACCGGTATCTATCAAAACTCTAACTCTTCTGGATGAATGTTCTCCTTCAAGTTTAACAACCAATGTTTGTAAGAATACATCTTGATATGTGCTGTTTGACAAATTTTCTACTGATACCTTAGCTTCTACTGGTGCATTGGATGACTGCTGTTCTTCAGGTTTATCTGCCAAGTGAGATTTTCAACACATCAAGGTATCATGACGACCCCTACACTGTTTACTTCAACTTTCACCCCACATCGTCGAGCAATGTGTCCATATTTGAGATGGCAAGATCCTTTACTTGATAACAAGGATTTTTTCTCGTATAGAGTCATATTTCTGGCGGCTTCACAATTCCGATTTGCATGTTGGCCCTTACAGAAAACGCATTTGAACTCAAGTACATGATTTACAAGATCGGTGGCTATTGCTAGTCTATCTCCTTTGTCTGTATCTCTTTTCCTTGAACATTCGAAACCTGTTACAGCTAAACTAATCCTCTCTTCGTTCTCCAATTCTCTTTTGAAAAACTCCATCATATTTTCTAAACGGCATTTTGAATTCAAATCACTACGGCAGGATGGATTTCTTTACCAAGTACGGAGAATTTCTTCAGGCAAGCATGACTCGACGAGAGGAAACAACATTGCCGCGCATTTCTCTCTGGTGACACCAAGAGTTTCTTTTATGCAGAGATAGCTGAAACTTTTAAAATTGACAGCAGGAATATTTAAAAATACTGCAATAAAAACGTTCCGTTTAATTTTTAAAAAACGCACAATATCCTTTTTGAACTGGATAGGTAATGCTCATGAAAAAATAGTAATTGTTTGTTGAACATTGATGTTGTTAAGGGAAGGTTTCGAGGAAATAAAACAATAATATTTTTAATGGGTGTAAAAGCATCTGTTAGGAAAACATGCACATAAACCTTCCAACAAATGTAAACTTTACTCGCGGCCTGTAGAGCAGACCTACATATATTTAAAATTAGGTAAATATAAAATAAGGATCTGCAACAATTTTTTATAATAATGGTAAATTCATATACAAAATATACAGTAAATAATAATTATAATAACTAATAATAAAACAATACCTAAGTAATAACTAATAAATAAACAATAACCAGACGTCATCATCACGTCACTAACATCCCCATTGGAACAATCAATTTCATCGTCGCTTTCACCCGTATTGATGGTGAAAATTATCTTCTGGACGCCTTCAATAACCCTGTCGTTTTCATAGGTTTCCTTTATAATAGTTTCAGTGTGTCTAACAAAATCAACCCATTTTTCTGTAGGAATTTTGCGTAACGACTCCTCCCACAATTTAATGATTTCTTCTTCCCGTCCATTTGTTTCTGCAACTTCCTTGTCGAAATAGTTTTTCGCCACTCCCCAGACTAGCTCGATTAGATTGAAGTGGCTATAATATGAAGGCTTCATGATCATATCTCATGGCCATTTCGTCGACGACATATTTTGTGGACTGCCGATTAATCATGGCCAGTTCCAACAGCTTGCATTTTATGTCAGTTGGGTTGAACTTAATGCTGCGTTCTTGCAACCAGTCAATTAGCTGCTGTTTCTTCCAACTGGAACACGGATTTTCACTTGTTTTGCGCAAATGGTAAAAGGCGTTGTCCAGCACAATTTAGAGTTAGGAGTATCAAAATCCTGGTTTCCAGAAATATTAACTATATAAATCTAGGTAAGAAATACCTACCCAGAATCGAAACTTAAATCCAGAAAATTTATTGCAATTCTTCATATAAGAAATTAATCAGTTTATGTAAGACCTAATCCAGCGAAATAACTGTTATTTTAAATCCACTATGCTTCTGAAATGCCTATGAAACTTTTTGACCGCTGTTAAAGGCTAATTTTCATATGACAACTTATTGTTTTGTAAATTAAAAAATTAAATTATAAATAACCATTTTGAAAAACAATGGAACATTTCGCTAGGCGCATCCGTTATCTAAATAATTCAAAGAAATTGACGTTTATTATTAGCAGCAATAAGAATTATATTAATGCACTGCAGCCTTGAGATACGAGTATGGAAGCCCAGAATATACAGGGTGTACCAACCTTATGACAAACTTCGGTATATGGGTTGTTTTAGAAGATATCAAAAAATGTTATTAACAAAAATAGTAGATGTCCTTATGGTCCATATTTTGAAATTGCCTTAAACTATACAGAGTGTTGTATAACTCCGTTATAAACCAAACATATGATTTTTTAAATGGGAACCCCTGTATATTATACCGAATTCGGACTGCTCACATTTTTTTGAAAATTTTGATATAAGGTTTTGATACGTTATACAGAGTCCTTCAGAAGTTATGGACACGTTTGTGTGAAAATCGTAGGTAAATCAACGCTCTGTATCTTATTGTACGTTGAAGAAAAAAAAGTATTTTGCTTAACAGAGTTTCGTAATATGATACAATATCACCGTATTCTATTAAATATTAATTATTTTCCCTTTTGTATACAGGGTGGACGATAACTCGAACCTTTCATTTTCTCTCTTCTTTCAAATGGAACACCCTGTATTTTATATCATAAATAAAATATTCGATTATGTAACTTTAATTTTTGTTAAGCATTCCCTATACCCAAAGTTTATGAAAACAGAGTTATTTTGTAATATTTATTGTAAACCATTATTAACCTATTATGTGAAAGAAATAAACGTTGAATGTAACAATCCTTAAAAATAACAAATTGTATTAAACAACTGATTCTAATTAAAACAAGTCTCCAAAAGTATAATTATAACCATAATATTAAACTAAATGATCAAACTGCTCACCGTTAGCATTATCTCAATACCGAATTCCATAACAGATGGATTGGAAGAGGGGGCCCAAATGATTGGCCAGCCCGGTCTCCCGATTTAACTACTTTGGATTTCTACTAGACACGACATGAAAGAGAGAATCACAGCGGCATTTCAATATGTTATCGTTGAAATGCTGAAAAATGTTAGTCAATTATTTGAACTTAGACTGCAGCATTGCATTAATGTTAACGGTGAACACTTTGAACATTTAGTTTAATATTATGGTTAGAATTATACTTTTGGAGACATGTTTTATTTAAAATAAATTGTTTATTAAAACTTATTATTTTTAAGGATTGTTTGTTAAACGTATATTCCCTTCATATAATAGGTTAATAATTATGGTTTACAATAAATGTTACAAAATAACTCTGTTTTCATAATCTTTGGGTATAGGAAATGCTAACAAAAATTAAAGTTACATAATCGGGTATTCTATTTATAATATAAAATACAGGATGTTTCATTTGAAAGAAGAGAGAAAATGAAAGGTTCGAGTTATCGTCCACCCTGTACACAAAAGGAAATATAATAATATTTAATAGAATACGGTAATATTGTATCATATTACAAAACTTTGTTAGGCAAAATACTTTTTTTCTTCAACGTACAATAAGATACAGAGCGTTGATTTATCTACGATTTTCACACAAACGTGTCCATAACTTCTGAAGGACTGTATAACGTATCAAAACCTTATGTCAAAATCTTCACAAAAATGTGAGCAGTCCGAATTCGGTATAATATACAGGGGTTCCCATTTAAAAAATCATATGTTTGGTTTATAATGGAGTTATACAACACTCTGTATTGTTTAAGGTAATTTCAAAATATGGACCCTAAAGACATCTACTATTTTTGTTTATAACATTAATTGATATCTTCTAAAACAACCCATATACCGAACTTTGTCATAAGGTTGGTACACCTTGTATGTAAAAGTTTCATGATGCAAATCCATACGGACCACTTAGAATATTATCATAGGTCGACTGTAGGAGGCTAGACCGTCTTACACCTACTTTAACAACCGCAGCCTTCAATTTCAATGAAACGGACTATCGTAGCCTTTCCATTCTTCTAACCAAGAAGCTGAGTTTCTTAAAAGTATATTATCTACCAAACGCACTAGTGAATCTATCACAAAGAGTCTCATTGGCTGATACCACTACTCTCTAAGAAGCTTTGGAAGGCTAGGTTAGGCTCACCCCTAGGTTTTGTTTCCCCATGTCTCTAATAAAACTGATGAAGTTCGTTGGTGACACTTCTATGAAGTCCGTTAATGCATTCCTTTCGTGACTAGAAGGAATAAAAACATTAAACAAGAACGAAGTTAATCATCCATGTCTGAAATGTGACAGATAGGAAATAACCAAATGAAAAACCCAAAGTCAATGTTACAGAATTTTATTAAGATATATCAAAATATTTGCTACTGGTTTCGGCCTAACATTAAAGCCATCATCAGACACTTTTTATTTATCAGCCTTTGCTTTTAACAAAGAAATAAATATTAAAAAGCAAATTGCTATTAATAACGGTTTTCCCATTTTCTTTATTAACAATTTACATAACGGGCTTTTTAACAGATTCAAACTTAGATTTCCATTGTTTATTCTCAGCTTAGTTCTTCCTCTAAAATTGAATATAATTTTGTTGTTTCCTTCCTTTTTTATTGGTCCTTATTTCTTACAAACTTGGAAACATTCTTAGGAAATATGATATTCAATTTGGTTTTAAAACCAACACAACCTTCTTGTTCAACACTAAAAACTCTGTTTCTTTCTTACGCTCTCCAGGAATATATAAGTTACACTGTGATGACTGCACCGCTGTGTAGATTGGTCGCTCGGAACGGCTTTTAGACAATAGTATCAGAGAACATCTTAATCATGTTAAAAAATACAAACACTTTGACCTTCTAATTCACCATGTCTTTGCTAACCATATCATAGCCGAAAATCACTCCTTTTCTAATTCCCACGTTTCTAGATTACATAAATGTGTTAAAGGTCTTAGGATGAATCTACTTGAGATGTTTGAGATTAGTGAAGCTACTAAAGATAGTACAGTTGTATGTTTGAATGAGCAATTGAGACCAAAAGACCCTTCTCTTTTAATGATTTTCGTAGCAGATTGTACTTTGTCATCCATATTTCCTTTATTTATTGTTTGTTGTTCACTTTTTTTAACAATTATGATTGTCCTCTCTCTAAGTTGACTGATAATCTTTATATATTTTGCAATTTCTTTATCATCTTTTATTGTTGATCTGAACATAACCTCACAAACATTCTCTTCTTTATTAAGTTACTGCACTAACACTAACCAATTTTTTGCTATTAATGTAATTTATAATTTATTGATTTTACTATAATTACTGCCTATTTGATGCACTCTTTTGTCATGTTTGCAAGAAATTGTTTTATAATGTTTTTAGATTTTTATTGCAATGCTTGACAGTTTTATCCGAGTATTTTGACTGAACAGTGCTATACTTCTTACCAAACCCTTCTTTCAGTTCGTCATAGTTTATTCATTTCTTTCTAACACATTAAGTTGTAGCCGACAGAAAAAACGGTAGTTCCGTGATTATTTCTCAAACAATATCAAAACAATGCAGAGCTTATATATGAGTAATTAACGTATATTGCTCCCATGCTTGTTTAATTTTTTCAAATATGCCAAGATATTCTGAAAAAGAGCAAGTACTTATCCTAAAGCTTCTTAACTTTTTGGCAATTATTTGATAACTTTTCCATTTTTAAGAATCTCATAAATACTAATGTTTTGTTTTTTAAATCCAAGGTGCAATAAAAGTTAGTTTCATAATTAGCTGAATACGATCCTGGCAACTGTCAGATTTGCATAGAATTACATGCAATAATACTCAACATTCCCAAAATTGTGTATGACGTCACAAACTATGACGAACTAAAAGAAGGGTTTGGTAAGAAGTATAACATTATTTTTGTATTTATTTTTACACCAAGATATGCTCGTTTCTTTTTATTATTTGCACTACTAAAATTAACAATTTTTTAAAGCCTGATGATGGCCTCCCTGATGATGGCCTCAATGTTAGACATGGATGATTACCTTTGTTTTCTTCGTTCTTGTTTAATGTTTTTATTCTTTCTAGCCACGAAAGGTAAACCAATTAAAAAATCGATCCTGGGCAAACGATCACGAAGAACCATAATACCGATAATTAGGTATGGGTAATTCCTTAATATTATTCTCTAAAGATACTATTTTTGTTTTTACAATCCTATTTTATTACACAAACAGTTAATTTTACAACCAATCATTTATTGGGATATATTACAAGAGAAAAAGTGTAAGACGTAACAAAGCATCTGGTTTAACCAAGAAACGAATTTAAACCCAAATATGAAAATATACAACTCAAAGGAAGCACAAAAAGTAATTAAAAAGGCCCAAAAAATGGGATTAAAAAGGAAAATACAAACTGGTTTAAAATAAGAGTTTCTCCAGATATTTACATAAAAACTGTTCAATCAGAATTAATTTATTCAATGTATTCTGTAGAATTTGACTGCTTAAAAGATACAATTAGAGAGCAGCTTAGAGATAAATATTAAAAACAGTTATGTAAATTAGAAAACTTAATGAATCTACAACATAATTAAACAAATTATACCCAAAAAATAATAACACAGTAATAGTACTAACGTACTTACATACCAATACAAACTCTTTTAAAAACCATGTAGTTACTTTTCTAGACAATTTGATGATTAGAGATGATTTTAGATTTAGATTTTAAATAAAGTGTTTAACAATTAAAGTGGACATTACAAAAAACTGTAATTTTCTTTTGTCATTGGTTAATAATAAATCAAATTCCATAAAATAAGTTAATTTTTATTCTTTCACGGTACAAAATACCCAAAAAAAAATAAACATGAAAAAAAAACTTTCAATAAAACAGAAAAAATTGAAAAAAAGTACTCCGCTCACGGCCGTACAAAAAAGTGGCGTCTGTGAAATCATACTTCAACTTCATGAATTGACGTTAATAATGTCTACTTTTTTTGACGTTTGCGGAAAAAATCATTTTTTCTTACTCATTTTTAGAATCGTATTATTATAAATTTATAACTGCGTGATTAAAACGTTATAAATTAGTTATAATTAAATAGTTATAATGTCACTATTAAAAAGTACTAAAGTTATACTTCAAATTTTATAAAGTACTCCCTATGCCTAAAGTTATCAGTTTTCTAGATATTTTTATTTTTTCATCAAAGTATTCATTTGGTAGATAGGTATTTTAACCAATAATTATTTGTGAGTTGGCCCTGATTGGTTTGTCAGAAACTCATAGTTTTACATTATTATTTATTAATTCAATATTCAGTGCTATTCCGTAACACGTTACGTTATTTAACGACCATCGTTAAGCGTGAATTTATGTAATATAACGATATGCCCAAAAATTCCGATTCTGTATCATCATACGCATAGTTATTTGAACGAGAATCGTTATTTTATCCATCGTTATTTTTAAAAACCTATTGTTAAATAACTGGACCAGTTTGGCAGCTTGTTATGTCTTAACGATCTCGTTTCCGAAATAAATGAAGGGAATATAATCCGTTTTTGATATATATTTGTGGTGATTTCTTATTTTTAGTAACCCAACATAATTAACAAATTTGTGAAACAGTGGTATTTACTTAATTTTGAATGGCTGCTTTGATAAATGCTGTAAATTTTTTGAATTTCGGTCTATTGAACGAAGTGGTGAACATAAATCAAAGGTAATTCAATTGAAAGTATATTTGTATGTCTGATTTATTGTCTTAAAATGATTGTTATTTCAGGCATCATTTGAGGATCGAAAGGCGACGATTGAGAGATCATAGTGATCCATTTCAAATGACTAGTGTGGAATTCATCAAGCTTTTTAGAGTTCCAAAAGATTTGGCCAGGTATTTAATAAATCTCTATAGACCCTTTAGTCTATCACAGCGGTCAACAGCTGTTCCAGTAGAGCTGAAGGTAATTTCAACCTTACACTTATTTGAATGCAATAACATAAATTGTTTTGATGGTAGGTATTAGCAGTTTTAAATTTTTTGGAAATGGAAGCTACCAAAGATGTGTTGGTCATGGTTTTAATATTGGCTTGAGTCAAAGTACTCTCAGCAAAATCCTTAGTAGCTTCACTGATTTTATGATTAATCAGCTATTGAACGAGTGGATTATCTTTTCTAGAACAGAGGCTGAAAGAACTGTAGTGAAAGAGAAGTAAGAGGAATATGCTTTATATATTCCGTATTTGTTTGCTAATTTAAATATTTTTAGGTTTGTACAGAAATTTGGATTTCCTGGTATTATTGGTGCCATAGATTGTACCCATATTGCTATAATTTCGCCGCAAGAAGAAGATCCACATCGTCCTGCTCTTGCATATTACAACAGAAAAAGGTTATTATAGCATTAATGTTCAAATGGTGCGTTAGGAAAATATTTAATTTCTACAGGTAACCCAACATTTTAATTTTTCAGATATGTGATGCAGATTTAATAATTACAAATTGTAATGTGAGATTCCCTGGATCCACTCATGATTCAGCTATTTGGAGTTTGTCAGTTGTGAGACGGCACTTAGAGGAAATATTTAGAAATGGGGAATTGGTGAATTCATGGTTAATTGGTAAGTTCAGAGGCATTAGTAATAAATCATGTAGATAAACGAACATATTTTATAGGTGATGCTGGGTATCCTTTACAACCTTGGCTTTTAACGCCTATATCAAATGCTGCCCCTGGAAGCCAAGAAGAAAGGTATAACACAGTACATATAAGATCACGAAACACAATTGAGAGGTGTTTCGGAGTGTTGAAACAAAGATTTCGCTGTCTGTTAAAGCACCGAACCCTTCATTATGATCCTGTTAAATCAGGAAAAATAATTCTATCTTGTGTCATTATACACAACATGCTCCGAAAGAGAACACTTCAGGAACAAGTTGAGGAAGTAGAGTATGATGATTATGATATTGACAATATTCATGATGCTCAAAGGCATAATAATGTACAAAGAGGTGAAGGTATGATTTTTATCGTTAAGCAATGCAGCTTGAAATATTGAATGAATTTAGTATACTATTCTTTGTTTCAGATGATGGATGGCTGCAGCAGGGACGAATCATAAGGAACACTTTAATACAAAACCACTTTCAATAAGAATTTAAACTGTATTTAATGAAGTAGAAATCTGAAGTGTGAGATTTTGTAATACGAAATATCTGTGAGAAATATTTTTGTATTGTATGTAAATAAAACATCAAAAATGTGGGATTTTTGTGATTTTTTTAGGTATAGATATAACTATACGTTCTCTATTTCTTGAAATTTCGAAAGTCCGTGAAGCATATTTTTAGATGTTTATGTAGTACTTGAATGGAATAGAGGATAAATTAAAAAAAACATTTCAATTGAATGAAGAATATAATAATGAAAAGAATAATAATGAATGTACATTGTTAAATTATGAATAAAAAATAAAGTAACTTTCCAGAAATAACACATATACAAAACATACAAAGATAAGAAAAAAAAAAACACAAATAACAGTTCAGTGATATTTTGACACTTCAGCCTCGGCCAATTTTTCCTTAGCCTTTGCTGAAATTAATTTTGCCTCGGCCATTTTTTCCAAAGCTCTTGATGATATCATTTTAGCTTCTGCAATTTTTTCTTGGCTCTGAGCCATTTTCTCATAAATTATATTATGAGTAGTTAGTGCAGAGCCTATATTCATCAATGCTTCTGCAATTTTATTTTGAGCGTGCTGATTTTGTATCGTTGAATTAACAAGAGCCTCCTGCACTTTTTTGAACTCCTGCACAGCTTCAGATACTAAATTAGTTGTATATCTAGAATCAGTTTCTAAAAAAATGAGAAATATAATTGTAACATTAAAAAATTTTGTAAATGAAACTCACTTTTCCTATAATTCTTCGTTAATTTACTTTTTGGAGTTTCAACTGGAGTCGAATTTTGAAAGGATGAGCAAGGTTCCACTTCATTCTCCAGACAAGTAAAGAATATATCTGCAGGTGAATTATTAACTTGTTAAAATCAAATATTTATTAGGAAATATCAAATACTAACCATTACTCTCATTAAAATCTGCATCCTTTCTACTTTCTGGCATTAAATCGGGTTCTTCATTTTGATAATTAATTTTGATATAATCTGAAACATATTTCAGATAGAATGAAGTAATTATATAAGTATATGTTACCATGGTCATAAGTATGTTCAACCATCTCCACAACAACTGATGGGTGAGTTACGATTGGTTCTGAAAAATTGTACAACACTTAGATTAAAGATACACATTTAACATTTTTATACACACCGCCACCGAGAGAATCTGGTAATGAATCGTCTCCTAAATGAATTTTCGATAGCAGAGATAAAAGACGTTCTTCTAAATCGCTCAGTTGTTTACCGGAATGGGGACCACCTCCTGTACCCATTTCTGCTACACGTAGGAGTCGACTCTTTCTCTTTGTATTCATTTTCCATTCAGTGAAAATCTAATGATAAATTTAATTAAATTAAACAAGTAATGGTTCAGTCTCAAATATGATGACTCTAACTACGGGTTTGAAATATAAAATATAGATTTCAAATATGTATTTCAATTAAATATGATAAGCATTTGGTTTCTATGTAAAATGCATAATATGTAAATACTCACTCGTTTCCATTGTAGGCTGGTTTTGAATGGTCCCGTTTTTTTCTCATTCACTCTATTTGCGAATTGCTCCCACAAATTGTTAATGTATTTAACCTCGCATGGTTTGTTCTTTCCTCTAATCACAACAGGATTATTCTCTAAAAACTCCAACAGCATCTCATACTGAGCCCTTGTTGTTTTTGGAAGACGATCTTGTCTTTCCATTTTTAATTAAATTTAAAACACTTGGATTAAAACTTTCCTTCTATTGAATTGCACACGTGATGCGCTTACTGGTATGCGTTTTGATGTTATGTTATATAAGGGTTACACTCTAACGGGACCGAATCTATCTCTTTTTACATTAGTTAAAGGTGTATCACTCCATCTCGCTTCATAAGAATCAAAACTTACTTCTTTTTTAACATAGAATTTTAACAATATCGTTAAGGAAGCTCGATACGTAATCATATCAAAGTTAACAATATAGTTAAATACGGTCGTTATTTTAACATAACGGACTATCGTTAAAAATAACATACGAGATACGGAATACGGCTGATTGTGGTACACTGTAAATTAGCAATAAGTAGATATTATTTAGTAATTTAGTAATTAATTCAATTTAAATTAGCAATAATGAATTTAACTACTGACGAAATGGTAGATATGATCTGGATTTGCAATAAAAATTCATTACTATCATTTGGGAGGTTATTTTGAACATCTTACTTAAGTAAGATAAGTTGCTTTTTTATTGTTCCATGTGTTATTATTTTTTTTTATTTTCGTCGGTTATTCTTTATAAATTTTATTTGAAATAAATTGTTTTCTTTTCTGTAACACTATTACTGAATTAATAAACAATAATGTCAAATTGTCAGTTTCTGACAAACCAATCAGGGCCAACTCACAATAATTATTGGCAATCGTTAAAATATCTACCAAATGAATACTTTGATGAAAAAATAAAAATATCTAGAAAACTGATAACTCTAGGTATAGGAAGTACTGAATAAAATTTGAAGTATGACATTAGTACTTTTCGATAGTGATATAAAATACAGGGTGTTCCATTTAAAATTACCAAGAAAATAATGTACTAGCATTTAGACTTTCCCTGTATTTGATTTAACGAATATTATGAAAACGAATATGTTTTATAATTTTTAACAATTATTAAAAAACTATGGTTACAATAGATTAATGTTCCTATTCTCCGTTTTAATTATACAGGGGGTTAAACTTGATAAGATTTTCAGGTAATATTGGGTATAACTTTTTAAATACCCAGTATAACATAAAAAAAAAAATAAAAAAACTTTACATTGTTGTGATGTGGAAGTTAAGCAGATTTCAAATTTCAAATAAAATACAGGGTGTTCCATTTAAAAAAACATAAGTTTGGTGTGCCATCATCTTATGGAACACCCTGTAACATTTTAACTAATTTTAAAATGTGGAGTTTAAAGCTGCCTGCAATTTTTGTTAATAATTTTTTTTGGAAATTTTACTATAATATATCTACTGAGCTTCCTCACACTAATCAATCACCCTGTATATACTAACGTAGAGAAAGCAAGCAATAGTGATTATTTTGTATCACAGGGGAAACCGTCAGACACTATAGCCAGTGTCGTATCATTTTTAGGGGGTTTGAAATTAATACCTTTATAATACATTTTGAAAAATGTAACAAAATATTTTTTAGACTTGACTTTAAGTAGTAATAGTAATTAATTATTTACATGGTATCGTAAGATATTTTATAAAATAGAAAGTTGAATTTATTGCATAAATTTCTAGATTTTCAGTATTCTTAATAATATGGCGGTATATTTGCTTTATGCATTTACCTATTTTTAAGTGTAAGAGACGCTAATGCATATTTACTTGTAAAACGACCTTGATGATTCATTTTCATATTTATATTTACAAATCACACTAACTCTCACCATATAATATATACTCAAATTAATTTAAAAAATTGCTTTAAAAGTAATATGCAAACACTATTAATTTGTAAAAATAACGCTAGATGCAAAATAAATTGACAATAATGGCATATGTGACAATTCGACTTGAAACGCAAATTCAAAACGAACCAATGAGATTGCTGGACACTATATGACATTTATTTTCTCCCCTTGATACAAAACAAACCTCATTTGGACGCTGTCTCTACGTTAGTATATATGCTCGAAGTTCGATCCTCGGTTCGCTCGGCACGCAGTGCAAGGCTTTGGCGATCTGTTCTAGGTTTATGGGGGGCTATTCGAGACGGTTTGATTGACTAGACCTGTCGGCCCAGGGGGTCTAGTTTTGAATATCAGTGAAATTGAATTCACAAGTGAAATATTTCGATTTTTAATTCACCATCGAAATGCTATACCTAGTTTTCAATTGTAGTGAAATGAAATTTTTATAAATTCACTTAAATGAATTTAATTCGATCGACACAATTTGACAACAATGGAAATCAGTCGAATTAGTTCAAATTATTAACGTGCGAGAAAACCATAAAATTACTTAAGGTTAAAAATACCATTTTTCCTTATTTTGTTCTTCGAATCTTCGCTTAAGTCGTCAAAATTTAAGATAATTCTACTTTTGGTAGTTGGTAATACGATTTGAAAGTTTGATAGGAAATGCAAATAGTACAGTTGACAGAAGCAAACATGAACCCTGGGTGGGCGTGTCCTTGTCGCTGTAGTTGTATTTTCATCTCACTTATGCAGCCACTAAAATTGATATTATCGTTAACATTGGCTCGTGATTGGCTGATTGTGATAACCTTGAAATTAGTTGGCATATTTTCCGCGGACCATGTTTGCTTCTGTCGACTGTATATAGGTTTCAAATAAATTTAGCAGAATCTCTGATTTAGTTACAATATTATGAAGTTGTACATAAAATAATACCGTTTTGGTGATGGTTGATTTTAAAAATAAAAAAAGTTTTGTTAATAAACAACAAAAACGTTGGTGGAATACATACAAAACCATCCAATTTTAAAATAACCACCATTAACAATAAACTTTATTGCCTAAAATAATGCAGCAACGTTCTTGGCGTAAGCAAATCATCCTCTAGAACAGTGGTTCCCAACCTGGGGGGCGCGCCCCCCTGGGGGGCGTGAGGACATATCAGGGGGGGCGTGAGACAAGCTTAACATTAAATTAAATTTAAGTAGTCTGCAGGGTGGAGACTCAAATATAGTTACTCATCGTGATGCGATCAAGAAGTATATTGAGAAATTGCAACTTTGGAGGCGTAAAATATCAGCAAACCCCTGCAGTTCAAGGGTCAAGGTTCAAGTTTGAAAATCCAGATATCAAACCATTTGAAGAGGCCTAATTAAAGAGTTCCAGAAATACTTTCCAAACACTTGTGACGATAGTATTTACAGAATGTCAACTGACCCATTCCATGTCAACATATAGACTCCCTGTCTAAATCAAGAAGATGCTTTGGAAATAGTACATGATTCCTCTGTCAAATACAACTTTGATATAATGGACAAACCTTCATTTTGGTTAAAATATTTCAAAGTGTATCCCAGTGTATCACGGGAAGCTCTTCGTTTATATTTGCCTTTTTCAAGCACCTACAGTTGACAGAAGCAAACTTGAACCCTGGGTGGGCGTGTCCTTGTCGCTGTAGTTGTATTTTCATCTCACTTATGCAGCCACTAAAATTGATATTATCGTTAACATTGGCTCGTGATTGGCTGATTGTGATAACCTTGAAATTAGTTGGCATATTTTCCGCGGACCATGTTTGCTTCTGTCGACTGTATTTGTGCGAAAAAGCATTTTCAACACTTGTGGCAATTAAAACAAAGTATCGGACTAAACTTGATGTTGCTAGTGACTTGCGTTGTACACTTACTAAAACTCAGCCGCGAATAGGCATACTAGTAAGAAAAATGCAAGCCCATCCATCTCACTAACCAACCTAATCTATTTTTCTCTTATTAATAATTTTTGTATTTTATGAAAACTGATATTGTTATACCTTATTGCAGTATAAATAAATGTTTTGTTTTTAATGTAATACTTATTTGGTTTTGTTTTGTTCCTAGGCCCACACAATTTATTGTTAAGGGGGGCGCGAGAAGCTTTCACTTCAACAAAAGGGGGGCGTGGTACAAAAAAGTTTGGGAACCTCTGCTCTAGAAGGTCCAAAACGGCCATTTTGAAAAAATGAACCTTCTCTCTTCACTCTCGTCCACTTACTAATAAAAATATCATACTAATATCTAATATAAACAATACTAATATACTTTGCTAACTAACTATAAACTAGATTCAAAAAACAAAACAAGAAAATACAATCAGAAAACCACAATACAAAATTTCTAACGATTCTAACCAAATAAACTAGTAGATAATTCGCAAGTGAAATATAATTTCGACAGCTAAATAGTATTCGAATTATATTTGTGAAATATTTTCGAATTCGAATTTTATTTCACTCATGAAATTAGTTCAAAACTTGAGTTGATCGAAATATGAGCAATTTCACTTGTGAAATATTTCAAAACTAACCCCCCAGGATGCAATTCATATCGGGTGAACATGATTCTCGCACGGCATGATTCTCGCACGGCGCGGGTGTGCATTATCGTCGATAAAGACAAATGTTTCGCCTATTGCACCAAAAAATGGTACAATTATTGGCTCTATAACCTTGTTCGTATATCGTATGGCCGTCATTCATTGACACCACTAAATCAGGGCGGCCACCATAACATATGCCTCCCCACACGTAAACTGAATCACTAGGTACCAAAAAGAGTGGTTAGCGCCATCAAACGTTCATTTTATGGCTATCCTCTTTCTCTCCACACCAATATTCCACACATATTCAGCCGAAATCTGGACTCCGTAAACATCCGTAAACATACAGTACCTCTAGTTTAAAAATTCCAACGATTTTGTTCTCTCGCCCACCGATATCTGCATATATCTGCAACCGTGGATATGAACCACGCCTTCTGGCACTTAAATTACATGCATGCAACCTTTTTCTAACAGTTTGACTAGATATCACTCTTCCGGTAGCATACCTAAAGAAGCTTTTAATTTTTGAAGTAGTAAATGTTCGGTTTCTTCTTGCAGTTACAGCTATAAAACGGTCTTGAGCAGGAGTTGTAGCTCGTTCTCGTCCTCCTCCATGTCTGTACGCTGCAGACCCAGTTTCCAAATATCGATTCCAGTTCACGACTGACAACACTTTGGGACACATTTAGCCGTGTAGTAACTTCTTAACTTAAGCCTTCCTGTATCCAACGTACTAATTTATCGAGTTGCACTGTTTCTAATCGCCGTAGCGCCATTTTTTCTAGTAAACAGATTTATACACTACAATAACAAGTCACTGCAAGCACTTCTACGCGACTAAAATGTTAGTATTTTGAAATCGAATTCCTACAATTCTGGTTAAAGAGATAACAGCGTATAAAAAGAAAAAAAAAACAATTTGCTATAAACAGAGTTTACTGATAGCAGGACATGTATATTTAAAATATTATTTCTGTACGCAATTTTCTGAAATTTTAAAAATATCACATTTCCAATTGTTGAGCAGTATATTTTAGACATTCCCGCATTGTCAATATGGACGATGTTCAAACAATTCGACGTAAAAATACCGCTGTAGCAAATACTGTACATTCGTTTTAATCTAATTAATATCCGGAAAAATGGACTAATGAAATTCGATCGTTTCGGTTTTTCTGTGTAAAACGAATTATGAAAGAATCGTTTCAACGTAATATCATCAATCACCTGTTAGGAACGATTATTTTTGCAAAGGAACCTTTCGGAGATTAAAAACTAACACAAGATGTAAAGGCGGGACCGAACAACAATTTATCTACGGATTTTATTTAGGAAAAGTGAAGCATAACGTGAAATGGATTTATACTAGCACGCGATAATCATGTTATATTTAACATAAAAAAATTATATTGCAGTAGAAAAAAATTATGTTAGGTTTTTGTTAGATAAAGATTTATTAAACATATACAGCCTTACGGAAAATATTTATACCGAGAATAAATTAGGAATAGGCAAAATGTCTACCAATAAATTTATGGAATAACTTATACTTGGAATAAATACTCGGTATGAAGATATACCTACCCTAAGCCTTGTTTAAGTGCACTATAACCTAAAAAATATGTTTGCTACGACAGGTGTAGAAGCTGTTGAGGAAATTATTAATTATAAATTTGGAAACTACAAGAAAAATATAAGTTTTTAAAGAAAGAATAGACCCATTTACAATATACTCTGACAAATAAATGTATGTCGTCGTATTGCAAAGGCTATATACTAGAAAAAATATGTGATTTTATAAAAATGCCTTTTCTTCACGGATAACTGATTTCAATGCAAAAATTTGAGAGATAATTGGTTTCAAAAAAGTAATTGTGTTTTGTCCAAGCAACTCAGTTTAGTTGTTCAATAAAATATTGACATATAAAATAAATTCAGTCACGAGTGGAATTTTTTTTGTTCTCAAAGAGAATTGACGTTTAAGTGTCACAGCTTCTAATTATTGGTTCATTTGATAAGTGCTTGAAATAGTCAATGAAAGCATTTTAAAACAACGCCTTAAAAATGGAGAATTTCACAACAAAATTATTCACACTCAACAATTTATAATTTAAATTAACTACAAACTGTTTTGAACTGTCATACTTCATTTAATTTAACACTGTTCCATCTACTTGTGTCAACGTCTGCTACGATGCCAAATCATTATTTTGGAATAAAGAGGGAATAGTTATAACTAATTTATTCCGAGTTTATTTGTGAACAATTTATACCAACCTTATACTTAAGATAACTATTCTAAGTTTAAATAAGGAATAACTAAAGAATAAGAGATTTTTATTAGTAACAGTGATAGAGACTAAATAGAAAAATGTTTCTTTTACATATATAAATGTTCGGCTGGCTAATTTTCAATACACCCAATCAATAAGCTACATTATTGTGACGTTTCTGATGCCTTTGCTTGAGAGGGATCGTAGCATTTTATTCAAACAAGCTTTTAGACCAGAAGACTATTGCACCAAACTACTTTGCAACTTTTCACTTTGAACATTTCAGTTTGCGAACTTTGAAAAGTGAAAAGTAAACATGTTACCCTTGAAATTAAATTTAACTTTGCGGTTTTAACTTTTCACTTTGCTATTTGCAAAGTCTGACATTTTCAAGGTGACAGTGATATTTCAGCTTTTGTCGTTTAAACAATAAAGAAAATAAATTAAATACCATGAATGAAAGAGGTAAAATCGGGAAAAGAAATTGGCAGTACTTGAGAAAATTAATAAAAAAGAGCATATTATTCTGAGCCTTTAATGGTAATAAAATAACTGCCCAATATAATGGAGCGGGCTGGAAAGAAATCCACCAATGTGCCCCAATAAAATGATAAGTAGGATTATATTTATTTTGAAATATTTTGAAAATATATATACAAAAAATCAAGTTAAGAATAACAAAAAACTCTTCATTTTAACGTAACTTACGTAACTTCCAATTTTATTTGAAAAAATTAGGTTTTCAATCACAATGACGGCCGTTTCGCTAAGATTACCATCGTCAGATTGACATATTTAAGTTACATTTTGTTTGTTTGTAACTAGGTACCTGATGTTGTTTAGGTAGTATTAAGGATAGACCAAGTATGGAAGTAATAAGACATAACAATATTAAAGCCTAGATGTTAATAGCCCTAAGAGATTATCCTGGATGTACTTCCCTCTAGGCTTTAATATTGTTATGTCTTATTACTTCCATACTTGGTCTATCCTTAATACTACCTAAACAACATCAGGTACCTAGTTACAAACAAACAAAATGTAACTTAAATATGTCAATCTGACAATGCTAATCATAGCGAAACGGCCGTCATTGTGATTAAAAACCTAATTTTTTCAAATAAAATTGGAAGTTACGTTAAAATGAAGAGTTTTTTAAGACGGACTTCTAAAAAGTAAGGGTTAGTACAATAAATTTAATACAAAAAATCCTTACATTGAACTACCTAACCTAATTTACATTATTCCTAATAAAAGAAATTAGGCAATTGATTCTTCCTCGGTACAATTTGTACATTATTGTTTACATTTTCTTTGTGATTATTAATGTCATCATTATCCAATAAGTCATTGTCGTGTTTAAAATTAAACTCTTCTCGTTCTATTTTTCCAAAAAATTTCATTTAATTTAATTTCCATTTAATGAAGATGTAGGTATTTCCAGAATGTATGTTTAGTCCTTCAGATGTTACTGATATCACTGTTCAGCAGGGAAGGGAAATTGCAGATTATCCAACCCAAGAGTTTGAACAAATATCTGTTCCGTCCACATCAAGATCAAGAATAGCAATTCCGAAACAATAGCTGATTCTTCCACATCAAAATAGTCGAGCAATGATCCATTGGCTTCGAGCCCACTAAACAGAAAATCTGAAAAAGTGGTTGAGCTAATTCAAGAGCTATCACCTTTGCCAACGGTTGAAGCATCCAAAGGGAAGAGAGTACAGCGCAAAAAGGGAAAATGTGGGATAATTAATACAACACCAGAAATAGAGAAGATAAAAGCAATTCAAATGCAAAAAAGAGAAGTTCAAGAAATAAGAGTAGCCAAAACAGCAAAGAAGAATTTGGTAGAGTTCGACACAGAAGAAACAGAAGAAATACTAATGGAGGAAAGTGATGAAGATGAGGATGCTGCCTGTCTCCATTGTAACGGTCTGTATTGCGAATCAAGGAGAAATAACTTTTGGATACCAAACATGCAAAAAGTGGAGCCACGTCGATTGCGCAGGAGTTGTAAGAAAAATAAAGTTTTATGTGTGCGGCATTTGCCAGTAACTTTAATGACTTTTAATGTTTTTGTTGACTCTTGTTTTGTAAGTTTTAATTTTGATGTTTAATCTTGTAAGTTTTTTAATCTTGATATTTAATTTTTTAATATTTTTAATCTTTGATGTTAAATCTTGCAAAGTTTTTTTTAATTTTTATGTTTAATTTTGTAGGTATCTTTTTCTAATTTTGATGGTAATTTTTGACAGAATGATCTTTTTTTGCTAATTTTTAATAAAAACCAAAAAAAATAAAAGAATTATAATTGTCGAATAGCAACAGTCTAAGAGGGCTCTTAAAGCGTGAGTAAAGGGTCCATCATACACTGATATTAGGGTATGTTGGTCCAATTACCTATTTTTTCCAAAAAGGTGACTTTTTAGAAAACTGTTAGTAATTTCAAAATTATAATACTACCGTTAAGTGGCCTGGAATAGACTTTTATAATTTATTTTATGTCAGATTTTAAAACACTGAATTAACCAAACCGCAACCATTTTAAAAAAATGGGTCCAACAAGCCCCGTTTTCCCCTACTCTACAATCGAAAGGTTTTAAAGAGACTGACTATGTTATAGAAGGTGTGGCAGACCATTACTTTGTATTGTATATATGTATGTGTTTCTTATACAATAAATTCAATATTTATATTAATAATTGTGTTTCTCTCCTAAAGTGATACGCAATGGCAATCAAAGAATGTGAAAACTATAACCAAAAATTCGAGCCGCCTTCCGTTCCAAATCGTTAGTTAATATTTTATGCAAAGTGATTGGTCAACACAGCTCCAATAATGTTTTTGACAGACGTCAAACTTTGCTTTGGGATTGGTATTGGTCACGGTCTGTAGAATATAGTAGGGTTGCCCCACTTTACTGGCAACATGTCACCAGAAAGCCAGAGTCTGCTAAGCATTGGAGTTTACGTTGTTTTCTTGTAATGTTTACAGTTTTTTTTTTAAATTCATAAAAAAATGTTCTTAATATAAATATGTATAAACTTATATTGTACTAAACTAAAATAAATTCTATATATTTTATATTTTATCGTGGAGAGTTAGTTAACCTTTAAAAATTTAAAGCTAAAACAAATATCAAAAATCTTACAACGAATTTTTTTAGTAAAAGAGAGCCACTTATGACAAAAAAATTAATTTATTCATTAGTTTGACAAATACCTTAATTTAAAAAAATATCAGGAATCACTCAATAAAAAAAACGTGACATCGATGAAAGCTAAAAAATTGTTGATAAAAATGAGAAAAACAGTAACTTAATACTAATCTATAATTTAGATAATACATATTGTAATTATTAATTTATAATTATTATACAATTTACAATAAGTAATTTATATAAATCTCATGGTCGAACTCCTCCCAAACAGCACGATCTAGTTTTAAATTTTTACTTGCGCAATTATTATTTTGTCGGAATACCTAAAGTTATCAGTTTTCTAGTTATTTTTAATTTTTTTATCAAAGTATTCATTTGGTAGATACTTTAACGATTACCAATAATTATTGTGAGTTGGCCCTGATTGGTTTGTCAGAAACTGATAGTTTGACATTATTGTTTATTAATTCAGTGTTGTAGTACACCGTAAATTAGCAACAATTATTATTTAGTAATTCAGTAATTAATTCAATTTAAATTAACAATAATAAATTTTACTATTGATAAAATGGTAGATATTATCTGGATTTTAGAGGAATGCAATAAAAATTCATTACTATCATTTGGGAGGTCATTTTTAACACATTATTTAAGTAAGATAAGTTAAAATTACTGTTGTTTTTTTATTGTTCTATGTGTTATTTTTTTTTTTATTTTCGTGGGTTATTCTTTAAAAATTTTATTTGAAATAAATTGTTTTCTTTTCTGTGACACTATTACTGAATTAATAAACAATAATGTCAAATTGTCAGTTTCTGACAAACCAATCAGGGCCAACTCACAATAATTATTGGTAATCGTTAAAATGTCTACCAAATGAATACTTTGATGAAAAAATAAAAATATCTAGAAAACTGATAACTTTAGGTATAGGAAGTACTTTATAAAATTTGAAGTATGACATTAGTACTTTTCCATAGTGATTAAAAATACAGGGTGTTCTATTTAAAATTACCAAGAAAATAATGTACTATCATTTTGACTTACCCTGTATTTGATTTAACGAATATTATGAAATGTTTTCTAATTTTTAACAATTATTAAAAATCTATGGTTGCAATGGATTAATGTTCCTATTCTCCTTTTTAATTATACAAGGGGTTAAACTTGATACGAACTTTTTAAATACCCGGTATAACATAATAAAACTTTATATTGTTGTGATGTGGTTAAAGCAGTTGAGAAGATTTCAAATTTAAAATAAAATACAGGGTGTTCCATTTAAAAAAACGTAAGTTTGGTGTGCCACCAAGTTATGGAACACCCTGTAACAATTTAACTAATTTTAAAATGTGGAGTTTTTAAGCTGCCTATATTTTTTGTTAATAACTTTTTTTTGTAAGTTTTACTACAATAGATCTACTGAGCTTCCTCATACTAATCAATCACCCTGTACATATATAAACGAATTTTCACGCATCGATAAAATTATTAAATAATTTAGTAGAAACAAAATCATGCACATGCAAATGAAACTTTTTTATATAAAGTATGTTATTCCAAATCTACTGTAGAAATTTTAATTTCTATAATAATTTTTTTTCTGTAATAAAAAATAATAAAAATTCTATAATAATAAATATTTTGATTTCGCGGTCAGCTGCTATGGTATAAATGTTTAATTAGATGGCTTGCGGTTATTTTATCATTATAATAATATTAATAACAATAAGCTTTATTGTCGAAAGAATGTTTAAAATTTGTGGACAAAGCTGTTTAAAATTTAAAATCCACTCACCGATTAATGCTTAAAAAAACAAATAAAAACATAATTATTAATAATCTAATTGAACTGTACTTGAACAAAAGATATTTGGAACAAAACCAAAACAATGAAAGTCCGGAGAGAATTTAAATTATTATATAATAATATTACCGAATAATTGGATTATTCATGCATCATATAACAATACTAAAATAACAAAATATATAGAAATTATTATAGTTTTATAGAATTGTGGAGATATTTTGTTAGTATTTGGAATGCAATAAAAATTCATTACTATCATTTGGGAGATATTTTGTTAGTATTTGGAACATAGTTATAATGAGAATATCACTCATATAGAAATTTTAATCTAATATCAAGCCAGAGACAGCTGGTATTATCGCGATAATTTTGATTGGTTTGTTAAGTTCGGTGTTTTTAAAGACGTAACCAATACCCACGGTCTGTCGAATATAGTACGGTTGTCTCGTAACTTTTAGCCAATCAGGACACGGTATGTCGTGACGTCACAAGTATGCTGACATCTAATTCCCAGGTATGATAACTAAAAAAAATATATTATCCATTAAAACATAAATGGAGGTGGTATTAAATGAGCTTTTGTACCTATAGATGTTATTTATTTTGAGTCTTAGATTGAAAATCCAAGTAACTATAGCGGAATAGCTCTCGTTAACTGTATTAAACTTTTTACCTCGATCTTACTCCATCGCTTAACATCTTGGTCAGACATTACAAACGCATTACTACCTCAAAGCCACACTGGTTTCAGAAAATCCCGTGGATGCATAGACAATGTTTTTACTTTAACCTTACTTATTCAGCTGCAACTTCGGCTTAAGAGAAGGGAAGTTTTTGTCGCTTATAGTGATTTCAAAAGAGCTTTCGACAGTATCAGTCACAGATTATTATGGCAAAAACTTTACTCCTTGGGCGTAATTTCCAACTTCATAAGCATCATCCGCAGTTTGTATAATAATGCAACCATTATGATTAAGTCGGCCAATGCACTTTCGAAAATATTTGAAGTATCTTCTACAGGGTAAATCTCTCGGTCCTATATTATTCTCACTATTTCTGTTTTTCCATTTATCAACAAATAAAAATCTCTATTTTATTGTAAGCAGATGATCTTGTAATATTGGGTGAATCGGAAATCGATATTTTTCCTAAACTCTCCATATTAGAACGATATGCTGATGATTTTTAATCAATAACACTCTGAGATAGATATAGTTAATACCTTCTCCTATTTAGGGGTCGAAATTACTTCTTCCGGACTAATCCGCCAAATCAGCGAAACGGCTATTTCTAAATCAAAACAGGGTTCCGGTGAACAATAGATGCACATGAATTTCGAAATTTAATAACTTGAAAATTAAAGTAACTTACTTTTTATAATATCTTAACTCAAATTATATGCGGAAAATTGAGTTTTATAGGCTAATTTCATTTATATTGCCATAAATTTCAATAAACCGTTGATTAACCTCACTTTTAGAATTATTTCTTCCCGTGAAACTAAAAATTTACCACTATTTTTATGACAATATACTGTTTCGACGTTGACATTTCATATAAGTTGTCTAATGTTAACAATCCGACATTGCCATATTTTTTTCACAATTGTTGGTTAGAATATTAATTACCGGATTTTATTTATTTTTGAATTTAAAATGGAATGTAGGAATATTTTAGATGTAGTGAATATACATAACAAAAATGACGACAAAATGGTGACTTGGTTAAAGGAGAAAAATTTAATGAAATTAATTGTAGTAACCTTTACTTGGTGGAAGTCCATCTTACTAAGAACAGTAAACAACTAAACGGTTGAACAAAACTTCCACTATTTATTCGCAAAATACGCTTTTAAATGCAATGACAGCTGTTTTGATAAAAATTAGCATCGTCAGGTTCTGTTTTTGATATTTTATTCTATGCGAATCTGTCTTTACACTTTTATTTCGAAGAAAGTATCCCTTCGGGTTAGGTTAGGGTTGGTTAGGTTAGGTTGGATTAGGGTAGCATCGCCACTGAATTTTGTGTGTTTGTTTTATCTTTTATAATATGCAAAAAGACCGATTAGATTTGGTTAGTAATATTCTGTGTATTTTACCTACAAAATTTGAGTTTTTGATTCCATTTTTCTCGAAAAATACTGGATAACCCACAATTTTTTTAAGAAAATTTACTATAGAAACCAGTCCATTTTTAGTGTTAATATTTTTTTTGCGAAATTCGTGTCTCCCTATTCTACATCAGACTCCAAAACAGGCTATTGATATGGTTTTGAATCTGCTTTCTAAGCCTTGAGTACCCAAATATAGCGGAAAGAGTGCAAGTTGCTATTTTTCGAGCGAATCCTTCTTATTCCGAAAAACACACCGGATTATTTATTAAGGTTGGAAACAGGATCCACCCACCTATTCTATCTAATTTTTAAATATCTACTCTTTAAACTGGTTAAGAAAATAAGTATGGGAAACTGTCGTTATCCAAAGAAATGTTTTATTAAACTCAGAGAGTGTGGTGCTTCTGATAAAAGACACAATTGGATTTTGCAACTAGAATCTTATTTTTCCGCTATAGACAGTCTCCTTATATTTCATCACGTTGATGCACGCGTTTTTACCAATAGCAAAGTGCTGCTTCATGAAAAAATTAAAAAAAATTTGTCACCGAACTGACTTAATAAAACTTGCCAACTGTAGATATCCTCTGTTCCCATTAAACTTTCAAATGTCTCCATACACTAAGCCTTACTTGACATTCAAGATTAGCATATATTTAATTCGTTTAATCTCACAAGTCCGTTTGGCTAATACAAATGTATTCAGGATTTATCATAAAGGAATCTACTATAAAATCGACACAACTGAAATCTGCTCACTATCAAGATCAAATTTTAAAGCACATTTTGTTTGACTATCCTGCACTGTCCCCAGTAAGACATCAAGTAGATGTCCTTAAAAGCTATACGATTTTGTCTCAGTCGTTGAATGACATTTCATGCATGCAAATGAGTATTTTTTGTAAGTTTATTTTAAGCTCCCCACCATCTTATGGAACTCCCTGTAACATTTTAACTAATTTTAAAATGTGGAGTTTAAAGCTGCCTACAATTTTTGTTAATAACTTTTTTTTGTAAATTTTACTATAACAGATCTACTGAGCTTCCTCACACTAATCAATCACCCTGTATATATTAAGACGAAGTAATATTATTAAAAAAAAAGAAAGGATTAATTTTATATTAGAAATATGTATTATGATGATCCTAAACAAAATCAATCGAAATCAAATAAATAATGAGAAAGGTAATCACAGTTCATAATAAACAGAAGATAAATTAATCAACATAAGTTAATTGAAACTAAATAAATTTTCAACAAGTAACAAAAATAGAAATAATCAAACTTACCATAAAAAAAATAATAATGAAAATACAATTCCAAATGAAAGAAACAAACGAACAAATTATAAATTACAATCAAGAAATAATTTCTATAAGGTGCAGTCAATAAAAAACTGAAAAAGTGGAAAATTGTTTCCATCTGCACCCAGGGTATAGAAACTAAATAGTTTCCATACCAAAGTTGGCCGTTTTCTATGAAAAAACAACTACTTCCTGGGCTATATGCCCCAACGGACATTGAATTACATTACAAAGAAAACGTGAGCCGACCGACTTCGTCAATACTTGCAACCATCTCTATCGATTTGCAAATCAACGGGAAGAACTTCTTCTCATCCCGCAGAGCAGAATGCAGAATGATTCTTTTACGCCAATACATGAACCGTGAATCCACGATTCAATGATAAAGTCGCAAAAGCGCCATCCTACCGTTCATTTGCAAACCATTAGATCAAAGGTAACTGTAATCGACAGATAACAATCAAGTTGATTTGCAAATCGGTAGAGATAGTTGCAAGTATCGACGAAGTCGGTCGCCATCACTTTGGAATGTAATTCAATGTCCGTTGGGGCATATAGCCCAGGAAGTAGTTGTTTTTTCATAGAAAACGGTCAAGCTTGGTAAGGAAACTATTTAGTTTCTTTACCCTGGGTGCAGGTGGAAACAATTTTTCACTTTTTCAGTAAATTATAAATTTTCTAACAGTTTTTAAAAGGATTTTCAAGAATCTATTAAACTCAGTTACAGAGAAAATTAACTTCGACTATTGTATAAAAAAACAGCACCTGTACGTATGACGTGAGATTACGAGAATTCTTAAAACGTGGAAAGCCACCTGTGCGACCAAAGTGTTTTACCTGGTAATAGTATTTCTGACTATTTTTCAGCAGTGTGACCTTCAAGCCTCAGTGGTAAAGAATTTTGAGTGCTTTTTTTGTTAAGTTTTTTATGGAAACCAGGGTTACATACAATTCAATTCGTTGTCATAATTTTGAGATAGATGTAAGATACTTTTTGAGAACTGTCACGTTAGACAAATAAAGCTATTAAAAACTTCTTGTGCACATTATATACATAAAAATAAAAACATGGTCCTTCGAGTTGCGGATAAGTAGAAAATAAAGAGTACAGTTGTTATAGTTCAGAGTGCTGGCAGAAGACATCGACAGAGAAAAGTTTAAGAAAAAGTGTGAGGTCTACAGTGAGGTATTTATTCTTTATTTTATTCTACATTCTTATTCTATTAGAGATTGAGAATTGTTTTGTGTGATATTAAAAGGGTATTAAAGGATAAAAACTATATTTAGTGTAAAATGTCAGAAACTGTCACTTTGAAAGATTTAATCAAATCTCGACGTATTTTAAAAGCAAGACAAACTCACTTTAAAAAATTTGTTGATAACATTTTAAATGAAAACAGAGAAATAGAGTTCAGAAATTATGATAATCAGTTAATTTTAGAAATTCAAACTAGGTTGGAAAATCATGAAATATTATTGAAAGACTTTGACAATATCCAGAGTCAAATTGAAAGTTTATCTGAAAAAATAGAAACGGAAGTAGATGCTCGAGAGGAATTTGAATCAATAAGTTACAATTTATTAGCAGTAGTTAAAAATATAATTGCAGAGTTTCATAAAGGGCGCGAGCAGCAAAGAACTTTAAATTCTAATTCTGTACTTTCGGTTAATGCGAACAGTAGGAATAGGGAAATAAAACTACCTGATATAGAATTACCTAAATTTGGAGGTGATTATAGCAATTTTTTAGAGTTTAGAGATTTATTTAATAGCTTAATTAATTCAGATCAATCTTTGGCAAACATTCAGAAATTTCATTACTTGAGAGCTTCGTTATTTGGCGGTGCTGCGCAAGTTATTCGTAGTATAGAGTTCACAGCTGATAACTTTGAACTTGCCTGGAACACTTTATGCAATAGATACTATAATCGAGCAATACTTGTAGATAATCATGTGAAAGCCTTGTTTGATTTACCGGTACTTACACAAGAGTCAAGTAGTGAATTAAGGAAAATGCTTGATAATATTTCGAAACATCTAAAATCTTTAGAGAGTTTGAATCAACCAGTGAGCCAGTGGGATACTCTTTTATTACATATTTTTAGTTCAAAGTTAGACAGAAAAACAGCTAGAGAGTGGGAGGAACAGCGTGCTAAAAGACAGGTAATAGGTGCTGAAGCTAATTTGAATGAGCATAGTGAACAGGGTTTGTTAACATTAGAATTTTTCAAAATTTTTATAAAAAGAAAGGCTGATCTTATAGAGACATTAGAGTTAAACAAGCATTTTAAAGATAAAGTACAAATTAAAGATGGTGGGAAGTCAAAATCTAATAACCGAAGTTCTCATTCGTTAGTATTAAGTGAATCCGTGTGTGTCGTTTGTAAGGGAGGTCATAGTATACATAATTGTCCAGAATTTGCACAATGCAATGTAAATGAGCGTGTAAATAAAACTAAAAGATTGCGTTTATGTTTTAATTGTTTAAAAGGTGGTCATTCAGTTAAATTTTGCAAAGCAAGCAAATGTAGGAAATGTCAGGGTAAACATCACACACTGATTCATTTAGAAAAGGTTGAGAAGGCTGTGGCTATTGGAAATAATCCAGATCTTGATGATAATTCTAATTCTAATACACAAGTCAATATATCAACAACAAATCCTGAAAGCAGACAGATAGTGTTAAAGGCTGTCAATAGTAGTAACTCCGTACTTTTGCAAACTGCTGTAGTTCAAATTGTAGATTCTAAAGGAGTGCCAAGGAGGTGTCGAGCTTTGCTAGATGGTGCTAGTCAAAGTAATTTAATTACGGAAAATTGTATGGAAAGGTTAGGTCTTCAAAAACACAAGTTACCTTTAACTATATTAGGAGTTGGTGGATCATCGTCTGTGTTAAATTATCGTTGTAGTTCAAATTGTAGATTCTAAAGGAGTGCCAAGGAGGTGTCGAGCTTTGCTAGATGGTGCTAGTCAAAGTAATTTAATTACGGAAAATTGTATGGAAAGGTTAGGTCTTCAAAAACACAAGTTACCTTTAACTATATTAGGAGTTGGTGGATCATCGTCTGTGTTAAATTATCGTTGTAATATAAAAGTACAGTCATGTGTGAATGCATTTGAAACAAATTTGTCATGTGTTGTAATTCCCTCTATTTGTGTCAACCAACCAGGTGGTGAAATTAATATCTCGTCATGGAACATTCCTAAACATCTTCTTTTGGCAGATCCAGAGTTTAATAGATCTGAAGAAGTTGATTTACTTATCGGAGCAGGAGTGTACTTGAGTTTATTGTGTATTGGCCAAGTATCATTGGGTCCTAAACTTCCACTTCTTCAAAAGACGAGATTTGGTTGGGTTATAAGTGGTCAATATTCTTTTAGCAATTTGGCTGCAGTAAGTAGGTGCCATGTCAGCACTGTTGACAATATTCAGGTTCAACTTGCAAGGTTTTGGGAAATTGAGGAATCTTATAATTCCAAACCGTCATGGACAATTGATGAAAAGGAGTGTGAGGAATATTTTGTGAAAACTGTGACTAGAGATATTAATGGCAGGTTTATTGTAAAAATTCCATTTAAACAACCCATATCGTTACTAGGTAATTCCAAAGATAGAGCTATAAGGAGGTTTAGATCTCTAGAGTGGAAATTACAGAAGAATGAAAAGTTGAGAGAGATGTATAGTGAGTTTATAGGGGAATATATCGAAGTAGGTCATATGTCTGAGGTTAAGGAAACATTGGAAGATACAGGTGCATATTACTTTCCTCATCATGGCGTGTTAAATGAGAACAATCAAACGACAAAACTTAGGGTGGTATTTGATGGTTCTGCGCAATCGGATACTGGAAAATCGTTGAACGATCTGCAATATATAGGGCCTACTATTCAAGACGATTTGCTTTCCATTCTTCTTAGATTCAGGCAATATAATATTGTTATTTGTGCAGATATTGTTAAGATGTATCGGCAGATTTGGATTCATCCTGATCAAAGACATCTTCAACGAATATTGTGGAGGTTTGATGCATCCGAAGTAATTAAAGAATACGAACTTAAGACAGTTACTTATGGGAATGCATCTTCTCCGTATTTAGCGGTGCGTTGTTTGCAACAGTTATCTAGAGAGAGTTTAGTTTCTTATCCGAAAGTTTCTAAGGTAATTGAGAAGGATTTTTATATGGATGATGTGCTTTCGGGTACAGATACTACTCAAGAGGCAATTGAATTATGCGATAATTTAAAAAATGTTTTAAAATCAGGTGGATTCGAGTTGCAAAAATGGGCTTCTAATAATGAAAAAGTACTAGATCATCTTAAAGAAAGTAGTAGTTCGGTTATTCTAAAGATAGGTGAAGACAGTACAACCAAAACATTGGGTTTACATTGGATGTCTTCACAAGATTTATTGGTGTATCACATTCCAGAGCGAACTTCAATGAAGGTTACAAAGCGTGTGATTTTGTCAGAGATATCCTTAATATTTGATCCGTTAGGTCTTTTAGCGCCAACAGTGATTCTCGCTAAGGTACTGCTGCAACGAATGTGGATGATGAAACTTTCTTGGGATGAAGTACTCCCAATGGATATTAATACGAGGTGGAATTCATTTCGAGAGCAACTTGATTATCTTAAATTACTTCAAATTTCGAGGCATGTTACTTGCCAGAGTTCGGTTAATCTAGAAATTCACGGATTTGCAGATGCATCTCTAGAGGCATATGGAGCATGTGTGTATGTCCGTAGTGTAAATGAGAAAGGAGATATTAAAGTAAAACTTTTACTTGCAAAAAGTAGGGTAGCTCCGCTAAAAACAATTACGGTTCCAAAGTTAGAGCTTTGTGGAGCGTTGGTGTTAGCTCAACTCATTAATAAAATTAAAAATTCAATGTCACTTAAGGTAAATAATTGGTTTCTATGGTGTGATTCAACTGTGTGCTTGAGTTGGATTAAAATGCAACCTAATCTCCTTCAAACCTTTGTAAGTAATCGAGTATCACAAATTCAAAGTTTAACAAATCCTTCAGACTGGCATTATGTTAAAACTAGAGAAAATCCAGCAGACTTGTTATCTCGAGGAGTTATGCCAAAGTATTTGCAAGATTCGAATATTTGGTGGGAGGGACCCACTTGGCTAGCTCAATGCTGTGAATTTTGGCCTGTTGGTGTTTTTGAACCTGAAACTAATCTTCCTGAGATAAAAAAGAAAGCTACGGTATTAACGATACAAAACTTAGATTCCTTTCCTTTTTCTAAATTTTCATCTTTAATTAAATTGAAAAGAGTTACTGCATATTGCATGAGATTTATTAATAATTGTCGTGGGATAAAAGGTATGTGTGGTCCGTTGAGTGTTGTGGAATTAGATAAAGCCATGAAGGTTTTAGTTAAGGCTTCTCAGAGAGAATGTTTTTCTAGTGATATATCTCTTCTTAAAAAAGATAAATCACTGCCTAAACGAAGTTCTCTCTTAAAATTAAATCCATTTCTTGACAATGAAGGAATTCTACGTGTTGGAGGAAGATTGCAGCTCTCAGGCTTTAGTTATGAGAAAAAACATCCCGCTTTATTGGGTGGTTCTCACCACTTGACAAAACTTATATTTTTAGCTTATCACTTAAGATTGTTGCACGCGGGACCGCATCTTTTGCTTTCTTATGTTAGGGACAAGTATTGGCCAGTAAAGGGAAGAACTTTAGCGCGTAAAACTGTCCATGAGTGTATTCGGTGTTTTCGAAGTAAACCTACGCAAAAAATGCCAATTATGGGCATGTTGCCTGAAGCTCGTGTAACTTGTGCAGCGCCTTTTCTGACAACAGGAGTAGATTATGCAGGGCCTTGTATCATAAAAGATAGGAAAGGAAAAGGAAGTAAGACGTCTAAATGTTATATTGCTATTTTTGTATGTTTTTCTACAAAATGTATTCATTTAGAGTTGGTATCAGACTTAAAGACAGAAGCTTTTCTGGCAGCATTTCGGCGTTTTATTTCACGTAGAGGTTTACCGTCACACATATATTCTGACAACGGAGCAACGTTTATAGGCGCTAAAAATGAGCTTTCTAAATTGGGTAGTTTTCTTTTAGAACAAAATAAAAATGTGCTTGAACTGTGTGCAAATGATGGTACACAATGGCACTTCATACCGGCGTATTCGCCACACAAGGGTGGTCTTTGGGAAGCTGGGGTCAAATCGTGTAAAGGCCATTTAAAAGCGGTATTAAGTAACGAAATAATTACTTTTGAGCAAATGTACACTATCCTAACACAAATCGAAGCAATTCTCAATTCTCGCCCTCTTTCTCCTCTTTCTTCGGACCCTAACGATATCACTGCCCTCACACCTTCACATTTTTTGATTGGGAAGCCATTACTCACCATTCCTTGTCCAGAGTACACAGCAGTTCCAGACAATCGTTTAGCTATCTTTCAAAGACTTCAAAAGATTCAACAAGTATTCTGGTCCCGATGGTCCCGCGAATATATTTCCCAACTTCAGAGTCGAAATAAGTGGAAAACATCGCAATGCAAGATAAGAATTGGTGACTTGGTGGTGATCAGAGATAATAACACACCACCTCTCCAATGGAAATTGGGTCGTGTGCAGAGTCAACATCCAGGAGCTGATAAAATTGTTCGAGTGGTTTCTGTGAAGACCCAACGAGGAATTCTACGTTGTGCTGTCTCTAAGCTTGCAGTTTTACCGCTAGAGGAAGAAAACCATATTGCCAATCATGTTAATGACCAAGTATATTAAAGAAGAATAAGTAAGAAAGTTGAAAGGATCCCCTTTCAAGGCGGGGGCTATGTTAAGTTTTTTATGGAAACCAGGGTTACATACAATTCAATTCGTTGTCATAATTTTGAGATAGATGTAAGATACTTTTTGAGAACTGTCACGTTAGACAAATAAAGCTATTAAAAACTTCTTGTGCACATTATATACATAAAAATAAAAACACTTTTCTGACCGTAATAAATCATAAAAAATTGTTTGTAAAATATAATTAGTTAATTATAAATAAGCAAATTGAGGAATAATTCTTTCTGATTGGTTCTCGTAAAGAATAACCATCATATTGTAAACATTCAACTCATAACATTCGTTTGATAAATATTCAGACTTTTAGACATTCAACTCTTAATTTTAATTTTAAAAATTACTTTAATTTTGTCTTAAATTTTATTAACTTTATAAGTTAAACATTATTACATTTTGAATTAGAACAATAAGTTTGGTTGCATCAATCAAGAATCATCACTTTTATAATCTAAGATTATAGTTTCAAATTTTATTTTATTGATACAATATCTAGTTAGTATCAAGTATAAGAATTTTGACTTACCTTTATCGAAAATACTCCAAGTATAAAATAACTTTGTAAACACATCAATTGTACAAATAAGGAAGTCACAACAACCAAATAAATCCACGAATAATATAATAATAAATTTCTACATCGTAAGAGGTTCTGTTTTAAGAGGAATACATACCCTGTCCGTAAAATCGGTGTCGGAAGCACCCACAAAGTTCGAACAGAGATAAGCCGGGATATTTTAAATGCTGACGTAGATTACAAATCATAAGTCGACGTATATTAAATCTTCCATGGGCTAGAATTTTGGGTGGGTAGGAAATTAGAGATGGGCTTGGGTACGGGCGGCATACACATATTAAATTCGTAATATTATTACATCGGTAGTTTCAACTGATCAGATAAGGATTTTACAACGAATACAACAACCACCCAGCCGATAATTTTATTACCAGGCATCGGTCCTATTTTTTTATTCTGAATATCTCCAAAACTATTAATATAATTTAATTATAAATAAATAAACTTTAAAAAAATTAAATTAGGCTACATTATTGAGGGTATTAAGGAGAGAAATTAAAAAAACATTTTAAAAAAAAATTGAAATGTATAAAATTTTTAAAGAATCGTTAAATTTATAGACACCTTTTTAGTTGAAACATTTTAAGATAACTTTTAACTAAAACAAAGTAGGTATAATTCTATTTCTGGGAAAGAAATTATTATTACTAATTAAAAATCGATAAATAGACCTAGAAAAACTGTGACCATATGGCAATGTTTTTTATGTATGATAATCCAGGAATTTTGTTTTACGTGTCTTCAATTATTCATCCCGTATTCCGTTTGAATATAATAGAGGGGAAGAATTATTGTGATAAGAAAAAAATTGGTTTGATTGATTTTTACGTTGTGGAGATACCTCACCGAAAAATATTTGTTTGCGGAACCATTTTTGGATGTCAGTGTGAAGTAAATTTGCTAACACTATCTAGAAAAAACGGCTAAAGGGATTTTAAAGAAATTTTTACCATGACAGTGACAAGGGATATTTAATGGGATTTTACCATTTAGAAAATTCATAAGACTAAGATTGAAATAAAATGTAATATATACGTGAACAAAAAAAACCTTTTTAATCACATTTAATATTACATACCCCTGAAATAAAAATCAAACGCCGTTATTTTCCGATCGATTGTTTTAAAAATTTGAGTTGTTTTTTTTCTAGATTTTTATATTTAATAAAATTACAGTATGTTTTAATTTCCTTTTACATTTTTATAAATAATTTAACGAAATTAAATGAACATTTAGGACTTAATATTTATTACCTATATCTTTTTAAATATATTTTATAAGTAGATTTGTCATAGTACAAAAGAATTCTGAATATTAAATATGCTATTAGCCTAAATTCATGGAATATTTAATCAAAACCAAATTAGTTGCTATCAATCTGCAATTTCCTTATTTACCTTTAGAATAACTTTATAGAAATTCTTAGTAGGTACATAATAATCTTTATTGCTTGATAAATAATAAAAGGGAATTAAAATTCTTTGGAATAACTATAAATCCATTAAACCTTTTAATCTGTAGGTAGCTACCTAATAATTATTATTCCATAAATAACCGAAAATTGGTGAATTTATTTTATTCTTGTTCATTCTTTGTCAGGAATATTTTGAAATATTTGTGGAGTGAAGTGATTGGTTTTGTGAGTTTTGAACTTTTATTGTGAAAAATATGGAAAAAAAGAAAGTAACAGCCAAATTGGGTAAACGGCGATATGCTCAATCCAGAATGCGGTAAGTACCCGAAAAATTTAATTGATCTAATGAACATATTTTAGAATATATTGTTATAATTTGTTTGATTTTTATATATTTTTTAATATTTTCATTTTTAAAATGGAATATTTACTTTTGTTAAAAAATTACATAAAGTTATAACTTACCTAACCTAATTTATAACCTAAAATTTTATTTAAAGGAATTTACGGAATGCGGTTGAAGATATAGGCATTGACAATATTTATGCAGTGCCCGAAAGAGCTGAATTAGCAGATAGCCTTCCTGGTCCTAGCACTGAAAATGTTCAAAAGAACACTCCATAGCAGGAGATGAACTCGACATTGAAGTTGTAACGGAGGATTCGCCTTACAAAATTGAGGGACGAAGACTAGTGAACATTTCACATTTTTGGGATCAAATCAAGAATTTTGAACATAATCTGTTATTTAATTGTACTCTATCACAGTGCGATATCATAAATGAAAACAGAAATGGTTATTTTTCCTCGTTCACAGTCAAATGCAAAATGTGTGGAATAACCTCTCATCTAAATACTGATGACCCAACCACGAATTTGGATGTCAATATGACAGCAGTTATAGGTAAGTCACATGTAGATTACTTATTTTGTTTACTTAAAGTTTAATGCTAGCTTTTATTCAAATAATTAAATGTCAAAACTACTTTTTAATGAAAATTACATTTTAATATTTTAAAAATATGTTAGTATTTTGTCTATCATTTAAATAATATGCACGACAGTTTTAAATTCTCATTACGTACTTTTTAATAAAATACAAAGTATGTAAATTAATATCATTTACAACTAAAAAATATATATAATATGGTCGTTGCTCACAAAGCATCGCATTTTTTCATTCCAACATTATTATCAATAAAGATTTAATCGGGTACCAATACTTTACATGATAACTTAAAATTATCTTTATAACTTATGAATATTTTTTGATTCCTTATAGGTAACACTTGCATTGGAAATGGACAATGGCAATTGGAGGAATTTACTTCTGTTTTAAATATGCCAGCTCTAAATCCTGTCAAGTACCACACAGTTCAAAATAAAATGGAAAAAATAGTTGAGAAGGTATTTCTAAATGAGCTGATAAAAGCTGGTGAAGAAGAAGCTGCAATAGCCAAAGAAAAAGGAGATGTCGATTCGTCGGGAACCCCATATATAACAGTTATTGCAGATGGAGCATGGTCCAAAAGATCGTATAAGACAAATTATAACGCATTATCTGGAGTAGCTGTTATTATTGGAGAAGCTACCAAAAAGGTTTTATTTATGGGTGTTAAAAATAAGTTTTGCACAATATGCTTGAGATTTGAAACCAAAAACAAAAATGTACCTCAACATCAGTGTGCCAAGAATTGGAAAGGGTCATCAACATCCATGGAAAGTGCGAGTATTCTCGACGGGTTCCAACATAGTGTCGAGATGCATGGATTAAAGTACACAACGTTAGTTGGTGATGGCGATAGCAGTATAACAAAAAAATTGTCTTTGCATAAACCTTATGGAGCCACGCCTATTCGAAAAATTGAATGTGTTAACCATTTATTTAGAAATCTTAGTCATAAATTAAAAGATTTGTCAAAGAAAAGAACGAGTCCATCAAGCAATCTACAAATTCCATTAAATTTGAGAAGAAAATTGGAGTCAAATATATTAAGATTTCGAATATCAATAAAAAAGGCTGCCGCTTTTCGTTTCCAGATGAGTGTTACTTTGGCTGAAAAAATACGGTTGTTCCAGAATGACATAAAAAATTCTGTGGCCCATATATTCGGCCAGCATTCAAATTGCGAAGAATATTTTTGCAAAGGAACAAAAGACCAAGAAAAAAATCTAATGCCAGAGTTAACGAAATGTGGTTTTAATGAGGACATTATGACGTGCCTGCAAAGAGTTCTGAATAATTCATATTCATTTTTAATTAATAAAAACAATAATGCAGCGGAGCAGTTTAATAGCCTTGTTAACAAATTTGTTGGAGGTAAAAGGGTAAGTTATTTTTTACTACATTACCAATTTAAGAAATATCTTCTTATTCCTTCCTTGCGTATTTACGAGAAGTTTATTGGGATCTTTGATCTTTTTAAAAAATAGAATATTACACATTATACTTTGAATTTTTATTGATGTCGCCATTTGTAATTAAATTTTATTTTTAATTTCAGATCAACTTTTCGTTTAAAGGATCATACTTAGCTAGATGTCAGTTGGCTGCTATTTCCTATAACTCGAAAGATACCTACCTTCAACAAATAATAAATGCATTTCAAGAAACTACCGGAGATTACACAAAAAAATTTTTAGCAAGAAGAAAACTCAAGCGACAAAGAACTAAAAATTTTAAATGTAAACGGGGATATAAACCAAAATTAATTATTTCAGTTGCCGATGAAGATTATGGGGCAGTGCAAGATGAAGTAAGTGAAGAAGAACTAAATGCTAGAAAGGAAAAGCTCCAGAATATATTAAAAAAACAATGGCAGATAAAATTAGTATAGAAATAGCTACAAGAGGACAACATTTAAATCCGTTATGGCATCAAGTACGACAGTATAGACTAACTGCATCTAATTTTGGAACTATCTGTAGATTGCGAGAAATGACAAATCGTCTTACAGTAGCAAAGAGATTATATAGAGGTTTTACAGGTAACAGAGCTACACGATATGGTCAGGACAATGAAGCCACAGCAATTCGTGCATTTGAGGAACTGACAGGTTTAAATGTTGCACCTTGTGGCTTATTCATTGGAACTGGAGAGGAATATTTTCTAGGGGCAAGTCCAGATGGCGTGATTAAAGACGACAACAATTTCACTATTGAAGTTAAATGTCCCTTGGTCCTAAAAAGCTGCTCAATAGAACAAGGAGTAGCTGAAAAGAAAATTAAATTTCTTGCGTATGATGAGGATGGTTTTTTGTATTTAAAACACACTCATCCGTATTATTATCAAATACAAGGGCAGCTACATCTTTCAGGCAAGGAATATTGCTATTTTATTGTCTGGTCTCCTTTAGGGCCGATACATGCTGAACAAATAAGCAGAGATGATGTGTTTTGGAAAAATATAATGTTTCCTAAATTAAAGTGTTTTTATGATAATGCTTATTTAAAAGAGCTAATAAAAGATGTTATATAACCTTTATGTTGTTTTTAAAATTCCTTATCTTAAAAAATATCTAGCAAACTCAACCGGTTAAAATATCTCATAAAAACAAGTGTTCGGTGTTTTTGGCATTTTATTTAGCGAAGCACTTAATATGAAGTAAAAGTAACCATTAACGCTTTTTACAATGAAGCTCCGGCTCTTAGTTACTTAATAAGTCAAAAAAATCTACTTCGTAACTACAGAATAATATCCCTATTTTATTATCTAATTTCTCTCTACTATAAGTTATAATGTTAAACGATAATTCAGTAAACCGGTACTTAGATTAACTGATAAGGTTTAAAATAATTATACCTAAGCTTGGTTGCGACATTAAAAATTGCTTTCAACAAAGTTGATATAAAATGTCTTTCAACCCTATAAGAATATCAACATTAAGGTTTTTACGTAAATGCTAAAATAAACAACACCTAAATCCATAAAGAACTTTTAATAAAATATAAATGCCAATTATATCATATACTCTTCATACTTTTTATATTTTTACCTTTTAAAACCTTCTATATTAATTAAATAATGATTACTTTTAAAATACTAATGCAAAAGAAATACCTACTTTAAACAGCGCGTGTTGAAAACAGCGTATTTTATTTTAATTTTTATTACCTATTGAAGCTATTTTACCAAATCTTTATTCAGTCGTACTAACCGTTACTTACAGTAACTAACACAAGTAACAGAGTTTACTGTTACCACCTCTATACATGTTAGTAGTTCCGTTTTAACAGAATTTAGAAGAGGGCGCTATCAATCAGGAAAGAAACTTAAATGTTTGTTGTGCGCCCAAACGACTTAAGATAAATTCACGAAATTTTGGGAATGGTTACATCTAACTAATGTCTAAAAAGTTATGGGAGCGAATTTTTGAAAAATTAAAAATTGGAGTGTAAATAATTTTTTTCTCAGAAATTAGACTTTTTTAAAAAAATCTGTTTCCATACTTTTTTTTAGAAGTATACATTAAATTAATTTCCAAATTTTCAAAACAATCGGTTGGTAAATAACGGCGTTTGACTTTTATTTCAAATAAACGAGGGTATGTATTCCTCCCGAAGTGTTTCCACCCCACGTGTGTTTTCAAGATAGACTACCAGTACATCGTTCAGGACCCCTATTCTTGACGGTGATAGAATAGAACAGCCAATAGAAAGTGGGCGTGGTTCTATTGAAAATGCCAAAACCGTATTCTTGAAATTCGTTCTCTCACTGTACCGATAGAAGGGTTGCTCCCCGAGAGAACAATTACTTCTATTGGTTATTTTTAAAGGAACCGCTATAACACCAAGAGAAGGTGTTAGGGATTTTTATTTTGGAACCAAAAATAGTATAGAAGGATAGAAGTAATTTCTTTCATAGTAGTTATATGCTTCTTGGATGATGTATTTCGTCGTTTCGTGCTTAGATAATCAAAAATAATTGTCCGTTCGTTATCAACCTTTTATTTATTTTTTTTTAATCAAAAGTAACAGTAGTAAACATAGATAAAACATATATAGTTTAGTGAAAATGGCAGAAAATAAAAAACAAAAGAGTGCTCCTATGAATACCCAACAAAAGCAGAATCTTGTGGACTTTATTTCTGCAAGAGAAAAAATGTACTCCGGCAAATTAACGCAGTCCTATACAAAATAAAAAATGGAAGCCCTATGGACAGAGTTGTCAACTTTATTGAACAGTATACCTGGGGGCTCTTCCAAAAATTGAAAACACTATAACGTCGCGACAAACTTCCTTGTTCAATCTGAAAAGCCTTGTACCTAAACCTATAATCTGTTAATTCATCAAATGGGTTTACCAAGGGTAAAACTTCTCTTCTGATATTGATATCCTCTTCTGCTTCTCGAATATCATTTTGTATAGCGTCGTAAATTAAAACATTATTCAAATCCATTGTAAATTTTAAACACACTGGTGACACAAAGGCAAACAATATTAATACTAAACTAAATACATACAAATACTAAAAACAATACTAAATAAAAAACTAGAACTAAATATTATGCTATGAAATAGAATTAAATGTATAAATGAAGTAAAATATAGCTCCTGAAAAGAGCGTAAAAAAATAAACAATAACCATGTTTGTTTGCATGATCTTCAATTGTCAAAAATTCTTTATTCCGATTGGTTTAACTATTTGGCAACCCATCTCAAACATTCTTGACAATTTGCTTCTTTCTACAGCGACTGTACTTCTTTCTATCGAACTCAAGAATACAGTTTTATGTAACCAATAGAAAGGTGATAGAATGAAAGTAGAGAGTGCTCCCTAGGGAGAGTTCTATTCTATCACCGTCAAGAATAGGGGTCCAGCTAAGACCAACGCCGGCGACATCTCTATAAGCCAGTAAACATCCAGGGACATCAGCGTTTGAATGTACCCCTAAAATTTTAATTTGTATAAAGTGTTCCGTATGAACTGTTTTAAAGAAAACATTTTCTGCACGACTGACTTTGTTGTAAAGATTTTTGAATTTCCTTCTAATAGAAAATTTATCATTTGTTGAGCATAAATCTGTGGCAAAACCTGTACGACTTAAGATATAATTTTTCGATTATTTTTGAATTAGACAAACGGGCAGAAACATTTTCTTACCTTAGAACAAAATAAAACTTTTTTAAATATAACTCAAACTATTCCTTAATGATAACAATGTGTTTATATAGCATTATAATGTTAAAAACTGTACAAAAAAACAAGAAAATCCACAATATAAAAAAAATGCAAACTAACCACCATAAGGCCACAGTTTGTTTGGATATAATGCTATGACTTATGTCAAGCAATGGTCACAGTGACGTCACAATAATGTGGCGTATAGTCGCTGATATTTTATTCTGATTGGTCCGATTTCAAAAAATTATGACATTCTATTGGTTAATTTGAATCGAAGGAAATAATCATTGATATTAAATTTTATTTTTTTATCACTTTCTTCGAAATTAGAAAAAACGTATGCAATACGTTACACAAAATTATGCATTTCGTAACTGATGGCATAAATAGCTAATTTTCCCATCTTAAACCAATAGCGTCATTTCTGTTTAAGGAAAGGTCAATTATGAAGTCAATACCTACTTTGGAATTGTTTTATTAGTCAATTTGAATATCTTTCCTTTATATTGGCCTGAAAATAAACGCCTTACAACTAAAATATGTATTATTTTTACTTTTTTATGCATAAAACAACTACTATAGAAGTGTAAGACCGTGAATAAAGTGCTTCAACAATACCATTATTTCGTGGAAAATGTAAATCCACCGTAGGCACCGGAGGGAATTATCTCGGAACAAAAACCAGCTGTTAACATATATATAGTGGTTCTCGCTATTCACTTTTTCTCTCGTTTATTAGCCTCACAACATTTTTAACTTTTCATTTGCAAATTAAGTCAGCAACGATATTTTCATGAATGAAAATTTTCAAACGATATGTATAATCGATCATTTTCAGTTGACGTTTGATATGATATGGTTGGAATATGTTACAAGAGAATTTATAGATTACGTTGGGATGTTTAATGTTTGTTCGCGATTGTTCAGGTAGTCAATTTTATATAAATAGGGTGAGCACGTAAAGGTTGGAACAAATTCGTTAAACGCTTAATATTGCTATTAGGGGAAAAAAGCTCAGACAGGCCGATTCTCCTTTTAAGTCACGCATTTTTTGGTATGCTCGTATTTTTAATGACGTCGTAACTGGTCGAGTTATGACAAATGGTAGTCGCTAGGCGCAAGATCGGGATTGTATACAGAATGGTCCGATTGTTCCCAGCCAAATGAAGTGAGGAGTTCGCGCGTTCGATTGTGGACGAGCATTACCGTGGAACAAAACACGCCTGCACTCAGCATGCCACGTCTTTTATTTGTAATTGTACGGTGCAGTTTCTTTAGGCCCAGTTTAACCAAACGATGACTGATCTCGGATTAATTAAGTTCTACTTAATAGTCTAGCGAACTTAACAGTATTTCCCGTTTCACCATCTATTAACTTATCAGAGTTGATCACGATTTATTAAATCACGATTAGGGCAGCAAATCAATTTGGCAACGTAGTAAAAGGACCACAAATTTGATTGTTCTGTGCAGATGTATTGCTCTGTGATAAAAATAAATTGATGACATCTTTATGTTACTTTGCAATTTTTAAAAGCAAATTTCTCTCCTCTGCTGTGACATTGCATTATCTCTTCTTAGTCGTACTAGTACTTTCCATTTTTTACTTTGATCAAACCCAAGTAAATTAGACAAACCTCCAAATATCGCCCTAACCGCCAGTTTCGTGCTTAGATAATCAAAAATAATTGTCCGTCCGTTATCAACCTTTTATTTATTTTTTTTTTAATCAAAAGTAACAGTAGTGAATATAGATAAGACATATATAGTGTAGTGAAAATGGCAGAAAATAAAAAACAAAAGAGTGCTCCTATGAACACCCAACTAAAGCAGATTCTTGTGGACTTTATTTCTGCAAGAGAAGAAATGTACTCCGGCAAATTAACGCAGTCCTATACTAAAGAAAAAATGGAAGCCCTATGGACAGAGTTGTCAACTTCTTCTCTTCCAAAGATTGGAAACACTATAACGTCGCGACAAACTTCCTTGTTCAATCTGAAAAGCCTTGTAAACCTATAATCTGTTAATTCATCAAATGGGTTTACCAAGGGTAAAACTTCTCTTCTGATATTGATATCCTCTTTGTTATTTCTTTGGATGTAATAAATGTTTGTTGATCCTTTTCTATGCTTTTATTATATTAATTTATACAGATGGCCTGGATAAAACCAGATACTTTTATTATACATAATTAAGGTGAACTTGACATGCCATACATACATACTACTATATTACAGAACTAAAAATTAAGTTGACACGGAACTAAACTATTCTTCTTCCTTTTATTAATGCTGTCAAGGTTCAACATCCACAATTAGTATTAGGGAAGCGTTACACTATTATAGTTATTATAACACCCTCTCTTAACGCTTCTCTTATACTGATTGTTTACAATATAATGCGTCCTTACATATCTAAAAAAAAATAAAATAAAATAAAAATACTTCATAACAAACCAAAATAATAAATAAATCCAAACGTGAACATACATATATATATAAATACAGAGTGTTATAAGTTCTTATAGTACATTTTGGCCCTCTCTGAATTCTAAACCTAAAAGGTTACAAATTTTGTAAAAATGGATTTGGTGAACACCTTTTGTAAGTAAATCAGCTTGTTGGTTTTTAGTGTCTATATAAAACAATTTAACAGTACCCTTTTGAATATTATCCTGTACAAAGTTTAAGCGAATATCGATGTGCTTTAATCTTGTTTCGCATTTGTTCTGTTCGGCAACACAGATAACTCCTTGGTTATCTTCATAAATTGTAATAGGAAGGATGTCTTCAGGACGAAAGCCCAAATCATACAACAACTTTTGTACCCACATGACTTCTGTAATTGTGACGCTCAAAGCAATGTATTCTGCTTCACATGAAGATAAAGCAAAGCTGGTTTGTTTACGAGATGCCCACATTACTGTGTTTCCAAATGTTTTAACAATAAATCCAGAAGTAGATTTTCTTCCATTGATGTCTCCCGCCCAATCTGCATCACTATAAGCTTGTAAAATTGGAGAGGGGTTTTTACTGTAAACCAGTTCCATGTGTTTTGTTTTTTTTAGGTATCGTAGGATGCGTTTCAAATGAGTCCAACTTTCTTCTGTCGGCTGGCACTGAAATCTGCTAAAATAAGAGACAGAAAAACAAATGGCAGGTCTTGTTGTAGTTGTTAAATAGGTTAAACACCCTATAAGCTCGCGGTATGGTTTTCTTTCCAATGGTGTTCCTTCACCGATTCTTAATTTTAAATTGGTTTCAATAGGGGTTGCTTTTTCTTTACAATCGTTCATATTAAATTTGGTTAGTAGTCTTTCAATAAAACTAGTTTGGCTTAGTTTCGTTATGTTGTTTTCTATTTCCCTCTTAATTTTGATTCCCAAGAAGAACTTTGTTTCCCCCAGATCTTTCATTTCAAATAACTTAAACAATGATAATTTTATATTTTGAATTTCTTTTAAGTCATTCCCAATAAGGAGTAAATCGTCTACATATAATAAAATAAAAAGTTGTTTGTTTTTGGTTATTCTAGTAAATAAGCATTTATCTGATTCTCCACTTCTGAATCCTTGTTGCAAAAGGACATTTGTAAGTTTCTTATACCATTCTCTTGAAGCTTGCTTTAATCCATATAAGGTTTTATTTAGCCTACAAACCTTATCTCCTTCATTATATCCTGGGGGTTGTTTCATATAAATTGTTTCTGTCAAGTTTCCATTTAGAAAGGCCGTTTTGAAATCCATTTGATGAATTAAGAGTTTGTATTCATTTGCAATTGATAACATAATTCTTAAAGTGTTTAGTTTGAGTACTGGTGAGTATGTTTCTGAATAGTCCAATCCTTTCTTTTGAGAACACCCCTTTGCTACTAGTCGAGCACGATATCTTGTTGTATTACCTGATTCATCACGTTTTATCGAAAATACCCATTTACATTTAATAGCGGTCCTACCGGGTGGCAAGTCAACCAGAGTCCATGTTTTATTTGTTTTTAAAGCTGCCATTTCTTCATCCATTGCCTTTTGCCACATTTTTCTCTTTGGATGAACTTCGACATCTGAAATATCTTGTGGTGTATTTTCTACATATGTTTCTGCATTAAGTGCGAAAATTAAATATGCTTCATCATCTTCGTCTTTACTATTTTCCATGATATAGTCAGTGTGCCAAATTGGTTTATTCTTTGTTCTACTTGGTCTCAAGTTATTTTCTTCAATAAAATCTGTGGTCTCTGTTGTCACCTCTTTACCCATTTCATTTTCTTCTGTTTCCATGTTTTTCTTATCTTCTGTTATGATGGCTGCTTGATTGCTCTTAAAGTAAAAATCTTTTTCATTAAATGTTACATCTCTTGACACAAATACCTTTTGTTCATCTACTTTCCATAATCTGTAACCTGTGTTACTATATCCAATCATTATGCATTTTTCAGATTTTGGGTCAAGTTTATCTCTTGTTTGTTTTGGGATATGTGAATACGCTACACATCCAAAAATTCTCATGTTTGTAATGCGTGGTTTAGTTCCATACCACAATTCTGCTGGTGTAAGATTATTCTCATTAGCCTGGCTTGGGCTACGGTTCAGCACATAAGCTGCCACCTGAACAGCTTCATTCCAAAAGTATTTGGGCATGTTAGCATCTTGAATTAATGTTCTACTTTTGTCTAAAAGACTTCTGTTAAATCTCTCTGCCTTACCATTGTGTTCAGCTGTGTAAGGTGTGGTGTAATCTATAAACGTGCCATTATCATTGCAAAATTCTTTCATATTTCCTGAAATATATTCTCCCCCATTGGACTAGATTAACATATTGCTTAAAGCAGTTAAAAACTTCACTTTTATTTTGAATAATAAAAACATAAACAAAATTGGAATAATCATCTATGAAGGTAACAAAGTACTTACCACCATTATGTGATAGTGGTGTTATAGGTCCTGCAACATCTGTGTGAATAATCTCAAGTAGTCTTTTAGCTTTAGTGCGTGATCCAAAACTCAATCTAGTCATTTTACCTTTTATACAGGCTTCACAAAATCCAATTTTACCAATAGTTACATTTTCTAAACCATATACAAGATTGTTTTTAATTAATTTGTCTAAATTAGCATTACAGATATGCCCTAGTCTTTTGTGCCATAATTTTAAATCATCACGTTCAGTCTCAATATTAAAACATTCATTATCTACAACCTTAAACAAAATTTCATAAAGATTATTTCTGAACCCTATACCTATTAAATTATTGTTATGAAACAAATTAACTTCTCCATTATTAAATACTACTTTTATATTTGCCATTTCGAGTTTTTTAACTGAAAGTAAATTTCGCCTTAAATTTGGAACATAATACACATTTTTTAAAGTACATTTGATTTCTTTACCTTTTACATTACTTACAGCATTTATTGTGCCTATTGCTATGGCTTCTAAGTGAAAGTTATTTTTTGCTACAGCAATTTTAATAGGATTATTCAATAATGTTAAACTAGAAAAGTATTTTTTATCATTAACCAAATGGTCTGTACAACCTGAATCTATATAAAATAACAAATTGTCAGTACTTACATTACAATCAGTTAAACTTGTCATAAAACAAATGTTTTGTTCAATTTCTACATCACCTTCATCATTCTCCACATAATTTATTCTTCTGTATTCAAACTCCTCTTGATTTCTATTATTTGCTCTACTATGGAATCTGTTATATCTACCTCCTTCATTGAATCTGCGGTGACCAAATCCTTGTCTGGAAAATCTGCTTTGGCTAGGTCCACCTCTGCTTTGGCTAGGTCCACCTCTGTTTTGGTTAAAATTAGGATTATACTGCTGTGCTTTACTTGTATCAAAATTTCTTCTTTGTACTAACTTGTTACAGTTTCTTTGCATATGTCCCTTTTCTCCACAAAAATAACATGAAAAGGCTGCTGGCTTTTCTAAACCCTGTTTTCTATATGGTATGTTTTCATTCATAGCTCTCCTTCTTTCCATTTCGCATCTTAATTTTGACTTGGCTATATCTAGGGTAAGTTCATCTTCTGACATATTTTCCAACAGTGTTATTACAGTCTGAAATGATTGAGGCATTGCAAGTAAAAGACTGCATACAATATCTTTTTCATTTAGCTCACTTCCTGAGGCTCTCAATTGTCTTACGATATCATCAAATTCTAATAGAAATTTATCTAAGTCCTCATTTTCTCTTTTGCTTCTCGTATATCATTTTGTATAGCGTCGTAAATTAAAACATTATTCAAATCCATTGTAAATTGTAAACACACCGGTGACACAAAGACAAACAATATTAATACTAAACTAAATAAAATTGATTGTTTTAACCTCTACTTTTTGGAAGTTCATCTTACTAAGAACAATAAATAACTGAACAGTTAAACTAAACTTCCACTATTTATTCGAAGAATTCGCTTTAAAATTCAATTACAGCTGTTTCGCTATAACTAGCATCGTCAGATTGACATATTGAAATTACAATTTGTTTGTTTGTAACTAGGTACTTGATGTTGATAAGGAGGTAAGGCTAGACCAAGTAAGGAAGTTATAAGACATAACAATATTAAAGCCTAGATGTTAATAGCCCTAAGGGATTATCTTGGATTTATTTCCCTCTAAGATCAGTATAACTGTGCAATGATATAGAAAAACCAGGAAAAAACTATATCATGCTGATCTTTACAATAACTTAATATATTTGTGTTACAATTACGTCTTATCTATGTATAAAATGAAGACTCAATCAAAGCAAACACTTTAAAAGTGGAGAACTTCCCAGATTTATTTGTTCATTAACTACTTTAAACTGTTGATCTGCTAGATGTCTTTTAATTTTAAGTTCTTCTAGAAAATCTAAATTTTGTTTTCTATCACAAATGTGTAGTATATGAATGTCATTGGTGTGTATAAGTGAGTTTGGATGTTCAAGTAGGTGTTTTGCATAGTTCGACTTATCTGGTTGTTGTAATCTATATGCTCTTAAGTGTTCATTAAATCTTACTTCAAAATTTCTTTGTGTTTGACCTATATATACTGCATTACATTTTGGACAATTAATTTTGTAAACACCAAATTTTTTTAATTTTGGTAATTTTGTTTTCACATTTAACAATTTTGTTCCAATACTATTTTGTGTTTTAAATGATATTAATGCTGATGTTGCCGATGATATTATTTTTGAAATTGCATTGGAAATATTTCCACAATATGTTATACTTTTATAGCTTTTAATTTCTTTAGTTTGTTTTGGAAATATTAGTTCTAGTGACACTTTTTGTTCTTTCTTATTAATTAATTTATTTATCAAATGTATTGGATATCCATTAGATGTAGCCATTTGTTTTATGATCTCAATTTCTTTATTAAAATTATTTTTGTTCATTGGAATTGAAAATGCTCTATGTATCATGGAATTATAAGCTGCTAATTTATGTGATAGTGGATGATTTGAATTATATGGTATGGTTACATCTGTTTGTGTAGGTTTTCTGTATATTGAATAATTTAATGAATTATTAACTTTTTCAATTCTTAAATCTAGAAAATTAATTGAATTATTTTCTTCAACTTCTAAAGTAAAATTAATTTTAGGATGCTAGGTATTAATATAATTAAAAAATATATCTAACTGCTGTTCGCTACCTACAAAACCTGCTAACACATCATCAACATATCTATACCAAAATATAATATTGTTTTTATAACTAGAATTAAAGATTTTGTTTTCTAAATTATCCATAAATATATTTGCTAAAATTGGAGAAATAGGACTTCCCATGGAAAGACCCCCATTTTGAATATAAACTTTGTTATCAAAAGTAAAATAATTTTGACTAATGCATACATCAAATAGATCAATTATGTCTGATATTATACCTGGATGGATATTTCTTTCATCTAATAACTTTTTAACTAGAACTATACATTCTTTAGGAGGTATTTTTGAGAACATATTAGTTACATCAAATGATACTAATTTAGTATTATTTTGTAATTTACATTTATCTAATTTTTTTATCAAATCTAATGAATTTTGTACTGAATATTTAGATGTGTAACCATAATTGTTTAGAATACTATTTAATTTTTTAGCTACTTTAGTATTAGGAGCGAGATTAGGAGTGTTAACATACAAAACTACAGGTCTAATTGGTTTTGAATCTTTATGTAATTTAATTGTTCCATATAATTCTGGACATTGAGGATTTTTATTTAATAGGTATTTTTTATCGAAGTCATTAAATAGGTAATTTGAATGATTTACATGTTCTCTTATTTGATTAGAAAATTTCTGAGTAGGATCGTTTTTTAGAATTTTGACATTACTTGACATTATGAAATCATTCACTTTAGATTTATAGGTACTCTTCTTTTTTTAAAATTACTGTTGAGTTACCCTTATCCTTAGAACATAAAATAGTAAGGAAGATGTTGTATCTACAATGTTAAAATCTGGCGACGGAAGTCGGCCATATTGGATAACCATTTATGACTCATACTTTGTTTACAAGTTAAACAAATTTAGTTTTCTGTTAAAAATTTGGATTAATTATTTATTGGTAAGTAGCTATTATTATAATAAATATACATTATACAGGGTGTTTCAAAAAAGGTAACACCATCTCTAGGATAGGTAAAAAACTGAAAAATAATTGGGGTTTGCTTAGTAAAATTTTTTTCTAACGCCATCCGTTTTCAAGATAAAGGGCGTTGAAGAAAATAAAAAATTACACATTTCTTACGATTTTGCCGAAACTACTGGCACCATTGCAATGAAATTTTATACGAATATGTTTTGGAAGCTGATAATATATCCCATGAATTTATTTTTATAACTAACTCTCATAGAAGGCGCTAGTTACACGATTCATACAACGTATTATTCAACATAACTTTTTTTAGGGTAGAATTATTAGTCAAAACTCCAAGTGAACATAAACATCGTTTAAACGGATGGCGTTAGAAAAAAATTTTACTAAGCAAACCCCAATTATTTTTCAGTTTTTTACCTATCCTAGAGACGGTGTTACCTTTTTTTGAAACACCCTGTATATACGTAAACTATATTTTTATGTTTAAATTAAATTAATTTGTATTGATCCCTAACCTATCTACTTAAATTGACATAGGCGTATCAATAATGGAAAGAGGATATTTTATTTTAATTATCATTAATTTACAATTTTTTGGTTAATCTTATAACTGTATATGTCAATTATTTTTATGTCTATGGAGTATTCTAAAACATTTTTAAAAAACTATTTGCAGAATTGGCAATAAAAGATTATGTTCTTCAAACTATAATAAATATTAGCAGTAATATAACTTTTATACATCCTTGTACAAATTTTCCATTACTGTATGTGAAAAAATTATATTTTAGGTTAATACTATACACTACAATTAAATGTATCAACCGAAATTTCAAAAGTTATGAAAATAAAGATAAGTTGTTAATTTTAAGAAATAAATAGGTGTTAAAGCTGTTGATGTGTTTTTTTTAATTATTGATATCCTTCCTTACTAACGAGGAAAATTTCGTGCAAGACATACATATTCGGTCATTTATTTTGCGTAGAAATTCTATTTATATGTAATTATTTAACCTAAAAAACCAATTTCACTTTTTTTAAAAACAAATAAATCAACGTTTAGTTAATATTATTAAGCTTGTTGATAACAAATTCTATTTTTCTAAACTTTCTGAAAGTAACAAAATTATCTCAACATTAAAGAAAAATTTCAAGTACGGATTTTATTTATAATAACAATTTTTTTTAGTACTACCCTGAGCTTGCTTATACCACAAAACAGAATATTGGTTAGCACAAAACAGACTAACCAATATTCTGTTTTGTGGTTTATACTCCCAAAAAATGGCTACTCTTGTCTTATAAACATCAAAGGAGCCGACAGCGAGTCGATACTCTGATTTGTATTATATGCTCTGTGGCATGGTGAAACGTTTCAACAGGTTAATCGTGATTAGAAGCTCCACTTGAGTGCTAAATCGGAATTAAAACTGTTGGTGAAACTGTGCCTTAAAGTTTTACATTACGCGGCTGAATTTATTATTTCACTGCGAGGCAAAAAATCTACCAACAACACATCCTGTCTGTCCCAAAAGACAGTGCACATGATTTTCTGGGCAGAAATTGTTTGCTTGAATTTGATTTTCTAGGGGATGTTGAATGCTGCTATTCCATTGGGTTTTAATGTAATTTAAAAACGGTACTTACTTTAAAAATCTGCCTATAACATTAGCTTTGTTCTTATAACGATCAGCTACCGTTTGCAACTGCAAACCGCATGCGCCTTGATTATTTGCTGTTCGAAAATATTTAATGCGCATGAGATTTGCAGTTGGAAACCGTTGCTAATCGTTCTACGAACAAACTTTATAATTTTGTTGTATTTTCAAGTTAGATAATAATAACTGAAATTTTTTTTCAGCATTACAGGTTACCTCCAAAAGATGTGGCGGACATTCTGAAAAGGTCGATTATTTATTTAAAGAAACTGCCAAATGTTAACGTTGCCTCCACTGGAATAACCAAACAATTGACTGTGTGTGGAGATTTACACGGAAAATTCGATGACCTATTAGTTATACTACATAAGGTAACTATTTATTTTTATACAAAGGAAAGGTTTGAGGTTATTTTTAATAATAATAGTAATGTTTTTATTGAAAGTGCTGACAATGCAAAACAAATTTATAATAGTTATTTATAAAACGAATGAATCACTACAAATGGTACTTTTGGCAAAAGTTTTAAACAATATTTTTCTCATTTATTCATGTTTTTTAAATAAAATTATTCAGTAGGTACTTTTTGTGTTCAATATTTATCAAGTATGTCCATGTTTTAACTGAGCTATTTACTACTCTGAATTTGTTTGTAAAACATATCCATTTATTTTCCAAGTAATGTGTAATGATTAAAAAAAATAATCGTAAGCGTTATTTATCATAGCTTTTAACATATAAGTTACATTTTTAAAACATTTTGGTTTAATTAATTAACAGAACCACATAGATTTAATATATGTAGAACCATGATTTCTTTTAGGTTATGTTATGATCTGAGGTTCTATGGTTTGTGACCGTCTTAGAACGACTTTACACTTCGTAATTTATATTGTACACAATATTTATTGCCGGCAATAAAATTTGCTTTCTACTTTACACATGACAATGAGTTTATTTCTTTCAATATTATGCTGACATAAAATCGGTATTGAGAACCTTTAAGATATGTATAACTAGAATTGCACTTGCAATAGAAATTGCGGCAACAAAAATAGGTCCGACACACACGATACTGCGTTTCGATTATGTCAGATCAAAACGAGTTGATTTTATTAGCGTCTCTCGCTGTGTGCGTAACAAAAAATAAAATAAAAAAACTAAAACTATAAGAGGTTCTAAAATTATTAATTTTTTTTTCACAAAATCCTCATTTGCTTCCTTATTAGCTTCTTTAAATTTTTCAATTAAAATATCCATAGCCTTTCTTCGTGTATTTCGGTCGTGGTAATCACTCTTTACTCTTCATAGACACACCTGTTCTTTGTATATTTCGAAAAATTCACGCAAAAAATTTTCTGCATAAGCCATTTTCGGAATAGAAACACGAGAAAACAAGTCGGACTCCGTCATACACGGATAGAATTTTCATCCAACTACGCTGTTGTTCTGCAGCAATCAGGACCCCTATTTTCGAATATATGTGATGTGATAGATCACTGGTGAGACTATATGATAGCTCACATCACACTTCGCTTGGCCAAACCCAGTCGAAGCAGTGAAACATGCGAATTATCGTTGTATTCAGGCATCAGCGTATTGTCAAAATCATATGTTTATTAGAGTTGTTACCGTAGTTTTGTTTTGAAATTTGCGTCTTTCATAAATAAAAGAATATAGTTTTAGTTATCATAAATAAAAGCTATCAGTTATAAATAAAAGCTATCAGTTATCAGTGGTCTGATATTGTTGTGCAAAAAATGGACTTTTTTGAAGAAGATGCTTTTGTAGCCAATTTGATTGCGGCTGATTTAGAAGAGGCTGAAATAGCCAACGCCGAGGGTCTAGGCCGTAGAGTATTCAAATCAAGATGCATTTGAACTGCCTGAAACCCAATTTATCAAACGTTGCCAACTTTCTAGTATGTATGTTATACGTCAAAATTCTTTCATTTTTCATAAATATAACGAGGCAACGTTGTGATATCGAAAATACAACCCATGAAAGGTTTTGTCAGGGATCGATCACTTCCATACTCACATCACATTCACTTCACATCACACGTTCGAAAATAGGGGTCCAGACTTTTCTGTCTGCGGTCAAATCGTACGACTTTGTTGGATGCACAGCCACACACGATCAAATTATATTCGATGCGACATTGGATGCGACGAAATTCATGACAGTGTTAATATTGGACTATACATATCACCACTACCCTTATATATTTAGTTGTTATTAACAAGAATACATGGCAATTAATTTGTATGATTTGTCAAATATATGTAATATATTACATAAATACTATTATTCTTCAACATTATTTCATTTACTTTATTGAAATACAACCGTTGTACATTAGAAATTAGATTATAAATCTCTGAAATCAAATAGAAAACAGATGACAGAATGCATCCAGTGTTGCCGAAGCAAAAATAACAATAATTTTCTTTACCTTGACAACTCTGATGCAGATACTAAAATTGATGCAAATTAATAAAATCATGTTACATCGATTATATTTACAATTACTGATGTACCATCGTTAACATTGGGTCGTGCGATAACGTTTTTTTTTGGTTTGCATACATTTTCCGGGTCTCATGTTTACTTCTGTCGACTTTAATACTTACATTTAAGAACAAAATAAAACACACAATACCTTAGAACAAAAAGAAACAGGAAGGAGTCTGTCATATATTAACTTTAAGGAAAATTTGCGGCGGAAGTCGGCCATCTTGAAGCTACTAGACTCATTGTTTATGTTTACAGTATACTATCAAAGCAATATTTGCATATAAATGTCAAAAATGTGCGCATAGGCGTAACATTCGGCTCTTATAAATATTAAATTATTTAGAAAACTAATTGTATTCACACACTTGATTGGTTAAAATTTATTGAAAATAAAAACCCTGATGTATTTTTTTTTCGGTACGTCTTTGGAAACGGAAATTAAAATTGACAATTGGCCACCATATGCAAGCTCCTTTCTGGACTAAAGGTTATTTTTCATATACTCCTTCCTGTATCTTTTTGTTCTAAGCACAATACAGTATCTTCGGTGTATCTTTTCTCGTTAATGAAACTACTTACGAATTACTTTTTATACTTTATCTCTTTCTATTCACAGAAACCAAAACCCCAAAACTAGACCGTTTTTCCTTGGAGAATACTTTTATTATATATGACTTTTATTAATACAACCCATATACAACCAACATACCTAATACGAATTTATAATAGTGTAACCATAGAACACAAAGAAATTGTTACTGTTGAGCTTACTGTTGAAAGATAACTTATGTTTACAAACCTGCCTTCAGAGTTTTATGTCATCAGTCAGTTACAGATGACTGATGACACTTCATCCGTTTCCTTTAGTTACTGTTGTTAAGTCGTTTGATTTTGTTTAACATGTAAAAGCTGTTATAGGTTAATTTTTATATTATTTTATTTAATTTTCAAGGTTTTAGAGATTAGAAAATCATTATAATAATATGAACTAAACTCCCATCAGATTGTTAGTTATTTTCATGTTCTAAAAGTCAAATTTTTTTAAATGTCAAAATTTGAAGTTGACAAACAAAATAATTTAGATTAAGAAATTTTTGTATTTTTTGTAATAGATTTAAGTAGTTTGGTCAAAAAAAGTAAAGCACTGGTTGCCAAGCTATAAAAAGAGGTTGTTGAAAAAAAGAGATTGAAAAAGTGAATCGGTTAAGAAAAACTAAGATAAGTAATTGGTATTAATAAATAAAAAAATATTTAAACATTTTAACCTGAACATTTTATTAACTGATGTTGAAGATTAACAAAAGCAAGAAGATTTTCAGTTATAATTTGTTGGTTATGTTCTTGATGTCTTTAGCATCTCCTTCAGTAAATGTATCACCTATACTCATATCCTGCATGGCATTTGCAATGTGAGTTACTAGCAATTACAGTTGATTTAGATAACTCTTCCCAACTAGATTGGCACTGCCGCTGCATACATACTATTTAACACTTGTAAATAAAAACCCAGCTATTTAGACTACCTCTAGCAGCTACCTTTAACGCATTTGGACTAAGTTGTTGTTGAGTCCCAATCTAGTTGGGAAAAGTTGTCTAAATCAACTGTAATTGCTAGTAATTGTAATTGTAATTGCTAGTAATAAATAATGAAAAACTCATTTGCAGAATATGAGTATAGGTGATACATTTACTGAAGGAGATGCTCAAAGGCATCAAGAACATAGCCAACAAATTAGAATTGAAAATCTTCTTGCTTTTGTTAATCTTCAATATCAGTTTTCTATTGCTGGCTATGTGTCCAATATGTCAAACTGCTCCTGGTGATATCCGTAGCCCTGAATGTAGCTTAACAACTCTTTACCAATGTTTTAACAGAATATATACACAAGAATTGTCCTCACTGGAACTCTCATACTACTATGAATTTTAACTTTCTTGGAAAAACAATTTATTACATAATATCGTGGGTATATATAATATGTATTAATATTTATTAAAATTTGACTTGGTGAATTTTTCTTGATAAAGATACGATCTTTTGAAGTCACTTTGTAACAATAAGTCGAATTTAAGAAAATGTGACTTGGTCACTTTTCGCAGTATACCCACGATATTATATCGTTTGATTTTTGTAGTTTTAGGGTCCTATTCTTTTTTTCACACTTCATTTGACCTTGGACTAAGAAATGACAATAATATATTTAACAAACTACTACATGAGTATCAAAGTAATTAAATCTTATAGGTACCTCATTTTAAAATGAGATTATGAGATACTAGAGGTGTAAAATTCCCGTATATAAATATACATTTTAAAAGTTGATTTTAAGCTGATTTCATGTAATTGGAATGTATCTAAATATTAAACATTTCTGTCGTAATAAAATGATTATATTATAAAAAATAAATTACCGTACCATCACTCGGAACCTTTGATTTTATTTCAAATTGTATTTATTATATCTTATTGATCTTATTTTAACTTATTTAAAATTAAACAATAAAAATGTATCCTTCAAGCAATGAGAGGTTTTTAGTAGGATTACGTAACGTTTGTATAGTAAGAAGCATTTTACGCACGAAGAGATAAGTAATTCCATCATTCCGTAAAATGCTTATACTTCACCTAGCACCTACTTATACTAATTTGTACTAACTAACTAACTTGTAATAATATTATTATTAATAATACTTGAACAACAATAGCAATAGATATTTTTGATGATTTTATTGTATACCATTTAATTACATCATATTATTCTTAGTTTGAGATGCTATTACTCTCTTATAGTTCTTATATTAAGTTGACAATTATTTATGTCAGTTTTTTAGACTAAAGTCTTGTTAATTATTTTCTATATTTGGCACTCCGGTGTACATTCATTCTGACCAAGGTACTTCTTTTATGTTTTCGTAATCGTAATTCATTACGACTACGAAATTACAGCGAAGATCCCCCAAGGTTCAGTTCTGGGACCACTCCTCTGGAACCTGTTCTATAATCCTTTCTATATTAAATTCTGCACATCTGTCGATGTCGCGGATATTTGCTTGAAAGATGCTTGGGTATGTGCCCCCAGTGTGTCCCCAGTTTTTACCTGCACACCATGAGGGCATTGGTGGCTTTGTGTATAACTTTGTTTTCGTGTTTAGTTTAGAGTAACTTGCTATCTAGGATCCCTAAATATATAATCTCTGTTTTCCACTTGACGATGTTCTCCCCTATTTTTATGGTTTTTAGATTAGGTTCCTTTTTCCTTGTATTAGTGTGGTTTTGGTGGTGTTGATGCTGAGTCCCATCGTGGCACACCATTATTTCACAATGTTCAGCCCTCTTTGAACTATATCACAAATGACATTTTCATACTTTCCTGTTGCAAGGATAACCATGTCGTCGGAATATCCTTGACATGGTATGCCTTCACTAGTCAATTGACAGAGCAGACTGTCCACAGTGAAACTTCTTCTCTGGTCAGTTGACAGAGAAAGTTGTCTACAGTGGGACTCCACATGAGTGGAGATGCAACTTCTCCCTGTAGACAGCCTCTGGCCACATTAATGAAGATAGTGTCTTGTCCTGCCTCCATTTCCAGCACTATCGGGAAAAGGAGGAACAAGTACCCGGTGTCTGTAAGCAGGTTTCCACCCAGCAAAAAGAAGGTTACACCTCCGGAATCGCTCTGGAAAAGATGGATAGATACAAGTTATTGATGTTGCTGTCACAGACAAGAATGGGAAGTCTACAGTACACCATCCATTCTTTTGGTTCCCTTTTGAGTTGGAAATGGAAAAAAGATGGTATTTTTATAATGGTGGACTTCGGTCTTTTTGGAAGTGTCTTCAATGACCCTGACGAGGGTCATTAGACATCAAGCTGATGGAACGACTATATCCTAGGGGTGAGCCACGGTAAATCTTTCAGCTCGCAGAGGAGGAGACGTTGAAGGACCACTCACATAGAAACTAACTTAACAACATTTGATCAAAGTTCCGGGAGAAATATATTTGGAAGAGATTAGAAAGATATAAAGATAATAGTTTACTTTTTATTCCCCTAGACCAAAATACAAACGTAGCGAATTTTGCAAAGATATAAGGAACATACGACCACTTTGCGCACTTCGGATAGCCTTAAAATAAGTTCAAACTGACTAGTCACTTTAAGAGCAGGTTGTCTCTTAAGACAAGTAGATAAAATGGTTCTAATACTCGACTCCAAGTTGAATTGGAAGTCCCATGTAGACGAAGAAAAATAATAGTTAACTTGATATTTATTTTAACTTTATCTGGGTAGCGGCAGGTTCCAGGTTGATAGTATTCAGAAAAGTGTTGCAAACAATTATGAGAATGCTGTGGTATGGACGCAGCTACACCATACTCTGAAACCTTGAAATGAAGAACGTTGGTGAAGACACTGCTACTATAGAAGTTAGGAACCAGCAGTTAAATCAGTTTAAGAGCACAGCTACATCTCGACAACTAGTTTACAGGGACTCTACGATGCGAAGACTTAAATATACTTGGATTCGGTACCTAGGCACTGGCACTGGCAATCATTGGATTGTATCTTATTTATTATTAAAATTTATTTTAAAAACATTTTATTTACCCACGACCCCCCTGTAAGCGGTCAATAACACACAGTCCTCAATCAATGTAAGATGGCTTATAACGCATGGTAAAGAAAACCACAGTTGTAAAGTAAATCGCATGGCTTCCCTAGCAACCACTTAGTAACTGTCAATATGCGTTGGCATTTTATTCAAATTGCATTTAATATTTTGAGTTATTTGGAATAATATATATTTATTCCGTTTCATCAACTCAATTCTTTTATCTATCTAAATAGGTCATAATATAATATTTAGTTAATTATATTTTCCAGATTAACTTACGTTATTTTTATATAATAAAGTTAAATATTTTAACATTTAGAATAATTTTATTACCAAGATGCTTACGAAGAAGTTTCAACTTGTAGATACAATCGTAACGTGGGTATAAGAAGATACTTACTTTCTCTGTAATTTTAATTTCACTTCAGTCAATTTACAAAACCCTTTGACAGCTAACAAAGGTTTCGTCAGCAGGTCAGCAACCATTTCTTCTGAGGGACAATATTCACTCCGTATGGTTTTCTTTTTTGACAATATCCCCAATCATTTTATATATTGTGTCGATATGCTTAGTCTTATACGATAACTTGCAGTCATCAATCAAATCAATACAACTTTGATTATCCTCGTAAATAGTTATCGGTGCATCTATTTTGCGTGCATCTCCGTAAGTAGCTGGCGTAGCCACTTAGCTTCATTGACCGTTTTAGTCATTGAAATAAATTAAGCTTCACAAGATGATTGAGCAACTATTGTTTGCTTATGTGCTACCCAACTGACTGTGACCGCTTATTGACTTCCGATCGTTCTTATCATCGGCTCAAGTTGCATCGGTGTAACCAAATAATGCTTCTTCATCTAAATGAATGTTACTTAATTTAAATCTCATTTCATGCGTTGAATTTAAATACCTTACGAAACGTTTAGCATGATTGCAAACTTTAGTATTTGGTTTGCATACTTTCTGTGCTAATATGCTGACGCTGGCTGTTATATCTGGACGAGTATTCATTGATAGATACAATAGTTTTTCAATCAATCACTTGTATATTGTAATGCTGTCAAATAAGTTACAATCACTAGATTTTCCATACCCAACTTCCATTGGAGTTTTAGCTGGTTTAGCGTTCTTCAACCCAAATTCATTTGCTATCGGTAGAATATACGATGACTGACACAATTAAAAATTGCTATATGTTTCTTACGATTCCTTCATTTCAAAATATTTTTGAATTGCGCCAAGATTGTGCATTTTAAAGTGAGGCTTAAAAATCAAATTTTCATTTGTTGCACTGATTTACAAGCAACTGTCAAATCGTCAACATAAACAATTATATAACAATAACCATTATTTAAATTTTGAATACAAGCATAGGTCGTTGTAGCTCTGTTTGAAGCCGGCTGTTCCTAGAACTTCATGTAATGTGCTGTTCCATGATCGTGCAGCTTGTTTCAGTCCGTATATACTTTTCTTCAGTAAATAAACTTTTGTTTGATCGTCATATTCGAAACCTTCAGGCTGCTTCATGTAAATCGTTTCGTTTAATTTTCCGTTGAGAAAAGCTGTTTCTGCGTCAAAATGATAACAAAGCTTTGAATGTTTTATGTAAAACGACTGGTGCAAAAACTTCATCATAGTCTTCACCGAATTTCTGTGAAAAACTACAAGCTACAAATCTTGCTTTGTATCGAGTGATCTGGTCATCAATTCTGGTTTTGGCTTTAAATATCCATTTTCCGTCGATCGGTACTATGTCGATTGGCAAATCCACTAATTGCCGTGTGCCGTTTCTTTGGTGTGCTTCTACCTCCTCCTGCATTGCTAAAAGCCATTGCGTTTTTTCCACGCTATTAAGTGCTTCAATGTAATTTTTCGGTTGTATTGAATACATCTCGTCTATGAATATTTTCAGTGGGATTCCTGTGAATGATCTTTGAGAAACTCGTTGTTCAGGCTAAATTGTTTTATTTTAAGTTAGCATTTCATTATTAATTACGTTCTTCCCTTGAGTTGAATCGACATCATGATTAACATGTTCAAATGTATTCGCGTCCGTGAAATTATGTTCAATGATATTTTCTTCATTTGCAAAATCCTTGCCAAATCGACTTATTACTACTTTCTTTGTATTGGTATCGTGACACCGATAACCCTTAGATTTATATTCATAGCCAAGATATAACATTTCAATTGCAACATTATTCAATTTTCTACGCTTTTCGAATGCTACATGAACGAAAGCAAATATTTGAAATTGATTAATATCCAGTTTGATGCCATTTTATCGTTCAAATGGTGTAACATCTGATGCTCTTGTATTTACTCGATTCTTTATGAAATTTGCAGTTGCAACTGCTTTACCCCAAAGATTTTTCGGTAAATTTGCATCAATTAACATACATCGCGCCATTTTTATCAATTTTCGATTTTTCCGATCTGCTTTCCCATTTTGCTGTGGACTATATGCTGCTGTAAGCTGGTTTTAAATGCCTTCTCTTTTGAAATATTCCACAATATTTTTACCTGTGTACTGACCACCACGATCAGATCGAATAATCTTCGGCTTACGATTGAATTTTGTTTTACAAAACTACACAAATTCTTGAATATCTTTCTCTACTTCTTAATAACAGTAAACCACTAAACGGTTAAATAAAACTTCCACAATTTATTCAAAAATACGTTTTAAATTCAATGACAGCCGTTTCGCCAGAAATAGCTAATTCTAGCGTCATTGAATTTAAAACGTATTTTAGAATAAATTGTGGAAGTTTTATTCAACCGTTGTTTACTGTTCTTAATAAGATGGACTTTCACATAGTAGCGGTTAGTTCTCTACTTCTGATTTATGTGAGAACAACTTAATGATTGTAAATGCTGAATAATCGTCAATAAATGTCAAAATGTATCTTTTACCACTAGGCGTTGGTGTAGGTATTGGTCCACACACATCCGTGTCAATTAAATCTGTTGCCAATGACTGATTTAATGACTTTACATGGGTACTTCTTTAATGCTGCATTCAATTATTTTAAGTCCATTGACTGAACCATTGGAACACTTCTTTCGAATCGTTTTTGGATTAGGATGTCCCATTTTTCTATGCCAAGAGAAGAGTGTATGCAATTGTCATTGCGTGGAACTATTGCACAGATTTATCCTTAATATCTGTAACTGCAATCTCTTCACCTTTGTATTCAATCACACCTTTTGTGCCATCGAACTTTACACAAAAATCTTTCTTTGTCAGTTGTCTAACCGATGCAATGTTTGTCATCAAATCCGGTGCAAACAAAACTTCTGTCATCTTTGCTCTTCGTACATATCCTTTCCCGTTCATGAATGTGATATTCGCATTGCCAATACCATTGACAATAGATTTTTCACCAGTAGCCACTTTAACGGTACTTTTTTGTACGTCTCATCCATGTCGATAAATAAATCCTTAATGTTTAATGCATGCCCCATTACTCCCGAATCAAGAATGCAGTCATTATTTCTATCGTTCGTATATTGCTCGTGAAATGAAAATAAAAAATCAGAAACTTTCATCTGATTTTGGTGCACTGTCGATAGTCTCCTGAACGCAAGCAACTTTATCAGAACTTCTGGGTTGCGTTCATAAAGTTTACTCTTTAACTCAGAGTTAACTCTATAGCGTTCAGAAATCTGAGTATGATCGGAAGTACATTCAGAGTACGGCGTTCATAAATTTAACTCTAGAGTTAACTCTGTTAACTCATATCAAAGAGGTGAGTAGAAATTAACTCGACATGCGCAGTGATGAGTATCTACTTATTTTAACGAAAACAGGAGATAATTTTTGTTCTGTGAGGTATGAGATAACCTATAGATAGAAAGATTCATTATGATATTAAGCACAGATATTAAAGCATTATTTTATACTTACCTCAAAATACAGCAATAAGCTTTTGAAAAAAGAAAAAATAAAAAAATAAATTGCTTTCTTCACGTTCTCTGCCATTTTTCCAAAATTACGTTTATATAGTATTAATTTTTTAGGTTATAATTTTAAATAATAGTGGTCAATTCAACTGTTAACCACTGTTTACTCCGATCGTTCATAAAGACACCCAAAGTAGTAAACTCATAGAGTTAACTCTTACTTAACCCGACTCTCCTTAACTCTACTCGAAGTAAAACTTTATGAACGCAGCCCTGTTGTCACCGCTGTTGTTTCCCCTTTTCTTACTCTTCTTATTTGACAACCATTGCTTGTGTTTTGGACAATTTGACTTTATATGTGTAGTTTCCTTACAGAAAAAACATGCTTTAATTTTTACGACCACTTTTAAAACTGAATCGCTACTATCTGCACGTATCGTTGAATGTCTGTCATATTCTGCAATAACACGCTGTTGAACCAATGCAAAAGTGACTTCTTATTCTTTACGTGACTCAAGCGTCGTGATCAATGTGTCGTAACTTGCTGGTAGACTACTGACTAACATAGCAGCACTCTATTTGTCCGACAATGCTTCTTCATCAAAGTCACGCAATTTCGTAAATAAGGGCAGTATTCATAGTCAATACTTAAGACTTCCTCATGCCTCAACTTTTCCCTATGCACTATTTTGTGTTTCATAGTTCTATAAAGACGACTTGAGGGACCCTTAAGAGTAAGGAAGCTTCGGAGGTACCTTAAGTCTACCTTGACTGAGTTTTGACGTGTTGAGGTTAGATTTTTAATATTAAAACGGTAGTTATTGTGTTTTGTGATCGCTAGTTGTTGGAGATTTTTGTAATGGACTACGAAGATTTTATAGAATTTATAGAAATTGTTGATGCCGAAGAAGAAGCAGTAAGAATTCCTAAAAGATATATAAGAGAAAATAACAAACAAATTAGATGTCATTGTCATTTCATTATTGTGTTTTGTGATCGCTAGTTGTTGGAGATTTTTGTAATGGACTACGAAGATTTTATAGAATTTATAGAAATTGTTGATGCCGAAGAAGAAGCAGTAAGAATTCCTAAAAGATATATAAGAGAAAATAACAAACAAATTAGATGTCATTGTCATTTCATAACCTTAGACAAGCCTAATCTAAGATTCAAGCTATGTCGAAAGTTGACATAAAACTGACAGAAAATGCGACATTGCCAAATGTAAGGCTCCCTTACGGAAGGAAGGTAAATAAACACACTATGAAACAGAAATTTCGAGGAAGACTTAAGTTCACAATTTGTTAATGTATTTTTCTTATAATAGTCCTTAAGGGTGTTCCACATACCTTTAGCTGTTCTAGTTGACCGAATTAATGCAATTTGATCTTCCTAAATAGTCAATCCAATTATGCTTCTCGCTTCAACGTCGTTGATATCCCAGGTATCAATGTCAATTTGATTCTTTATAACAGTACCTTCTTTATTTATTTGCGCTGGTTTATACCCGATTATCACCTTTTTCCACAAAGTTTTCGATTCAACTCCACCTTGAACTTCCAATTTGGATAATTTGTGTTGCCATTACGTCTTCTTCGTTTTTCTGTTGTGATAAAAATTTGGAATATTATACTTTACTTCAAAATAATTTTAAACTGCCTAATTAAATGTATTTTAATTCTGGGCCCATAACCTGATGGAAAATAGCTTCGTGCTGGAAGTAGTATGATGTAGAACAAATAATGTCGACAAAATATTAAATTATTTATTAATATGTACTTTATAACAAAAATTAATTTTTTTTTCTATGACAGACGTCTCTTACATTAAATAAAACAAAATATATATTGGCAACCGTCAGTTTTGTGAGCGCTTAGTTATTCATACAGGGTGTTTCAAAAAAAGGTAACACCGTCTCTAGGATAGATAAAAAACAGAAAAATAATTGGGGTTGGCTTAGTGAAATTTTTTTCTAACGCCATCCGTTTTCAAGATAAAGGGCGTTGAAGAAAATGAAAAATTACACATTTCTTACGATTTTGCCGAAACTACTGGCACCATTGCAATGAAATTTTATACGAATATGTTTTGGAAGCTGATATATCCCATGAATTTGTTTTTATAACTAACTCTCATAGAGGGCGCTAGTTACACGATTCATACAACGTATTATTCAACATAACTTTTTTTAGGGTAGAATTATTAGTCAAAACTCCAAGTGAACATAAACATCGTTTAATTCTACACCAAAAAGGTACTCTTGGTAAAACTCAATATTATGTACCGTTTTCGTAATATTTTGATTTGAAAATTATGAAGTAATAACCGCTCCTCGTATAAGTTAATGATAAATTTATTAATTAAAAAAACTTACAATAAGAAAATTAAAATAAAGACAAAGACAACCTGTATAACCAACATTTCCTCACATTAACAATTCTGATGAAGCTACTAAAATTGATGTATACTCGGAATTTTAGTCTTGTAATGACGTCATTTTTGTCTATCCTTGTTTAACTAATGTAAAATGACAGTGACAAAAAATTTTGCCGAAATGTTGTTGTCGTGGCTAAATTCTACCTGAAATGCTTGTCAAGTGATTGTCAGTTTTGAAGTTTTGAAAACGCCAAAGCGTCAAATCATGCCGCCAAAAAACCCTCATCGATTTAACGAACAAACTTAGTTAATAATTCTAAATGTGTTGGCTTTCTTTCAAATTGAACAGGAACAAGTTATACAGGTAATTAGACACCAGTAGTCAGTTACTTAGCAACAAATAAATTTAATAGGACATACGTTTTTTCCCACGAAAATGACGTCATTACACGACTGTAAAATTTCGAGTAAAATAGTATATTACATAACGAGTGTGGAAAGTGAAGTATTACGCACGAGTGATTTTTAGCACGAGCCGCGTAGTGGCGAGTGCGGAAACGTAACGAGTGCAAGAAATACACTTTCAAACGCGTTGTGTACACGATTTTTCCTACGACCCCAATATTTCTTATTATATAATAAATATTTTAAATTTATTTATAAAATTTATTTTAATTGTTAGTCATTTTAAAAATTAGGATTTAAACTAGTTTATATAATTAATTAAAATCAAATAACCACCTTTCTCAGGAATTCACATCAAAATTCTTTATTAGCCAAATGACATTTTAATTTTTTTTGTGGGCTCTATAAAAATTAAAAGTAAAATGGTCAGTCGGTAAAATTAATTGAAAAGTAATGTAATAATAATAGACACAAAGATAATTGTGAACAGAAACACAAACATAACTTCAAAAATCCACATTCGACACATGCACGGAACATAAACACAATATAAAAAAGAATAAGAATAAACTGTTCTTCTTTCTAAAAGTGTTTTTATAAAAATAATAATACTGAATAAAAATATGTTTATTTTTTAAAAATTTAAAAACCTATAAGAAACTTTTTTCTTTATTCTTACTTTATACAGAATAATTTGTATTGGCAATTACAATACAATATTTGACACAAGGAAGATTAAAAAAAAATTAAATGGTCCTTGCTTTGACATTTATGTGTTTTTACTATTTTTTACTTTTCAATACGTGTATTGATATTAGCTACTTTCTTAAGTACAAATAAGTGTGCAAACTAGCACTTTCATATGTGGTCGTAGGAAAAAATCATATTATATCGATTATATTTACAATTATTAATGTACAATTATTAACTTTGGTTCGTTAGATAACGTTTATTTTAGTTTGCATATTTTCCGGGTCTCATGTTTACTTCTGTCGACTGTAATACTTATATTTAAGAACAAAATAAAACACACAATACAGTATCGTCGGTGTATATTTTCTCATGAACGAAACTACTTAGAAATTACTTTTTAGATTTTATCTCTTTCTAATCACAGAAACCAAAACCCCGAAACTAGACCGTTTTTCCTTGGAGAATACTTTCAAAAAGAACAGAAACTAAGGAATAACTTTTATTAATACCACCCATATACAACCTACATACCTAATACGAATTTCTAAAAATGTAACCATAAAACACAAAGAAATTGTTAGTGTTGAGAGATAACTTATGTTTACAAACCTGCTTACAGAGCTTTATGTCATCAGTCAGTCACAGATGACTGATGACACTTCATCCGTTTCCTTTAGTTACTGTTGTTAAGTCTTTGATTTTGTTTAACATGTAAAAAAGGTTTGTTCTCTTTAATATAAAACCGATCAATATAGATTTAATATAATTGCCTGTGGTTTAATTTAACAGAAATAAATGTTTCTTTGTTTTTCGTTTTGTGCCCTGCGTGTCAGTTTTGTAAATATTGTTGTTACAGACAACATTCGTATTTATGCTTTTGGTTCTAATGTGACATAAATTTCTTAAAAAAGGGTTGTTATAGGTTAATTTTTATGTGAGTTTAAATATTATTTTAGTTAATTTTTAAGTTTTTAGATATTAGAAAATCATTATAATAATATGAACGAAAATCCCATCAGATTTTTAGTTATTTTCTTATTCTAAAAGTCAAATTTTTATTAAATGTCAAAATTTGAAGTTGATAAATAAAATAATTTAAAATAATTGTATTTTTTTGTAATAGATTTAAGTAGTTTGGTCAAAAAAAGTGAAGCACTGGTTGCCAAGCTATAAAAAGAGGTTGTTGAAAAAAAGAAATTGAAAAAGTGAATCGGTTAAGAAAAACTAAGTAATTGGTATTAATAAAATAGTATATTAAACAACGCATTTCATATGGAATTCTGTTATGACACGAGTTCAAGTTTAAAAAACGAATCGCGAAGCGATGAGTTTTTTAAAGAACGAGTGTCACAACAGCCATATGAAATAAGTTGTTTATAATATTTTTTATATTTTGCCCTTTTTACCATTTTTTAAATTAATTTTTTATTTTTATGTAATTACGAAAATTTTTATTTTAAGAAGTATGTCGGCAGCACTGTGTAATTGATAAAATTTGACAGTTGTGACATTTAAATTATCAAATGTTATTGTTTTAAAATATTTTAAAAAGAATAATATACCAATAATAATATATTATATAAGTAAAATATTATATTCATATTCACAGATACTTTCTTAAAGAACAATATAAAATTAATAAATTGCTATTAGCCACAAATGTCATTGTCAATAGTCTTGCCTTTAGATACTTCACTCATGTCGCCAACCATTTAAAACAAAAATTTGCGTGCGTAAAAGTTACATTACGATACGCAAATGCGTTTTATAATGAAGATTTTTATAAGTGCAAAATATAAAAAAATATTTAAACATTTTAACCTGAACATTTTATTAACTGATGTTAGATTAATAAAAGCAAGAAGATTTTCAGTTATAATTTGTTGGCTATGTTCTTGATGTCTTTGAGCATCTCCTTCAGTAAATGTATCACCTATACTCATATCCTGCTTTGCATTTTTTTATCATTATTACTAGCAATTACAGTTGATTTAGATAACTCTTCCCAATTAGATTGGCACTGCCGCAGTATACATACTATTTAACATTTGTAGATAATGAACCCAACTATTTAGACTATCTGCAGCTGCTACCTTTAACGAATTTAGACGAAGTTGTTGTTGAGTGTCAATCTAGTTGAAAAAAGTTATATAAATCAACTGTAATTGCTAATAATAAGTAATGAAAAAACTCCTTTGCAGGATATGAGTATAGGTGATACATTTACTGAAGGAAATGCTCAAAGACATCAAGAACATAACCAACAAAAAAACCGAAAATCTTCTTGCTTTTGTTAATCTTCAGTATCAGTTTTCCATTGCTGGCTGTGAAAATTTTCTGTCCATGGCTATGTGTCCAATATATCAAACTGCTCCTGTTGGTATTCGTAGCCCTGAATGTAGCTTAACAGCTCTTCACCAATGTTTTAACAGAATATATACACAAGAATTGTCCTCACTGCAACTGTCATACTACTTTGTATTTCAACTTTCTTGGGAAAATAATTTCTTACATATATTGTTTGATTTTTGTAGTTTTAGGGCACTATTCTTTTTTTTTCATACTTTATTAGATCTTTAACTAAAAAATGACAATAATATATTTAACAAACTACTACATGAGTATCAAGTAATTAAATTTTGTACCTCATTTTTAAATGGGATTGTAAGATACTAGAGGTGTAAAATTCCCGCTGACAGACTGTTTACTCCTTTATAAATATATAAATATACATTTTAAAAGTTTATGTTGAGCTGATTTCATGTAATTGGAATGTAAATATTACACATTTCTATCGTAATAAAATAATTATATTATAAAAAATAAGTTACCAATAAGTAAACCATCACTCGGAACCTTTGATTTTATTTAAAATTATATTAATTATTTTTTATTGATCTTATTTTAACCTATTTAAAATAAAACAATAAAAATGTATCCTTCAAGCAATGAGTGGTTTATAGTATATCACGTAACATTTATAGTAAGTTACGCACGAATAGAGAAGTAATTTTCTTATTCCGTAAAATGCTTATACTTTACCTGTACTTGTATTAATAATGTTATTATGAATGAACAACAATAGCAATAGATAATAATGACTTCATATTAGTTGGTCATGATATTACTCTCTCTTAGTTACGTTTATAACATTGTGGTGAACTTCGGTCTTCTTGGAACTGTCTTTAATGACCCTGATAAGAGTCATTAGGCATAGGCCTGATAAAACGACTATATCCCAGGGGTGAGCCAAAATAAAACTTTCTTCATATAACTGAATGTTAATTTAAATCTCATTTCATGTATTGGATTTAAATACCTTACGAAACGTTTAGCTTGATTCCAAACTTCAGCATTCGGATTGCATACTTTCTGTGCTAATATGCTGACGCTGGCTGTTATACCTGGACGAGTCTTCATGATAGATACAAAAGTTTTCCAATCAATCGCCTGTATATTGCAATGCTCTCAAGTAAGTTACAATCACTACATTTTTCATACCCAACTTCCATTGGAGTTTTAGCTGGTGTAGCGTCCTTCAATCCAAAGTCATTTGCTATCGCTAGAATATGCAATGAATGACACAATTCAAAATTGCTATATGTGTCTTTCGATACCTTCATTCCGAAATATTTTTGAATTTCGCCAAGATTATGCATTTTATAGTAAGGCTTAAATATCTCTCCAATAATTTTCATTTGTTGCACTTATTTACAAGCAACTGTCAAATCGTCAACATAAATAATTATATAACAATAACCATTATTTATAAAACAACAAATAACTGAACGGTTGAACTAAACATCCGCTATTTATTAGAAAAATACGTTTTAAAATGCAATTACAGCTGTTTCGCTAATAACTAACATCGTCAGATTGACATATTGAAGTTAAATTTTGTTTGTTTGTAGCTAGGTACCTACTTGATGTTGATAAGTAGGTAAGGCTAGACCAAGTAAGGAAGTAATAAGACATAACAATATTAAAGCGTAGGTATCTAGCTCTAGAATTCTGCAAGGCAGGGCATTCTGAGAGTATGTGTATTGAGGTTTCATCCTCTTCCTTACAGAATCTGCACTTTGCTTCATATGCTAACCCTAGTTTTTTCATTCCCGTTAGAATTCGGAGCCTTTTTTTACTGAGGTTGAGGTAGCTAAGAGATCTCTTCTGGTGAAATTTATTGTGTTAACCTTTACTTTGTGAAAGTTCATCTTACTAAGAACAATAAAAAACTAAACGGTTAAACTAAACTTCTGGTCATAGTTCCCCAGTAGTATCTTAGATTGCCTCAGTCCTTCCAGCTGATTCCAGTACTTGGATTTTTCCTTCTCCATTTCTTCCCTTAGTTTTCCTAAGATTACTCTACTGCTGATCCCACAAGATGGTTCTGGTCCCAAATGAGGGGTTTCAGCTCCTTTTTTGCCAGCTTATCTGCTGTTTCGTTCCCCTCTATTCCTATATGTCCCGGAACCCATAGGAGGGTGACAGTGTTCTTCTGGCCTAGTTCATTTAGTTTGCCTAGGCATTCCCAAACCATCTTCGAACTGATTATATTTGAGTTCAGCGCTTTGATTGCTGCTTGACTTTCCGACATGATCACAATCTCTTGTCCGTGGTAGTTTCTTCCAATATTGAATTCCACACATCTTTCGATGGCGCAGACTTCTGCTTGAAAGATGCTTAGGTATGTGCCCAAGCTTTCTGAGTATTTGGCTCTCGGTCCAAAAACTCCTATCCCAGTTCCTCGTCTAGCTTGGAACCGTCCGTATACCAGTTTATGGCATTCTGGTTTAAATTCTGTATGGTGTCTTCATCCCATTCAGATTTATTACTTAACTTTGTGATGAATTTTCTCACAAAGTTGAATTTCTTTGGCATCATCTTGGGGCATTTCCCAAGTTTGATCAAATTGAAGTAATCGAGGTTTTTCAGATTAGCCCTTGCGCCCCAATCTACTGCCCCATATGTGATTAATGGTCTCACTATTGCTGTGTCAATCAATTGCAGAATACGTGGGTTACATCCCCAGTTCTTCCCTGCAATGTTCCTGCACACCATTAGGGCCTTGGTTGCTTTGTATTGTGATAATTTTTCCCAATACCAAATTTTATTTAAAAGTTTTTATTTGTAAATATTTTCTTTAATTAATTAGGGTAGGGTTCAAACAAAATTTATTATAATTTTTATATTGAAATTTAAATAATACCAAACAAACTTATCTACCTAAACTGATACCTATCTACCTTATCTATTCTTAATTAATTACCTAACTATCTTAACTAACCTTAATTACCGCTTATTGTCCTTTAATTTCCTATATTCTTCTTCTCACTTCTTGTATGAACACCAGATTACCATCATCTTCTCTAAATGTCTACTTTCCAACACTTTTATCTTCCTATTTCTTTTTTTATTTGCTTACTTTAATTTTAATCAGTTTATCTTTTTATTATTTATTTTCTGAATACATTTACTTTTCAAGTAAATATTAATATTAACTTTCTTTTCTCTTCTTAAATCTCCTACTGAAATGTCAATAATAATTCTCTCTCCATAAACTGCAACCGCTTTACTATTTAAATAAACTTCTGTAACTGGGTTCTTTTTATTTATTATTGATTAAATTGATTCTTCTAGACTTTTTACTTTTGAAATTATCTGTTTCAACTCTTTGACCTTTTTAATTCGACTTTTACTTTTTTATAAATTATAATTTTCAACCTGTTTAACTTTTTTTTAAAAAAATCATTTTATTCTTCTCGTGACTTTTTCCACCAACTAACTGTCAAACTTCTCTCTCCTGGCAACCCAACTTCTTACTCACTTTCACTTACACTACTTAACTATCCTTAACCTAATACACGTGTTGTTTACATTACATAAATTTTTTTTTAATCTAACCTAATAAAAATTAACTTTGACATTTACTTCAAATTTTGACATTTCTCTGAAAATAAACAATAAAATATTAAATTAAAATAAATTTTGAAATGACCCTTAAAAATACCTTTTCAATTCCCCCCAAATTAAAATTTTGCATAAATTTATACTTTATTTTGAATTTATGAAAATTTAAATTTCTTATTGTATAATTTTTTAATTCCCTTTTTTTTTGTATATCCCAATATCTATTTCCCTTCTTGTTAATCTCCTCATCCACTAAATTACCTACCTATTTTAAAATATTATTATGAAAATTCTATTATCTAATTTAAAATACCACTCTAAATATCCCTTAATCTATATCTATTTACATTTTCTAACCACTACCTCCCCCCTACTCATTGAAAAGTCTGATTGTTTCTTCACCTTTTTCCAATTCTTCTCTATTAAAATTTTTATGGTTTTTATTGTTTTAATTTTAATGAATATTTGATTAACTTTTTCTTTGGCTTTTTTTATTATTTTTTTCATTTTTGTTTCTTCCACATATATAGTGGTAATTAAATTTTCCTTGTTCTTGCTTTCATAAATATCATATTTATTAGAAGTAACTTCTTCTTTGTCTTTATTTTCTGGTACATTTTTATAAACTTTTCTATCATCTGCAATATTAATTTGAATTATTTTAATTGTTTCATTTTTCTCTGTTTCAGCTTCTTTATATCTTTTCTTGTCTGTTGCTTTTGAATTTTTATTAATTACTTTTGCATTTTCCTCTTCCTCAAATTCTTTTACTTCTCCATTAAATTTCTCCATACTCTCTTCTTGTTTTTCACCCTGTTCCTTCAAATTCCCAATGTCTTTATTCATATTTTCTTCTATTGTTTGAATGTTTTTATTTGTCTTGATTATCTCCTTGCCCAAATTTGTGATCTTTTCAGTATTTCCTTTTATATTCTTAGTGTTCTCTACTACTTCCAACTTAAGTTCTTTTCCATTTTTCTTTATATTATCCATTTCTGTAGACTGTTGATTCTCTATCTCCATCAATCTTCCTATCACTTCATTTCTAACTTCTTGTTTTGTCTCTTCAATTTTTCGTTTAACTACTTCGATTTCTTTTTTAACTTCTTTGTTTTCATGTTTTATTTGTCGTATTTCTTCCATGCCTATGTTCAATTCTGTCGTCAACTCGGTAAACTTCTTTTCTACATCTAAAAATTTCTTATCCAGTTTCTCCTCTAATTTCCTGTTTAATTTCTCATTATTTTCATCCAAATTCTTCTTCATTTCTTCTTTATTTTCATCAAATTTTCTATCCAATTTTTTATTCAAATCCATCAACATTTCTCTTAACCAATTATCACTCCTTGCCATTTCTTGTCTTCTATCGGTCTCCTGTTCTCTCGTTTTACTCTTTCCACATCTTTCAAACATTCCTACTTCACCCTGTTCATCTCCATCTCCTTCTATATCCTGTCCGTGTATCAAATGCTCTTCTATAAAATCTCCGGCATCTCTATTCCTTTCCTCGTCAACCTGTACCTCTGAATCCATTCTTTCCCTCTGCTCCTCAATCTGTCCTTCTTGCATTTCCCCTACTTGTTTTCCATCCCTAAGTTTCATTCTTCTTTCTTCCATTTTTTTTTATTCTTATTTATTTATTCAAATTTATTCAAATTTTTATCGAGACCCTTTTATTCAGTGTCCCTACTCGGGCGCCAATTGAGATATTTTTACTCAATACCTACCAAGTTTTATTTTATGTGTTTTAATTTGTTAAAATTTTCTTTAATTACTTAGGGTAGGGTTCAAACAAAATTTATTATAATTTTTATATTGAAATTTAAATAATACCAAACAAACTTATCTACCTAAACTGATACCTATCTACCTTATCTATTCTTAATTAATTACCTAACTATCTTAACTAACCTTAATTACCGCTTATTGTCCTTTAATTTCCTATATTCTTCTTCTCACTTCTTGTATGAACACCAGATTACCATCATCTTCTCTAAATGTCTACTTTCCAACACTTTTATCTTCCTATTTCTTTTTTTATTTGCTTACTTTAATTTTAATCAGTTTATCTTTTTATTATTTATTTTCTGAATACATTTACTTTTCAAGTAAATATTAATATTAACTTTCTTTTCTCTTCTTAAATCTCCTACTGAAATGTCAATAATAATTCTCTCTCCATAAACTGCAACCGCTTTACTATTTAAATAAACTTCTGTAACTGGGTTCTTTTTATTTATTATTGATTAAATTGATTCTTCTAGACTTTTTACTTTTGAAATTATCTGTTTCAACTCTTTGACCTTTTTAATTCGACTTTTACTTTTTTATAAATTATAATTTTCAACCTGTTTAACTTTTTTTTAAAAAAATCATTTTATTCTTCTCGTGACTTTTCCACCAACTAACTGTCAAACTTCTCTCTCCTGGCAACCCAACTTCTTACTCACTTTCACTTACACTACTTAACTATCCTTAACCTAATACACGTGTTGTTTACATTACATAAATTTTTTTTTAATCTAACCTAATAAAAATTAACTTTGACATTTACTTCAAATTTTGACATTTCTCTGAAAATAAACAATAAAATATTAAATTAAAATAAATTTTGAAATGACCCTTAAAAATACCTTTTCAGTATATTACTTCGTCTTCGTGTTTATTCCAGAGTAACCTGTTATCTAGGATTAGCCCTAGATATTTTACCTCTGTTTTCCACTCAACGATGTTTTCCCCTATTTTTGTGATTTTTAGATTAGGTTTCTTTTTCCTTGTAAAGGCTACTAGTGTGGTTTTGGTGGGGTTGATGCTGAGTCCCTCCGAGTCACACCATTGTTTCGCAATGTTCAGTCCTCTTTGAACAATATCACAGAGGACATTTTCATACTTCCCTTTTGCCAGGATAACCATGTCGTCGGAATACCCTTGACATGGTATGTCTTTCCTAGTCAATTGACAGAGTAGACTGTCCACAGTGAGACTCCACAGAAGTGGACGCAACTCCCCACTGTGGACAGCCTCTGGTCACATTAATGAAGATAGTGTCTTGTCCTGCCTCCATTTCTGCGATTCTTGTAAGATTTTTAATAAGATGGATTTTCACATAGTAAGGGTTAGTACAATACATTTTTTTATAAAAATATATATTGGCAACGGTCAGTTTTCTAAGCGCTTAGTTATTCATATAACCAACATTTCCTCACATTGACAACTTTGATGTAGCTACTATCTGTATCTGTAATTCTGGAAGGGTGGGTCGCCCCACAGCACTTAGGCCACATTTGGCCCATTGTGCGTCCTTCTGAGATTGAGCCTAACCTATTGGCTCGTCAACCATCCTACCTGTTTAAAGTAGGTGATGACGTCGCCTGTAGGCAGCTCCCTCAAGTTGGCATGTGTTAGCCAGTTCTCGCCAAATACAGAAAGTCTTGTTAGAGAGAGTGCCGGACAGTCACAAAGGACGTGCTCAACTGTCTCATCCTCTTGTTCACATCCTCTACATAGTGGGCTCTCAGATAAACCCAACCTGTTTAGATGTTTTCGCAAATGACAATGGCCAGTAAGTATACCTGTGACCAACCGCAGGTCCTTTCTGGTCATGGCCACGTATTTCTTGGCTGCTTTGCTATTCGGATATTTCAGAAGTTCCTTGGATAGTAAGCAACCTTTTTCTTCGTCCCATCTTCCCCTGAATTTGTCAAGGGAGCGTTCCTTTACTAGGTCAACCACCGCTGATGCCGGCAAGCTGACAAGACTACCGGGTCCCAAGAGCCTTTGGGAGGCAGCTTTTCTAGCCAACGAGTCAGCTATGCGGTTGCCTTTAGAAATTCCATGACCTTTTATCCAGCCTAGAGTAACCACATTGTTGTAGCAGGCTTCCGTAAGGGCCATGTGACATTCTAATACTAGTCCTGATGTGATCCGTGGCCTATTCAGGGCTAATAGTACTTGTCTGCTGTCCGTAAGGATACGGATGTTTTTGCCAGTGATTCCTCTTATGGTAATCTCTTTTGCGGCTATGGAGACGGCAGTTAGCTCTGTCTGAGCTATACTTGCATTACAACCCATTGCCCATTTTATATTTAGGTTTAGGGATCTGGAGTAAATTCCACATCCTGAACCTTCTTTTGTCCTAGATCCATCGGTGAAGATACATATAGTACCTGTCGCCAATGCATTTTGAGCGTTGTCATTAATGATTATCTTGTAGGGCCTGTGAAAGGCATATCTTGGTGAAATCCATTCTGTATTTGCTTGTAGCATTGGAAGCTCGTTTATAGCTTCGCGCCACAAACCACACCTCGACTCACCAGATTCTGCTACAAGTTGTGTACCAGTAGAGCGGAGCCGTAGCATGGTCATCAAAACCACCTCCTTGATATATATATCAAGTGGGGTGAGACCGAGGATCACCTCCATCGCTCTAGTTGGTGTAGTTCTCATACCTCCTGTTATGTTAAGGCATGCTGTTCTTTGTATATGGTCAAGTTTGCGGACGACTGTCAACTGGTTTGTTTTTACTCCCCAGGCAATCGCGCCGTAGGTTAGCATAGGTCTTATGATTGCAGTGTAGATCCACTCCGTGACCCTTGGTGACAAACCCCAGGTACGACCAATGGTTCTTCTACACTGTTCATAGGCAATATATGCTTTTTTGACTCTGTTTTCAAGATGAGAGTTCCATGTTAACTTGCTGTCAAAGGTGATCCCTAGATATTTCACCTCTGCAGAGAAGTTTAATTCAGTTTTTAGGAGTTTTGGAGCCCGAAGGTTCACAAGCCTCCTTTTCTTTGTGAACAGGACCATCTCTGTCTTCTGTGGGTTTAATGACAGTGAGTGATCCTTGCACCAGCTTTCTATGATATTGAGGGCCTCTTGCATTCTAGCACAGAGTGTTTCCTCGAACCTTCCTGTTTGCAGAATCACTAGGTCATCTGCATAAGCAATAGTGTAGAAGTTCTCACTGCTCAGGCGGTTGAGTAAGGAGTCTAAGACCAAGTTCCACAGAAGAGGTGAGAGCACCCCTCCCTGTGGACATCCTTTGACAACCAGGCCTCTTATAGTGACATCTTCCACGCTCATTATTATTGCTCTCTGGGAGAGCATATTGAATATCCATCCATTAACTGTCTGGGGAATGCCCCTTTCAGTAATAGCATTGGTTATTTTAGGGAAGGTGGTTTTGTCAAACGCACCTTCGATGTCAATAAATACGCCCAAGGTGGACTCTTTCTTGTCCAGCGATCTTTCGATGCGGCCGGCCACAAGGTGGAGTGCCGAATCTGTAGATTTCCCTGGGGTGTATGCATGCTGATTTGGATGTAGTGGATTACTCGTAATCACTACATCTCTTATGTACCTTTCACATAGCCTCTCCAAAGTTTTCATTGTGAACGATGTGAGACTGATGGGTCTGTATGCCTTTGGGATGGAGTGGTCCAATCTTCCTGGTTTAGGTATAAAGACCACCTTGACTTCTCTCTGAGGATTCCTACCAGGTGCGGCATCAACTCCTCCAGGCCCCACTGTAGTAGGGCTGGATATATGCCGTCAGTTCCTGGTGATTTAAAGGGGGAGAAGCTCAGAATGGCCCACCTTAATTTGTCTTCGTCGACAATCTGGTTTGCTATTCTCCAGTCGCCGTCCGTAGGATAGTGTTGTTCCTCGTCCCTCCAGGTAGCCATATTTTGAAATCTGGAGTCGGGGAAATGCGTTGACATTAGCAGTTCCAGGCTTTCCTTCAGGTTGGCAGTTTTTGTAGCTACTAAAATTGATGTAAATTAATAAAACCCTTCGAGCATATACTAACGTAGAGACAGCAAGCAATAGTGATTGTTTTGTATCACAGGGGAAACCGTCAGACACTACAGCCAGTGTCGTATCATTTTTAGGGGGCTTGAAATTAATACCTTTATAATGCATTTTGAAACATGTAACAAAATATTTTTTAGACTTGAATTTAAGTAGTAATAGTAATTAATTATTTACATGGAATCATAAAATATTTTACAAAATAGAAAGTAGAATTCATTGCATAAATTTCTAGATTTTCAGTATTCTTACTAATATTATGGCGATATATTTGCTTTAGGCATTTTCCTATTTTTAAACAAGTGTAAGAGACGCTAATGCATATTTACTTGTAAAACGACCTTGATGATTCATTTTCATATTTATATTTACAAATCACACAAACTCTCACCATATATTATACTCAAATAAATTTAAAAAATGGCTTTAAAAGTAATATCCAAACACTATTAAATTGTAAAAATAACTCTAGATGCAAAACAAATTGACAATAATGGCATATGTGACAATTCAACTTGACACGCAAATTCAAAACGGACCAATGTGATTGCTGGACACTATATGACATTTATTTTTCCCCCCTGATACAAAACAAAGCTTATTTGGTCGCTCTCTCTACATCGGTATATATGCTCCAAGTATATGCCTAATACGAATTTCTAAAAGTGTAACCTTAGAACAAAAAGAAATAAAAAATGTTTATTTGTTTTTCGCTTTGTGTTCTGCATGTCTGTTTTGTAAATATTGTTGTTACAAACAACATTCGTATTTATGCTTTTGGTTCTAATGTGTGTCATAAATTTCATAAAAAATAGATGTTATAGGTTAATTTTGATGTAGGTTTAAATACTATTTTAGTTAATTTTCAAGTTTTTAGACATTAGAAAATCCTTATATCCTAAAATCCTAAACACCCATCAAATTGTTAGTCATTTTCTTATTTTAAAAGTCAAATTTTTATTAAATGTCAAAATTTGATGTTGACAAATAAAATAATTAAGATTAAGAAATTTTGTATTTTTTTGTAATAGATTTAAGTAGTTTGGTCAAAAAAGTGAAGCACTGGTTGCCAGGCTATAAAAAGAGGTTGTTGACAAAAAGAGATTGAAAAAGTGAATTGGTTAAGAAAAACTAAGATAAGTAATTGGTATTGATAAAAAAAATTAAACATTTCAACCTAAACATTTTACTATCTAATATTAAAGATTAACAAAAGCAAGAAGATTTTCAGTTATAATTTGTTGGTTATAGGTTCGTTCCAACAAACAATCAGGGATGCGTTTCGGATTGTTTTCAAATTTGTTTCTACGCATGCGCGCATTTTATGAAATTTCAAACTAGTCCACAACTGTTCTGTTGGAACACTGTGGTACTAGTTTGACATTTAACACCTGACAGTGCAACAAGTGGAAAATATTTTCTTATTCCGAATTTTTCGGGCGAACACCAATTTTCTCAATTATTTCCTCGAGATAATCGCTGGATTCGTCTTCACTGTGGAATGCACCAATACTTTCGTCTGATAAATCGCTGTTGCTAGTATTTTTATCTGAGCCACTGTAACTCATATTTATATTAAATAGATCTCCTAAGGATATAAATATATAATACGCGAAAAAGTTGAATTAAATGAACAAACATGTGGTTTCGAATGATCAAATCTTCTTTGCGCATGCGTCTGATTTATAGTTCGTGACAAATTCACAAACTCTTATGACAGTATCACCTATACTCATATCCTGCATGGCATTTGCAATGTGAGTTTTTACATTATTACTAGCAATTGCAGTGGATTTAGATAACTCTTCCCAACTAGATTGGCACTGCCGTAGCATACTTGTAAATAATGAACCCAACTATTTAGACTATCTGCAGCTGCTACCTTTAACGCATTTGGACTAAGTTGTAGTTGAGTGCCAAACTAGTTGGGAAGAGTTATCCAAATCAACTGTAATTGATAGTAATAAGTAATGAAAAAACTCATTTGCAGAATATGAGTATAGGTGATACATTTACTAAAGGAGATGCTCAAAGGCATCAAGAACATAACCAACAAAATAAAACTGACAATCTTCTTGCTTTTGTTAATCTTCAATATCAGTTTTCCATTGCTGGCTGTGAAAATTTTCTGTTTATGTAGCTTAACAACTCTTCGAACTGATTTTATTTGAGCTCAGTGTTTTGATTTGTAATGCCTTCCTAAACCTTTCTTTGTCGGTACCAAGTACCCGGAGGTGTAACCTAGAAGAGTTTCTTGAAATTGTATTATCGACCAAGCGCATTAGTGAACTTATCGCCAATGGGCACTTTGGCTGATACCACTTCTTTCTGATAAGAAGCTTTGGGAGGTTAGGTTAGATTCGTGTAGGTTCTATGTGAGTGGTCGATCAACGTCCCTTCCATTGCTATCTGAAAAATCTATATTGGATCACTCTTAGGGTGACCTAATGAAGGTCGTTGGTGACACTTCCATGAAGTCAGTAGGCCCGAGTTGATGCAGACCCAATGTTTTTATTTATAGTCTCTCGAGCTTACGGCAAAATATACTCCGCCGCTTCATTCTCAGCTTGATAGATTCTGTACAGTTTGGAAGTCCAACTATTTTTATATGCCCATTAAGGTGATTGTGTCAGTCAGTAAAATCTTAAGTCCTATCTACTCATATTCAGCATCTTTTGAGATCTTTTTTTAAGAAAAATCTCCTACAAATGCTTTGGAGTATGTGAAACCTTCTAGCTCGAACCAGTAAAAACCAATCTACCTGTCATGATATTTAGTAATTGTTTGTTGTTGTTAGTAACGTCATAACACATTCTGTTCTGTCTAAATTTGTACTAACATTTTTTATTCAATTAAAGCTTTATGTTTGGAAGGTTTTGTTTATAACAATTTAATTGAATAAAACATAAAAATAAAAAAAGAATGGATAAACTTTATCAGCCAGAAAATTCAACACGGACCCTAACAGTATTACTGCTCAACGAGAATGGACTCATTGGCTTCGGACGGTCAATAACTTCATTGAAAAAGCGAATGTTGAAAATGACGACCGATTGAAAGTACTCGTGAATTTTATTTCTGCAAATGTCTTCGAATACGTCAACGATTGTACCACTTACAAAGATGCAGTCAATACTCTCGCAGATCTGTACATTCGGCCCAAAAATATTATCTATGCTCGACATCAACTCGCAAGTAGAAAACAACTTTCTTCAGAAACAATGGGTCAGTACCTAACAACCCTAAAATCACTGGCAAAACAATGTGTTTCGATATCTCCTATCGGCCAGGAAAGTTAAATAAGGTGGCTGATCCACTGTCCAGAGTATGTGGTGCTACTGTCAAATGTGACAGTAGCAGTGGCGATGAAAAGCAAAGCATTAGCAACCTCAAAGTGGGAGTTTGTTTTTGGGAGTTTGTTTTACCCGAATCTTTGAATGCTGTTTGCTCTCTTTTATGTACATCCACTAACTGCACACCAAATGAACGAATGTTCAGTCATCCTCGTCGTTCAAATGACGGCACGTCTCTTCCTTAATGGTTACCAAATCCTGGAAAAGTTTTACTAAAAACTCATGTCCGAGCATCAAAATACAGCCCTTTGGTACAAGAAGTCGATTTGATCGAGGCTAATCCGGAATACGCCTTCATTTGTCATGTAGATGGACGAGAATCAACTGTGTCCCTGATACATCTAGCTCCAAGAGGGGATAATTCTATATTTGGAAACGAAGAAGCGGATACAGTTGATTGTAATTCTGATCAAGAAGATTTTAATTCTAATCGAGGAGAACCACATTAACATAACACTCAACAAATTCAAACTCCACAAGATTGTGTAACACCTACAAAATTAATGCTAATTAATACCTACAAGACTATGCGCTTAACTAAGAGGGGGAGAATGTCATGATATTTAGTAATTGTTTGTTGTTGTTAGTAACGTCATAACACATTCTATTTTGTCTAAATTCGTACTAACATTTTTTATTCAATTAAAGTCTTATGTTTGGAAGGTTTTCTTTATAACACTACCCAATTCGATATTGTTCATCTGGCTATGCATTTGCTTGGAAAATTATTCCTGGTTCAGAATTACCCTGAGTTTTCCTCCATAGACTCCAGCTCCAGCATCCCTTTAGCCCTGGCTATGGCACCGCTCCCCCTGCATTCTGGTGTTTCTCTAGTTTTCTGCAGGCACCGGCCATAGCCTGTAACCATATTATGACGTTGGGCGTCAATTTGTGATATGATTTAAATGTTGAGAGTGAATTTATAAAAATATTTAGTTAACTTTTAAAAAATAACAATACACCAAAAGAAGCAATGTAATTTACAATAAAACAACCATTAATCTTAATTTCGTCTTTAATTAGTTGTAATAGATATTTCAATAATTAACAAAATTTATAAATGTTTATCACAGCAAAAATTATGATAGTTAAATACCTCGGCTAGGGGTGAGTAAGTTCATTAGCTCTGACTATAGTACAATATGTGTTTCTTTAAGAAATTATAAGGGCGCCACTGAAATCTTTTTATTTTTTATCATACTACTGAAGAAAGATAAATAGATTTCCTTGGTGCTAAAATGAATGAAGTTGAGAATACGTTACAAAAAAATATCCGCAAACAGTTCTTTACAACTACTTATTCTAATACAGTTGACGATACGACAATGATTTTGATATTACTTTTAAGAAATAAAGAAAAACGAGACAGCTGTATAATATTACAAATGCATTTATTTACGTTGGTCGACTTATCTTTTTTTACATCTGCGATCCATTGGTTGATCCAGGAGAGGGCTGGTCCAGTGAAGGGTTGGTCTGGTGAACAGTCCACCAATGTAGAACCAATCAGCGGTAATTCGGTAGTAACTCAGTAATGTCTTTGAAATTGGAATAGTCTTTGAAATTTGTAATGTCTTTGGTATTTTATATTCCAATGCTGTGTGTAACACCAATGACAATAAGAGAATGAATCGTGGTTGAAGGTATGGACTATGTCACATTAAAGATCGTGTATAAACTTGGAATTACTGACAGGTATCGTTTTAAATAATTAACATGTTAAAAACTCTATACAATAGATGGTGTTAGCGTTAGCCATATAATTAATTTAAAAATACTACGTTTTTAGTTAACATATCATGTTACAAGCCCCCTTTTCCAACCATATATAAAGTGGAGGAAAATCTATAAAAAAACTAGTTGGCAGTAGTGGAATCAGTAGGCATAGCTCCCATTATGATTAGGCATGCCTGCAGTTAAAGCTTATTCAGCTTCTCTCTGTTAGTCTTCTGCTGACATTTAGCCTATCATACTGCAGTACCATGCGTAATTATAGGTATTATTACTGTCAGATATAGCCATCATTACGGCATATTCTTCGACATTCCAAAGGGAGAGCTTTGCTTTGTTGCAAATGTTCTCCAAATTAGTATTTCATGTCTTTTACCTACCGTAACTACTAGACATTTAACCTCACTCGCTTCCTTAATTGTTTATTCATAGAGGGCGGTCATTTGTGCCAAATGTTGCACGTTCTCACTAGATCTTTCTAAAGAGCTACGAAATATGTTTTAACTTTTAATGCATGAACTTTTTTTTAATTAAAATAATAATATCTTCATTTTTTTGCTATTTATTTCAAATCTTTCATCACAAAAAGTGGATCTTGAATCGATTTACTGGTTTATGGGAATTGAATGGAATAAAATATTCTTTGTTGAAATGGGCAATAAATAAAAAATCTTGCTAGACAATATCTCTCAAAAAAAGCAGCTCGCTAAATCGCCACGTTTTTTACACCCATGTACTTTTTGAATTTCAATAGGATACAAAAAATTTTAAGTGGCCATTTGACGAACAACAAACTACATCGCTTTATATTACCAAACCGAAAATGCTAACGCAACACTCCAACAATTTGTTTTGTCAGATTTTATACTATTAGGTAAATTTTTTAAAAGCAAAGCACTTTAAGACAAAAATCCAATTTGTTTATTCTACCACTCCTGTGGGAAATAAATTGAATACTGCTCTTTTATATTTAAACCAAAAACTACAGTATGTGTTCATAGATTTAAATGTGGTCATTTGTCAATGATGACAACACAATATTTGAAAAATAAAAATATCTATCATTTAAAATTTAGTTATTTTAGAGTGGCATTGTTGTACAGGAAAGCGCTGTTGCCAAACAAAAAATAACGAAATAAAATGTCGGATATACTGTTCTCTTTGTCTTCTCCAAATATTAAACTAAGAAAACTATTAGTACTGAAAATTGTCATTATCAAGTTGTAAACAACTATTTATGAATAATTTAAGCTTATTTGTTGTGGTGTTAACAAAATTTAAAAATCTGTTCTTATCCGAAGTATATCTCGAGTGAATTATTATTGTTATATGGACGCTCTTAATTGTTTCAACTTAAAAAAAATTGTTAAATCATTTATATATCAAAAAAATGCCTAAACATTTCAATAAATAAATTACAAAATTTGGAGACGATCATAAAAATTTTGGACCTACACAGAACCTCATTTATAAAGATTTTCGATGCAACGAGCGAACTTTTAATCAAAGAAAATCCAGACATGAATCAAGTAAGGAGCAATCTACAAGTTTTGGAACAAAAAATGCATATTATAACTCAGTTAGATGAAAAATATCTTGAATTATTACTTGATTAAGATTCAGAAGATATTGATCTACACTATGAGATGGCAATTATACAGGGTGTTTCAAAATAAGGTAACACCGTCTCTAGGATAGGTAAAAAACAGAAAAATAATTGGGGTTGGCTTAGTGAAATTTTTTTCTAACGCCATCCGTTTTCAAGATAAAGGGCGTTGAAGAAAATGAAAAATTACACATTTCTTACGATTTTGCCGAAACTACTGGCACCTTTGCAATGAAATTTTATACGAATATGTTTTGGAAGCTGATATATCCCATGAATTTGTTTTTATAACTAACTCTCATAGAGGGCGCTAGTTACACGATTCATACAACGTATTATTCAACATAACTTTTTTTAGGGTAGAATTATTAGTCAAAACTCCAAGTGAACATAAACATCGTTTAATTCTACACCAAAAAGTTACTCTTGGTAAAACTCGATATTATGTATCGTTTTCGGAATATTTTGATTTGAAAATTATGAAGTAATAATCGCTAATAATCGCTAATGATAAAGTTCCCTTTTCTCTAAGTTTGCCATGTAAAATTTATCTTGAAAACGGATGGCGTTAGAAAAAAATTTTACTAAGCAAACCCCAAATATTTTTCAGTTTTTTACCTATCCTAGAGACGGTGTTACCTTTTTTTGAAACACCCTGTAGATGATTACATGTGTAAATTTTCATCTCTTAAGATTAAATTTGGAACGCATCAGGCTAGTTCGACAGCCGTAGATTTGTTAGATAGAAATGCACCAAGTACCTCATCTTGCTATACTCAAAATTACTGCAAATCACAATTAAAGTATCCTCACATGGAATTCAGAAAATTTGGTGGTGACATTCGAGCACCGAATACGGAACTACGAATAGAAATGAAAGCAAATATACTCCCGCCAAAACTTATTAATATTTTTAACACAACCATAGGATGGCGCTGATCGTTGCGTCTACTCATTTTAATTGTTCTATTTTTCGGAAGAGGTCTCTCTACTAATACTATTAACGACAATACTTTTTAATTTAACAGATCTGTATCAATCTGTATTTGGTGAGAAATACTTTAAGAAAATTCAGAAAAGAGACAGTAGTTCTGAGAATCAGGAAAAGAGCAGGAGTTTTTTTAGTTTTGTTGGTGTATATCATCTTTGGTTTTGTGCTTCCAAATAATTCTGTATTCTGTCCCTAAAATGGATTCAAACTATCAACCCCCCTTATCTAAAAGGAAATGTTGTGTACCTACATGTACAAATCGTGAAGGCAAAATGCATCGTTTTCCAAAAAATGAACCAAGTGTGTTTAGTGAGTGGATTTTAAAGATACAGTCTTTAAATTATAAAGACTTGTCAGTTGAAGACATTTATAAAAAATATGTATTTTGTGAGGAACATTTTTCTAGTAACTGTAAAGTTTTAGGTACCAAAAGAGGTCTTATAAGAACTTTAAATTTACCTGGTAAGTGAATAAATCAAATTGTAATTTATAAAGAAAGAAAACCTGTACTAGCAGATCATGCAAACGTATAAACAGTGGAAGCAACCATTAGCTTTTACATTTAGTGAAGGACCTCATAAATCTATGGCATTAAAAAATTTGCTGAAGGTTTGTTATGGCGCTATATTATAATTCTTTATAATTCATTATTTGAGTTGACAGTTATAAATGTCAGATACAAAAAGTCAATAAAATAGTTTAATACATATCACGAGTTCCGTTTCATCTTAATTCAATACACAACAAAATTGACGACGAGTACGGGATTCTGATCTTCTATATTGTGCAGTATTTGCCGATTCAAGTCACAGTTATACCCCAGTGTTCAATCATCAAAAAAAAAAAAATTCAAATGGACCCAGATCAATTTAAGGCACTATTGGAAGTTTTTCAAGCCTCTCAGGCGCAAATGTTACAAACAATATTGTCACAACAAGTTAATCAATCAACCCAACCTAAAGTTTTAACCCAGGATGCCCCAGTTGCGAATATTGTTCCTTTTGAAAACTTCGATGCTACAAAGGAAAAATTTTCTTGTTATTTGGAACGATTCGATAATTACCTTGATATCAAAAACATCGCAGATCCTGATAAACGAGCAAAGTTATTGTGTGTGTCAATTGGATCCATACATTACAATAACCTTTCTGCATTTCTTGGACCAGAAAAACCTGTCAAAAACTTAAATTATTCCGAACTTGTCGAAGAATTCAAGAAGATGCTTATTCCACACAGAAGTACAATAGTCTCTCAGCATTATTTTTTGAACGTTACTCAGAAAGATAAACAAACTATCGCTGAATTTGTTGCAACCCTTCGTAGAAATTTAGCCGAATGTGAGTTCTACATCAAATGTGATTGTACAAAAACTGTATCAGTCTCAGATATATTTCTACGTGCTCAATTCATCAGGGGTTTAAGAGACAACTGGATTAGAGAGCAAATTCTTCAATCTGACGCAACTAAATTCGAAGAGTTCGTTACTAGAGCAACAGCTTTAGAGGCATCGAAAATTGAGAGTCAAGTTCTAATGCAGGCCTCATCCGAGCCAACCCTTGTTGATACAAACAGAGTATCGAAAACCCAGAAATATTGTCAAATGGAACAGAATCGATTTGCAGGAAAAGATAGGTTTAGGAACTATTCACCTTCTCCTCACCGTTACCAACGCTCACATTCCCTTCGAAATAGAAGAAAACAGTTCCAGGACAGAAGATCTGTTGATTTGGTCGCTCTTGGCATTAATAATCTTTGTTTACGTTGTTCGAAGTCAAGTCACAAAACACAGGATTGTCGGGTTGATCGAAATACTCTAAAATGCCATTCTTGCGGAAAAATTGGTCATTTAAATAAAGTGTGCATATCTACTCTGATTAAAAATTCTGGAAAAACCGATTCCGCAAAACATTTACGTGACAGTTCTGACAGCTCCAACAGTTCAGACATTGCTTATGGAGTAAATAAAATAGAAAACACTGTCGATTTATTTGAAATGGGTTCCGATTCTGATAAGTATTTCATCACAGTTGCTTTAAATGGCTGTCCCCAACGTTTTGAAGTCGACTCAGGTGCTCGATATTCTCTACTCTCTGAAAATGAATTCGAAGCTCTGAATCTGAATATTCCTATAGAAACAACAAATATATCTTTTCGATCCTATTCAGACCACATAATCAAGCCCGTAGGAAAAGTTACAGTTGCAATTTCATACAACAATAAATGCATCTCAGGAGATCTGTTCATCATTCCATCAGGACACGATGCATTGCTTGGTCGTGTTTGGATAAGAGGACTTGGTATAGAGTTAAAGGAAGTGGATAAAACACAATCACAATCGAATGATGTTAACTTTGTTCAATGTATTGACGATATTATTCGGGAATATTCTTCAGTTTTCGAAGAGAAGATAGGGTGTTGTCCCAAATACGAAGTTAAATTACAACTCAGAGCAAATACAAAACCTATATTTACACGTGAAAGAGACGTTCCTTATGCTTTGCGTGAACGTGTTGAAAAAGAACTAGAATTCCTGGAAGCTCAAGGTGTAATTTCGCCTGTTGTGAATACTGACTGGGGATCTCCACTTGTAATCATAGCGAAGCCAGACGGAGGTGTGAGACTATGTGTAGATTACAAATGCGGAGTGAACGAAAGACTTGTATCAGCTAACCACCCCATTCGCCGTATCGATGATGTTCTAAATAGCCTACGCAATTCAAAATTTTTCTGTAAGCTCGACCTCTACAAGGCGTATCTTCATCTCAGAGTCGACGAGGAAAGTAGTAAAATTCAAACTATATCAACACACAAAGGAACCTACAGGATGAATCGTTTGAGTTTTGGTATTAAAACTGCCCCTTCAGAGTTTAATCGAATTTTATCCCAGATACTCAAAGATTTATCAAAAACAGAAGCCTATTTTGATGATATTATTTGCCATGGTTCGTCTAGAGAAGAATGCACTGAAAATTTGCGTGCATGTCTAAAACGCTTATCAGAATATGATTTACATCTCAACAGATCGAAGTGCTCCTTCTTCAAAACAAAGATGGACTATCTAGGACATATTGTGGAGTATAATAAAATTAGTAAATCACCGGAGAAAGTTGAAGCTGTCTCTTCTATGCCCCGACCAACAAATATTGGAGAATTACGACGATTCTTAGGAATGGTAACCTATTATTCGCGTTTTATTCCAAATTTTTCTTCGCTGTCCTATCCATTACGTCTCCTTCTGCGAGAGAATCAGCGTTACCACTGGTCACATACATGCCAATCAGCATTCGAAAAGTTAAAATCAGAACTTTGCAGTGATCGTGTTTTGATTCCATATAATCCATCTTTACCACTTACTCTGACAACTGATGCAAGCCCCACTGGGATCGCAGCTGTAATTAGTCATGACATACATGGACAAGATCGACCAATAGCCTACGCATCTCGTTCACTTACTACTGCTGAATCTAACTACAGTCAACTGGATAGAGAAGCACTGGCCATAGTATTTGGAGTAACTCATTTTTACAATTACCTGTTTGGACGAAATTTTGTACTTTTCACTGACAATGAACCACTGACCCGTATATTTCATCACCACAAAGCTCTTCCTAGAATGACGTCATCCAGATTATTACGTTATGCTTCATTTCTATCGGGATTCGATTACACCGTCAAATTTAAAAAAGGTATCGACAATAAAAATGTAGACTGCTTGTCTCGGACACCTTTGAGAAATTATAATATCATCGGGGATACCTCCATTGGTGAAGAAGTGAACCAACTCTGTGGACAAATTTTATCACAAATTTCCAGTGAGGCTATTACAGAGGAAACTATCCGCATGGCAACTGCCAATGATCCTGACTTGAGTGAAATTCTTCAGAACTTAAAATCACAATCGTCTGATGAGCCTTACACTGTCAATAATGGTATTTTATTCCGCCAAGATCGTGTCGTTATACCGGTTCAGATGCGAACCAAAGTGTTAGAAGAATTGCATGCCACCCATCTTGGAATTATGAAAATGAAACAGTTAGCTCGTAGGTATGTTTATTGGCCTAAAATCGATAACGACATCGAACGATTGGTAAAGTCATGTGAAGATTGTGCTAGAACCAAATCAAATCCTCCAAAAGCCCCACTCCATCCATGGAACGAACCAGAAGAAAATTGGGAACGCATTCATATTGATTATGCTGGACCATATGAAAATCGCCATTTTTTGGTTTGCGTAGACGCTAAGTCCAAGTGGGCTGAAGTAAAAATTTCAAAAGATGCTCCGTCAACCTCATCAACTATCACACTTCTCGAAGAAATTTTTGCCACTCATGGATATCCTTACGTTTTAGTTTCTGATAACGCTTCAATTTTCACTAGCGATGTTTTCAAAACTTACTGCAAGGAAAGAGGAATTTTCCAAAAGTTCATAGCCCCCGGACACCCTTCGACAAACGGATTGGCTGAACGCAACGTACAAACCTTGAAAAAACGTCTTCATGCTGCTGTCAATGATACAGTACCTCTTCATATCAAAATTCAAAATATTCTTTTTCGCTACAGAGCCACACCATTGGCATGTGGTTTGTCACCAGCCGAGAAATATTTCAACAGACGCTTGCGTATACGTCTGGATGCTATTTTTCCAAATACCAGAAGCCTGCAAAAGTCAATTTTGGTTTCGGCATCAACTCGTACTTTTTCTAATGGAGACAGAGTGCAAGTCCGTGTACGAAGTGGAAATAAAAACATTTGGGAATTTGGTAATATCATCAGAAAGCTAGGTCAGCTTCACTATAACGTTACACTTGATTCTGGAAGAACACTAAAACGTCACGTTGATCAGTTAAGATCAAGTCTCGTAAAGAAGAAGGAGAATAGAGTGACATTTGCCTCAACAACAACGCCAGAACAAAATTTTCAATATGGGCCGGTGTTCGGTGTTCCAATTCCTGAACGAGAAACTGCAATTATTTTACCCGAATTACCTGCTGCATCAAACAACTCTTCACCTGAATCAATTCCTCGACTACGCCGATCGGATCGTCCTAGACGCCCACCAGCGTATTTGAGAGACTACCTTACATGATGATTTATTTTATTTATTTTTACTATTCCTTTTTCAGTAATTATTGATTTCTTTTTTTTATAATTCACAAATTTCCAAAATAAGTGGGGGAGATTGTTATGGCGCTATATTATAATTCTTTATAATTCATTATTTGAGTTGACAGTTATAAATGTCAGATACAAAAAGTCAATAAAATAGTTTAATACATATCACGAGTTCCGTTTCATCTTAATTCAATACACAACAAGGTTCTAATCTGCAAATGTCAAAGTATAGATTTGAAGGTGACCAAAGTGAAAATAATGTCGGAGCTACAACTTTAAATCGTGGATCTGCTAGATGTCTTTTTATTTCAAGTTCTTCAGGGAAATCTAAATTTTGTTTTTTATCACAAGTGTGGAGTATTTAGATGTCATTGGTGTGTAAGAGTGAGGTTGGATGTTCAAATTAAAAAAATCTGGTGTTTACAAAATTAATTGTCCAAAATGTTTTGCTGTATATATAGGTCAAACACAAAGAAATTTTGAATTAAGATTCAATGAACATTTAAGAGCATATAGATTAAAAAAACCAGATAAGTCAAATTATGCAAAACATCTACTTGAACATCTATCCTCATTATTACACACCAATGACATCCAAATACTACACCCTTGTGATTAAAAACAAAATTTAGATTTCCTTGAGGAACTTGAAATAAAGAGACATCCAGCAGATCCACAATTTAAAGTTGTTAATGAACAAATAAATCTTGGAAGTTTTCCACTATTAAACTGTTTACTTTGATTGAGTTTACATTTTATACATAGATAAGACGTAATTGTACATCACAAATATAATAAGTTATTGTAAAGATTAGCATGATATAGATAGTTTTTTCCTGGTTTTTCTATAATATTACACAGTTATACTGACCAAAGATGTTCCTTCAAGATATTCAAGATAACATTGAGGTTGCACAACTTCGACGAAGACATTAAGCTAAAATTGGATCTGCAGAAACGATTTCGGAACGAATACCACGGACAATTAGTTTTGGGACAAAATAAAGGAAAAATTAGCAAACTAGTGAAAATTGGTGATATTGTATTAACTGAAGATGACAACCAAAAACGAATAAATTGGCCACTAGCACGAGTAGTAGAAAGCATTCCTGGTAAAGACGGAAATATTAGAGTTGTGAAATTAAAAACATCTTTAGGGCACGTATTAAGTCCCGTACAAAAGTTGTATTCATTGGAAATAGAAAGGGACGACCATTATTTATTCGAAAGACTTATAAGTCTCCTCTACGATAGTAGAGATTTGCCTTAGCGGCAGAATTATAGAAATTACTAAGTTACCTATAGTTTTAGTTTGCTTAACATTTCAGGAGATTTTTTTCTCTGTTTCTTCACGATCACGTAGCTTTACTGTTGGATATTGGAATAACAGGTCGTTATTACCGTATCCTGATCACATACAATACTACATAAAATTGGCTTTAAATGGCAAAAATACAATCCACGTAGAGGTCTAATGGAACTTCCACATATTGCATGTAAGCTAATACAGATTTAAGAACATATAAACAGCTGAGAGAAGAAGGATTTTATAATGACGTTCATGTTAGGTGACCATCTTGTTGTGGATATTCCTTCTTCTTTCAATAAAGATTTATACTTCACCTGTTCTATTTAAAGGAAAATTTGTCATGCATAAACACAAATCCATCACCTCCCGCGCCTCGGAATAAACGCACGATAGGATTTAAAACTTCCTCGAAATACGCAGCACCAGTGATTCTTCTTCCCAGAATCAGTAGAGACGTCGGTATACCCCTCATAATACTACCCCAAACCATAATACTCCCACCTTTAAATGGAACATGTGGTTGGGCTGTTTCTAGTCGAGATTGTCAACATATGGCTTTTAAATTAGTATTCTTCGGAAATCAAAAATTATGCGTCACCAGAGAACATTAGTTTGGGAACACGTAGGGGTCTTCTACGATACAAATTTACCTCATTTAGTCTTCGTTTTATCGTTTGCCATGTAATATTCAGTCATTCAAGCATAGCAATTTCTCTGGATATACCGCTAGTAAATTCCAGGCAATTTATTCCAATTATCAGTGTTATCTGTCTCTGTTGTACATCGACTTCTACTACTTCTAGGACGATCTTTCACATTAATTTTTTTATTTTTCATACAGCAACCTGACTAACATCAACAATATTCGCGATATCAGTTTGATTAAAGACCTTTTGTAAGAAAAGCAATCACTGTAGACCTGTTAAATTAGATATCATGTCTCTGGGCATTTTTAAAAGGCTCGAATCAAAATTAATTGGAATAATGAAAAAACATCCAAATCAGTTGGATATGACCAAATTAATACAAAAACAAAATATTATATAAAAACATTATTTTGATTTATAAACGCTCTTATATAAATATCAATAACTGTTTTGTATTTATTTGTATGGATTTCAAACTTTTAGATAGGTACATTTATTCATTCAATGTTACCAAGTATTTTATAATGTCTGTATACAACGAACACTTAACACCTCTATTTTCCGACTTTAAAGTGGAAATGTGGAAAATCTCTCGAACCTGTCAATTTCTTTTGCTTTTTTCAACCCAGAAACTTCGACCACCTACCGGGGGTTTTGAATGGAATGAGGGGTGTTGCAATACTTCATTTTGAAGATCTTATCAAGTACTATCTGATCCTAAAATTTCGCTTTAAACTATCCATAGGTAGTGAAAGAGGCGATGTGGAATTTATGTCGAGAATTTATTCGTATCCGATACATTTAAAAGGTAATTATTTGATCATATTTTGTCCAAAAAAATATATGAACCATTGCGCCATTGTGAATTTTTAAGAACGTTAAACGTGTGTAAAAGCGATTGTAAATTTGTAGTAGGTATATTTTAGGAATAACGACTCTGCGCAAACAACAGCGGCATTATTTAACGAAGGATATCCTGGAAAATATGTATTCGCTGCACGTTGGGCAAGTGGTTGCCAAATTTGATTCAGTAGGAAACAAAAAGAGGGTACATGAAAGAGACGAAACGAGGGATCTGGCTGTCTTAATTCATGTAGCAAAGGATCCTTGAGTACTAGGAAATTGTCCGATGTATCTGGTGTTTCACGCTTAGCATGAGAACCCTGAAAAAACATAAATTCCATCCTGATAAGATAAGATTGATTCAGGAAAGTCAATAAGTTTTAAATATATTCGAATTTATAATTAAAAGTACTAATTTGAAACCACTATGACCATCTGCTTCACATTCTTGTAATTTAAAAATAACTTTTCACTAAATTCAGGCAGTCTAACCAAATTCGAAACGCCCCTCTTAAAGTATTTAAATTTTCAACTGGATTAAAAATTAACAAAATAATTAAGTTAAGGTTTTTAAAAACGTGGAACGCTTATTGTTTTAATTTTTCTGTATCATTTATTGATTAAAACAAATTATAATAAATTTTATAAATACTTCTTGCAAATTCCTTACAAACTTTTCCTCTTTAACGTAGAGATTACAAGGATCTAACACATTAATTTTGCTTTTCATGTTCCTCTACAATAATAAAGGCGCTTTTGCCATACAAACTTCAAAGTATCTAGACTTTGAGTTGTTTAGAAACATTAAGATATTTTCATGAAAATTTGATTTTATGCTGAAATTGACAAGGATGTTAAGCAGCATATTAAAGAAACTTTGCCGGATGGTTAAAATAGGATTTTGCAGTGTCATTATTTTGTTTTGTTTCTAAACATGACCTTACTGTCAAATAATTTGTTTGTTGGCATGTATACCGCGTAATTTCAATAGACAGGTCATCAACCGACATGAGAGTTTTCATTTGTTGATTATTTTATTTAATACTTTGAACCTACTTATGACTGGTTCTTATGTGACAATAAATATTACTTTATAGATTTTAAGCTTCTAAAAAGTAAATATAAATTTTTATTTTCCTTTTTTGACCAATAATGTCAGAATGGTTAAGTTGCTCGCGGAATTGAAGTACAGATAATATTAGTAACAGAAACATAACAATCAATAAAAAATAAAAAACGGATGGAGATTTTCTTATCGTTCCAAATCTTTTTGGCCTGCCTGGTCTCCAGGAGTTTAAAATTTGGACCTTAGTTAAAAATGTTTGGAGACTCCTGAGTAAATTCGCGCGACACCTATTTGAAAAATATCTTTTTTTAAATCGACATGAAAATTCTCATTTCCGGACTAATTTGAGTCTTGAAAATTTCCCTGACTAGGCATGAAAATAAAGTTTTCATTCCTAGTCATCTTTACTTTCCACTGTCTGTAGGAACAAACACAGATAAAAGAAATACCTAATAATTTTTCAAAAACTTGATTTAGAAACAAATAACTAATTATAGGTACCTATATGTTAACATTCATGTTTGTATTTTGAACATTTGAGAAATTTATTGCAGTTAAGTTAGCTCTTTTGGATGAAGAAATGTCAACAGTATTTTAACAAAATTTTACATTTTGTCCACTTGTCATGACAACTTTTTCTAAAATTTATCACAGCTCTGATGGTTTATGTAAACCTACTTATTCTATAATCATAAGCTTCTCTAATTGCCGATTTAAACCAAAAAATAGAATATATCACTCGCCATAAAAATGTCTTTGCTTGACTGGGAGGCTTTGAAATATTGCTCATTGTCTGCAATGAAACATTTTTATGACTTGTAATGTAATATACCATTTTCCAAAAGCATCCGTAAAAGAACACTTTCCCGCAAGCATTTTAATTTTAGATTTTTTTCTCCGAATATTTTTCTTTAAGCGGCACAAATCCATAAAAATATTGTATTGTTTTTCATATTTACCTCATTAAAATCTGCTATGACCGGGTGTGCTTAAAAATTCACTGTCACTATCCATTTTTCATATAGTCTTTATAAACAGATAACTTTTTTATAAATTAAAATAGTGTCACAACAGCCATATGAAATAAGTTGTTTAAAATATTTTTTATATTTTGCCATTTTATCATTTTTTAAATTTATTTATTATTTTTATGTAATTACGAAAATTTTGATTTTAAAAAGTATGTCGGTAGCACTGTATAATTTATAACATTTGACAGTTGTGACATATAAATTATGAAATGTTAATGTTTTCAAATATTTTAAAATGACTAATACACCAATAATAATATATTATATAAGTTAAAGATGATATTCATATTCACAAATAATTTCTTAAAGAACAATATAAAATTAATAAATTGCTATTAGCCACAAATGTCATTGTCAATAGTCTTGTCATTAGATACTTCACTCATGTCACCAACCATTTAAAACAAAAATTTGCATGCGTAAAAGTTACATTACGATACGCAAATGCGTTTTATAATGAAGATTTTTATAAGTGCAAAATATAAAAATGAATTTATGAAGATTCATTAATTTCATAGTCTAATATTGTACAAAATAGTAGGTAGGTACGTATATACAAAGTGGAGAGCTTAAGATTTCCACCTAATGATAAACATTTGATGAGAAAGGTACAATATTTATTTTATTCTGATACAGAATTTCTCAGAATATTATTTTGAGGTGATCTTAATTATGGGTATCGCTGGTGGCAGGCCGTAGAGATAAATTAATCAAAATGGAATTAAAGGATATAGATATAGATGATAGAGAATCCTTTCCAGTGGCCCGAATCCCCGATTCGAAAACAAATCAAGGACGGTATGTCTTTGTCTTTGGTTTCATATAAGAGGCTATAACTAGGACATCTCAGATAAGTATTAATGCTACCTTTTTTCCTTGGGACCATTCTTTGTCTAAAAACTAGGATAAACTTTGAACCTGGAGTAACAGCGCGAACAGGTTATATTCAATGTATAGTAAGTCCGACAAAATTTGTATGTATATAAAATTTTAAGAGGGGCGTTTCTAATTTGGTAAGACTGCATGAATTTAGTGAAAAATCTGGTTAATTTAAATTACAAGAATGTAGAGTAGATGGCGATAGTGGTTTCAAATTAGTATATTTATTATAAATTTGAATATTTTTAGAGCTTGTTGACTTTCTTTATCTAAGACAGAGATGAAAATATGAATTTTGCTTCGTAAATCTTTGAATGTTTCCACGACATACACTTTGACCTTGAGACCATAAACAGATGAAAAGTACCTGTATATTTTTATTAAATATCCTATTTGGATACACTTTTGGAAGTTTGTTGTGTTTCATAGGCGTAACAAATTAATTGTTTTTAGGATTTAAAATATCGATATATAAATAAAATAAAATAAAATAAGATTTTGGCATACCTAACAAATAATTAATTAATGAAATTTATTATACTAACCCTTACTAATTAAGGTATTTATTAGGATAAATATATTAATTATAATAAAAACATATCACGGTTTCTAAATATACACATACATCAACATGATCTAAAGAAAAATTGGAATAAAGTGGAAAGTATGTAATTATACCTTTCTTAAAATTTATATTGAGATTGAAATATATTGCTTCATAGATACAGGGTGGTGCAAATGAAAGGAATATATTCGTTATTTCGTAAACCGGCTACTTTAAGGAAAAATCCTGACACAGGTCGATTTTTATTTTTAAATAGGCGATTCTTAAGGATACCTTTTTTATTTTTGACGTCATCTATGTGCGCGTGATGACGTCATCACTAAAATTTTTAAATGGAAAGGTGGGGTTTGTAATATATTATTTGAAAGGTCTTGTAAATAGCTATTCAGCCATATTAATATGCCTAAATAATTCATGTTTATTTTCGGTTAAAAAATTAATACATTTTAGTTAGTTCAATTAATATTTTTTATGTATTATAATTTATTAAATACAAAGAAACCTAAATTCAGTGCTGAAATTGTCTGCCTTCATCTAAAATAAAGTGAGAAAGACGTACCTCAAACTGTTCTCGAACCTTCTCTAGAACTTCTGGAGTTATTTGTGCAACCTGAATACGTTTCCTTTCTTTAAGTTCATTGACATTTTGTGGTTTATTTTGGTACACTTTACTTTTCAAGTATCCCCACAAGAAGAAATCAAGAGAAGTCAAATCAGGTGAACTATGCGGCCATTCTATTGTTCCTCTTCCACCTATCCACCTATTTGGAAAGTCGTTGTCCAAGTAGTTGCGGACCAAGAGAGCTTAGTGTGGAGGCGCACCATCTTGCTGCAGCCATAAATCATTTGTATTTGGAAATAACCGGTTCAATTCTACCAGTGGCAGCCTTTACAAAATTTATTTTTGGGTGTCAATAAATACATCTTACCAATCTTTAATACATTTGGGTTACTTTGTATTTAATGAATAAGTAATACATAATAAATATTTTTTGTAATAATTAAAATGTTTTAATTATTTAACCGAAAACAAACATGAATTATTTAGGCATATTAATATGGCTGAATAGATATTTAAAAGACATTTCAAATATTAAGTACAAACCCCACCTTTCCATTTAAAAATTTTAGTGATGACGTCATCACGCGCACATAGATGACGTCAAAAATAAAAAGGTATACTTACGAATAGCCTGTTTAAAAATAAAAATCGACCTGTTTCAGGATTTTTCCTTAAAGTAGCCGGTTTACGAAATAACGAATTTATGCCTTTCATTTGCACCACACGAAGTATTTTTGAACAACAGATAATTTTATTAAAACCACAATATCAGAAAATCAGAAGAAATAAATAGTTGTTTATAATTTGATAAGAACAATTTCCGATATTACCTAATAGTTTTTAATATTTGGAGAAGATGATATTATATTTCGATAAAAACAATATGGCTCTAAAATGTCTAAATTTTAAATTAGAGATATATTTATTTTTTAAATATTGTGTTGTTGTCACTGACGAATGACGACATTGAAATTTCTGACGTGCAATGCTTTTTGTTTTACTGTAGTTCAGTTTAACTAACTTAAAACAAAAGTGATAAAATATTATTAATTATAAAACTATCTACTTTAAAATTATTTATGCTTATAATTTTTTTTATAGAATGGTCTTCCCTCCGCTGACAATCCATACGTTTTCAACGGTGATTTTGTAGATAGAGGAAAACGAGGCCTAGAAGTATTTTTAATTCTACTTTTGTGTTTACTAGCAATACCTGGTGCCGTGTACCTCAACAGAGGTAATCACGAAGACATTATCATGAATCAAAGGTAAGATAATTCAATGAGAATCAAAGTTGCGCTATAATTTCGACAAGAAGGTTGTTAATTCAATTAAGAGGGAAATAATTTATTATCCGAGGAAACAAAGCAGAACATGATATTATACAGTTTGTTCGGTGTATCTTTTCCTTAGAACATAAAATAGTAAGGAAGTATTGCTCGTTCAAGGACAGTTTACTGGGATGGTTATCCAAGATGGCTACCGGAAGTTACTTTTTAACAGTGGCGTCCTATATTTTTATTAATAGAGCAATTTCCTTATTGAAACATATCTATTATTCAGTATGAACACTAATTAATATATATTAAAATAACCATTTTAATAAGGAAAGTAGAGGAAAAAAATAGTATAACATTGCCTAAAATGGGAGTACTAGATTTAAGGAAATAAAACCAGTTATATACTACACAATCTTTATTAAAATTTTTCATTCTACCACTATTGGCTCTTAAATTGAATTTTGTGTAAACATGTCTAATTTTTTCTACATTATTTATTTTACTTTTACATATATAATAAATTTTTGTTTTTAAATATACTTTACAGATGTTTTTTATAAGTTGTTTCCTACGAGGACTTTCAGAAGTAAATGGTAGAGTTTCAGGAACAGGAACTGGTGAAATAGTTTGCTAGTAGTTACTATATTTTCAGCATAAGGGTAATTAGTCCTAACCTGCATGAAAAAGGTATATATTAGTGAAATATATAATATATGTTTAAGTAAAATATCTGTAAATAGATTTGAGAAAAAATATAGATTTGGTCAATATGTTATTAAAGCAATTTACATATTTCATTCTTGCGATTTTAATTGTAGGTATAGCTGTTGGTACTAGTATAACAATTACTAAAGAAGTTCTATCAAATGATTGTTCTGTAAAATGTTGTGAGCATAAAAAGCTATTCTTGCCTGGACTCCAGTTATCTTTATCCACAATATTTAACCATTTCCGTCTAATATTTTTATCCCGTGGGAAACTGTGAATGTAATAATGTGTTAATTAATACACAAATACATTTATTGTACAACGTTGCTTTTGAATACTCCATAGACATAAAAATAATTGGCATATACAGTTATGAGATTAACCAAAAAATTGTAAATTAATGACAATTAAAATAAAATATCCTCTTTCCATTATTGATACGCCTATGTCACATTAAGTAGATAGGTTAGGGATCAATACGAAGTAATAATTTAATTTAAACATAAAAATATAGTTTACGTATATATAATGAATATTTATTATAATAATGGCTACTTACCAATAAATAATTAATACAAATTTTTAACAGAAAACTAAATTTTTATAACTTGTAAACAAACTATGAGTCATAAATGGTTATCCAATATGGCCGACTTCCGTCACCAGATTTTAACATTGTAGATATAATATAAACTCCTTCCTTACTAATTTATGTTTTAAGATCTTTCTCCATGAACGAAACTACTCTCGAAATACTTCACATATTTTATCCCTTTCTTATGCAAAGAGACCAAAACCCTAAACTAGACCGTTTTTTCTTGGGCAACAGAATACTTTTAAAAAATCTTGTAGGCTATTCATATCTCAAATGTGGGTTGAAACACAAAAAGGTTCAAAGGAACTCAAAGTCTATCCCACAACTATTTACTAATTGTTGCAACTAGGTTCGGTCCTATAGGACCATCATCAGGCTGAAAGAATTACAAGAAAATAGAAAGAGGATCTTAAGAGTACAATATCAAGTTAAACATTCAATACAATTCCTTACAAATTGATAACAATGACAAACTGATAATACATTATTATTGAATGAATTGTATTGAATGTTTAACTTGATATTGTACTCTTAAGATCCTCTTTCTATTTTCTTGTAATTCTTTCAGCCTGATGATGGTCCTATAGGACCGAAACTATTTGCAACAATTAATAAATAGTTGTGGGATATACTTTGAGTTTCCTTTGAACCTTTTTACTTTTAAAAAAGACAAAAAATAAGGAATGACTTTTATTAATACAAGCTACAAAATTCGAATTTCAAAAAGTGTAACCATGGAACACAAAGAAATAAGAAATGTTTTGTACATATTATTTTTTATATTTTGCACTTATCAAAACCTTCATTATAAAACGCATTTGCGTATCGTATGTAACTTACGCACGCAAATTTTTGTTTTAAATGGTTGGCAACATGAGTGAACTATCGAATGATAAGTCTATTGACAATGACATTTGCGGCTAATAGCAATAGCTTCGCGATTCGTTTTTTAAAGTTGAACTCGTGTCATAACAAAAAGCCATAAGAACAAAAAGAAACAGGAAGGAGTCTGTCATATATTAACTTTAAGGAACATTTACGACGGAAGTCGGCCATCTTGAAGCTCCTAGTATGACTCATTGTTTATGTTTACAGTACTGTCAAAGCAATATTTGCATACAAATGTCAAAAATGAGCGCATAGGCGTATCATTCGGTTTTTATAAATACTAAATTATTTAGAACACTAATAGTATTCACACACTTGATTGGTTGAAATTTATTAAAAATAAAACCTTGATATAATTTTTATTTTTTTTCGGTACGTCAATGTAAACGGAAATTAAAATTGACAATTGTCATTTTGCATATATACTCCTTCCTGTATCTTTATGTTCTAAGAGAAAGCCATATGAAATGCGTTATTTAATATACTAGGTATTTACAAACGGCATTCGTATTTATGCTTTCGATTCTAATTTGTGCAATAAATTAATACATTTTTTATAGAATAGTTGTTATAGGTTAATTTTGATGTGGATTTAATTCTAGTTAATTTGTAAGTTTTTAGAAATTAGAATATCATTATAACAATGTGAACTAAACGTCCATCGGAATGTTAGTCATTTTCTTATATTGATTTTGAATAATTATGCCTTCACCTTCGTTTTACTTAATCTTATGATTTAATTCGTGTGCACGTGCATCGTGACGCACGGGAACTGATTAAATAAGTATTAGGTATTAATAAGTATTAAGAGTAATAAGGTACTAGTCAAATTAGGCTTATATTTAGAAAGACCAACAGTGCCTTATTTAATTAGTAGTCAAGGAGACAGGGGATATTTTCTCAATCACAGATATAAACGTACTAAGTTAGTATAACTGGGTTAGTATAAAGTAAGGAACCCCCTTAGTATCTCCTCAACGGTTTGATATTTTTAAATAAAATTGCTCATCCCTTTCTAAGAAGATCCAAGGGATTCAAAAATGCTATCAAATTAAATGTACCACTACCGGTTCAACCGGAAATGCATATCAACTGAGGTATTTTAAATAGAACACCCTGTTTATTTTTACATTGTTTAATTTCGTGTGAAATTCTGCATACAGTTAAACTTTCCATTCATTCATAACCCAACCTTACCTAACCTAACCTAACCTAACCTAACCTAACCTAACCTAACCTAACCTAACCTAACCTAACCTAACCTAACCTAACCTAACCTAACCTAACCTAACCTAACCTAACCTAACCTAACCTAACCTAACCTAACCTAACCTAACCTAACCTAACCTAACCTAACCTAACCTAACCTAACCTAACCTAACCTAACCTAACCTAACCTAACCTAACCTAACCTAAACTAACCTAATCTAACCTAACCTAACCTAACCTAACCCTTATCAATAATTTATCGTTTAAATTATTTCCAGGAATAATTTAAATTGCACACCGTAATTTAAAGAAAAAATATTGTTAGTCTAAACATGGTATATTTCTAAACTTCTCAACAATTGAAGTGGGTATTACAAAATTAGGTAATTTTCTTTTGTCATTGGTTAATAATAAATCAAAATTCGATAAATTTTTTATCATTATTCTTTCACGTTACAATATACCCAAAAAAAATTAAATTAACAAATTTCTCTTAAAAAAACATTAATATCATGTAGGTCCACCCCAAGCTTGACTTAGTGCTGTCACTCTATTTGGCATGGACCTTAATAAATTATTAATAAATTAAATTAGATAGGTCATCAATCTCAAATGTGGAGAATCCAATAGAAAAGATCCAATAAAACGCAAAGTATTGGATCTTTTCTATTAATAAATTGCTGAGGTATGTTTTCCCATATTCTCTGCAAGGCATTGGCGAGCTGTTCTAGGGTTATAGGGGGATGTTCGAATCAGTTAATTGTGTAGACATTTTGGGCCAGACATTTTCATATCGGGTGAACATGGTGGCCAGTTCATTTTTATAAAACCGTGATATTCAAGGCGATCATCGCACGATGCGGGCGCAGGTTATGGTCGATAATGAAAAATTGTTCGCCTATTGTACCAAAAAAAGGTACAATTATTGGCTCTATAACCATGTACCTATATAATACAGCGGTTAGTGTCTTATTAATTAACACCTCTAAATCAGGGCGGCCATCATAACATATGCCTCCCCACACGCAAACTGAACCACCACCAAAAATAGTGGTTGGCGCCATCATTGTGTCGCTGTTCTCTTTTTCTCCACACCAATATTTGACCATCAAACATATTCAGCCGAAATCTGGACTCATCCGTAAACATACAGTACCAAATTCCAACGACTGTGTTCTCGTCCACTGATATCTGCATGTAAGCTAGTTCGCAGTCCACCGTGGATGTGAACTACGCCTTCTGGCTCTTAAATTACTTGCTTACAACCTTCTTCTAAGAGTTTGACTAAATATCACTCTTCCGGTAGCATGCCTAAGGAAGCTGCTAATTCTCGAAGCAGTAAATGTTCGGTTTCTTCTTGCAGTTACAGCTATAAAGCGGTCTTGACCAGGAGTTGTAGCTTGGTATCGTCCTCCTCCATTTCTGTACACTGCAGATCCAGTTTCCAAATGTCGATTCCATGCACGACTGACAACACTTTGGGACACATTTAGCCGTGTAGCAACTTCTTCTTGACTTAAGCCTTCGTGTATCCAACGTATCAATTGAGTTGCACTGTTTCTAATTGCCGCAGTGCCATTTTTTCAGGTAAACAGATTTATGGACTACAGTAACAATGTTAAAGTCACTGCAAGCACTTCTAAGCGACTAAAATGTTAGTACTTATTTTGAAATCTAGAATTCCTACAATTCTGGTTAAAGAGATAACAGCGTATAAAAAGAAAAGAAAAACGACAAAACAAAGTTTACTAATAGCATAAAAAGTATATTTAAAATATTATTTTTGTACGCAAGTTTCTGAAATTTAAAAAATATCCACTTCAATTGTTGAGCAATGTATTTTTCTATGGGCTGTACGTTGATGATTCAGCGTTCTCTATGGTTTCAGCTTAAATATCGTAGCACTACATAAAAATTTACGGAATTTGTTTTATTTACCATGGTAACTAGACAAAATTAAGGCATTTTATTGGTTAAAAACTAGAGGTAAAAATTTTCTTACAAGCAAATAGTTTTACGAATCTTTTGATTTTTTTAGACAATTTGAATTAGCTCTGCCTACATTTAAATTGAATTCTTGTTACAATTTATCAAACAAAAAAAATTTAAGATCAAGATTCTTATTTATATTTACGACTTGTTTCATTTAACATTGCTACATTTCATATTGCTGCTGTTGAAATTCTTTTCAAACAACATTAATCTTAAAATACCAAGTCGTATTTATTTCCATTTCGATTGAATTTAACGAAAGGCAAAGGCATAAGAACAGCATTAATGTTAATTATTTGGACTATACATAAGTTTTCGTTTGCTTTTAATTGGAAAAAGTTTTTAATAAATTTAACTAATAATATTTGGAAATAATTAATTGGATTTTCCTTTCATACAAAAAATTGGTGAACATTTTTTGCTGAATAAACATGAGTAAATAAATAAAGAGTAAATACTTTAAGTTTTTAAAATATTTAATAATAAAGGAAGGAAAATTTTTTGTATATTAAAAACCGTAGGTTAAGTGTGTAAAGTATATTAAATTCGGTAACTGAGCGCTTTCGGCTTATAAGGCCATCATCATTCCTAAAAGGTGATAAACATAAAACTTAGAAATAAGAAAAAAAATGTAACTTACGTTAAAAGATAAAACCTCTTCAGAAGAGACATTACAACACATTAAAATCATATAAATTAGTTTAATTTTAAAATTAAAACAGCTTTAAAATTAAAACATCTTGAAGACAACAATATATGAATGTGAATTAAAAATTAATTACTATTATAAAAACAAAAAATAAAATGGAAATGACTACAGTTGACAGAAGCAAACATGAACCCTGGGTGGGCGTGTCCTTGTCGCTGTAGTTGTATTTTCATCTCACTTATGCAGCCACTAAAATTGATATTATTATCGTTAACATTGGCTCGTGATTGGCTGATTGTGATAACCTTGAAATTAGTTGGCATATTTTCCGCGGACCATGTTTGCTTCTGTCGACTGTACGTTATCATAAAATGTTAATCAACAGATAAAATTATTTTAGTAAAACTTGAGATGTAAAAATATTTAAAATGTAAAATCATCAAATAAATAACACAATACAAATCACAAAAACAAAAACAACAAAAAGGAGGTTCATTTAACAATTCCAGAAGAATTTAAATAAGGATGTGAACCTGGTATTCAAATTGATTTGCGTATTAACGCAATAGGTAGGACTAACCTTGAGTTCCCTCAAAATTTCCAAATCCTCAAGTAGGTTCATTTTTAAATAGCCATTCCCTGGAATATCATGGAGAATAGTGCTGTTTTTATTGGGAGAAAATCTGTGTTTGTTGAAGTTTAAGTGATGGCCAAAGCTGGACTTATCTGGTCTTGTCAGGTGTTCCTTGATACGGATCTCCAAAGGTCTTGTAGTCCTACCTACGTAAGTGGTTGGACAGTCGTTACAACAGAGTTTATATATTCCGCTTCTGGGCAGTTTTTTAATTTGATCTTTAGTTTTACATAAAAGGGATTTAATGGTTCTTTGGCATTTAAAAGAAATCTTAAGATTCGGAATATTCCTCTCGAGAATAGAAGCTACATTGGAAGATGCTTTTCCTAAATAAGGAAGGGATCTAAAAATCGGAGTATCAACATGTTTCTGCGGATGGGGATTAAAGGCTAAATTTCGTAGCTGGCGATATTTAATCTTATTAATGGATTTATATATATTTATTTATTTTATAAGATAAAACGTAATTGTAACATAAATATATTAAGTTATTGTAAAGATCAGCATGAAATAGTTTTTTTCTGGTTTTTCTATACCATTGCACAGTTATACTAGAAGGATATACATCCAGGATATTACTCCATTAGGGCTAATAACAGCTAGACTTTTATTTTGTTATGTATTATTATTTTCATATTTGGTTTAGTCTTAACACTACTTAAAAAATATCAGGTAGCTACCGTAAAAAAAATATATAACTTCTATCTGACAATGCTAATTTTTAGCGAAAAAGCTGTCATGAGTTTAAAAACCCAATGTTTTTAATAAACTGTGGAAGTTTTGTATAAAAAGTTTTATTTTTAATGTTCTTAGTAAGATGTACTTCCACAAAGTACAGGTTACTACAATCAATATCATAATTCCAAATTACTTTTAATGTTTATCCTGATTAATGGTTTATTTCATATAAATAGCCCTTTTAATGACTGTGTTTAAAAGCTCCCCACAATGTAGAAATACACCCTTCTTTGTGTATCCTGCGGTTAGGGTCGTTTTTGTCAGGAGCGCAATAATAACTTCAAATAATTGGATAAAATCCCTCAAAATAAGATGAAATTCTTATTTAATGTATCTGCGAAAATTGTACGACTGCAGATAATATTGTCTTTGTCTTTACTTTGTTAAAACTTTTATTTTAGCGTAGTTTTAACGTAGGTAACTTGATGTACACATGTTTAACCATTTTCGAGTTTATTCTCATCACCGAACTAGGCAATAAAATGTAATTTTCACAACCCTGTAGATATTCTAACATTATTTATAGCATTAGTTTGATGAATTAGCTTTGATGAATAATAAAGTTCAAAGCTTTATTTTTGCAAAGATTCCGTGTAAAAACTCAATGAAGAAACCATAAATGTGTGTCTTGTTTGTTTTCTCGAACCGATTAATTTGAGAGATCAGTTGAAATACAAGTCATTTTTTTTGTTTGTTTTAGGTATGGATTTATTCGAGAAGTCCAATCTAAATACAGAGTAAGTGTTAAGTTATTTATTTTTCTAAGTTTTCAATTTCAAATATTACAGACTACTGTAGACATATTTTATGTTATGGGTCTGTCTTTATATTGTGACGTTCATAATTTAATATTTAATTTACTTAATTTTAAACTGTTTTACCATGTACAGTATTCTCCAAAATAAATAGTTCAGAAATTAGGAGAGCGGTGAAATTGCACTATTTTTAAATTAATAATGTATTTTAGTCTAACGAGTATCCTTTCTCGGACAAATGAATAAATTATTATTTTTAATACAGGGTGTCCCACGACGTTTTGACAGTCCAATTTCTCGAGAACTGTTCATATGACATGTATGAAATTTGGCAGATATAAACAGTCGAAACTGATGCTTATATTCATTATAAAATGACTTCCGTTTTTCCTGTCATTTCGGCTCACGTGACCTCAACATAACTTTTTTAAATGGGACAACCGGTATAATATTACAATTTTGGATACATCATTTAAAAACAAATTCAACGATACCACACTTGTCATCATTGTATTGTGCAGGCCTTTTTATAGGCTCGGCGAAAAATGACAAATATGACATAAAAATCGGAATTCAACTGTTCGTTATTTCCAAAAGGATGGTATTTGTGATTTTTCAATACTCTTTGTATTGAACTTCTACTTATTTGTAATTCTTGTTCAAGAAATCGTATTGAGGTGTGTGGATTCACCTGCAGATAAGCCAAAATATTTATCACATTGTCATCTGTCTGAGCCCCTATTATCATTACTGCACAATACAATGATGACAAGTGTGGTATCGTTGAATTTGTTTTTAAATGATGTATCCAAAATTGTAATATTATACCGGTTGTCCCATTTAAAAAAGTTATGTTGAGGTCACGTGAGCCGAAATGACAGGAAAAACGGAAGTCATTTTATAATGAATATAAGCATCAGTTTCGACTGTTTATATCTGCCAAATTTCATACATGTCATATGAACAGTTCTCGAGAAATTGGACTGTCAAAACGTCGTGGGACACCCTGTATAAGTAGTACTTTTTAACTAATAAAATTTTACTGCCTTTGTTTTGATTTTAAATATTTGTCTCTCCCAGATGAAATATAAAATATATGGAATTTATATAAGTTTAGTGCAAAATAAGTCAATAAATATATTAAGAAAAGTTTATAATTAAAAAAAACTAAAAAAACTGTAATAAAAATTACTGTAAACACAAGAAAACTATCAAAAATTCCAATGCTCAGTAGACTGTGGCATTCTGATGACGTAGCCTGTGACGTATTGACACCATATTGCCAGCAGAGTGGGTCAATCATACTGTTTTCTACAAACCTTAGGCTGAAGGTGTCTCTTATTTTCTACTATTTTAGTGAATACAAAAATATTATTAAAAAAGTATTTTTAAAAAACTAATTGAAAGAATTAAAACATGAAAAATTTAGAAAGTTTTTAACTGTTCTAGATAAAAAACGAAAAATAAACTAGGGTTTGTAAAAATAATAGAACAGAACGTTAAATCAAAAATAATATGATATAGTAAAATGAAAACAAAAAGCGGTGCACGTCATAGATTTCAATGTCGTCATTCCTCAGTGATGACAACACAATATTAGAAAAATAAAAGTATCATTTAAAATTCACTTATTTTAGAGCAGTATTATTTCACAACAAAGCGCTGTAGCCAAACAAAAAATATGGAAATTAAATATTGCATATATTGCTATCTTCGTCTTCTCCAAATATTAAACGAAGAAAACTATTATAAAATCGGAAGTTGTCCTTATCAAGTTACAAATAACTAAATAACTAATTAGGGTTATTTCTTCTGATTTTCTGATATTGTGATGGTAATAAAATTATCTCAGTTGATCAAAATTACATTAACATATACATTTTAACTTATTTAATATTTTTAGTGCATTTTATTATAGTTTTGCAGTTCATCTTTATATTTAAACTAAAATTGTATTTCCAGCCTTCTGAAATAAATTATTAAATTTAAAAATAATTTCCAAAGTAACCTCCAAAATTTTTTTTGCGGGTGTTTCATTTTCATTTCATTAGATGTGCAAATCAATCCATTTATGTTTTAAATAAATACTCTTGCATTCCCAGAACATATTTCTATTTTCAAAGTTATCTTAAAATGTTTTATTAAAATTGTTGATAAAATTATCCAGCTAGTATTTATTCATTGGACATTGTCAAATTGGTGTTAAAAGTATTTTTATTTTCAGCTGGATTAAAAATAATCAAATAATTAAGGTTTCTAAAATGACATAAGACAACTAATTAAACTGATACAAATATGTCATCATCACTGACGTTGCATCAATCGAATTTCAGAACTGTATGTAATTATTCCTGTTGTATGGTATAATTATGAGTTCTCTGATTATTAAACTTAATAAATCCAGACTTTTCTTACTAGTTTTGATATATGGCAACATCACAATTATGACGTGCAACGCTTTTTGTTTTAATTTTATTATAGTATCACATTTGACAATACGCCACATTATTGTAACGTCACTGTCACCATTGCTTGACATAAGTCATAGCATTATATCCAAACAAACTGTGACCTTATCGTAGTTAGTTTGCATTGAGTTTTTTTGTATTGTGGATTTTCTTGTTTTTTGTAGAGTTTTTGACATTATAGTATCTAAACACATTATCAATAAGGAATAGTTTGAGTTATATTTAAAGAAGTTTTATTTTGTTCTGAGGTGAGAAAAAATTAAAATAATATTACTCAAAAGCAAACTTTTTTATATAAAACAAAATAAACCTTCTTTAAATACTACTCGAAATATTCCTTAACGATAATAATTTGTTTATTTAGCACTATAATAACTCATAAACAAGAAAATACATAATACAAAAATCTTTAATGCAAATTAACCACAATAAGGCAAAAGTTTGTTTTGTTTGGATGTAATGGCGACAGTGACGTTTCTAATAATGTGGCGTATTGGGATTAAATTAGATTAGATTGTTTTGGGTTGTAAAAGCTAGTTAGACTTCTCTGCACTTTGACCTATTATTGTTTTAAAGATTATTTGTGGTAGTAATTATTAAGAGGAACATCGACTTTAATAGGTAGATAGATAGATAGTTTACAATGATTTTACCTATAGGTACCTTTATTCAAATGGTCTTTTTACAAAATTGAGCATTGGACAGAAGTATATATAAGGGGGATCATATTGCGAACGAAAAATTAAATAATTTTTTGGAAAATGCCTACAACCTCAGAGTAATAAGTAAACATAGAGTAGGAATATTCCCTACTACATGTCGAACAGATTTGTTTACCAGCAGAACATTGCCAGACGTTGTGTTTTGTAAGTAAAAAGTAGGAAACAAAAACGTAATAATATAATTTACAACAATTTTATTTTACTTTTAAGAGGAGATTTTTATTCAGAGAAAACATTCTTTAATACATCTTAATATTCACTTTCTTACCTTTCTATAATACTGACAAAAAAGCTCTAGACCAATTGTATCAAATACCCACACCGAAAATTTGGCATCAGTGTCTTTGTTTGTTATTGTCTAGAGGTGATTAGCGCTTTGTTCGATTTTTCCTGAATTTTTGTTTATTTAAGTGAACTTTATAAAGTGTTTTTATTTATTTTCAATATTGAAAATGGTGAAACCACGAAAAGCGTGTATAATTTGTGGTACTTCGCAAAATGATAATCTAACCTATCACCGGTAAGTTATTTACTACATTGGCGTAAAATTAGCAATTTCAATTTAAGTTTATTACAATTAAAATCAAATTAATAATGAAATACATATATTCTTTTAGATTTCCTTCCGATAAAAATATGGTAGAAGTATGGTGCCATGCCATAAGTGTAGATATAAATTCCTTAACAAAATATGCGTATTAAATTATTTTAACTAACATTTATATAGGTATTACGGTGATACTCTAACCAATTACACGCCACTGTACAGCTGTGTTTACCTACACCTCTAGATTTTCCATCTCTCTCAATTATAGGTTCACTGCTATTGACTACAAACTGTATGTTATTGTGTTGTTGTGGCACCTCTATGTTTACTTATCACTTCGAGCCTACAACTAAACGGATGGAAATTAAAAGCTTAAATTAGTCAGATATTATCATTAGTGTATTTTCGACGGCTGTGTGTGTGGGTTTTAAGAACACATTATTTTATATGTTTTCATAGTCTTATTTTAGTCTTGTATTAAAAAATAATAAAATATGACCATGAAAAACATATAAATACACTGTTTGTGCTTGATTTAATTTAAATAATCATGGAAAGACATTTAACAAAGGAGCAAATGTTAAAGGCTGTAGGAATGCTACAAGCTGGTGCTTCTCAAACCGCTGTGTCAGAGGCCATAGGTATAAGCCAAAGTGTTACTTGACTTTGGCAAAAATGTAATACAAGCAGTGTTCGTGAACAGCATGGGGGCCCACAAAAAGTGACAACACCAAATAAAGGCCGATGTTTAACTTTTCCTGCCAGAAGAAATGTAATGGTAACAGCGAGTTGGTTACTAATTGCAGTTAGTGCATAATGTTACATAATGTTAGATGGCGTTTACATAAGTCTAGTTTACATGCTAGAATGCCAATAAGAGTTCAAGATTAGTTTAGGCACAAGAGCATGAAAACTGGACTAGAGAACAATGGTCAGGGGTATTGTTTACTGATGAATCCAGGTATTATCTTCATCCAGAGAGTAGAAGAATGAGTTTGGAGACAACCAGGTCCACTGCCACGTTTGCAAACCGCTTAGGAATTACACACTTATCGAAGCGGTACAGTAATGGTATGGGGGGTATTAGCATGGGTGGAAGAACCAATCTCGTTCCGTTACAAGGCTCTTCTTCTAGCACCACGTTTCGTCTTCCTCCCATCCTTTTCACCGCTATTTCATATGCCTTACCCCACGGATTGTTTTCCATCTCCCCCAGTAACTCCTCCTACTTTTTTCTCTTCTCCCTTTCCACCCTTCGCTCCAGATCCTTCTTCTTCTTCTTCTTCTTATTTCCCTCCCTACACTTTACCCCATCTCTTCCCCTCAACATTATTCTCCGTTCTTGCTTACATTCCTTCCACAACTCCTCTATTTTCTCATTCCACCAGTAATTAGCCTTCCATGCACGCCTGTTTTCATCCTTTTCCTCTTTTTTACAACTCCTTATTACATCATACAACTCATTCACGTCATGTCCGAGACATGATGGGAGTATATAGGAACTAGCATCACATTGCATCCGACCAATAAGAGCAACCCTAATAAATGACACATAAAAGTGTATAAAATGAAATGAAAATTTTGTAATTCGTTACGTAAAAAATATAAAAATAAAATTATGGCAGTTTTTACACGTGAAGGTCACGATCATGCGATTTCTAGAGTTAGTGGTCTTCTCCATTCGGTAGATTACCTAGTTTAAAATTCAACCATACTTTACACATTTTAAACCAAAACTCATTTACACAAGTTGTTTATCTCCTATCTGGTTTTCGTAAACGTACATGTATATAAACAGCATTTCCTTGCCTTAACAATAAAACTCTTGCGTTTATAGATCTGATGGCTGCTATTTAAACGAAATAGCTTGACTTTATTTCCGGCACACAAAACACCAGACAATAAATAAGTTTTATAAAGTAGACGCGAACATGCTATGACGTATTATAATGTATAGTTTGAAATATGCTATCATTTGGTATGAAAACAGTTTTATGTATTTTTGTAATATGTTTAATGGAGTGTATATTACATTTTTTTTAGGTTCCAACGCAAAGTTTTTCACGTCTAATGAAGTATATTACATTATATTTCAGTTTCCTGAATTACATTTTTTGTATTTTATGCAAACTAATACAGAATCTTTGTCTGCTAACGAAAAAAATAGAATATTTAAAATAATACAGTTTAAAAGTTATAATTTATTTAGATGAACTATTAAAAAGCAACATGATTTTGATTTTAGGTCAATTTTAATCTAATTAATTTACATTTTATTAAACAATGGAAATTACTTTTCCATGCAAAAAATCCATAATGTTTCTGCTAAAGATTTTTTATGTATGTTTTAAATTCTTTCAAAAAAATGTTTGGCAACTATTTGGTAAAATTTTTGATGAAAAACTAATCAAAATTTTATTTTTTAAAATCAAATAATTACTTAATTACTTCGACCTGTTGTGCTGGGATAATTTTGGATTATTTGGAAAATGAGTCAATCGACTCAATCTCTCGATCTTAATCCAATTGAACATGATCGGGATATATTACAAAGAAAAGAAATACGTCAACGTTCTTTTTTTAACAATCGGCAGGAATTAATTACGGTGGAAGAAGTAGAGTTGAGTTGTAATATAATATTTGTAATATATATTTTTAAGATGAAAAATTAAACTACAAATTATCACGAAACTTAATTTTTACGTTATGGATAAGTTTACCAAAAATTGTAATTTGTTACAGAAAAACCACGAAAAACTTCTAAGGCTCATAGAAGGAGTCTACAGGTATCTTCCACTGGGCACCATAGTTAACAATAAGGTACTAATAGTTCACGGCGGTATTTCAGATATAACTGATTTGGACATGATTAAGGGGTTGGACAGAGGAAGGGTGAGTTTAAAACGTATTTATATTAAACTGTAAAATTTAGTTTAATGTCGAGCAACAACATAATTGTTGATAAATGTTTTAAAATTCAAATCAATGAAATGTATACAGTCTTTTACAGATTGACTTTGGTAGTTAAATGTTATATTTGGTTAAACAGAACTACATTGACATTAGACTAATAGGCTTATTCACTAACTAATTGAACTAGGTTCTTAAAATAATTATACAGGGTGGGGCACCGTGAACGAACTATTCTCTAGCATCCAAACGACAAACAATATTGAAAAAATTTAAACATAGGTATATTTAAATTTGTTGGGACTACATTCTAAAAATATTTTGGATTGTACAGGGTGCTCCAGAAAAGCGTGACATATCAAAGTTAGGTTATTTCAAATGGAACACCCTGTATTCTTTTTTGTTTTTGAATTATAAGATCAAAAATAATGTTTATTCCTTAATACGTCCCTATAGCTACCTACTTCCGTTTCTGAGAAAAAACGAGTTTACATAATTTGTAGATCCCTCGAAAAAATACAATAACTTCAAAACAAGTATTAATAAATCAATTTGCCTTACACCACCTTACTTAAAGTCTTTAATGTCCTTCTTGCATTATTTATTAATATGCCATAATATACAGAGTGTTTGTAATATAATCATATATTACTTACCATTTAAAACGTAAATAAATGGCTTAATTCAAATTGAACACCCTGTATTTTTGTATCCTATATGAAGCTGTAACTAATTACCTTTCAATCGGTATTTGGGTTGCCTATACTTAACTTCAATAGTTTAGGAGAAATTTTAGAATATCTACTTTAACATTGGATCCTATAGTTATTTATTAACATCTAAGTTACTTGTGATGATATCTGTCAAATCAACCCAAAATAAGTCTAGTTTATATTGTGATTTGACAACAGTGTTGTATATTGTAAGCCAATTAAAGTAAATAATTTGTTTAACAACATTTATTTGATCTTATCGTAAAAAAATACTTAAATATGCTTCTTACTCTTAATACTTAAAGTCATTGAAGTTACAAGATTTACAACAAATAAATAAATAAAAGATAACTGGATTTGTTTAAATACTCGCAGGTATTGAAATTAAAAGAATTGTTTTAATAGTAGGAACAATAGGAACTTAATAAACTTTATTAAAATAACAGTGGTTTTTCTTTTATGAGAATAAATTACAGTACTTAATTCCTTACCAACAAATATTAACAAAGAAAACATTAACGGATGTGTTCAAAATGACGTCCATCTTGTTGGATACAGGCTCGAACTCTTTTAAAACAGTTCATCTTCACATCAGTTAGCACTTGTGGTGTTACTGTTTGAAATGCTCGCCTTATCCTTTCTTTCATATCATAAATGTTGTTAAACAAATTATTTACTTTAATTGGCTTATAATATAAAAAACTGTTGTCCAATCACAATATAAACTAGACTTATTTTGGGTTGATTTGGCAGATATCATCACAAGCAACTTAGATGTTAGTAGATAACTATAGGATCCAATGTTAAAATAGATATTCTAAAATTTCTCCCAAACTATTAGCGTTAAGTATAGGCAACCCAAATACCGATTGAAAGGTAATTAGTTTCAGCTTCATATAGGATACAAAAATACAGGGTGTTCCATTTGAATTAAGCCATTTATTTACGTTTTAAATGGTAAGTAATATATGATTATATTACAAACAGTCTGTATATTATGGCATATTAATAAATAATGCAAGAAGGACGTTAAAGACTTTTAGTAAGGTGGTGTAAGGCAAACTGATTTATTCATACTTGTTTTGAAGTTATTGAATTTTTTCGAGGGGTTTACAAATTAGGTAAACTCGTTTTTTCTCAGAAACGGAAGTAGGTAGCTATAGGGATGTGTTAAGGAATAAACATTATTTTTAATCGTATAATTCAAAACCAAAAAAAATACAGGGTGTTCCATTTGAAATAACCTAACTTTGATATGTCGCGCTTTTCTGGAGAACCCTGTACAATCCAAAATATTTTTAGAATGTAGTCCCAACAAATTTAAATATACCTATTTTTAAATTTTTTCAATACTGCTTGTCGTTTGGATGCTAGAGAATAGTTCGTTCACGGTGCTCCACCCTGTATATCGAAGAAATGACCCATATCCCAAAAACAATAGCGGTTTTATAAATCTCTTCTCAAAAATATTGGAAAAACAATTAGGCAATCGAACAACCTGTCAAATATGGTGTACCAGGGCAAATATTGAAAGTAAACAACGTTTATTTGTATATGTATGACCGTGGCTTTCTGTAATAGATAGATTGTCAAAGGTCTGTTTTCGTGTTTATTAAAGGTGGTTGTGTTTGATAAAGGATCAAAGCTTAGTAAGAACAGTAAGAGTTAGTACAATAAATTTCATAAAGGCTTTTATTAACTTTTTTACTTTATTTGTGTGTTTGGTTTAGTAGAAAATGTCTACAACTTGTATTCTGGTTGGTTGTGGAAGCCGTTCAAGATATTTTGTTTAATTAGAAGTGAAAAATAAAACAAAATAGTTTTATTAAAAAGTCTTTATTTATCATTACCTAGTCATTGCTTTGGAGCAATTATTGCAATACCAAGGTTCATTAGGAACAGTGCCTAAATTGATACACTCAAAATGAAACCATTTTGTCTCACAATCATCTTAATAACATTAGTAAGTAAACAAAATATTTTGCAAGTTATCATCATTACCTCTTACTAATATCAGGATGTTCTTGTAATAACTTCTTTAAAGAACTGCTCTCCATCTCAAAACAGCCAACAAATATCTCACAAATGCTACAAAAACTGATCCAAACACAGCAACACCTGTCGACACAATGTTTTTCTACCTGAACTGTCACAAATATTTGCCCTGGACGGCCATATTGGATCACGTGGTTTGGATTGCCTAATTAGATCCAAAAATTAGCCGGTTAGCGAAATTGTCTGAAAAGCCGTAGTTAGTTTTTAATTCGCTTTCATCGTTGAGTAAGAAATCATTCATACATTGTTTTTAACACTGTCAGGCTCTCTACGAACAGTTCAGGTATGCAAGGGTCAGGCGGGAAAGGAAAAGGTGGAGCTTACCGGTAGCTCATAAAAACTATATTGGCACGTATAGCAACTCGACAGTGGTGGTGCGTAAAGATGTTGTAATCATGTGTTTCTAGGTTTGCGGTTGGAATATTGTTGTTCTATTTCGGTTTAGTTCAGTTCGTAAAGTATAAGTTGTGTTTAGTATACATTTTAAAAAGACAAATAGTGATTTAAGGCTTTTGGACAATATGAATAAGAAAACCAAACGTTGTTGGAGAGACGTTAGTCCTAAAAAGAGAATAAGTTTTAGCACAAGGCGCATTGGTGCAAAAACAAGAACTGCTAGGTTATCCGTACACAAGTAAGTAAACATTTTTGGTACCTATTCAAAGAAACTTTTGTGTACCGAAACTAGAATTTTATTGGAAAAGTTTTAAAGCTGTAGGTAAAGTAATAATTTTTCACGTATAGCAGCGTTCCATAAGTCCCGGGAGTAACCCAGAGATGGCGTGATTCATGTCAAATCAACCTTATTTTTTAAAAGTACCAACCTTCAAGTGACATGTGTCAAAATTTCATGTCAATCGAACCATAATTAACAAAGCTACTGTAGTGAGAGTGACGCTCCTTTTGCATTTGTTCAAAAAATGGAAAAAAACGAATATCGTGTGTTTATAAAACATTACTACGAGGGGTGTGTTCGGGGAGCACGCTATTTGCGCCATTTGGCGCTATCTAGTACTATTCCTCGTTTGCGTTATATGGCTCTTGGCGGTACATAGCTCGAAAGCGTGCTCCCCGAACACACCCTTAATGGGTAAAAATACAGTGCAAGCTCAGCAATGACTTGAAAAGTGTTATCCTGGCTCTGTTCCATCGAAAAAAACGATTTGTCGGTGGTATGTTGATTTAAAACTCGGTCGAACTGATACAAGTGATGCAGAACGCTCGGGGAGGCCAAATGAAGCAGTAAATCCGAGAAATATTAAGCAAGTTTTGAAAATAGTGATGGATGACCGCAAAACGAAAGTTTCTGAGATTGCTGAGATCGTGAACATATCGACTGGAAGTGCGTTTACGATTTTACATGAAAAATTGTTTCGCTAGACAACTAGCGAAACGGCTGTCATTGAGTTTAAAAAAGCAGTTTTTTAAATAAATAGTGGAAGTTTTGTTAAAACGAAGAGTTTTTTATTATTCTTAATAAGATGGACTTCCAAAAAGTAAGGGTTAGTACAATCAATTTAACTACCACATCTACATCAAAGACTAGGCTAATGGAAAAAAAATAGTGAATTTTCCAACCTGTCTCATGTCTTATGGTTTTGAGTTATGCGAAGAAGTGTTGTTTATTTATTTCTGTTTTTTACTGATTTTAGAACTGGTGGTTTTTTAACTGTTGTCTCTTTCCTAGTCCAACTTGTCATACCCCCCTCAGGATGAAAAAATAAAATAGATGCGAAAAATCGGTTTAGTGTTTGTAACTCACATCAACACCCACCATGCTCGCTTATTGAATAAACTAGCCAATAAGATTGTCAAACGTCAAACATTGATATGGAAACTTCCAGCCATTCAGCAACCATTATCGTCACAACATTTTGTTTGTGGTAAATGCAAGAAAAAAATTATTTTCTTCTATGAATGTATAAATTATGTTGAAATAAAAAATAATTTTATGCTTTCAAACCCAATAACAAGTAAATTAGTTGGAATAAATCATCCATAACTCAAATGTGACTGAGAAATAGAAATTAAATATCCAAGTCAATGTCACAAATTTTATTATGTGTAAGAAATTTGTACAGCTACTAGTTTCGCCTTTTTGAGAAGTCATCATCAGGCTAAAATACAAACAAGTTTTACAACATAAGAAAAGAGATTATAATAAGGTTAATACCTGAAATGTGTATATGATAAAATTTGTATATTCAAGCAGCTTACATTTTTAAGGGTTAAAATTTGAGTTATGTTAGACCTGTTGCCTATAAATTTAGCCATATTCTTCATAAATACAATATACAGGTTGGTTTTAAGACTAACAATAAATTGGGATCCTTTTTGATCAACACTACTAATTCAGTTTCTTGTTTACGTACACCTGGAATTTATAAGTTACGTTGTAATGATTGTGCGGCAGTATATATAGGCCAATCTGGCCGTCTACTAAGCACTAGAAATAATGAACATCGTAATCAAGTCCATAAATATAAACATTTGGACCCACCTACTTCTCCTTCTGCGTTTGCCAACCATATTTTGTGTTATTATCTCACTTTATATATGACATTTTTTTTATATATTTTGTATTTCATATATTTCTCTTTCTAGTTGAATTAAGTACTGGGTGGTGTGGAAGAATCGGTCCAACGACCTAACACCATAGATACCTTTTTGCCTTTCGTATATTGTATTTTATTTTGTTACTTATTGTAATTATTTCTGCAAATAAAATTATTATTATTATTATATTATCTTTGAACATCATGAGTTCTCTGATTCCAATATTATTAGATTGCGATGAACCTCTTAGAGATGTTTGAGATTAACGAAGTTTCTAAGTAAAATGATATCTGATTATAAAAAATGTCAAACTTTACTTCAAAAACCGGTTAATAACATTACGTATAACCTTCGTCACTAATTTGTTTTTCTCGCCCTCAAGAGATTATTAACCGATACAGCTCCTGGGTTTTTCGATCACGAGATAGTTCATAGTAAATATTCCGGCAAATGTTCTTCTAGATTATACATCGCAAATTATTCGGTTAGTTTATGAATGAGACTGACGGAGATTAAGTTCATTCGTGGTGAATTTAATCCTCCCTCGGAGGAAAATTTGATTTTCAATTTAATATCCCCGTCTTAATTTTGCCGGCTCGCCAGATTAGCTTTTAATCAAGGCGATGCCCGTTTTCCAATGAGGTGCGTGTTCCCTCCGTTTATTTTATAAACACGTACAGAACCAAACGAGGCTACCAAAGAAATAAATTGTAATAAAAATTAGTACAAATAGAATTTATTTGGAAATTTATATGTCTGTCAAATCAGTAAGATTAAATAAAGCACTTTTTAGCAAAACTTGCGCTGTTTATTTAAATAATTAGCTCAGCTATTATACACTATTACTATTATACAATACAAATATTTTAAATTTACGTTTCATACTATCAGTAAATTCTGTTTATAGCAAATTGTTTTTGGCGTTTTTTTCTTTTTATACGCAGTTATCTCTTTAAACAGAATAATTGTAGGAAATCTATTTCAAAATACTAACATTTTAGTCGCGTAGAAGTGCGTGTAGTCCACAAATCTGTTTACCTGAAAAAAATGACGCTACGTCGATTAGGAACAGAGCAACTCGATCAATTAATACGTTGGATAGACGAAGGCTTAAGTCAAGTGGCCCAAGTGTTGTCAGTCGTGCATGGAATCGATATTTGGAAACTGGGTCTTCAGCGTATAGACACGGAGGAGGACGATTACGAGCTATAACTCCTGCTCAAGACTGCTTTATAGCTGTAACTGCAAAAAGGAACCGAACATTTATTGCTTAGAGATTTAACAGCTTCTTTAGGCATGCTACCGAAAGAATGATATCTAGTCACTGTTAGAAGAAGGTTGTGTGCATGTAATTTGAGCTGAGCAAGAGAACACAGTCGTTGGAATTTTCAGAACTGGGGGTACTGTTTACGGATGAGTCCAAATTTCGGCTAAATATGTGTGATGGTCGGTGAAGAGAAAGAACGTTTGATAGCGCAGTAGTTCAATTTGCGTGTGGGGAGGCATATGTTATGATAGCCGCACTGATTTAGTGGTGTTAGTGAAAATAACAATGACGGCTGTACGATATAGAGACATGGTTATAGAGCCATTAATTTTACCATTTTTTGGTGCAATAGAACAATTTGTCTTTATCGTCGATAATACCCGCCCGCACCGTGCGATAATTGTAAATGATGTGAATGAAACATCTACACGTCGAATGTTCAAATCTACTGGCTACTTTCCTTACTGAATTCAAATGGGACAACGAATTGGTAGTAAACGTGAATGAGAAATTTCCTGTGGGCGCGTGCTGAGCTTAGTTTATGAAGATACCGATGTTTTAAGAAATGTATGGCTTTCTGACGAAAGTAACATTCACCTTAGAGGTTACATTAACCGACAAATAAATAGATTCCTTGGGTTTGCCATTGCAAAAGACCTTTCCGCAGGGGTCGAGTAACCATGCAGCAGCCAGTTACACCTTTTGTCAGAGATTTAAAGACCTTTTGTAGTAAGCGTAATTTAAAAAACCACAAGGAATGGTTTCAACATCAAGATGGCGCAACAAGCCATACAGCAGATCGCTTCATAAATTTGTTCCGTGAACATTTTTGTAACAATTATTTCTCGTCACACATGCTTCTAGCATCCTCCCATTCTCCGGACTTCAAGGAGATCATAAGTCATTGACATTGATATTAATACAACTATCTCTTCGGAATTACATGAAAAGCTACTAGATTCCAAGGTTTTGTGCAGACGTAAGTTGCACATTAGTGAACTTAACTTGAAGTTACAGAATCATACCATATCTGAATTAGTTGGACACTTAGATGGATTTGGAAATAAACTAAACGCTTAGCCTCAGCACCTTTTTTAAAGGATTTAACACCACCTGATGCCTTGATTTCGGTTATGATAAAAGATTCCATATTTGGAGCACTACCGCAAAGAATAATAACTTATTTTCTATATTTGCAGCAACTACTTTTTTTAAATATGTTTAATGATCAGACGTCATGAAGCTTATTTGCAATGTCATGGTGGACACTTTGAACATACTATGTATTGTTGCAGCTGTTATTTACGAATAATAGCCATTATATTAGCGTAGAATATTATACACTGTCTACGACTTTCAAATAAAATTTACTAGTAATTATAATAAATCAGCATAATAACACTGTAGCATAACACACCTATACACACAGACGTAATATGTGTTGCCTATACAGAATATAATTTGGTACAGAAAGCTATCACACACGAATATGGAACCTGGTTTATTTACAATATTTTATATTAAGTACCTTTCATTTACTTGCTATTATCTTTGTAGTCTTTTTGGTTTGTAATTTTGAAGTGCTAAATAATAAGTATTTAACAAAATAAAATCCAAATTTATAGGACATATATCCGCTATACCTAAGAATGTTTTTAAGGTTAGAGGTTTTTTTAATATATTTAAATTTCTTTTTAATTAGATTAAATAAATTTTGCACTATAATAATAAAAATGTTGTCCTAAAATATGTAATACTTACATAAAAAACTTAAAAATCAAACAATACTGTGTAAAAAAGGTATACAGGGTGTCCAGGAACTTAATGCCAAAAATTCGGGAGCAAATAGAAGAGGTCAAAATAATGAGAACTATCAATAATTGTCACAACTTATAATTCAGAATGTCTGTCTTTACAAAATATTGCGATCAGATCTAAAAGTTCAAATTTCTCCTAAACCCTTAATTTTATCGAGTTCAAACAAGAGTACATTTTCATTAGTAAATGGATTGGAAAATTTATTTTTGAAATTCAAATATTATTCAGATGGTCCCTATTAAAATTACGGATTATTAACCAATGGGCACAAGCCGTCTCTGCTTATCTGTACGTAATGTAGATTTATTTATACCGTCAAACACAGGACATGGATGTATGCAATCCGTCACTGGAATTTTATAGTATTCCAATATATAGTTTAGAAATTATGACAAAACAAAGGTTTTTTATTTCGAAACTTTAGAGGTGTATAACTCGGAAACGAAGGCTCGTATGACAAAAATTTATTTGAACTTCTAACATTATTTTGACCTCTTCTATTTGCTCCCGAATTTTTGGCATTAAGTTCCTGAACACTTTGTATAAAGAATTTTCTCATAACAAATTTAGACATACTTGCCGTGGTGACGTCATATCGTGAGTAATGGTTAACTCTTCACAGAATAGTGAATAATAGGTAACATTATATTCGGGGACATGTATAATTAAGATTTTATAAAACTGTCGTGGACATATATTATATATATTTTTTGTATTCGGTATAGTTTATTTTGGCACAAACTGTATTTCCCTCTAAAATTAGTATAATTGTGCAATGATATAGAAAAACCAGAAGATTGGTCTCAATTTATATTGATTTTACGTCCTTTGGCAAAATTAACTGCCAATAGATTTTACTTTTTAGGTTCTATAGGAAAGTTTTTATAGTATTATACGTTACAAGGTCATTACAGTACGAGTTAGGAAATAAAAACGAATACTGTAATAACACCTAACGACCATGTATTGTACTTTATTTTATTTCATCCCGTTTTTATAAATTCATAAAAATTTTAAAAATAGTTGGGAACTTGACTAGTTAGGTACCTACGTCAAATTACCTTAACTGTCAGTTACTGTCAAATCATTTAAAATTTTAAAATATACTATTAAATTGTTAATACGTTTTTTTAAATAAAAATATAGTAAATATGGCAGTAAAAGTAAGTAATTAATTATTTTATTTTTATATAGTATTTTTAAATATCAAAAATGGAAAGTTATTGTCTTCCCTGAAGCAATCAGAGCAGCGTTGCTAGGCAACACATTACAGTACCTGATCCGTAATGTTCTACTTACCTGCGCCAAATTGATTATAGGGAAGTGAATTTACTGGACAGGATGAAATAAATGTATTTTTAGTACTCCGAAAAAAAATTCCTACTGCAGCAGTAAGAAAAATTATGTTGTATGTATATTCCTCAGCTTGAAGGTTTTTCTGTGGCAGTAATACAAGATTTGCTTATATTTGAATTACTAAAAATTTTATTGACTGTGGCAGTAAAACTATGTTTCTACTGTGATAAAATATATTTACAGAAGCGCAAATTTTTGCAGTCAGTCAAATTATGAATTTATTTGTATGCGAATATAACGGCGTAATAATCGCGCCTATTTTTTAAACTGAAAAAGGTGTGCCGTTGCAATAAATCAAGTTGCGATGTTCCAGGTGGAGGGTAAACACCGTCAGCCCTAAAACTTAATAATTTTAAAAAACGTCTCTGAACAGCCTCAATGCGATCCACGTCACATTGGTAAAACGGACTCCACACTACAGATGCATATTCCAGCTTGGGTCTTACAAAAGTATTGTATAAAATTTTTAATGTGTTAACATTACTAAAACCGCGAGAGGTTCTGACGATGAAGCCATACATACGATTTGCAGAGGAAATAATTGAATCAATATGATTGTTAAATGAAAGAAAAGAATCAAATATAACCCCAAGATCAGTCAATGTATCTGGTCGCTGAATGGTAACGCTGTCTATGGAATAATTAAATTTATACATGCTGGTTTTTAGGCCAAATGTCATTACATTACATTTAGCTGGATTGAGAGGCAAGTTATTCTTTTTGCACCAGTCCACTACACAAGTTAGTGTTAAAAACAAGTTTTCACAATCCTCAATAGATTTTACGGTGCTGTAAAGTTTCAAATCATCTGCGTATAGTAAGTAGTTGACACTAATAACATCAGAAATATCATTTATAAAAATGTTAAACAGTAGCGGACCCAGGATTGATCCCTGTAGAACGCCTGATGTAGCGGTATATATAATAGATTTAAATCCATTGATTTGAACAAATTGTGTACGATTTTGTAAATACGAATGAAAAAGCTCAATCAGAGAATGCGAAAGACCAAATGTTCTAAGCTTATTCAAAAGAATACCGTGATCGAGTCGATCAAAAGCTTTGGAAAAATCTGTGTAAATAACGTCAGTCTGGGTTTTAGCGTCAACAGATTCAGCGATATGCTGAGTAATTGTAACCAAATTGGTTACAGTTAACGACCCTTCATAAAGCCGTGCTGACAATTTGTTAAACTTCTATTAACTTGTTCTAATAATATTATATAGATAGGACGGTAGTTCGAAATATCTTGCTTATTGTAAGTAAATTATCCCTTAGCTAACTAATTCTTGCTTCACTCATAGATTCTAGACTGGTCCTACAAAAATATTGGAAGATTAATGTTTTCACTTTCCTTAAATTCATGGAAAATACCCATCATTAATGCCCTTATCTAAAAATAAATATTAAACATTTTTAAATGTACATTAAAATTAATATGAAAATTTGATGCGTGGCGAAGTTATTGAGTTTTCAAACCCCAAAATACTAAATATACTGTAACGTATACACTAGCTGAATTTGCTTTTTAAGTGTAACCAGTCTAACAAACTTACATAATTTGTCCGTAGTGTGCGCCAGAGCCAAAATCTTTTTTTACAATAATTTTACATATAACAGTATGTTGGTACGTACCCAGGAATGTATTGAAAATGTCATTCTCTTCTTAACAAAACCACCAAAACTGCCAATAAACAATAATATTTTTATACGGCTGCTATGGAATGTGGTGCTTTTGACACATTTGACAGAACTACAAAGTAACGTATGAATTCACTTCTTTATTTTTATTATTAATATGCAGCCGTAGAAAAAGTATGGTGTGTAACACGGTGGAAAAGACACTTTTCCACCTTGTTGCACAATATACTATTGTACTGCGCGTGCACAATGCGGAAAAATATGGATGCGATGTGCCTCGTCTTAACGGAATTACACCACCAAAGATAATAATTCGGTTGATTAGCCGATTAGCGTGTCGGGACTAATTTCGGCATTAATCGTAAGGAATTACTTTTTCGCAGATTCAATTCGCATGTTTTACGGAGGTGGTTAGAAAAGTATCTAAGAACAAAAAATAACTGAACAGTTAAACTAAACTTCCACTATTTATTCGAAAAATTCGCTTTAAAATTCAATTACAGCTGTTTCGCTAATAACTAGCATCGTTAGATTGACATATTGAAATTACATTTTGTTTGTTTGTAACTAGGTACTTGATGTTGATAAGGAGTTAAGGCTAGACCAAGTAAGGAAGTAATAAGACATAACAATATTAAAGCCTATGTATCATGGAATTATAAGCTGCTAATTTATGTGATAGTGGATTATTTGAATTATATGGTATGGTTACATCTGTTTGTGTAGGTTTTCTGTACATTGAGTAATTTAATGAATTATTAACTTTTTCAATTCTTAAATCTAGAAAATTAATTGAATTATCTTCTTAGGGCTAATAACATCTAGGCTTTAATATTGTTATGTCTTATTACTTCCTTACTTGGTCAAGCCTTAACTTCTTATCAACATCAAGTACCTAGTTACAAACAAACAAAATGTAATTTTAATACGTTAATCTGACGATGCTAGTTATTAGCGAAACAGCTGTAATTGAATTTTAAAGCGAATTTTTCGAATAAATAGTGGGAGTTTAGTTTAACTGTTCAGTTATTTATTGTTCTTAGTAAGATGAACTTCCAAAAAGTAAAGGTTAACACAATCAATTTCTTTAGAAAAGTATCACTGGTAATGGTGTAACTGCGGTAGCAATAAGAAAGGTTTACTGTTATGGAAATATAAATATTATGTATTTGATTTCTAGCTGTTGTAGTAAGAAATATTACTGCCACAATGAAAATTTAGACGGTAAAAGATATCTTACAGTTCTAGTAGTACGGCTAACAGTTGTTGTTAAACAATCTTATAATGGAAGTTTGCAATGGCAAACTTTTTAGTAGTAACACATTCTTATTGAATCATTTTCCTCGGTGTAGGTTTCTTGCAGAAGGCCTTCGTATCAGTATTCTACAAGGAAATTTATTTGTGGTTTAGTGGCACACTGTAAAAAAAATTTCAATTAAACCCGGTTTAAACAAGAAAAAAACAGTTTTCGTTTTTTTAGCATTTTAATGAATAAAATCCATGAGAAACAGAAATTTGATAAACGTCTACCATATCCACCATATTTGCTGTTTTCAATTCAATGAAGAGAAGAATGAAGAGATAGCCTTAGAGGCGTATTCTGCAGACCTTTAAAAAAATCACTACAAATGTTTTATTTATATTATTTATGTACATTTAATATATTACGATTCTTGGTCGAAAAACTTATTAACAGTCTTATTTATTTGTTTGTATTAATTGTTGATAATAATATACCTACTTAAAGGATGTAGTCAGTTCTCACTTGGTACAAGACTCAGTATAAAATGATTATTTAAGGTAAAAGCACCATATTCCGTCGTAGTTTAGGGTTTTTGAGTTTGATTATAAATATCTGAGAACGAATCATGCCTGGTATTTTTAAGGCTTGTATTGATATGTCCTGAATGATAGGCATCTATATTTTTACAAAACGAAATGTCATTTTTAGTAAACAAAAAAATTTTTTAAAAATTATCAAAATCTCTGAATTCCGACGTATGTATATGTACTCAGGCCTTATTCCGACCTAAGAGGTCCTTTATTCAGACGTATATTTTCATATTGTATTATTTAAATAAAAGTGGTTGTAATAATACAAAAAATATTAAACAGAAATATTTATATAGGTTATATATTTATATTTATTTATTTAAGTAATAACAATATTTAAAATTAATAATGTTATAAAAAAAAACAGAAATTTGTAAGAAAAGCACTTTATCATTGGTACAAAAAAAACATTTACAAATTTAAAAACTTTAATTAAATTAAAAAAAACTTTGGCATCTAAAACTTAAATATATACATATCATTAAAAAAATATGGCACTTTTACTCTAAACCTTTTATCTCAAGAACAGAGTAAAATCCTCTCTTATTTATAAGGCTGGGAGCACTTATGCAAGAAATAATTTCATTTTTTTATTATACTCAATGGTTGGCCATTTCCAATATATTCCAATTTTTTCCATTGCTTTGATCAAAATTTTTTTTGTTTGTGTCAATAACTTGGAAAATATTTATCTTCATTAACTACTATTACGTAATCATCCTAATGATAATCGCTCTTTTTTTGTAATCACTTTCTACCTGTTCCTCTTTTCGTTTGTCTGAAAACAATTTTGCAGTATTTTCTGTGTGTTTATCTAACTGTTCTTTCACTGTCGTTAAATTTTCATCTTTCTTCTGCTTGTAATCGTTCTTGTTTTATTTGTGGTACTCCTTTTATTTTTATACCGATTAATTTATTAGTGTTTGTTATTTTCATTTTTTTAGCAGGTCTATCTTTTTTCTTTTCCTCTTTTGTCATTTTTTCTTCTTCAAGTCGTCTTTGATACTCTACAAACTCATCAACTATGGCAACAGTCGGTGTTATCTTTTTTGTTATACTTATTAGCTGAGTTCTAGACACTAGAAATCCAGCTTCTCCTAGAAAATGAAACCAATTAACTATTAGGCTTTCTTCTTCGGCTGTTAAGATAGGTGGTTTTTCACTTGGCATAAAAATATCTCTCTGTTGTTTTTTATTCTTCAATGTAGTCTGTGGTATTCCGTAAATTCGGTAGGCTTTATATACAGACATACCTTGCCGTATTTCTGTAAGAGCTTGTACTACTGCATTATGTGAATACCGTTTTTTTGTCTTATTTATCGCTTTTGCTATTGATGTATTTTGCTAAAAAATAAAAAAAAAATGGGTAGACATAAAAAGATTATAAAATGTACATATTTATTTGTTTACTGTTAAAACAACCAAAACAGTATTCTAGTCGGAATTACTTTTTGGACTAGATAAAAAGTCTCCTTATGCCGACGTAATTTTTTTAAAGGTTTGTCATATTTGTATTATTACTAATTAAAACACAAAAAATGCAATTTCAAACATACTTTGCTTCTATTTTAAGAGTATTTTTATTATACAAGAGTTTTTTTAGTATAATTGCAAACATAAAGTTGTGTGTGTGTGTGTGTGGTAGAATGGCATCAGCGTACGCTGTTTGCCACATACTTTTTAAACTTAAAGGATTGCGAACCAAATTATTCCAATTATTAGGGGTTATATATTTAATTTAATAGTCTTTAAGTAATTTATTATTATGTCCAGTATTGGCTTTTTATTGGTTGCTATTAGTGAGGTAATGTTAGCAGGTAGTTGGTAACCATTTTTAATTAAATCATCCAAGAATTGTTTGATTTGTGGTTCATGATTTGTACACTGAAAGAAGAGATGATTAAGATCAGCTGTTTTATTATTATCGCATGGACAACAAGGCGAGGAAACTATGCCAAGTCTGTAAAGGTGTGAAGGGAAACGCCCATGATTTAACTTTAACCTGGAAATTCAAACATAAAGTTTGTTGTAAGTATAACTTTTATCTAAAAACATCTTTTTCAAACATTCTTTTAACATAACATTGCTCCATGTTCTAGTGATAAATGTATAGAATGTATTTTGCTCATAACTATTGTTAATGCCTAACTTAAAGTTTACATATATTTTTTGTATAATTGCAATTTATTTAGATTTTAAATTTTGATTTGAATACAACAGAAGAAAATCCTTATTTCGACGTAATACGGCGACATTATAGCTCTGGTAACAAAAATGAGCCCTTATTTCGACGTATTTATTAATACGTATTTTTAACAAGTTTATGTCACAATAATAAACCAAAACCCATCAGAAATTATTTCTAACACCTTTTCCTTCACATAAAAGAAAAATTAAACCCGCTCAGATAACAAACTTTTAATTTTCAAAATACTTTAAATGATCACATTCGATCTACTTACCAAAATGACGACGTTTTTCACTCAATGTCATACCTAGACTGACCGGGTTAGAACTAAATGCAAACTAGATCCAAATAATCGTGGTTTACTTCTTCAATTTTAGGCAGTTGTGCAATCTGATAAACACTGTAAAGACTCACGTTGATTGCGCTTAGATATTTTGGTCAGTTTAAAGAAACTAAGTTTACCCTAAGAAATACGGCGGGATTAGGGCTCGATTCAGCATACGGCGGAATATGGTGCTTTTACCTTATTTGATTATAACCATGATAATAACTTTTTGTTAGTGGAATCAAGTTATTCGCTGCAATCACATCGTTGATAAAATAAGTTATATTTAATAATACCCACAATTTTCTACTGGTTAAAAAAGTAAGATTACATTATAATTATTATATTTAAACGAATAGTTGTTTTTGTTTACTTTTCTTAGTAAGATGGATGTCCACAGAGTAATGGTTAGTATAAGAAATTTAATTTAAGATTATATTAAATTGATTGTACTAACCCTTACTTTTTGGAAGTCCATCTTATTAAGGATAATAAAAAACTCTTCGTTTTAACAAAACTTCCAATATTTATTAAAAAATTGCTTTTTTAAAGGCTCAATGACAGCTGTTTCGCTATGAAGCATCGTCAGATTGACATTTCTGACGATGCTTCATAGCGAAACAGCTGTCATTGAGCCTTTAAAAAAGCAATTTTTTAATAAATATTGGAAGTTTTGTTAAAACGAAGAGTTTTTTATTATCCTTATTAAGATTATATTATTTTTAATACAAAGTAAAATTTAAGCCTTTTGTTCTACTTTTTAAAGTACCGTAGAATGGGGATACTTTAAATAACAGGTATACTTTGATTATAACTTCGCCTTAATACAAATTAACTTATCCTTCCGTTAGTTTTCGAAAGTACCTAATTCATTTTTCTACTCAGGTTTACACTAAAATGGTTTTGAAAACGAAATTTTGTGAGCGCTCGATTTAGTTGACTACTGAACCCAGAACAAGGGTGATACAAGGTCAACTATCATTTATCGATATTTTTCCAACTAAAATAACTTTCTCGTTGCAAAGGTAAGTTTTAAATAATTTTTAATGTCATCGCTTTTATGATTTTCTTTAAGTATAGATGCAATCGTTTACATAATTAAACCAGAAATATATATAGAGACAGTGGTGTAATAATTATATTTGATGACTGGGGTAACTTGGATAGGGGTATAGGGTAACATTGATCGCAGCATGCGGGTGAGTTCTTAATGATATTTCAGAAATTAATAAAGAAGAAATTTTAGAGTTATAGCCGAAACCAACTGAAGAACTAGATAAAGATGAAAATATAATTTACACTTTCAACAAAAGCATTAACGTGATTGAAATTGGCTGTGTTAAGCAAAACTAGCTAATTTATACCTGCTCAGTTTTCCTACTTATACCAAGTTATTTTTATAAGAAATTTTTCGTTTCAAACTCCTTTTAATTGTAATTTTTTTAAGATAAATAAAATTTATTTTTTAAATTTTCAGTTGATCATTGTTACCCCCTTCCCCTCCCATTCTATATTTGGCTGGAAAAATTGAAATAAATTTAATAAATGCGTTTTTAAAAACTCAGATATTTAAAGCGCTGGGGATACTTAAGTATTTTAAGAAAATAACATAGATAATCAAAGATTCCCCATTTTAAGTATAACATTGATCAACCAGTTTTTTATTTTTTACTAGAAAACTACTTTATTTTTTTTCTTCATATTTCGGTAATCTTAAGCATACCAAAAACCGATGCTATAGCTTTTTTTGTAAATTTTTATCTCTAATAACAAAAACGTTATTTAACTGTAAAGAAAAAAAATGATCAAAGTATCCCCACTCTACGGTATTTTCCCCAAAACGCCAGCTCTTGCTGTCTGATTTGGTAACTTTTTTTATTGGTTAAGGATAATATGCGTGCATTCTAATTCCTTAAAATAAATTATTTTAAGAGTTCTTTGGCGGTTTAAAGAATTTCAATTATTCCCAAAAGAGCAGTTCGTAAATGAAATCGAAGATTACAAAAAACTTTGTCAGCAGATATTACTATGAAACAATCATACTCTTGAAACATTGTTCGCTTAATGGAGAATCCGTACAAAGTAAACGTCTTGAAAATCTAAAAGTCTCCTCGCCTTTTATGATATCAAAGAAAACTTTATGTGAAAAACGAGTTCTTGATTTGATTGGAAGAGTATAAAAGCACCATTAACGTTTACTTGGCTAAAAATCCAATTTAATTGAATGAATAATACAGGGTTTTTATGTTCTTACTACCTATACGTTAAAAGTGAGGTTATATACATTAGAAGAAAATTATAATAGTTTACATAACAAAACGAGATTCTCACGAAATAAAAAGTTCTGAAAACGCTTCTAAATCTCAAACAAGGTAAACTTTTTTGTACTTTCCGTTATGTGCTAGTTAACCTACTATGACGCTTCCTCAAAAAGATTTTTTTTTCGCCAAAACTTTACGTAGAATTTCCAGATAATCGTCAAATTTGATTTATTGTCGACTATTTCGGGGTAAGATTCTATTTTTAGAAATTAATGTGGGTGACCACAACATCGATAATAATGTATATAAAAAATATCGTGTTAGAAAAAGTTTGTGTGGAAATAGTCTTTTAGCCCTTTTACGCTTTATAAAAATACTTTTGTTTTATTGAAACGTTGTTATTTCAATTCCGGATTTATGAGAGAAAAAAACTCAAAAATTGTTAAATATTTAGGTGGAAGTAAGTCTTAGTAAACATAAATACGACAAAAACAATTGTAGTAAAGGAAATGAAGCATTTCACCTCACAATTATTTTGTTGTGCTTGGAACACCCGTTTAGATTCTATAATTTCTTGATTTCTTGGTCTCTCTACTAATTTCCCAGTTTCATTCTGTTTTAATGAATCTAACTCTTTCTTATAGCTTTTTGCCACCCAATATCTTCTATAGCTTGTTTACATGTTCCTGGAACATCCGACATTAGATGACCAGCTGATAATGCTGTCATTAAATAATAATTATAAATGATATCTATTTATTAAGAATAATAAAAAACTCTTCGTTTGAACGCAACTTCCAAGTTTATTCGAAAAAATTAGGTTTTAAATTACAATGACGGCCGTTTCGCTAAGATTAGCATCTAACGATGCTATCTCTCCATTATCATGTTACACGTGTTATTGTTCAATTAAGAACAACTAATAATTCTACTTCAGTGGATCCGCTTACTTTGTTAAAAGTGAAGAAGTATGTTTGATTTGCAATCTAAAAGAACACGAAAGTTTGGGACACATACTTTTTTAATGTCCAATGTACGGTGAAGTGCAGAAATCTGCATTATTCCGTAATAAAAATTTTGAAAGCTTGACTACTGTATTAAACTTCAGTACTCCGAAAGACCTCACTAAGTTGGTGTACTATGTAATGAAGATCATTTATTTTAAACGAATAATATTTGCACAATTTTTAGTTTTGTTTTGCATATTTGAAAATTAATTTTAGTTTCAATATTAGTTGTGTATCAAAAATTGTTAATTGTATATATACCGAACCCTTGTAACAAGATATTTCTTTTTATATACAATAAAATTTACTTACTTACTTGAACACACGTGCAAGAGAAACTTGTACGTGAGTAAATGAATGCGCCGGTGTTACCCCGCGTTGCAAATTTTTTACATGTGAACTATATAACTAATATGTTAATATTTTAGTTTATTCTACTTTATTATATTAATTCTTTATATATTTTGTCAAATAAAAGTGCTTGGAACCATTTTTATTAATTTATTTTAAAGGGATCCGACATGGGCACATGGATGGAGCACTTGGTTATGTTTTTAAAATATTCTGTATTATCAAATAGGAAATTATTTAATAAAAAAATTACTCTGTTGATGATAAACAACGATCTAAGTATATATTTTCATAAAAAGTAAAATAATAGTTGGAAAATTAAAATAGTTATAATAATATTTCCTTAGAGGTTTCATCATAGGCACATTTCCCCTAGGTAATAGCCTAAGGAATAAAATATATATCGAACCGAAGGGAGTCAAAGCCTTGGAGGTGGTTGCCACCCCATCTCGGGACTGGAAATTTTTTATTAAATTTTAACCACAGGAATCGACTGAAAAAGAGTTTCTAAGCAAATAATGCAATTTACATTTTTTTTATAAAACTAATATTTTTCCAGTTATTCGTAACTGAAAGCAACAATTTTCAGACGAAAAAATTCACGTTTTTAATCGGTTTTTCATCAATAACTCAAAAATTATGCATTTTATCAAAAAAACCGTAGAGGGAAAAATTACAGCTTTTTAGAAGTCAAATAAAATTCTTCTTTTTCATAAAAAAGGTTCAAAGAAAAACTCACAATATTTAATTTAAGATTGAAAAGTAGCAACTAGTTTCGGTCTCACCAGACCATCATCAGGCTGTAAAATACACTAAATTGTTAATAGAAGGAAAAACAATAATAAACTAATAGAAACTAAGTCAAGTTAACAATAAAATATTTGTAAGTGAAATATTACAATTAAATAAACAACTGTAAAATACCTCGTTAAGCTTAGTTCCCGCTGTCTTCCATATAACTTCACAAACACTGTTTACTTTTGATTGGATTATTGACTTAATATCCGCACTCACTGAAAACTGCACTACTCGAGCTTCTTCGTTGGTCGTGGCATCTTTTGCTCTTTGATCAGCTTCCTCGTTGCCATCTATTTCTACGTGTGATGGGATCCACATGAAGATAATATCTTTATTATTTTGTTGAGCTATTGTAAGTTCTTTTATTTTTAAAACAAGGTGGTGATTTGTAAATGTTTTCTGTATGGCTTTTATTGAGCTAAGACAGTTTGTAAGAATAAGATGGTTTTGAGTGTTTGAGGATAAGTTGATGTTGGCTAAGGCTTCATATAAGGCATATAATTCGGCTGAGAAGATGGGATATGTATTTTAAAATTTAAAAATATGAGTAGAGTTTGTAGTTACTACCGCGGCTCCAATGCCAGTTGCAGATTTCTAAGCATCAGTATAGGTTTGGTGATAGTCTTTATAATCTTCTAGTATTGTTTGATGGTTGATCTAATACTGGTACTGGGGATCGAATATTTATCTGGTGAGCTGAGAGTGGTTATACACTTTGGTTTTCTGATTTGCCAAGGAGGGGTAGATATAGTCTGACGAGGGAAGCATTTGGGAAAAGTGAAGTTTAGTTTTTCAAGATACGTTTGGATTCTAGTATAAAAAGGTTTGGGAGCTTGAGGTTTAGTTATAAGAGTGTTGGAAAGTTTTTGATAGGAGCAGTTTTGCCTTGTATATATCAGGCTCAAGTACATACGCCTATCTTCTAAGGAAGGCTCGTTAACTTCAACGTATAAGCTTACAACTGAAGATGTTCGGAAGACTCCCGTTATTATCCGTAATGCCGTATTATGTATTGTATCCAACCGTTTTAGGGTTCGTTTGTTGGCTGAGGAGTAGACAGTTGCCGCGTAATCCAATTTTGATCTCATTAACGTCCTGTATAATGTTAGAAGTGTACTCCGATCAGCGCCCCAGTTTTTATTGCATAGTGTTTTTAGAAGGTTGAGTCTCTTTTGGCGCACAGATATTAAGTTATTGATGTGTGTATTCCAGTTAAGTGCTTCATCGAAGGTTGTACCCAAGAATGTTATTGACTTTTCGGCTTTTATGCTCTGACCATATAGGTGAATATCTGGTATGTTTACTGTTTTTCTTTTGGAAAATAACATAAAGCGGGTTTTGCTAGAAAACATAAAGCCTGTTTTCTCCGATCATTCCTCCAGATAAGATATAAATTCTTGCGTAAGAGATTTTAAATTGTTCACGTTCTTGCTTTTGCAATAGATAACTAAGTTATCCGCATACAAACGATTTTCATGGGTGTTTTTAATGCCTGTATCATATCATTTATTGCTATAATAAAAAGGGTGGGACTAATTACGGATCCTTGAGGAATGCCATTTTTTTTGTTTTAGATCGGACATGGTTCCGTTAGCTAGTACTCTAAAATTTCGTTCTTTTAAAAAGTTTTTGATAAAATATAGACAGTGTCCTGTGACGTTCCAGCTCAGAAGTTTTTTAATAAGGCAATCATACCAGGCAGTATCGAAAGCTTTGTTGATGTCGAAGAAAAAAGCTAAACATTTTTGTTTTAGTGCAAATGCCTTTCTTGTCTAAAGCCACTTTGTTCAGGTATTATTAAATTATGTTGTTCCAATGTCCACAATAGTCTTTTATTGATGTTCATGAGCATTAAAAGGAAAATGTTTTAGGAAGATAGATGGGATTTGGTCAGGGCCTGGGCAAGTATCTTTAAGGCTAGATAAGGCGTCTTCATATTCTGACATGGTGAGCGGTACATTTAGAGGATCGTCATTTCCTACAGCAACTTCCGGGGTATTTTGTTCTTCCTGTTCAACATATTTTTGACCCCAGAATCTGTGGTACAATTTATGACCATTCTTTTCTATCTGTAATACCGAATTCCATTACCCAATAGTTTTGAAATTAGGCGATGTTGCTAGTTTTCACATATACGATATCCTAGATGATTTTTACTAACTTTCAAACAAGAAGTGATGACTCAGTACTGTTTGCTTTTAACCCTATTATATATTGAGCTAATCATAATAGGGTTACTAATATCTAGGCTTTAATATTGGTATGTCTTGTTTCTTCAATACTTAGTCTAATCTTAACAGTACTCAACATGAGATAGAAAATCAACTTCCACAAAGTAAGGATTAGTACAATAATTGCATTCTTAATAGGTTGATCACTTCTGAGTTAAAAAATTTGAATAGTTCTAATAATTCTTAAAAAAATGTGTTCAACTTAATTAAAAATTTGTAATTGTTTCAGTATGTATCATTGCTACGGCCTCCATTGACAGACAGTTCTGCTCCTGGTGCCGAGGTTATCGACAAGATCGAGTGGAAACAGGTAAAAAAAAAAATAAAAAATAAACGTATCTATACTAAAAATGTACTAACGACTATAGAAATCAAATTTTAACCCTCGTTCATCCATTGTTAAACCTTTCAGAATAACTGATAAAAGAATATTTTCTCAATTAATTCAAAAAAGAAACGGGATGACATAAAAAGCTGTGGAGTTTCTGGAGAGCTTAATAAGAATGCCAGCACCTACGACATCATTAACTACGTGACAACTGCAAGTGAAAGAAAGACCGAAGGAACCAATTAACTGTGTCGAGAATAAAAATTTCGGACTTTCAAGATTTTAGATAAAATATTTTAAGATTGTATTTTTATTTTGCAGGTTTTCGATATACTTTGGTCGGATCCGCAAGAAACCAAAGGTTGCATTCCAAATAGTCTTAGAGGCGCAGGAACATATTTCGGTCCTGACGTCACCAAAAAATTTCTGGCCGAGAATAAATTGCAATACATCGTCAGGTCACACGAATGTAAACCGGACGGATATGAAGTCTGTCATAATAATTCGGTAAGTTAAACATACCCAACAGTTTTATTGTGGATATCAAAATAGTATAGTTTACCACAAGTGCAGAAAGTAATCTTTCGGTGTAGCTTTGTTATCCTCCATAAAATCTTTATGGGGCCCAGGTTCTTTTATTCACGATTTATCTAGCATGTGACTATTAATCTCAGAGTCGTAGGTTCCCCATAAAGTCTATTTAGCCTAGAATATTACGAACATAAAATATCCTATAGAGTAGGCGGATGAAAATAGTTGCAAGCGAAGAAAAATACATAAGAAAAGAGTTTGATGATTATGGTTCTGGCAATGGTGACGGTAATGGTGAAAGAATCGTAGAAATTATGCATTTTTCTGAAAAATAAACTTTTTAGTGTAAAATAATGGTAATAATTCTGAAGTGTTACATTTTTGATAAAATTTTAATTTTTTTTCACCTGTCAAAATATCACAGTTTTATGATTTCGTCCAATGAAAATGCTTAATCTTCAATGATTTGTGCTAAATGCTAGCCAATCATTCCGTTTTATACTGATAAAACCAAAATTTAATAAAAATATTTAACAATAATTTTTCTTGCTTACAAGTAACTATAAATCAACATTCAATGATTTTATCTAAATAATCTATAATATATTTTGTTAATATTATCACAATTCAATTCATCTAAATGTCTAACATCTACAGATAAATGTGGTCTTGTAAGTAAACTTTTTCGTAATTATCTCTTAATATAATTATGTGAATAGGTATATAACTAAATATTTATTCAAACTATAACTGTGTTTTTACTATGCTCACGACAACTAACAACTGTCAATACTATCTATTGTATAGGATAAATCAATGGGAGGGTTAAAAGCATTGATTACGTCAATAAAGAAGCGCATGTTAAATAATGAGATAGATTTATAAAACTGTCATCTTCCTTTGACTTTTTCGTTTTTAGGCCCTCTTCTCCATAATACCACCGAATGCCGTTGCCACTCCCATTTACTTATCCTGGTAAGCCGTAGGCGTAACTTTCAGATGATATTATTTGTTAAAGTTATTTAAATTTTTATAATTAAAAATGCATTCTAACAGCAAAAATAGAATTATTGGAAATTAGTGTAAATAAAGTGGATTTGTATAGACTGGTTCAAAAAATAACCTTTTCAAATACCACTCATGTCAAATTTTACTAGATAAAATAATAAATGTACGCATCGCCGACAGTACTGTGATTTGTGAGCTCCCGCTTTATTCGACATTTTAAATGGTAATTTTAAATTAATAGGAAATTTTGTAACAAGTTATCACAACAGACTGTAAACCCTTCTTTCAGTTCGTCATAGTTTATTCATTTCTTTCTAACACATTAAGTTGTAGCCGACAGAAAAAACGGTAGTTCCGTGATTATTTCTCCAACAATATCAAAACAATGCAGAGCTTATCAGTAATTAACGTATATTCGCGTATTTTGAATGCTCCCACCTTCTAACCAATCATGCAAATTAAAATATTTTGTCGCAGAATACTGTAATGCAAATGCCCCTTTACAGTGTCAAACAGTGAAGTGTCACAATTGTTGTTCAGGTCAGTATTTTACGTTATTTTATGTGTTAAACACGCTATAAAGTGAAAAAATTAATTTTATATTCATTATATTCAAACAATCTAAAATAGTTTATATAGTGTAAAAGCAATTAATAACTTTTCCATTTTTAAGAATCTCATAAATACTAATGTTTTGTTTTTTAAATCCAAGGTGCAATAAAAGTTAGTTTCATAATTAGCTGAATACGATCCTGGCAACTGTCAGATTTGCATAGAATTACATGCAATAATACTCAACATTCCCAAAATAGTGTATGACGTCACAAACTATGACGAACTGAAAAAAGGGTTTGGTAAGAAGTTATAGTAAACATTCCCAAAATAGTGTATGACGTCACAAACTATGACGAACTGAAAAAAGGGTTTGGTAAGAAGTTATAGTAACTTTTTTTGTTGTAAGCGCATTTTGAACGAAATTATTTGATCAGCAACAGAAACTACAACCAGTGTCGCCATATAATCTTAAATTTGAAATGAACAAAACAAGAAGAAGTAATAGTGTTTCCTCGCAAATTGATGAGAATATGATGGAAACATTAATATTGAAATTGGCACCTAAACTCACAGCTAAAATAGAAGACCAGCTTGATATGCTAAATAAACGTTTTCAGAAAATTAATTCAAAATTAAATAATGTGGTAGACAAATTGGCTGCCCTAGAGAACGCTAATCTGGTCATTGAAAATAAAGTAAAAAAAGTCAACAAGAGACTGGATTATCTGGAACAAACGTTAACATTAAATGCTCTTAGAATAATTGGACTAACAGAAGAAACCAATGAAGAATTGCTCAGTAAGGTAAAGAATTTTTTTAATAAAGTTCTGAAAGTTCCTTGTACGAGTGGAGACATCAATAATGTTTTTCGTATTGGTAAACAACGAAGCAATTCCACACCAACAGTTGTACTTGTGAGCTTTATGTACTTTTTAAAATGAAACGAAGTTCATATGTCCAAGAAACTTCTAAAAGGTATATAGCTACTTTTATAAATGAAGATCTGACTGATAAGCGTTACAAGTTACAACTTATTACACAAAAGAAGTATGGAGCAAGAAATGTATGGAGTCGGAGCGGCAGATTTTTTATTAAATCTGACAACACAGTCAAAGAGATCAAGAATGAAGTGGATTTGAGTTGAATTTAAATTGCAAGAAAAACGTCAAGATAATAAAAGAACTTTTTGTTTTGTTCTTAATTAGAGTCAGTTCACACCATATTAATATTAATGTAGGTAATGAGTTTACGAAGAATAATAAAAAACTCAACTTCCAAGTTTAATTAAAGAAATTAGGTTTAAAATTACAATTACAGCTGTTACTGAATAACTAGCATCGTCAGATTGACATATTGAAGTTACTTTTTGTTTGTTTGGGATTATCCTGGATGTATTTCCCTCTAAGATCAGTATAACTGTGCAAAGATATAGAAAAACCAGGAAAAAATTATATCAATAACTTACAATTACGTCTTATCTATGTATAAAATGAGGACTTTATCAAAGTAAACTGTTTAATAGTGGAGAACTTCCAAGATTTATTTGTTCATTCACTAGGTACTTTAAATTGTTGATCTGCTAGATTTCTTTTTATTTCAAGTTCTTCGAGGAAATCTAAATTTCGTTTTTTTTGTCACAAATATGTAGGTAGTATTTGAATGGCATTGGTATGTATGAATGAGTGTGGATGTTCAAGAACATGTTTTGCATAGTTTGACTTATCTGGTTGTTACTCTTAAGTATTCATTGAATCTTATTTCAAAATTTCTTTGTGTTTGACCTACATAAATATACAGCATTACATTTTGGACAATTAATTTTGTAAACACCAGATTTTTTTAATTTAGGTAATTTTGTTTTTACATTTAACAATTTTGTACCAACATTATTGTGTGTTTGAATGAAATTAATGCAGGTGTTGCCGAAGATATTATTTTTGAAATTGTATTAGAAATATTTCCACAATATGTAATACTTTTATAACTTTTTATTTCTTTAATTTGTTGAGGGAATGAAATTGATTGTGTTAACCTCTACTTTTTGTAATGCAGTATATATAGGTCAAACACAAAGAAATTTTGAAGTAAGATTTAATGAACACTTAAGAGCATATAGATTACAACAACCAGATAAGTCGAACCATGCAAAACACCTACTGGAACATCCAAACTCACTTATACACACCAATGACATTCATATACTACACATTTGTGATAAAAAACAAAATTTAGATTTTCTAGAAGAACTTGAAATTAAAAGACATCTAGCAGATCAACAGTTTAAAGTAGTTAATGAACAAATAAATCTTGGAAGTTCTCCACTATTAAACTGTTTACTTTGATTGAGTCTTCATTTTATACATAGATAAGACATTATTATAACATAAATATATTAAGTTATTGTAAAGATCAGCATGATATAGTTTTTTCCTGGTTTTTCTATATCATTGCACAGTTATACTGATCTTAGAGGGAAATACATCCAGGATAATCCCTTAGGGCTAATAATATCTAGGCTTTAATATTGTTATGTCTTATTACTTCCTTACTTGGTCTAGCCTTATTTCCTTATCAACATCAAGCACCTGGTTACAAACAAACAACATGTCATTTTAATATGTCAATCTGCCGATGCTAGTTATAGCGAAACAGCTGTAATTGATTTTAAAGCGAATTTTTCAAATAAATAGTGGAAGTTTAGTTTAACTGTGCAGTTATTTATTGTTCTTAGTTTGTTGAGGGAATATTAGTTGTACTGACATTTTCTGTTCTTTCTTATTAATTAATTTATTTTTCCTACGACCACATATGAAAGTGCTAGTTTGCACACTTATTTGTACTTAAGAAAGTAGCTAATATCAATACACGTATTGAAAAGTAAAAAAATATAGTTCTATGATCTGTGACATTTACGTCAAATTTATCAATAGTAAAAACACATAAATGTCTAAGCAAGGACATTTAATTTTTTTTTAAATCTTCCTTGTGTCAAATATTGTATTGTAATTGCCAATACAAATTTTTCTGTATAAAGTAAGAATAAAGAAAAAAGTTTCTTATAGGTTTTTAAATTTTTAAAAAATAAACATATTTTTATTCAGTATTATTATTTTTATAAAAACACTTTTAGAAAGAAGAACAGTCTATTCTTCTTTTTTATATTGTGTTTATGTTCCGTGCAGGTGTCGAATGTGGATTTTTGAAGTTATGTTTGTGTTTCTGTTCACAATTATCTTTGTGTCTATTATTATTACATTACTTTTCAATTAATTTCACCGACTGACCATTTTACTTTTAATTTTTATAGAGCCCACAAAAAAATTAAAATGTCATTTAGCTAATAAAGAATTTTGATGTGAATTCCTGAGAAAGGTGGTTATTTGATTTTAATTAATTATATTTCCATGCAATATATAAACTCGTTTAAATCCTAATTTTTAACATGACTAACAATTAAAATAAATTTTATAAATAAATTTAAAATATTTATTATTATAAGAAATATTGGGGTCGTAGGAAAAATCGTGTACACAACGCGTTGGAAAGTATATTTCTTGCACTCGTTACGTAATACTTCACTTTCCACACTCGTTATGTAATATACTATATCAAATGTATTAGATAGCCATTAGATGTAGCTATTTGTTTTATAATCAATCAATTTCTTTATTAAAATTATTTTTGTAGCTAGCGAAACTTGGCTGCAAGAGGGCGTAATTAGATCTGATAGGGATTTACAACTCACAAACAAGAGTAGGGGTGGAGGTGTATTAGTAGCTGTTAAAAAAATATACAAAGTGTTAAAGGTTGTCAGATATAGTAAATTATTTGAAGCAACATCCTTAACTTTAAAAATAAGTAGGTAATAAAAAATATATATTTAATATTTATATTACAGGACATTTTAATATTAGTGACAGCAATAGTGACTTAGATTTAAAATGTAATAGTGTTAGAACAAATATAATAAGTGAATTATTAGATTTTAATGGCCTAAAATTATCAAAATCACCAAGGCAGGATATTAGATTTAGTTATAAGGGCTGAAAGTAATGAAAATATTTGTTCAGTCTCGAAAGAACTTTTTCCATTACTATCGGAAGACTTGTATCACCCTGCGCTAAATATATCAATTAAACTTAATAAAAATATAAAAACTTCAAATATAACTTCTCGAATAAGGTATAACTACAAGAAGGCCGATTTCTTGGATTTTACAACATCTGTAAGGGTCATAGACTGGTGGGAAGAGTTAAAGGAAAAAAATTAGAGTTGGATTTAGGAAAGTTCTATAGTATATGGAATAAAGAATAATAAAAAACTCTTCGTTTCAACGTAACTTCCAAGTTTATTTGAAAAATTTTAAATCACAACGGCCGTCATTGTGATTTAAAACATATTTTTTCAAATAAACTTGGAAGTTACGTTGAAACGAAGAGTTTTTTATTATTCTTAATAAGATGGACTTCCAAAAAGTAAGAGTTAGTACAATAAATTTAATTACATGGAATAACATTGTTAATCAATTTGTGCCACGATTTAAATTTAAAATAGAAAATAATAAAAAGTACCCAAACTGGTTTACGATGGAAATAGTTAATTATAATTAAACATAAAAGATAAAACGCGTTACTGGAAATTAAAAGGTATCAGCAATGTTTTGCTGAACAACATTAAGAATTTTGGAAAAAATGGAAAACATTGATAGAAAAGGAGGAAAATAAATACTTAAGCACTATTGAAAATTAAGAATAATAAAAAACTCTTCGTTTCAACGTAACTTCCAAGTTTATTTGAAAAATAAATAAAAAAATTTTTCAAATAAACTTGGAAGTTACGTTGAAACGAAGAGTTTTTTATTATTCTTAATAAGATGGACTTCCAAAAAGTCAGAGTTAGTACAATAAATTTTACTATTGAAAATAATTTTGCCACTGATGCTAATTCTTTTTTGGAATTACATAAATAATAATAATCGAGAGAATTCTGAAATATAAATTATAATTATAAATTTTGTTAGTTATTGAAATATCTTTTACAACTAATTAAAGACGAAATTAAGATTAATGGTTGTTTTATTGTAAATTACATTTTTTCTTTTGGTATATTGTTATTTTTTAAAAGTTAACTAAATATTTTTATAAATTCACTCTCTACATTTAAATCATATCACAAATTGACGCCCAACGTCATATTATGGTTACAAATTACAGAACAGTGAGAACCACACAACTCAGGTCTTAGTTTAAAATTTTATCACTAGTTCAAAGGCGAAATTATGTTTTTGCATAAAATTATTAACAATAAAATTGACTGTTCTGAAGTATTATCTCTTCTCCCTTTCAACGTTCCTCCTCGACGAACACGGTCTTACCGCATTGTTAATATATCTTATAAACTCAATGCCATAAAGTCACCTCTTGCAGCCATGCGTCACTTAGCCAATCAAAGAATTGTTGCGATTGATATTGATTGGACAACAGGTGAAAATAAATTTCGTAAATTTTCGTAATATCCTTGAATGCCTGATACATAATTCAATGTAAACAAATATTTAATAATGATTATTCTGATCACTTTCTTAACCATGCAGTTCTGGTAGTTAGATATAAGTTATAGATTAAAGTAATAAAATATTTAAAATATTAATATATTGTCTATGTAATTAGGTCTAAAGGGCCTGTTTGGATAAATAAAATAAAATTATAATTTCCAGATTTATCGATAAAATTTTAAGGACTCTTGGTTATTACCTTTTGATAATTAAGGCAATTCGTGAAAAAGGTTCCCTAACCATGGCAAAATATCAAAAATGCAGAACATTAATATTCAAGTTTTCACTTTTGCCTGCTCTCCCGGACTGCAACCATTTTTTTATTATCTTTAGTTTAAAATAGGGCATGTGCACGGAATTTACAATTTTCCAGTTTAAAGTTAGTACGAACTGTGACATTTTCTGTGTTGATATTAGAATAACTTATTTTTTTTTTTCATTACAATTTAATGCTGGAAGGAAGAATATTATTTCTCGTTTGAATATAAACCAAAGGATAATTTATAGGATTTGTACGATCGGAAGAAGAGAAATTACTGAAAATCAAAGAGTTTTTATGATTGAGAAAATTACATTTCTGCTGACTCCAGTTTGTGTTTTTTACTGCTTTTTCTCAGAATCCTGTTGTAGAGCAAACAATCTCAAATAATTTGTCGTATTAGGAAAGTGAAAATTAAATGTACATAATATTTAAAATTTTAAACAGAAATAATGATATATTTAATGTCAAACGAATCGAGTTGATACGAAATATGTTACAAAACCAGAAAATAGATTGCTTGGTAAAATTGAAAAGGGTAAGATATAACGCTTTTTTTTTATTCAGAAAAATTTACTATACCAAAAAAACCAAACAAAAAATCAATAAGCACTCAGATACATGTTTGAGCAGAAGGAGAAAAGTAAGAAAATTACTATAACACATAAACCAACAAATAAAATTTCATAGAACACCATCATATTAGATTTTAAATTTTCTAAAGACATTGAATCATCATATACCTAGATCTAGGTTATTCAAAAATAAAGACACATATGCCTATACATAAATACATAAATATCCAATGTGGAAACCGCTAATAAAAAAAAACTATTTTTTCTCTTAGTTTACAGAATTGTAACAAAGTTGATAAACGTCGATTTTTGTATTTAATTCTACGCTAATTGAAATAAAACATAAATATACAGTATAGGCTGTACCGTTTTTTTAATTGGAACACCCTGTATCATATTATATTTTTATAATGTGAAATTGTTTAAAATGAGAGATGAATCCACCAATTACATAAATTACTATTATATTAAATCATAATAGTAATTTTTATATTTTGCACTTATAAAAATCTTCATTATAAAACGCATTTGCGTATCGTAATGTAACTTTTACGCACGCAAATTTTTGTTTTAAATGGTTGGCGACATGAGTGAAGTATCTAAAGGCAAGACTATTGACAATGACATTTGTGGCTAATAGCAATTTATTAATTTTATATTGTTCTTTAAGAAAGTATTTGTGAATATGAATATAATATTTTACTTATATAATATATTATTATTGGTATATTATTCATTTTAAAATATTTTAAAACATTAACATTTGATAATTTAAATGTCACAACTGTCAAATTTTATAAATTACACAGTGCTGCCGACATACTTCTTAAAATAAAAATTTTCGTAATTACATAAAAATAAAAAATTTATTTATAAAATGGTAAAAAGGGCAAAATATAAAAAATATTATAAACAACGTATTTCATATAACAGAATTCCATATGAAATGCGTTGTTTAATATACTATTACGTACCAAGTGCGTAATGAGGATGTTCGAGGGCAACATTTACAATTTTGTAATGAAATTAAGCCCTCTGTGCAAGCAACGTTTTATTGTCCACTTTTAACATAATTTTTAGTAAAAATATTTCACAAATCAATAGAAATCAAAAGTCAAAGTTGCTTTGGTTTATCGAATGCAAAAATTGTCTTAGAAATCAAATTGTTTGGACATTTTTTTGGACGTTTTTGTGTGTTGCTTGATTAATATTCGCCATAGAAGAGGATATTTCGCAAGAAATTATTGAAAATAAAAAAAATTGAAGAATAGAGAAAGAAAAACGTGGTCCAAACTGTCAATGAGACGGTTATGATTATTATAAATTACTGGATAAAATTTGTGGGCCATGAAGAGTGAGCATAATGATTATGCTCGCTTTTTATGCCCCGCAAGTGTAAAGACCTTCATTAAAAATTTAGTATCATAGATGAGAAGACAATTATAATCAAGGAAACAATATTTATATATTATTCAACGAGCATATAATGGTAGCTATTATTCACCAAATTGCCTGCCAGAATGACATATGTCATATAACAGTTCTAAGGAGTCTTAACAAAGAAAAATTCAGTTCCTATAAAATTAATTTTTCTCAGAGCCCAGACTTAGGTTTTGTTATCCTCTACAGTGCTGAAGTGGCGAATTTGTTAATGGGTGTCATATTGATCAGGGAGTGAATAAATTTTAGAATATTTTGTTGTTGAAGTGATTGGAAGATAATGGCTCGGGTGATAGATGAGTGTTATTGGAGAATGCTGAGAGATTTTTGGACGGAGATGAGGAATTCACAGGCAACGCACTTAAACTGCATGAGGTGAGTTATTGCTAACTTGTTTGGAAGCGGGTACAGACTGTGTACTTTAGAGCATGGCTGTATGATTCCTGTTGAGGAAATCTTTGTATTCATCTCGGAATTTATCTGATTTGTCTTTGGGTTTGCGGAAACGTCTTTGATTAAATAAGTCTTCCCAATCATCTTTTAAAATAGGACTACAGTCACGGGTAATTACCAATAAATTATTACACAGTAGTTTCTGGACATTTGGTGTATTCTGTAAATGGTCGGTTGAGTCCTTAAATCCCCAAAAAACTACTTCACCACAATTTCATCTACATCAGCCTTTAAATCGGGTCCGAGAAAATAGGCCTACATCTGACAGCTCATCATTAATGGAGACCAATCTAAGTGGAAATGTAGAAATTATATTATCCGACAAAAACTGTATTGGATCCGATGACACCCCCATAGTGAAGATAACACAAAAATCATCTGTTGGTGATAAGCGATATCTAATTGCTAGATTAAGAGAACAAGCAATTTTATCCTCATTGAAATTATTCCTTGCCTACCTATATGACCAAACGTCATCTGTTTTTATTGAGGGTTGTACCAACACCAGTATAAAGGTTTTTCTGCCCTCTGAGAGACTCCCTACAGACTTTGAAGCTCTCAAAAAAATGTATTACAACTATCATGATTTAGATGGTATTAGTTAAGAAGAAGTGGATAACGATCTGGCAACCTACAAATCATACATCACTTTAGAAAGAAGACTTCGTCAACAAAAAGTGCGGGAGTGTAATAACCGGTACTTCACTGCTAAATCGTCTCATAAAAATTTTTAGTTAATACGACTTGTTTTGGAGACCTGGAAACCTCTGCTAGTATTAGGGACAGTAAATTATGAATGGTTTTAATTAATATTCAATCTTTGCGAAATAAAACGGACGAATTGTATTTGTTTTTGGAGGGGTTGCAATAACTGAACACTGGTTACAAGTAGATGAACCTGTATTTATTGATAACTATAAGGTAATTAGTACATACAATAGAAGTAATACGGCTCATGGCGGAACTCTAGCGAAGACTTCTCTGCTGTTAGCAATTATGATTATTTACAAGCAGAAAATGTTTTTGAATTTTCTATAGTGCATAACAGTAATTGTAATTTACACATAATTTGTGTGTATAGATCACCTAGGTCAAATATTCAATCTTTTCTTGACAACCATCTTAATTTACGTCATGCATTACCTATAAAGGTGAGGAAAATTTTATGTGGTGATTTTAATATTAATTTTGAAAATGTATGTGCCATTCAGAAGTCTTTGGTAAATATTTTTCTCATTTAATTTAACTATGCATGTTGACTCACCAATCAGAATTACGAATTCTACAGCTACTATTCTAGATTACATAGTCTCTGACTTTTCACTCACAGACGTGGAGCACTCGGTGATCAGCTCGGGTCTCTCAGATCATGAAGCGGTTTTGTTTAAGATTAAGATTCCAGATAGATTGCCAAAGAAAAACCACCAAATGGTTAGAACCTATTCTAAAAAAAAACTTTAAAAAATTTTATCAAATTTGTTCATCTACTGACTGGAATACTCATTCAAAAGATACTGACTCAAAATTTTTGGACATCCTCAATAAGGTGAAAGGCTAATAAAGAACCGTTTAATGACTTTTATTCATAAAAATAATATTCTGACGAAATATCAATTTGGGTTCCTTCCGGGCATCTGTGCTAGTGATGCAATTTTTTCTGTTCTTGAAGATGTATATACTTCACTAAACAATAAACTGTTCACTACTTAAATTTTTTGTTATTTTGCTAAAATGTTTGACTGTGTTAACCACAAGATTTTGATAAACAAGCTCGAATTGTATGGCATCCGTGGTCTTTCTTTGGAGTGGTTTAGTTCCTAACTCACAAATAGGAGACAACTGGTACGCACAAATGGTAAACATTGTAAAAGCATGATGATTGATAATGGTGTACCTCAAGGCTTGGTTTTGGGTCCAATTCTTTTCGCGTTATTTATTAATGATATCACTGACATAAAGATTGATGGCAAAATTACTCAATTTGCAGATGATACGAGTGTAACCTAGAGTAATTCAGATATGAAAACATTACATTCTACAATATCCAGAGCTCTTATTATTAAATCCTGGGTCGATTCTAATAAACTCTGTTTTATACCGAGAAAACTATTGCTCTACCTTAAAAATTTAACTTACAACCCATTGCATTAAATAACACCTTATTACCATTAAAAAATTCAATTAGGCTTTTGAGAATTTATATTGATGACACCCTTAAGTGGTCCACTCATATTGACATATTAACAAAAAAATTATTTTCTGCGTGTTTTACCATAAAAACCGTTTCTTAAGAGCTACTTTTCTCTGTTTGAGTCCCATCTAAGATATGGATTAGCTTTCTGGGGGTTTTGTTGTGTACATCTTTTTGACTCTATTTTTAAACTACAGAAAAAGGCAATATGTTATGTTTTTGTCCTACGTCACAGAACGCATTGTGAATTCTTATTTTAAAAAATAAATAAATTATTACTCATCTTAGAATCTGTTTGCTTAGTTCGTAAATCTAACCTTATCTCAAAGTAATGACCACTCCATAGATACCCCACGAGAAACTCTGATTTAGATGTTCATTTGACTTTGCCCAACTCTAGTCTTACAAAACATTCTATTATTTATAATGCAAGAAAAATGTACAACTGTCTACTAACACACATAAAAGCCACCAGTCCTTATATTAAATTCCGCAAATTGACTAAAGCATACCTTCAGGAGAGACCATACTATAAAGTAGCTGAATTCTGTGATATCTTCTGAATGACATGTAATATGTAGTATGAAGTATTTCATAATTATTTTTTAGCTAGTAAGTAGTAATTAAGATTGATTTAAAAGGTGTAATATGTTTATGTATCTATGTTTACATTTAAATCATGCATATCATTCTTTTTCATTTTTGTTTGTGTGTATTATTTATTTATTTATTTAACTGATTTTTATTGTGGCCGATCAATTATTGTTAATTTATATTTAGATATTAGCTTTGTCCATAAAATTTGTAAAATTTTAGTTGACAATAAAGCATATTTCTCTCTCTCTCTAATTGACCTTAAAATTTGCTATATGGTGACTGTATGTCAGAACGCTGAACGTATTTTGACTGAAGTTGTTCAAGCCGGTCTAAGACCAGCATAACTTTGGTGTTTTGATAAACTAAATTACTTGGAGTTAAGAGACTTTGATATTTACAATATCGTAGGATTGCTCTCTCACAAGCTTGAATTTGTCTTAATGGAAAATACGAAGTTGGCTCTCCTCCAGACAGTCCAATGTATTAGGGGTGGTTACTACACTGCGACCTATGAGATCTATTGTGCCCTTTTAATTGCCATTAGCTCTGATGTTTTCTCAAACTTATAGCAGTTTTTCTAGTCCTACTTTCCTAAGAAAGCTTACGACATCGTCGGGCTCCTCTATTTCGTGTGCTCCCAAGTACTTAACACTAAAGTTTTCCAAGGTAGTATGTGTTTGGAGTTTTCATCCTCTTCCTCTGCATTTTGCTTCAACTTCTAACCCTAGTTTCTTCATGTGACTTAACCGGCAATGCCCGGTTAATATTCCCGTTAAAATCCGGAAACTTTTTTTACTGAGGTTGAGGCATGCCCGAGATCTGACATGTGGGTAAGGAGAACTAATAACGAACTACAAGAGTTATATGACGAACCATCAATAACAAACATAGCCCGGGTTCAAAGATTGGGCCGTGTACAAAGATTGAGCGACCGACAAAGCAAGTTTTGAGAGGAGGCATAATAGGGAGGCGTAAGCGGAGCAGACCGCGAACGAATGGTTAGATGCAGTAGAGGGAACTGGAAGAAATAAGAATAACATATTGGAGAAGGAAAGCTGAAAATAGAAAAGCTATGTTTAACGAATTTGTTTTATTCAGTGAGATTTGACAATAAACGCCTTTAAGTGAGCTGACCTGAGAGTATCTACCCAGTACTACTCTCCTCTCAGTTTTTCCTCCGCTTAAAAGTAACATACTTACCGAGATTCATTGAAATGTCAACTCTCGGTTTTCTGCTGTACACTCCAGCTCCCACACCGTTAGATGGGAAGAAGATTTTTCCCTCTTACCATTCGTCCTCGACAGAAGAACGTTAAACGACCCCTATAAATGTATCCTGGAGAAGAAACTATCTGAGACCGCTCCAAGAATAAATTTAGTCAGCAACAGTCCAGAACTCTACCATCATATTTTCCCCTTAATATGACTATCCACCGATAGACGTCCGTAAGTTTTAAATTATGGAGAGGAGTAATAGCCAAAATGATTCCATTTCCACTGTCAGGGTAGGTGATATAGCACCTGTAATGGCGCTAACTTCTGAAATCGATACAAGCATACAGTAGGTAAATCTGTAAACCTTACAATTTAGGTTAGGTTAGGTTAGGTTACAAACATACAGTAAATCTGTAAACCTTACAATTTACCACGCACTCTTCTGAAGTTCTAGTTCCAGGTAAGTTTCCTGTCTAGGATGATCGCTAGATATTTTACCACCTGCGCAAATGGAATGGATACTCTTTCCCAAATAGGTAGGCTCATTTTATGGAGCTTTCTCCTATTTGTGAACGAAATCACTTCTGTTTTGTGGGGGTTCGCAGACATCTGTTTCTCCGCACACCAACTGTGGATGATATTTAGAGTGGTCTTAAGGATGTTATCACTAGCACTGACAATTGACTCCCTTCCAGGGTATATATGATATAAGAAACCGATTGTCTAGAATAGGTTTGATCCAATTGCCAATTATTTGCAGATGTTCTGAATTATTAAATGCCCCTTTAATATCAAGGAAAGCTGTCAGTGCCATTTCTCTATACTCAAGAATAATGGAGATTTGCCAATCAGGTAGGCATATTTCTGGAATTAAAGAGAACAGTTCGCCCTCAAAAGGTTTTGTAAAGACGCGAAAATATGTCATCCTCTGTAGGTGCCTTATCTGCTCATATAATTGCAGGTGGGGATAATTATCTCTGATTATCTCACAGTCCTCTCTCACCAGTTGTTCTCTAGAATCAGATAGAAGCTGGAAATCTTGTAAGCAGTTCTCTAATATCAGACTATCTGGAAAGTAATTCTGTATTAGAAAGCTCTAGCGACTGCTTGTTTCAATTCATAAAGGAGCTGTCCGGTCGTTTTATCGGCCCTACCTTCTGATTCGGAAGTCTGGCTCCAGGAGGTAAATCGACAATACTCTGGCAGAACTTCTTCCCTTCCCCCATATTGACTTTCGTATATATATAGGAGAAAACAAAAAGTTAAAATCTCTGCATGAAGGCAGTTGATTTCGTCGTTTAAAGCTTAAAACATAAAGTTAAATAACTCCTGTACAATAATCTTTTAATTGAAGTAGTTGTAGAGAGGTGTATTTGCATCGGCCAATATGTTTTCTATAGGTAACGATAAATAACTTTATTAGAAAAGCCAATTAGCTTATGCTAAAGCTAGTAAAGTTTGTTGAAATCTAAATTAGACATTATATTAAAATTATTGAATGCAACGGTGAAGTTTGTTCTTGTATATGCAGCGGGGATTCGAATTATACTGTATTGTAATAAGTTAGAGCACATGCTTCTAAATTCCTTTAAGGCTAAAGCCATTACATATGGATATAAACGAGTTTTGAGTGGTTAAAGATAGATGTTCTATTTGTATTAATTACAAGCCCGGATAAAAGAGGAGGGTTGATGGGCCAGGTTAGCCACCTACCCATCGTAAAACAAAACTAGGCTCAAAGAACCAATATAAGGCCTCGGAATCGGATGGAATTTAAGAAGACGAACCACACAAAGAAAAGGAAATCGAGAAGGAAAAATACTATCAGGTTGGCCACATGGAACATCACTTCTTTCAACAACAAAGATCAAGAAAAAATAGAAGAACTGATAAATAAAAATATAGATATTTGTGTAATAAATATTGTACAAACCATCGAAAACATCTACTCCCATAACCGAATGCAGGCGAAGATAAATGGAAAATTAACACAGTCTATACCAGTACAAATGGGAATTAGACAAGGAGACTCGTTAAGCCCACTGCTATTTAATATAATAATGGACGAAATAATATAAGCAGTACGTCAAGGCCATGGTTACAGAATGGGAAATAAAGAAATCCAAATACTATGCTATGCAGACGATGCCGTACTAATCGCTGAGACAGAAGACGATCTCCAAAGATTAACGCACATCTTCAATACAACGGGCAAAAAATACAATATGACAATATCAGCAGAAAAAACAAAGTGTATGACATTATCTAAATACTCCCTGCGATGTAAAATAGAAATTGACGGAAAAATAATAAAACAGGAAGCAAAATTTAGATACTTGGGAATAGAGATATCTAGCTATGGAGATGTTGAAGAAGAAGTACGACAACAAAGTCTAAAAGCAAGCAAAGTGGCGAGATCACTCAATGATTCAATCTGGAAGAACAAACACCTAAGACAAGACACAAAAGCAAGAATCTATAAAACAGTAATTAGACCTATAATGGCATACACGGCAGAGACGAGACCCGACACATCCAAAGCGAGACGAATATTGGAAACAACAGAGATGAAAATACTTAGAAGGATATTAGGGAAAAGTTTGCTAGATAGGGAGAGAAGCGAAAACATAAGGAGGGCATGCAATGTGGAAGACATAAGTGAATGGGTGACAAAACGAAAACAGGAATGGAACGAACACATTAGTCGAATGGCAGAAGATAGGATAGTAAGAGTAGCACGAGACAAGTCACCAAATGGACGAAGAAGTGTTGGTAGGCCACGGAGAAGATGGTGTGATAGTTTAAACAATGCAGGAGGCTGATATTGAAGAAGAAACAGGCTTAAAGCCGCTATACAAGAAGGAAGAAGAAGAAGAAGAAGAAGAAGAAGAAGAAGAAGACATTTTAAAATTTCTTGTGTGCAGTACGTTTGTTTAATTTTTCATTTGGAAGTGTCTAGAAACATTTTGAGTAAAAATGAGTAATTTAGTTGAAGATGGACGATCTCAGCAATATGTTGCTGAAGTCATGGATATCAACCAATCCAGCATTTCTAGGGTCTTAAAAAGGTTTGGAGAAACTGGAAGTTATAATAGAAGACCAGGACGTACCAGGTGTACTTATTCTGCAGATGACCGTTATTTAAGAATTCAGACTTTGCGAACTCGTCATGTTACAGCAAGGCAACTGAAAAATGCTCTTTCTGGAGTCCGTAATGTTAGAAGATCTGTCAATACGGTTAGAAACAGATTAAGGAATTTTGGAATCAGACCCAGTTAACCAGAGCACACCGTGTAGCACGTTTAAGGTTCGCAAGAGAACATGTTAATTGGGATATTAACGATTATGCTAATATTCTTCACTTTTTGGATCCGATAGACGTATTCTAGTTTATAGACGCGCAGGTGAGCGATTTGCTCAGTGTAAAATAAAAGCAGCCAGAAATTGTGAGTGTGGTTCGATTATGGTATGGGGATGCATCTATTTTAATGGCCACATTGGAGAGAATTTTATTCTAATGCACAATAACGCTCGCCCGCACGTTGCCAGAATAACAATGGAATACCTACAAGAGGTTAGTATGTTAGATTGGCCAGCAGTTAGTCCAGACCTAAACCCAATTGAACATGTTTGGGACTACCTGGGCAGCCGCATAAGAACTCGTAATATCGCTCCAGACAACCTTGATGAGCTGGAAAATGTTTTAATAGAAGAATGGGAAAATTTGGATTTGGATTACGTAAGTGACCTGATAAGAAGCTTTCCACGGAAAATGAGAGATGTTATTATTATTTATGCCCATTATTTTTTTGATTTTTAATTAAATAAACTACTTTGAAACATAATTCCAAATTCATTTCCTGTTATTTCCTAAAAAATAAATAGAAAATAAAAACTTTATTCATAAATCATAAATGCGTTAGTTTTTGTAACGAGTGTATTAATACTCAAGTGTGAAGTTTATTGTTGTGAATTTTGAAAGTGCATTCATCATAAGTTAATAATTTGTAAATTGCAAAGTCAGTTAATTTATTCTATTTACTTTTCTTATTACTCCCACTATGCCTACCTGTGTTAATTGTACCAAAATGGTTGAGGACCGTGAACATTCGAAGCTTTAGTGCGATGCTTGTATACATTTGGCATGTACGGATCTCAAAGTTGACGATCGAATAACCAGACATAAAGTAAAGGGAATTAAAATTATTTGCAACGCTTGCTCTTCCAATATCGAGGCATTTTCTAATTTAAAATCCATTCTAAAAAATTAAAGGCAATGCACCGAATTGAGCGGAAAACTTCAACAACTTGAAAACAAGATATCTTTAACTGATCAGCATTCCTCAGTAGTCACTGATAAAATTGCAAATGAAGCTCTAGACCGCATTAAGGAGCCCGTATCCCATGCAATCTGAAACGAAAATGTGTCAATGATTTTTTTGTCCATGAAGTGCAGACATCTCTTAGTAATAGGATAAACTAACAGAAATAATAATAGAATCCTTTCACTAAATTGCTCTATTCATCGGAAAAAATTTTACCTGCTCAAAACACATGTTTTAGGGCTAAAAACCAGTTATATAATTTTCATTTCTAGACCTTGCCAGCCAACAAAATATATTTTGTATTTTATCTCGGGAAAGAACGAGGGTAGATCAACATTTAGTAATATCAATAGGTGCTCTATAGAAATTATTACTTTTATCTTTAGTTTTTATTAAAAACATTTTTTATTTGTATTTTTAATTCTATATATTATATACCTAATCACCGGTAGGGTAAGTTTATTATTTTTATAAGTTTATAGTTGTATGTGATTCTTTTTAGATCAGTTCTAGGTAAGTGTCAAAAAATTAATAAAGTATTATTAACTTAGAGGCGATGCATTTACAAATGACACATTAAAGTGGTCAACATATTTTAATTTTGTAATACCTATTTACTTGCGTCGAAAATTCGGAGACTAGATACTTATGAAGAATAATGATGTTTTCTAGAACGTTGCTGGATTTAAACTAATGTTTTAAAATTTGATGAAGTGCTGGAAACTACCCACTATTACTACCCGAATGTTAACCCTTCAGGATTATTTGTTGACTTGAAATACGGTTTCTTAGGTGCATCGCCTGATGGTAAACGAATTATTGTAACTATTATAATACATATCAGAGTTTAATAACTTATTATGTTTTAGGTTTAATTGATTCAAATGAACTTGTTGAAGTAAAATGTTTTTTAAAAGTAGTCACATCAAAAATATCATTGAGAGAGGCCGTAGAAAAGCGTATGGTTCCTTGCTTAAAAATTGAAAATAGTGAAATTCACTTGAAGGAAAACCACAATTATTATTATCAGGTAAGATTTGTTACTGGCTTTTCATTTTACTAATTTGTTTAGAATATTACAAATTATTGTTTGTAGATACAAGGACAACTCGGCATCGCAAGAAGAAAAACATGCCATTTTATTATTTATACTGGAGATATGAATCCACTTTTTACCGAAAATATAAATTTCAACGAAACTTTTTTTAACAATATGGTAGAAAAGTTGAGACGATTCTATGAGGATTGCGTTGGGCCGGAAGTTATTTTAAACAGGAGAGGCAAAAGATTAAAATATAAAGATCAACCAGAAAATATTTAAATGTAATAATAATAAAAGTATATTTTTTAAATAAAATATTTTTATGCCAGTTTTTCTTTTTACTTAATTCAGAATACCACGTATACAAAATTTACGCTGAAATTTTTTTCTCTCAGAAACCTGTGACCAGATTTCTTCCAAAATTTGACCAAGAAGTGTCTATATGGCCACCAATAATTGGTATTTTTTTCAATAATTTTGAATTTACAGTATTTTGTTATTAACAATTTTATAATTGTTATATTTATTTACAACGATGTTTATTCTGTGTCTAATGGTTTTTTAATTGTGCTGGAAAAATGGAATAATAAACACTTATTCTGTAAGCGATCGCTCGGCACCCAAACAATAATTTTATTTACCCTCATATATAACTATAGATGGCCAGCCGTCCGCTGGGCATATTATAATTAAAATTTCTTCAAGATATAACAATGATATAACTGGTCTGCTGACAATCAATATCCGCAAATCAGTATTCTTTTTTTCATTTTACTAATTTGTTTTATTAAATAATTGTTTTGTAAATATCGTAAAATATTTAAAAAACGTTACATTAATTTATAATACAACAATTTTTTTTGACTTCGTTAATAAAAAAAAGAAAAAAATACATAGTGCCTAGTTCCATCTATGATAAAAGTTATAAACTAAAGTACAATTATTTCGTCATTAACTACGTCCATTTTTGATCCAAAGTGAAAAAATAAAAATAAAATGCAGCATGATTTTAGTTTCTAACTATTTCTTAGGTCTGATCTCTTTAGAAAATTCTGATTGGGCTATTTGATAGAAAAATGTTTAACTTAGGAAAGGTTTAGTTTCATTTTAAGAAAATTTATTTAGATTGTTGTTTATTTATACAAATGTAAAGGTCTAAAATAGTTAGCATTCAACAGCTCTTTTTCAATATTAAACCATTAATTAACAAAAAATAAATGTAATCCTTACCTAAGTTAGACCTTTATATGCAATTTAGTGAAAAAAATAAAACGATTTGAGTTATAATAACGGAGAAAGTTAGAATAAAGTTTTGGTCTGCAGGTGCCATTCTGATGTACAGCGATACCCCGTCCTTAACCGTGCGAAAAATATTTTTATCAGAGGCGTACCAGAATCTACAGGTGATACTAAAACTAAGAAAGACCACGATGATAAAGTTATTTATGCAATTCTACAGACTTTTAAGTGTAATCCAACTCCGATAACGTTTTTTGGCAGAAATCAAGGTAAATTTCCGAGGATGATAAAGGTAGTTATAAATAATGAATGTGAAACAAAGCACATCTTACGTAATCAAAAGAAACTTCTTGAAAAAGTTAGTACCTACCTAAATTGTATCCATTATAGATGTTAAAACTCCTATACAAGTTGAACTTTTTATGTAATTGCGGGTTGAGTAAGATATAAGAAGGGGAGCGAAATTTAAACAATAAAATGTGTGCGTGGTGTACAAAAAATTTTTAATTTTCATCAATAACTCTCCAATATCTTGCTTTAATGATTGGCTTTGCTTTTATACTGATTTGGTAACACTTCAAAATCAAAATTTAATGATAGTAGTAATAAAACTCAAAGTCAACCCACAGTATGTAATTTAATGAAATGTTACAGTAGCGACATGTTTCGGTCACAAGACCATCTTCAGGCTTTAAGAAAAGAACACAATATGTCAGAGAAATGTCAAATATATAAAAGACAAATATAACATGTATAAAAGTCAGATCATATAAGATAAATCTAACAAGAAATAGAAAATGACAGTTTTATAACAGTCAATATAGTTTATAAAATATATAGAACAAACAAAATCAATGTGAAAACATAAAAATATCTTATAAATGTATAATACAATATGGAAACTCACCTCTATGTGCAGACTGCAGTGTTTAAACAACTTATAACAGATATTATGAATAAAAAAGGGAGTATTTTAAGTTAGAGTAATAAAATAGGTTGAAAAAGGTAGTTTAAAAATAGTTTAAATTATTAGAACAAACCGTATGGAAGTTTGATGTGTGAAAATAAGAAAATCTGGCGTAAAGAAGTAAAAATTTCAGAATGAAACCAGGTATCAACATTCTATAGAAAGGCTTGTAAAGAGTTCTCCAAAATAAGGAGATCGATCTCCAAGACCAAATCAGGAACTGGCCTGGTTTAATAGCGGGGTTAGAAGACCAAAACCATTGGTCGATAGAAGACTGGAAACTGGTAGGTTCAAAAGAACCAATATGGAGAGTTCTCCGGAATAGGGAGATCAATCTCCAAAACCCGGATCAATCGGATCAATGGTGGAAAAAATCAGGAGACATAGTCTCATAAAAATTAATATAAAGAGAGTAAGGTATAACATCATACTCCATATCACATTAACAGTGAATCAACTAAGATGCAAATCACTCCACTAACGAATGGACGTTCAAAGTAATCAGCACATGTAAGGAAAGGTGCGGAAATAGTACACCGGAAGACAAGTTACCAACTGAGGGAATGTTGCCAACTATAGTGAAAATTTATTGGAAACATATAAATATCTAAATTGGAGGAACTAAATGTTAAAATTATGAAATACTATTAAATTCTACATTGTATAATATCAAAGTGAAATGTGTAATGAAAATTTAGGGATAAAATAACACAGCTGTATGCACACATTAAGCGAGTCATAAACATTGCAGAACTCATTAACAAGTAAATAGAGTCCGACATAGAGAGAAGAAAAGTCAAATGAAACTAACCTAACGTTGAAGTAAACAATTGTAAAAATATAATCAGTCAGAGTGGAATGTTCAAAATTAAATAATTTTTATTAGACTGAATCTGTTCGTTTAAACAATTAAGAGATTTATCAGCAATAGCCGATCTGATTTCAAGGAGTTCAAGCAAATTTAATCTAATGCCCTTGTTACAATTATGAAGTAATTTGACATTATTGGAATCAAACGAATGATTCTCTTCTAAAATGTGATTAGCAAAGGATGAAGGTGAGTTCTTAACTTCTAAATTTAAATATCTCTTAACAAAATTTACATGTTCTAGAATACGGTATTCAAGTCTTCTTCCACACTGGCCAATGTAAACAGCATTACAATCAGAGCAAGATAATTTGTATACTCCTGATTTATGTGACATAGGATGACAAGAATTATAATCAATGAGGCAATCTGTAGTTGTTGGTTTCCTATAGATATCAAACTTAAATGAGTTATCTTGTAGGTCTTTAGTAATCAATAAGTCTAAGAAAGGTAGTTGGTTATTAACTTCACTCTCAAATGAAAATTTAATATTGTTATGTAAGGAGTTTATATAAATAAGAAAATTGTCTACATCCGACCAAGTACCTTTAAATAACACGAAGCAATCATCAACATACCTGGAGTAAAATAACAAATGATGTTTAAAAGGAGGGTTAAAAAATCTTTTCTCCAACCCTGCCATGAAAACCTCTGCTAGAAAAGGAGATAGGTTTGAACCCATTGCTAAACCTGAAGTTTGTTGATAAAAAGAATCATTAAACTTGAAAAAATTTTGTTCAAGTGTGAGGACCAAAAGAGAAATTAATCCCAAAGTAATATGAGTAGGAATATCATTAGAAAATAATAATTCTCTAACTAAAGCAATACAATCAGAAGGAGGAATACTAGGGAACAAATTGTTGACATCAAGAGAGAACATAAGGCAACCATTAGGAACTTTGAAGTGTGAAAGTTTGTTAGCTAAACACAAAGAGTTTTTTATTGAGTAATCGTTTGAGAAGTGAGTCAACACTCTGAGTGTAGAATTAAGAAAATTGGCAAGTCTAGAAACAGGTGAATTAGTAAAGCTAACAACTGGTCTAATAGGAATATCATTTTTATGAATTTTTGGTAATCCATACAGAAGGGGGGTAACAGCCACCATTGGGCATAATTTAAGATAATGTAGATTGAAAAAAGAAAGAATATCACTGTAATTAAGTCTTAGACACTTTTTGAAATTATTATAAAACTTGACTGTAGGATCAATTGGTAAACAAACAATAGATGGGTCAGCGTGAAGGAATGATTCAACTTTAGAAACATATTGAAATCTATCGAGTATAACCACACAGTTACCTTTATCAGCCTTAGTCAAAATCAAGTCATTGGTCTTAAGAGTCTTGGAGAGAGAATTTAAATCCTTTAATCTGTTAAAATCAGAGAAATTACTATTATGAAGGTTGGAGAGATACATCTTACTGATTCCTTTTGTAACTCATGTATGATATCGGACCTTATAAGATCTTTTAATCTTTTAATGAACCTGTATGTCATGTTCAAAATTTAGAGCCTACAATAATAATAATAACTGAAACTTGGTTAATTTTGAACGACCCTGACTCTTTTTATTAAATAAATGGTTACAGTTTATACAGATATGATCGCGCTGATCGTAGAGGCAATCAATGTCGTTGTTACACATATTAGAACTTTTATATTTTAAAATTTCACTAAATTCTTTTATGTGGCAGGCGTTTATCGTTCAGGAGATTCATTACTAGTTAATGATATAATTCCGACCGAACCTTCTTCTAATGTGTGACTTTAATTTTAGATAATTATATTGGCCTTTATCGGAAATACCTATCGATTTAACTAGTGCTAAAAATATATTCACAGATTTCGTTCTAAATGCTGACCTCTATCAATTTATAACTACCCCTACTCGCTTTAGAAACAATAATCTGCCATCAATATTGGACTTGGTTTTTACGAATAACGAACAATTATTAACTAGCCCTGTTATAACCTCACCAGTGGGGAACTCGGATCACGCAGTTAGAACAACCCATATCCAATTTAATCTGGAACACGTTAATTTTACTGAGAATACTGTTACTTCTCAAATAGTTGATTTTGTTAATCTTAATCGTCAGTTATGTAGTATTAACTGGGCTGACATCTTTCAAAACCAAGATAATCTGGATGAAGTTTGGCATACTTTTACAGAAGTTATTGATATTTACAAGAAACGGAATACGTCACAAAAATCTGTTTATGGAAATAAGGTGAAGCTGTGGATTAACAGTGAAATGATCATCTGATCAGGCATAAACAAAAGTTTTGGAGATAATATAGACGTACAAATAGTTCACATGACTTGCAAATACATAAAAATTTTACTAAAGAAGTAAAAAAATGTTTTAATGAATCTAGAGCTGCTTATGAAGCAATCGATATCAAGTTGTAACTCCTCAAAATCAACTTCCAGATATTCCCCATATAAGAGTTGTTAATGCACTTGAATGAATGAATGAATGTAGCGGGCTAGGTGACTGATGCCTGGCAAGTACCCCCTTTGGGCCCTTTTTGCCATACCCCAGGTTCTCCCCTCTCTGTGTTTCAGTCGTTCGGCGCCCCCTCGAAATGCCTCAACCTTCGTATGAAGGCCACGATGTTCCTTGGAGGGAGGGTGTGCAAGTCTACTTCCTCGATTCTTCGCACCCCAAAGATGTCTTGTCTGAGTTGTGCGTACACCTCACAGGTGCCCAAGAAGTGGTAAGAAGTTTCCTCCTCACCACAGTTTGGGCAGTCTGGGTCTTCGACTACGCCCAGAAGGTGTAGATGTTTTCTAAGTCCACAGTGGCCAGTAATGACTCTGACAAGTAGGCGCAGCTGTGATCTGGATTTATCCAGTAACCACTTTGTCAGGATAGGCGATTGTTTGTTTCGCCTGCCTAAGACCACTGCAGTTGATCCATTGTTCTTCTAATCCTCTCTCCGCTCATTCCTTGAGTAGAGTTGAGGTTTGTGCTCTACTTAGCCCTATTATTGGCTCGGGTCCGTAGTTCCCTGCCTGGCAAGTTCATCTGCCCGCTCGTTGCCTACTACACCGCTATATCCCGGTACCCATAATAGGGTTACATCCCGTCTTGAGGCCAGTCTATCTAGGGTATTTGCGCATTCCTGGACCAGTGCTGTGCTGGTCCTGCAGCTACAAATCGCCTTTAGAGTGACCTGGCTATCTAAGCAAATGCTAACGAGGCTTCTTGAGTTGTTCCGTTCTTCTATTAGTTCTGCTGCTTTAAGGATGGCAAATATTTCTGACTGGAAGACCGTGGAGTATTTACCCCTACGTCCTCTATCAGAACACCTGCTCCTGACCTCTCTTCCATGCGAGAGCCATCTGTATAACATACTATGCTCCCTGAGGGAAATTCTACTTGTTCGTCACCCCACTGCCCCCTTGGTGGTTTACGATCTTGTACTTGTTTTCCGTTCTTATTTTATCTACTTTTGGGACAGTTTTGTGAGCTAGGAGCGGAAGCTCTACTTTTATCCTTTTTGCTATTCTTTTGTGGCCTTCGCCACGCCCTTTCCAGTGCCCATTGTCTCTAAGCCGCCATTGCGCTCATAATGATCCATATAGACAAAGGCGGCAATTCCAGGAGGACATCAAGCGCTGGTGTGAGCGTTGTCATTAGCGCTCCAGTGACTCCTATGCGCCAGCTTGCGGGTCACCCATTGCCTCTACACCACTGGCCACCAGACCACGGACCCGTATTGGATCGGTCTAACGATTCCAGTGTGGAACCAATGGAGAACCTTAGGATTTACTCCCCAGTTCTTCCATACCGCTTGGCGCAGTTGCCACAGTGTGATTATTGACTTGCTTATTGCCTTGTCAATATGTGGTTCCCAGGTCATCTTTTTATCCAGCACCACCCCAAGGTATTTAGCCTCCTCCAGAAATTCTAGAGGTGTGCCGAATATCTTCGGTGGCTTAGCGCCTTTGATATTTTTCCTTTTTGTGAACAAAACCATTTCAGTTTTCTTCGCATTAACTGAAAGGCCTACCTCGTTCCATCATCGTTCAATTATGTTGCAGGCTACTTGCATGCGCTCGCATACCGTGGAAACAAATTTCCCGGTTATTATGACCGAACCGTCATCGGAGTACGCTTATGCATAGAATCCTTCTTTAGTAAGCCGTTCCAGGAGGCCATCCATAATAAGATTCCACAGACGCAGCGAGAGGCAGCCACCTTTGAGACCGGATGTTATCCAGGAAACCAGTGTTCGAGAGGTTGCTCTAGACAGCAATTCAGTCTCAATGAGGCTTGCTCTCGCCTTGTCAAAGGCACTTTCTACGTCGAAAAAGACAGCTAAGGCTACTTCCTTGAATTCCAGCGCTTTTTCCACCCTCTGCACTATGGCATAATATCGAGTTTTCAACTTAAAAAATAACTCATCTCCTGGATTGGAGCAAATTACAGCATTATTTTTGAAAATCTGTTCTGAAGCTTGCCTTTCCAATACTAATAATGTCTTCATCTCTTAACTCTCATATATTACCACGAATCTGGAAAACTGCTGCAGTTACACCCATATTATATGTAAAGTAATGGAATCTATTAGTACCAAATCTATTTTGAAATTTTTTCTCGAGCAATCAATTATTCCTCAACAACAACATGGTTTTGTACAATGTCGGTCAACATTGAATAATCTTGTCTACTGTATTAACGAATGGTCTGCAGGTTTGGATGGGAAGCAACCTGTTGATGTCATTTACTTGGACTTTGCTAAATCATTTGATCGAGTACCAATCAATATATTGCTATATAAACTTGAATACCTTGGCATCCGTGGAAATCTTTCAGAATAGATTACCGGTTTTGGACGGATAGAAAGTTTTGTGTCAGAGCTGGAAATTCGTTATCGTAACGAGAAGTGTTAAGTGGTGTACCAGAGGGATCTGTCTTGGGTCCACTGCTTTTTGTACTGTACGCGAATGATACCAACGCATATGATACCAAGGTACTTTCAAATCCGCTTTCAAATCATGCCATTCTTCAAAGTGACGTCGATTTTCAAAAGGTGCACAGATTAGTTGCTACCACTTAATACAGATAAATGTGTTGTATTGCATCTGGGGAAAAATAATACGCGTTTTTCTTACTTTATCGACGGTCAACTTCTTGACAAAGTTAGTTCTTATAACGATCTCGGTATTACAATTACGGCAAATCTCAGATGGTCCGATCATATATCAAACATAATAAAAAAGGCTAACAGTCACATTTACCTCCTTCATAAAGTATTCGCGAAAATGTCGTTCCGAACTTCCATTTGTTTATATAAAACCGTACATTCGGCCACTCATAGAATATTGTGGTCCTGTGTGGTGCCCAGACTTAGTCCGCGATGGAGATGCGTTGGAAAATACTCAGCGTACAGCTACAAGGCTATCCTACCATAATGGAGAAAGATTCGTCTTTGGCGGTTGGTTTTGCGAATTTGTTTGAATATTTGTGGAAAACAAAATGGATGCTTACTACTTAGAATTGGCCTTCCTGCGTTGCTCAAGCGTAACAATGGGCACGTGAACCATTCGGTGCAAGAAACGGGCTGTTTTCTTTGCAGTAATTCATGGTCCATTCTTACTTCCAGCAACAATGGTTCGATTTTAAACCATAATCTAGTAGTAACCCTTTTTGATATTTGAATGCAATAACATCTAATAAGGGACTATTTATAGCTGAGTCTTTTAATTTTTTAATTTTCCAACAATTTCTTTTAAATAAATATTATGAAACCACAGATTTTTTTTCTGTAAAAAACTAGCCAAGTTTCTATGGACCTGCTTGTTTATTTCTAAAAAGTAATGAAATCCACAGAAAGTCTATGGTTCCTTACTGGGATTTCTTTATTATTATTGTTAATATTTTATAATTTGGCCGGTAACAAGTCATACAATACGCTTAACAAACATCGGTAGTTACAATATTACAACAGTTATATCATTACGTGTAAACAAAATTGACTTGTACCCAATAACGTATAAAGAATGTTCAACCGCCGTCACGCAACATTTACTATAATAATAAAGAAATCACAGCAAGGAACTTTAGACCTGGCACGACTTTGTCTGGATTTCATTACTTTTTAGAATTAAATGAGCAGGTCCATCGAAACTTTGCTAGTTTTTTACAGAATGTTTTGGTGGGATTTCATTTTTTTTTGTAGAAACGTGGGCTTATTGATTCATTTAATTACATTTTCTTATTTGATACAGTTTGTTTTCTTTTTAGGAGTAGTTTTTTTATCATTACAAATCTTTTCTTTTTTCTAGTTCTAATTCTTGTACAATAGCAACAGTTTTTCGTAATGCCCATTCATGTTCATTATTTATTCATATAGGCGGTTTAATTTCTGAATGATAGACGCGGTATTTACGCCTAAGCCGGTGATATTCGATGATATCTAGAGCTTGAGCTTTTATATTTTTGAAGTCAACATTTATGAAGTGCACCCCATGAAGATTGGTTACTTGTGAAAGCGCCATGTAAGCTTGTCCACAAAATAATATAGAGATGCCACTGCCTATGAGCGCATTTTTTAGACTTAGACCTTAGCTCTTGCGTGAATCATTAGGGAATACTTCATACAGATCTATTCTCTATACACGTATGGCCGGGTTATTATCCCAAATTTTGACTTAATAGGCATTAAAAGGTGGAAGTTTAGTTCAAACCTTTAGTTGTCTATTATTCTTAGTAAGATGGACTTCCACAGAGTAAGGTTTAGTACAATAAATTTAATTAAAATATCGAGAGAAGAATTAAATTCAATAAGCAATAATTCGTGAATCAATCCCCAGCATTACTTTAGCTTCCACTTTCCATCTTCATAATTTTGTAAACACACGCCCGGGTTTCAGTTGTATTTTGAACAATCTAAGGAATCTTCAGCAAACTAACTTTATCTCGGGGTGCAGAATCGCTTTTAACATAGCATTATTTAACTGCTTACACACATTTCTAGTCGTAAGTATCTTCTGGTAACGATCTATTTCCTGTGCTAACCTTCCTTCTTTTCTTTTTTTTTCTTTTTAACATTTTTACAAACTAATGGTCCGGCTACACACAACGTTTTGCCTGAGACCATGCCTGCAGAGACTTGTTTGCGCAGGTAAGAGCGTGCGTATAGACGGCAAGACGCGCGATGTTTATACGGCGCGCGATACCGTCTTGCCGTCTATACGCACGCTCTTACCTGCGCAAATAAGTCTCTGCAGGCATGCTCTCATGCAAAACGTTGTGTGTAGCCGGACCATTAGAATCATCTAGATGTCTTATATTCAACGAAAGTTTGTCGTAATTAAAAAGTTCAGTCCATAAGCTTGGACTGTTTTTATAATGGCGTATAATTACTTTGCCACATCTGCAATTGTTTGCATTTGAATTATTCCTAAACTGAATCCTATCACCAACATTAACAAATTAGATCTTCGATTATCCTAATTTTTATAGTTTTCCCTTTATGTGGCCATTAAACCCTCACTCTCTACCAAATTGCAGCCAGAAATGGTTCCAATGATTGCTTCGAGCTCAACTTTTACATTGGCATAACTAGACTTAAATTTGCAGATTAATATCTAATTGGTATTCTATTTTGTCCATTGGATGTGCCTATTGAGGTAATGCTTTTGACTTTACTTCAAAATCAAAGTAATATGTTTTGTAACGATAACAATGCCTTCCTGGCAGAGCCCGGCTAAGAGACTCTTCCCAAGGAGTGTTTCGACTCCAAATTAATGCTGTCTATAGGTTGGATTGGTGAATATGAGTTAAGGGGTGCCACTATCTTTTACAGTTGAACAACTATATCTACAAACAAAGAAAACTAAGGTGAAAAAGATAGAAACACCTTGTATAAATTAAATTGCATGCAAACTGAACTGCTTCGGTGGGCTCGGTTATTCTCAGAGTGCTTGCATTAGTGGTGATTGCATCAAAAGGCCTACTTGCGGTGGTTAGTTACGTCTACTTGGTCACATCAAAGAACTGCTCCGGTAGTTACATTAAAGTGGACTGCTTGGCGGCAGTCTTGCCGTGTCCTTCCGTACGGGCTGTTTCTTCCTACAAGTTTTAAAGTGAATCAGAAGTAGTCAAATTGTTATGGGCGTTGATGTTGGCTAACTTTTAGGTCAAAAGGACGCAAATATTTGATATCAAAAAAGTTAATTTATATTGAAAGCTTTCCAACATTTATGATTTACTGAAATTCAGAGCGGGTTAAGCAGGCTCTGTCTGATTGACTATTAACGAGTTTTATTATTAGCACAAAACAACAAGTTATAAAATGATTGTATTGAAAATAGATAAATTTACAACAAAGAAATAATATTTTTATAAGAAATGATATGTATTTTGTATTTATTAGCTACATTAAATGATTTTACTTGGAAATAGTAGGGGAACATTTTTACAGGGACCACGCCCTAAAGTTTAATACATAATAGCTCATTTTGGCCTCAAAACATGATAAGATGAAATTATATGTACAATTACTTATCATAAAATGAAAAGAAGATAAATTTAAAAAAATATTTAATTTTTCACTTACTTTGTACAGCCCAAGTGATGAGTTATAAATTGCAGGTTATGAAATGTTCGACTGACTCGTCTGGTTTTCGTCAAGAAAAGGGAACAATGTATTGGGTGTATCCTAATTTATAGAAGAGGGTTGACAATGTTTTCTGGTTGGGTTGCGTTCATTGTAAGGGTTTTGTTTCAGGTGCTTTCTATTGTAAGGGGTAGGTTCGGTAGCGGTGGTAAGGGAATGTCTGATATACAGTGAGTCAGGGTTGATTTTAAGGTTCGTAAGGACGGTAATCTAAAGAAAGGTAGCATGTCGATAGACATATTATAGTTTTTCCATTGTTCTTGAATTGTTTGCAGAATTGTTGTGTTATAATAAAGTTTCTATATCGTCGATTTGGTTACTGAAATAAATAGAACAGAGATGGCACCTACGTCGAGATTTTATTTACCTATATATCTTTAATTTTCAGGTTATAACTATTTTCTCCGCATCAAATTACTATGAAGTTGGTTCAAATAACGGAGCTTATTTGAAACTTATGGGTCCTGAGCTTGACACTCATTTCGTTCAGTATATGGCGAATTCTGGAAGACGGAAACTCAATTTGTACCAAAGAATGGGCCTCGTTGAATCAGGCGCATGTAAAGAACTGAAAATGCAAATTATGAACAACAGAAGTCGATTAGAAGAAGAGTTTGCTGAAATAGATCCAGAAAGCACAGGTAATTTTATTTTTCTTTAAACGTCAAATAATGATTACATTACTTATCTAACTTGATCCTGTCAAAGTTTGATGTCTCCGCCGGCAGCAGCTTTTTTCCCCATTTCTTAACGGCGGAGGGAAAAATGTTGTCATGGCAACAATACAAATGTCATTAACAGAAATTAAACATCATTTTTATTTATAGTAATATTAAAAGTACAATTAGTTAATGAAGCATTTTCAAAATTGAAACCGCGTACACTAAATTTGCGCTTGCGGTTACAACAACCTGTTTTGAAAAACAGGTAGTTGACTTTAAAATACCACCAGTAATTCTTGACCGATTGTAATTTTTCATGAATGCAATATCTGCGCTTAAAGAATTCTTGCTGCTGACGACTGACTAATTTCAACAGTAGAAATATTGGAATTTTCTTTAATAGATAGTGTATTCATTATAAAATTTTCACCAAAGATAGTTTGTCTTGTACTTAGATACCCATTTTCCCAAAATTGGGTTAATCGATATTAGGATTCAAATTCCTGAATACTGACAGCAACATTAAAAAGATTACTCATCGCTACTTCCAGAGTTTGTAGAGCCTAAAGAGACTCTTAAGTCTCTTTATGAAATACTCTGAAGAACCATAGCATTATGCCTAGGATCCAAACAACTTGCATTGGAAAACTAAGAAAAAGTTTTATCTACAGATCTATTCATAATGATATAATGATACAAGAGAGTACCTATGAGTGTGACAAAGAATACCAATCGATTCTCTTTGTTTCGTCCTTGTGCTGGCAACGCTGTATCATTATTTAGGAGTTATTCTACGTTTGTAATCAATGGCGTCTTTTTGTTAAAAATGGGAATATCTATGTCGGGTAATATTTAGTTATTTTTATGGCAATATATTTATGAATAGTTAATACTTAGTTTTTCACTTAAATAATTATAGTTAATATTAATTGTACAAATAAAGTATGATGCATTTTAAATTTTACTTTTTAAACTCATTGTTAATAAGTATTAAATAACCAAAAGGAAAAGATTTAAATATTATATGCAAGGTTTCTCGACTCCTTTATTTCTCGATTGGATTACATTTGAGGGGATGTTTAGAATAGTTGAGGGATATGCAGGGTGTTTCATAAAAGGCAGTTTAAAACATAACTTAATAAACGTTAGACTTAAAAACCATTTAATTTTTCACTAAAAAGATAAACTTGTTAAAAATTAGCAAATCTAATGGTATTATTTTAATTAAGTACCACAAGCCGAGCTAAATAATCGACGTGCAAACTTTGTTCACTCAGAAACAATTAAAAAAATACTAGCAAACAAGTAACAACAACTTGTTTTTTTTAACTATTAACTTGTTTTTTTAAGTACCTTCAAACGGGGTTAAGTGTTACTGTAGAATGAATCAGTCGTACAAAATAGGGTGTTGTTTGCTCCAGACAGAGACAACCAAAGAGACGGTCAAGTACATAAGCATTTTTGTTCGATTGTCCAATAAAATAGTCCTGTTAGCTCTATCCTTGTTTAGATCACAAGTTTATGAAATGTCATATCTCTGTCATATTTTTGGAAAGTAATCGCAGATGACACTAGGAGCATGGAATTTTTGACACAACGGCAAACCTTAGAACATAAAGTTTGTTTGATATTCTGTGGTAAATGTGACGTGCCAACTGCCAAAGTATTCAATCTCCATTATTGTTTTGACGAGTTGTATTAACTGTGTTTTTTGTGGCGTTTTTAGAATAAGTTCAATAATTAGAGTTCTTATTTATAAACTGTGTAACAGTAGGTTGTAGAACAATTATTTTAGACTTTTGTTTGGTGATTAGTTTGTGTGTAACGATAGTTAAAAAATGATGTGTTTTTTTATGCATCCTTTTAGTCTACATCTTGTCATTTCTTTGAAATGTTGAGAACCACTTCCATATTCCACGTTCTGTATATTTTCATTGCTCCTGTAATTTGTCCAAAAGGCCATATATTATGTCGAGGACCACAATAATGTTTATGTATATGATAACTATAATATATTGTTTAACATCATTTATGTTTCATATAAAACCACTTTGTCTATTTTTCAATAAAGTATGTTTTTTTTAGTTTTGTATTTAATTTTTAATGAAAGAAATAAGAAAATAAACGAAAAAGGGTTTGCCCGCGCTTTTTAAATTTCCTGAGAAGCGCGAGCGCCATCTCAACTCACTTTCCGGTTCTGGTGGACCAATTCATTACTGTAAAACAAAAATTTAACATGTACTTGGGCGTCTCTTGGTTGTCTCTGCTCCAGATTTAAAATTAAAACGTTTTCGACTCTCGTCGTCTCGCCAGTACGTCTAAGTAAGTAAAGGAGGGTGTTTCACCGCGCTTAAAAAAACACGTGAGTATCACGATCACATTTATTTGTAGAGATATTAACTTTCTAATTTTATTTACTTTCATGCTCTAAATGGGTTTAATAGTTATTACTGAACATGCATTTGGTAACATTTTTGCCTAAATGTTTTAGAATTTTTTTTTCTTAGAAGTGGTCATTATAGTAGGTAAAATGAGAGTGGAGTTATATTTTGTGCTTGGATATTTTCTATGATATATTTTGCTATACTATGAATTAATTTTCAATTTCTAATAATTTGGTTTATTCTTAGCATGCCGAGAATATACAAAAAAAGTTGGGGACACAATTTGTTTGCACGGCAGTAGCAGCGGTTAAACGAGGTGCTTTGGCCATTAGATATTAGTACAACGAAAGTATCATGGACATCACCCTTTGAAGTATGGTAGGCAGGAACTTAGACTGAAGGAAAAATTCCAAATTTGTGCCGAGTGGGGATTTCCTTTAAAAAGTAAAGACATCAGGGCAATTGTGATGGTACAGTCTTCTATAGAACCAGCCGTTGGAGAATTTGTCATAGTTAAGTTCGCCACTGAGAAGCGAGATAGACTATTTGTTGGCAAAATAGAAAATAATTGTGATGATCAACTAACAATCGATGCCATGAGAAAAAAAGGGATTTCTGAGAAAGGCTATTTTATTTATACGGTAATTGAAGACGTTTGTTTAATTACCCGTGACCAAATAATTAGAAAACTTCACTAAATATCCGTAAAAAGGGGAAAGTTTGCTTTTAACATTAACAGTGACGAGTTGAAAAGGTTAGAATAATTGTTATTTCTTTAGTTTTCATTATTTAAGAATGTCATATTTTTTGTGAAAGATAAAATTTTTATTTTTTTATAACGGTGATGATGCTGTGATAAAGAACAATGTTTTAGTTTGTTTTTTACCTTACTGTGATGTATTGTGATGCAGAATAAAGATTTTGTTACATTTTTCGAATTTTTTTTCAAAAGTTTTTTATTCACTTTACCTCTGAATATTTAAAAATGGATTTTCACGCGTTTTTAATGCCTGATTCATTTTACCCCAAAGTGGTGGGTGAGTGTCTTTCCTAAGTTTTTTTAAAATTATTTTCGATTTGAGCCATTCGAAAATGGTGCCAGGACTTACATTATTTGTCCCAATACTTTTCGAAAAAACGATAAAATTTTTTTTGATTTATCTTACCCTGTTTGACGGTATTGGTATTTGACAATCAAAAGATTTGAAATAATTCGAGATGGCCTACTAACAGAATAATTATCATACCTGTTTATTTTGATATTCAAATCGTCATCGCTACGCCATTCGATGAAAATATCTTAAACAAACAAATATTTTAATTTACTTGTGAAAAGAAACATTGGGGCTTATATATTCTAGTTATTTACACACTTGGCAATGACGAACCATCTCTTCAATTAATATTATCTATAATTTCTTCAAAAATCACCAAAAAACACCAAAAGTCCGGGTAAAATTTCATAGTATAACCGCTTCTGCGCGGAACAAAGAGTTTTAGGATTTTTTGCTCAATATTCTCGATGGATACATAATTTTTCAGACAGAATCAAGCCACTTCTGTCAATATCAGCATTTCCATGGTCTGAAAGAGCAACGAATTAAAGAGAGATTTTGCAAAAGCTTCGTTGTCCGCAATTGATATAAACGCTATGTTCGCAGTGAAAACAGATGCTTCGGAAAATGCACTGGCTGCATCTCCCTCTCAAAACGGAAAGCCTGTATCGTATTGATTCTTTCTTTGATTGATTCAGAAAAGCGACACTCATCAATTGAAAACGAAGCTGGCGTCAATACTTGATTGGCAGGTACTTCCTTTTAATAACGGACCAACAATCATGTTTAACCAAATTAATTCGAGCAAAATAAAGAATGAAAATATTGCACGGTGGAGATTATAGTTGTCTTGTTTTAAATATGATATAGTATATCGTCCTGGCAAAGAAAATATGTACAAATTTGGATATTAACAATTTAAAAATTTTACAATATAACTTCTTTCGTCCAGGAATTGTCCGTATTTAGAACAAAAAGAAACAAGAAGCAGTATATGCAAAATGTCCTTGAGTCCAGAAAGAAGCTTGGAGGCCAATTGTCAATTTTAATTGGCGTTTCCGTTGACGGAAACGCCAGGATTTTAGGATTTTTATTTTGAATAAAATTCAACCAGTCAATCAATCAATCAAGTGTGTGAATACAATTAGTGTTGTAAATTATTTTGTGTTTATAAGAACCGAATGATACGCCTATGCCTTCATTTCTGAAATTTATATGCAAATATTGCTTTGATAGTATACTGTCATAAACAATGCGTCATACAAGGAGCTTCAAGATGGCCGACTTCCGTGGCAAATTTTTCTTAAAGTAAATATAAGACAAACGCCTTCCTGTTTCTTTTGTTCTGAGGGTATAACTGGGTTCGATCTAAAAATCTTCCGTATTCGGTAAATGACATCCGACAAATTACTGTAAACTGTAAAAACTGTGCTAAAATTATCAAAGAAACGGCTCCTTTAGAACGGCTTAAGCTTCCGCTGTACTTTGCGGCCCACGGAATTTCATGTTAATTTTAAATTTGTTTGAAAGCTTAATTTAAGTAAAGTAGATCAAAACAAAAATTTCGCTTGATGACTGACTATTTACTTTTAAAATCACGAATTTGTTTCAAGAAAAAGGACTTTTTGAATATTTTTAATTTTATTTTACGATTAACATTTTTACTGTAAACTGTAAAGATTATTATAGCACTTGCCCCTTGAAAGCTTATGTCTACACGGTCTAGGGAGAGAAGGCCAGGAATTATTATACTTCTGTGATCTATTTATAGTTTAGCGGCGTTGTCAATAGTGTTTATTTTTTTGTAGTTACATTAATTTTGCACTTTAAAATATTATCTACATAATTATATATTGTGGGTATACTACAAAAAGTGACCAAGTCACGTTTTCTTGCATTCGACTTATTGTTACCAAGTGACTTCAAAAGATCATATCTTTATCAAGAAAAATTGAAATTATTCGGATTTGTAATTATGAAAATTGAAATAATTAACATTATAAGATTGTTATGTTTATTTCAAATTTGTTTTACACCTTACATTAAATAATACAGATAACAAACTTAATGCTAATCAGTTATACTAAAATTGAATTAACAGCTTTAACTATAAAAAATATAAAAATGCATGTCGGGTCGACGTTTCGCAATTCGCGCTCGGGAATTATTACTTTGAAGTAAACTATATTTGAAATAAATAACTGAACAAAACTACTTAAAATGTTGGCTAATATGGCATTTAGGTTCAAAAAAATGTACAGCCCCTACTTTACTGTATCTTTGTAGAAAGAGTTTTGAGTTTTGAGTAATCACTCGTCTTAATTCTAACAATTATCATTCCCATTCAAGTTAGGTTAGGTTAGGTAAGGTTACATTTGCCAAATGTAAAATAATAGTTTTGTGTAAATGTAAAATAATACTAATATAAATATAAAATATAAACTGCTCAACAATGAAGTGGATATTTTTTATATTTCAGAAAATTGCGTACAAAAATAATATTTTAAATATACGTTTCATGCTATCAGTAAACTCTATTTATAGCAAATTGTTTTTGTCGTTTTTTTTCTTTTTTATACTCTTTAACCAGAATTGTAGGAATTCGATTTCAAAATACTAACATTTTAGTCGCTTAGAAGTGCTTGCAGTGACTTTAACATTGTTACTGTAGTCCATAAATCTGTTTACCTGAAGAAAAAAATGGCGCTACGGCGATTAGAAACAGTACAACTCGATCAATTAGTACGTCGGATACACGAAGGCTAGAGTTAGTTACTACACTGCTAAATGTGTCCCAAAGTGTTGTCAGTCGTGCATGGAATCGATATTTGGAATCTGGATCTGCAGCATACAGGCATGGAGGAGGACGAGAACGAGCTACAACTCCTGCTCAAGACCGCTTTATAGCTGTAACTGCAAGAAGAAACCAAACATTTACTGCTTCGAGAATTAACAGCTTCTTTAGGCATGCTATCGGAAGAGTGATATCTAGTCAAACTGTTAGAAGAAGGTTGCATGCATGTAATTTAAGAGCCAGAAGGCGTAGTTCACATCCACGTTTGACTGCGGATCAGCGTGCATGCAGATATCGGTGGGCGAGAGAACACAGTCTTAGAATTTTCAGAATTGGAAGTACCTACTGTATATTTACGGATCAGTCCAGATTTCGTCTGAATATGTGTGATGGTCGAATATTGTGGAGAGAAAAAGGTCAGCAATACAATGAATGTTTTATGGCGCCAACCACTCTTTTTGGTGGTGGCTCAGTTTGCGTGTGGGTAGGCATATGTTATGATGGCTGCACTGATTTAGTGGTGTTAATGAATATGACAATGACGGCTGTACGGTATAGGGACATGGTTATAGAGCCAATTTTTTGGGGCAATGGGCGAACAATTTGTCTTTATCGATATTAATACATGCCCGCACCGTGGGAGAATTATAAATGATCGCATTGAAAATCACGATTTTTTAAGAATGAACTGACCACCATGTTCACCCGATATGAATTGAATTGAGCATGTCTTTGCCGAAATGACTAGACAATTAAACTGACTCGAACAGCCCCCCATAACCCTAGAACAAGTCGACAATGACTTGCAGAGAATATGGGAAAACATACCTGAGCAATTTATTAATAATTTAATAAGGACCATACCAAATAGAGTGATAGCACTAAGGCAAGCTAGGGGTGGACCCAAACGATATTAGTTTTCGTGAAAGAACTTTGTGACCTTGTGCAGTAAATGATAACATTTTTCAATTTTTTCTGTTTTATTGTAACTGTTCTTTTTTCATGAAAAATTTGTTTATTTTATTTTTTGGGTATATTGTAATATAAAAGAACAAAGATTTACTTATTTTTTTGAATTTTGATTTATTATTAACCAATGACAAAAGAAAATTACACATTTTTGTAATATCCACTTCAATTGTTGGACAGTATATATAACTAAGGGTCGCAAAGTTCAATGGACCCCGGCTTAATATAGATTTTATGGGGCCACTTCCATCAAAGTCAAAGAAGAAAAGTATATTCTGTTATAGACAAATACAGTCGCTTACTTTTTGCTTTTGCATGTAAAGACATGACGTCAGCTCCTGTTATCAACTGCTTGAATGAAATATTTTTTATTTCTGGTACACTGATGTACATTCACTCAGATAGAGGAATATCGTTTATGTGTCAAGAACTTACTCAATATCTCGTCTCAGCTGGAATAGCTTGCAGCCACGCCGTACGATCCAAAAGGCAATGGACATGTTAAACATGTTAAATTTTATCCTTTAGAGAACCATTTAGTTGTGTCTGAAGTTTAAGGGTCTGGAGATAGTCGAATGGGAACTGGTACTGTCTTTAAGCTTACATTCAATATGGTCGCTACTGTGCTACAAACGCTACTTCCTATGAAATAATGTTCAGTCAACCTCGCAGAAATCCAAACGGAGTATCATTGCCTGCTTGGCTTACTACTCCTGTCCAATCTTAATAAAAAGAAGCGTGCATAAATTTTAGCTACACAAGTCACAAAAAATATAATTCTTTTCAACACAGTTCATTTCACTCTGTTTATAACCTATAGAGTGTTACTGACTTCACGTTGTCTTTTTACCCTTCTACTACACTCGCGCTATCTACTATTTGCTCCTTACCGCTGGACAGTTTTTCGACATTTTCCAATACAAGTTAGTCCTCCTTACCTCTACCCTCCATAATTCAATCCCATCGTGGATGAAGGGTATCTGATTCAAAGTAACCCGTCAGATACTCTGATGGAAGAGAAGGTACGATTTCGCACCAATTCCCTTAGACGAATCAGACGAATATTTTTCTATAACAACGAAAACGACGAAACAAATGCGCATGTAAATCACACCAAGACAGCAGTAGAGATATCGGATTTCATTACTACTATGACCTCTTTCTGTTCCGGGGTCAGTGGGAATGAATTTTTCTGGACGAAGCAGACGATCCATTTATAAAATAATTTTTTCGTTCATTAAATTGTAAAATAACTAAAAGACCATTAACTAGGTTTTAATGAACGAAATGACAATATCGTATTTCTTTGACAATGATAACTTAAATAAATAATAAACAAGTAACTAAGTAACTAAACTAGATAGAAGTTAATAAAGATATAGTCTAGTATTTTCATTACAAACGTCCAACACAAAATAATATTACATAGACTAAATATCACTGTTCCGGTAGCATGCCTAAAGAAGCTGTTAATGAAGCAGTAAATGTTCGATTTCTTCTTGCAATTACAGCTGTAAAGCGGTCTTGATCAGGAGTTGTAGCGCGTTCTCGTCTTCCTCTATGCCTGTACGCTGCTGAATCAGTTTCCAAATATCGATTCCATGCACGACTGACATTTTAAGACACATTTTGCCGTGTAGCAACTTCTTCTTGACTTAAGCCTTGTGTATCCAACGTACTAAATGATCGAGTGGCTTTGTTTCTATATCGCCTTAGCGCCATTTTTTTCAGGTAAACAGATTTATGGACTGCAACAATGTTAAAGTCATTGAAAGCGCTTCCACGCGACTAAAATTTTGGTTAAAGAGATAAGAGCGTATAAAAAGAAAAAAAAAGACAAAAACAATTTGCTATAAACAGAGTTTACTGATAGCATGAAACGTATATTTAAAAAATTAGTTTTGTACGCAATTTTCTGAAATTTAAAAAAATATCAACTTTAAATTTAATTTTAAAGTATTATGCAATATTAAACAAAAACAAGAATAAAATAAATAACATTTAAAAATGAACATAAACGCTGCTAACATCAAATTGGAGCAAATTGAAAATTAAATACATTACAAAATTGAGCATTTAATATGCGGAAGGACAAAAAGCGGTTGTTAAAACAATCCTGAATCACCGCCACGAAAATACTTCAAAGTAAATATTATAAATTATTCATCAACCCTTTCACCGACGGCGAACAGTTAGCTAACGAGTAATGCCAAACGTAAAATCCTTTAAGCTTAACTCAAAAATAAAAATCCATCGCACATTTTGGTGATTGGATTAATGTTAAGAAGATGCAATTTTTTTAATATGACATCCATAATAATTTTTCATTCTTTTGAAAAACTACTTGGTGTTACATTTTTAATCTAATACGAAATTACAGATTTCAACGAAAAAAAATTACCCATTTAAAAAATCAATTATTTTAAAATAATATTTTTCCATTGAAGATAGTGACAATTAAAATTTTAAAATAATAGTATATACATGGTTGCGACAAAATCTGGCAAGAGGGATTTATTTTTGTAATGAATAAACTTAAAATTAAAGTTAAAGTTTGTACAACGTCATCGTTTTAAGTATCACCAGCATCTTGCATTTTTTAACTATCAACGTTGGCTAAGTGACACGTTACAGAAACGCTTATTTCATCCACATTTCACAAATGATAGTACGTTGATGCAATAATAAATAGTAAACCAAATAATAGAAGACATTTTTTAAAACTATTAAAATAGATTAATTTTAATTTCGTTAGTGCAATTCTTCCACACCTTTACCGTATCGATAAATTTAATTACCCTTTTTTATTCAAAGCAAATTATTTAAAGCTTATTATATTTCTTAAAGAACAAAAATCATATGTTAATTATAGGAATTATTTTTATTAATATATTCAAAAACTAACAGATAGATTAATATAAAATTACTAGCTGACTCGACATAAGTTATCCTGTCTTAACAAAAAAAGTGTGATTATTATTTTAATGCTTTAGGATATTAGTATATTAAGTATGGAGAACGGTAAGGGTTTTATACCGATCGAAGACAGTTGTTTGGAGGAGGATTATTGTCTGAGATCGGTTACCCTTAACCCTCATATTTTTGTTAAATAATATCCTTTCTTCATCTGCCAATTTTTTTATGTAACCTGGTATTATATATATTTTATACGGTATACATAAACACACATAGTCCGGGATAGTGCTTTAAAATGGTCATGACAAAATAATTAATACTTAAATAAAAATACGGGTTGATCGTACAGATATGAAAAATGAAAAGTAATATTTATTCTGTCATGACAAAATAAAAAAGGAATTGTGGCAAAAAAAATTAATTTTTTAATTGACAAATAAGAAATAAGGGTTCATCGTAGAGGAGTGAAAATTTAGGGTTGTATGATTTTTTTTGTATGCTGCATCCTAAAAAAAGGTCTAAAATAAATTTAGAGGTGGACCACCCTTAACATTTGGGGGGATGGAAAATAGATGTACGATTCTCAGACCTACTGAATATGTATATAAAATTTGGTAAAAATCGTTAAAGCCGTTTCTCCGGAGCTCAATCACGCACACCGTGAAATTGAACCACCAGTTATAAAGGTATTTTTATATTTCATAAATAGATTACCACGTACCCACAAATTAAATACAAATTTTAATGCATTTACACTATAATGTTTAGTTTTCCAGGTTCTTTTTTCTGTCAATTTTTATTAATATTTAAACTTTTATTTTTTATAAATATTAACGTTTTTTTTAATCAAATTTACTACAGGGGCGAGACCTTAAATACACCATTACTTTTTTAGAACGTTTCGATTTTAACGAAATCAGAGGGTCAGAAGCTTCCGCGCAAGGAAATAAGATATGGTTAAGGTGTGGCCAAATTGCACCGATGATATTAAAATGAACCTATTTTAATATTTTAGCGAACCACTTTGATGGACAAACCACAGAAACTTTTGTTTGCCCAGATTCTGCCAGCACATGATAAACGAGGTCCAAAAAATCAGAGTCAGTGACACTTCCGGCAATTTTTAACCTGACAGACCTAATAATCTTAAAGAGGATAAAAAAATAAATAATTTAATAGAAAACAAATATGCACAACTAACTGTGTAACCATATTAAGCGTTGAACGTCAATTTGTAATAAGATTTAAATGTTGAGAGTGAATTTATAAAAATATTTAGTTAACTTTTAATAAATAACAATATACCAAAAAAATGTAATTTACAATAAAACAACTATTAATATTAATTTCGTCTTTAATTAAATGTAAAAGATATTTCAATAATTAACAAAAAATATATATGTTAATCACATCAAATAATATGATAGTTAAATACCTCGGCTAGGGGTGAGTAAGTTGGTTAGCTCTGACTATAGTACAATATGTGTTTATTTAAGAAATTATAAGGGCGCCACTGAAATCTTTTTATTTTTTATGATACTACTAAAGAAAGTTGTTTTAAGCTGAGTTATTTAAATAAGTATGACAGAATAACAAATAAGATGACAGAAAGATGTCAGAAAAAACTGTCTATGAAGTAAAAAAAAATGAAAATGTACCAACAGATAAAAGATAAATAGATTTCCTTGGTTCTAAAATGAATGAAGTTGGGAATACGTTACAAAAAAATAATCCGCAAACAGTTCTTTACAGTTCTTTACTTATTACAGTTCTTTACTTATTCTAATACAGTTGACGATACGACAATGATTTTGATATTACGTTTAAGAAATAAAGAAAAACGAGACAGCTGTATAATATTATAAATGCATTTATTTACGTTGGTCGACTTATCTTTTTTTACATCTGCGATCCATTGGTTGATCCAGGAGAGGGCTGGTCCAGTGAAGGGTTGGTCTGGTGGACAGTCCACCAATGTAGAACCAATCAGCGGTAATTCGGTAGTAACTCAGTAATGTCTTTGAAATTGGGATTGTCTTTGAAATTGAAGTTTGTAATGTCTTTGGTATTTTATATTCCAATGCTGTGTGTAACACCAATGACAATAAGAGAATGAATCGTGGTTGAAGGTACTGGACTATGCCACATTAAATATCGTGTATAAAGTTGGAATTACTGACAGGTGTCGTTTTTAATAATTAACATGTTAAAAATCTATACAATAGATGGTGCTAGCGTTAGCCATATAATTAATTTAAAAATACCACGTTTTTAGTTAACATATGTTACAACTGTTTATATTAAATTAATTTCCGCTTAAAAGGCTTTTTGTAATTTATTTTTATTTCTAATTAATTTATTGTCAAACATTAATTTTCAAACAAGTTACGTTTGGTTCGTATTTTTATTTCAAATTAAATTCTTAAAAAATTCACAATTCCGCATGAATGCAATTTTTATGCTAACGGCTACGCACCTATGCTGCAAATGTTATTTATTGCCTTGTCATTGTCATGTGAAATAGAAGTGATTGGTGACCCGTCCAAAATTTTGATTAGTTTTAAAAACTAAGGCCCAGTTTCATAATACCGACTTTAAAGTAACTTTAACTAAAGTCCACTTTAAGTTAAAGTCCACTTTAAAGCGGCTTTAAAGTTGACGTGTTTCATAAACGCCAGCCTACACAACTTTAGTTAAAGTAAATTTTTCTACTAGAAATTTATGTTGGCATCCATGAATAGCCCATGTTGTTTACTTCACTTTAATAATTCTGTCATATTTGTCATTATTTTGTTTGTATGTGTACAGTCAATTGTACCAATAACTCGGGGGAAACGAGCAATTGCATAAAACTGCTCAGCAGTATGGGTCATTTCAACTAAGGTTTCACACATTTTGATGTAGCGTAGTCGTAACGAAGCTATTGCGTTGGATACGCAAACGGTAAATAACTATTAATTTGTACAAGAAATTGAGTGCACACTAACCGATTTGTTGGTAACCTAATTAAATGCTCAATTTCTGCCAGTACATTTACTGTTGTAGCTTTCGTTAAACGAAATCTATCGAAGAATTCTGTATCGTTCCATTTATTTAAATGATCAATGCGTGCTCGATAAACCTTAGGCCTTCGTTCCACAACTTCATCTTCAGAAGAACTTAAAGAACTGCTACTCGAAGCCAAGATTACTGCTTTTTATTGTGTATAAGCAATTGTGGGAAACTCAGTCGTCGATTTAAATTGGTTTATTAATGGCAATATACAATTATACTTGAGAATATATGACAGCAATATACATATCAAAAAACATAAAATATTTGTCAACTTCATAACAACTACTTTGTTTATATTTAGTCAACAAGACAGTAACTTTAAGTTAACACTTTGCTAGTATATGTTTCAACACTTTCCTTTGTTAATTTAAAGTTACTTGAGACCCATCTTGTTACAAATAATTTGGTGTCTTGGTCTTGGTAACTCCTTTGTGCAAATATCCGCAACTTGCTGCTCGGTAGAAATTTGTTTAATTCCAATCTGTCCTTCGGAAACCTTTTCTCTAACAAAAAAATGTTTCACCGCTATATGTTTTGTTCTACGATGAAACTCGGGGTTGAGGGCTAATTTAACTGCTGCAGAATTATCCACTTGTAGAACAGGAACATCTATTAATTGACTTATTTCTTTGAAAAGTCTACTGAGCCAAATAATTTCTTTTGTCGCTTCGCTTGCGGCTGCAATCTCAGATTCTGTAGTAGATGTTGCTACCATGGCTTGTCTTTGGCTTTGCCAAGAAATAGCGCCATCTGCATATAGTACTACTATACCAGTAGTCGATCTACCCGTTGTAGTACATCCGCCAAAGTCTGCATCACTGTAGCAATCCAGGACACGCTGAATAGTCTGAGACCTATATACTATGCCCAGATCTTTAGTACCTGCGATATATCTAAAAATTCGTTTTACCCTAGCTATATCTTCTGAAGATGGATTTTCTAAAGATCTTGATACAAATCCTACACTGTACGCTAGATCTGGTCTTGTACCCAACATCAAGTACATTAGTGCACCTACTGATTCTCGGTATGGAAAATTACTTATATTTCTGGATTCTTTCCCTGATTTTGAGGTTTCTGTATTTTTTCAACATAGGGGTTGACACTGGTTTACACTCTGAGAAGTTGAAACGTTCTAAAATTTTACATGCATACCCTTTTTGACTAATTTTAATACTACCATCAAGTTCCTTTTCTATTTCAATACCCAAAAAGTAATCTGCTGGTCTTATCGTTATTTTAAATTCTGATTTTAACTCCTTAAGAAAGTCCTCTAAATCTTTCGAATCACTCCCAGCACACAATCCATCATCAACATACAGGGCTATAAGCAGCTTCTTACCATTTCTTTCTCTTAAGTATAAACATGGATCTGCCTCACTAACTTTGAAACCTAAGCTTAACAGGAAACTTCCGAATCTGCTGTTCCAACATCGTGGTGCTTGCTTCAAGCCATACAAACTTCTTTTAAGCTTGCATACCATATTTGTTCCGTCGTCAAAACCTTCTGGCTGATTCATATAAATTGTCTCTTCAATATAACCGTAAAGAAATGCAGTAGACACATCAAACTGACTTAAATGCATCCTTTCAGCTGCTGCAATACTTAAAATAGATCTAATTGTAGTTAATCTTGCTACAGGACTAAATGTTTGACTATAGTCAATTCCTCTTCTTTGACTAAATCCTTTAATAACTAATCTGGCCTTGTACTTATCTATAGAACCGTCTGGATTCGTTTTTATCCGGAAAACCCACCTACATGGTAAAGCTTTACATCCAATTGGTAAAGGTGATAGCTCCCATGTTTAATTTTCGTTTAATGAGGCTAACTCACTTTTCATGGCTTCTAGCCACTTATTGCTTTCTTGACTGTCAATTGCTTCTTGAAAATTGTCAGGAGTTTTTATTGTACTTAGTATATTCTCTGCACTCATTATAAAATCTTCTAATTTATTAGGTGGTCTCAACTGTGATCTATCTCTTAAATCATAACTGGATGTTACTCTATCTTGTTCTTTTTGTTCTTCAACTATTACTTCATCATCGTCTTCACTATCTATGTCCTCTTCATGTTCACTTAACTCGTCAATATTGTCTTCAGAACTGTTAAAACTGCAGCCTTTTTTACTGGACTGAATATCATGTAATGGCAATCTCACTCTTTCTATACAATCTGTTAGTATCTCATTAAATTGTACATCTCTGGACAAAATAACTTTATGAGTTTCTTTAACCCAAATTCTATATCTTTCATCACCATCGTATCCTACAAGATATCCTTTAATAGCCTTTTTACCCATTTTTTGTCGTTTTTGTTTAGGAATATGTGTGTAGCATTCTGATCCTATAATTCTCAAATGCTTTATTCTTGGCTTTCTTCCTAACCACAGTTCATATGGACTTACACCTTCTTTCGACGATTTTGCGGTCCTGTTTAGAACATATACGGCTGTACTAACCAACTCAGCCCAAATGGCCTCTGGATATTGAACTTTTGGGTTGGAATACTTGAAAGTTCTGGCCATTTCCACAACAGTGCGGTTTTCTCGTTCACTACCACCGTTTTGTTCAGGTGTATATGGAGCTGTTAACTTCTGTGTCACTCCATTCTGTAGAAGAATCTGTCGAACATCTTCATTGTCGAATTCTCCACCATTATCACTCACCAGTTCTTGAATGGTATGCCCTGTTGTTTTAGCATAAGCAATCATGTTTCTTAAGGCATTCTTCACTTCTGACTTGTGTCTGATTAGAAAGGCATAACGAAATTTAGTGTAGCTGTCTTTAAAAATGACTAAATATCGTTTCTTCTGAAAAGACTCATCAAATGGTCCACACACATCGGAAAATATTCGTTCACCTGGTTTTGTTGCAGGGTTTCTGTTACCAAAAGGGAATCGATGAGCTTTTCCATATATACATGGCTCACAGACTTCATGTTCTATTTTCACGTTGATGCTTAGCTCTCTTTTGAGCATGTCTTTCACATGGCGTTTATCTTGATGCCCCCATCGTTCGTGATATAACTGTAATAATGAACTATCTGCCCTTGTAGAACAAACTTCTGCTTTGGTTTCTGGTGTAATTACTTCAATGTGTGCTTTAAAAAGGTTTCCGCCTACGTTCCGAAAACCATATAACCTCTTTTCTCCATTAACTTCTAACCAACACTCTGTTGCTGTGGATGTAAATACACTACTCGGATTCCTATCTTGCGCTATTAAAATGGAGATCAGATTTCTCGAAATATTTGGAACAAACCAAACGTCTTCTAATATTAATTCGAATGATTTATTTTCTATAAAGGATTGAACTCTTATGGTACCGCTTCCAAGTGCATTTAAACTTTCTTTTCCTGCTGCTTTTATGCTACAAGGACTTTCAAATTGTTTGTACTTGACAAATACATCATAACAATTTGTAACATGCCTAGTTGCACCGTTATCAAACCACCAATTCTTCGAATCTACATCTACCATATTGAGTTCAGTGCTAATGGAGGTTAGAGCCACAGCTGGTAGTACTGTTCTGCTTTGTCCATCTTCTGTATTACGATTTTTAGGCGGTCTTCCGTCTCCTATCCATTTCTTGCAATTCTTAACCCAATGTCCTCTTAATTTACAATAATTGCAGACATCGCTTTTCCTATTTCTGTTTTTGCTGTCTTTTCTTCTTTCTTCTTGAATTTTAGTGTCTGTTTTAACTAATAAAGCTTCTTGTACTAGTTTCTGACTGTTTGAGCTCATGAAATTTCTCTCATGTGAACAGAGCTGCATAGTTAACTCATCAAACGTTTTTTCTTCGTCTTTCGTTAACAACATCCAACCTGAACGAAATGTTTCAAAACCACTGGGAAGAATGTGAAGGGTTTTACAAACTAACATTATATCAGGAAGAACAGCTAGTTTTTTAGCTTTAAGTCCATTATTCAATTCATTCCATAAACTTCGTAACTTAGCAATATGAGTTGAAACGTCATCACCTGGACTCCAATTGAAAGCAAAGAAATCTGTACAAATTTTAAACAACTGCTCTTTGGAAGTCGCCTCAAATTGTAATTTTAGCGATTCCCAAACTTCATGAGCTGTGTCTTTGTCCATTATCTTCTGATAAACTACATCGGTAACTGTTGTTGTTATCATTGACTTGGCATAACTATTAGCCTTTCTATAAAGATCAGATAACTCTTTATGCTTCTTGATCTCAGCTTCATTTGCAACCGTGTCTAAAGGATTAGGTTTTTTCAATATGCCTTCAATAACGTCTAACGCTCCTTCATGATAATCTAAGAGATCTCTTATTTTTCTCTTCCATACTGGCCAGTCTGCTTCACCAACCAAGGGCTTGATGTACTTCGCTAATTCCATTCCAACTATTCTGTAGAAAACTATTTCTACAAAATTCGACTGAACCTGAGTTCTGGGCCCATAACCTATTGTGTATAAGCAATTGTGGGAAACTCAGTCGTCGATTTAAATTGGTTTATTAATGGCAATATACAATTATACTTGAGAATATATGACAGCAATATACATATCAAAAAACATAAAATATTTGTCAACTTCATAACAACTACTTTGTTTATATTTAGTCAACAAGACAGTAACTTTAAGTTAACACTTTGCTAGTATATGTTTCAACACTTTTGGCTTTTTCACATAAACACACGCAAAAGATTGCAATTTGTGAATAGCAAGCAACACACGTTTGACGTTTAATTTGTTAAAGTGTGAGGTTATGAGCCCACTTTAAAGCGGTAAAGTGATGGTATACCCGACTTTAGCTCAAAGTCACTTTAAAGTATCATTTAACTTTAAAGTTGTATTATGAAACACAATTTCTCACTTTAAAATTACTTTATATTTAAAGTTGATTATGAAACCGGGCGTAATATTTAAAAACATAGAATGCCAGTATTGGAAAAAAGGGTGAATGAGCTACGATAGAAAAGTATATTATTATCTCGACAATAAAAATTCACTTTTCTACCTACATAATTACTATTAACCACATTCTGTTATCAGGTTATGATTATACATATTTAAAAATATATAACATGGCCACATGAGCCTTCCAGAACCCGCCTAATATGGATTTTGTTCTTATTTCTTTTTTCCTTATAGAATTACTGCGAAATTCGTGCTTTTATATTAAAAATAAATACCTAATTCCCTTTATGTATTTATAAATATAGTGACTGTGTCGTGCGTGTTCACCAAATTATGAGTGGAAGAAAAAACTTTTTAGATCTTTATTTTTTATGTTTACAAGGTATACATAATTTGTAAGCATTAAAAAGTAGTCTGCGTACAAAAATATCTACGATCAATGCAGTCTTTCATAAATAAACTAAAATAAAGGTATACATAAAAAAAAGATTTAATTTAAACTTTAACATTAAATTTAAGAGACGTCAGTTTGTGTATAATAACAAATTTAGGTCGATGTCGCCCTCCAGAAGTCAACCCCTTTTAGTTTTCTTTCTATCGATGGTAGTTATGGGATTCTTACTATCTCTTTTCCTTTGGTGGCTCTTGGTCATTGCCATTTTCGAATTTCAACGAAGAGCTAGGATCTTAGTTGGTTTATCTGTTGGGTCACCTCTTCTCGTTGAGTACTCATCTTTTTGATCAATTCTTCGTGTTGATGAGTCACTTGCTTCATGAGTTCAGCCCTTTGATGTACTATTTGATTGGAGGGCTGACATGTTTCTTATCTCTTTGGCAGGATATTTGCTGAGATAACTCGTATTTACCTTTTTGTTGGGTTAGCTAAGATAACTTATCTATTTGGGTGGATAATTGCTGGGATATCCCGTCTTTTTGGCTGGATATTTGCTGAGATAGTGATGGCGTAATGACGTCATCGACGATTTTTTTAAATACAAACTGAGGTCACGTGACAGCTCATATGAAAGGTCTCCTTATTGCCTTTGCAATAATGTAATCGTTTCAATATTTATTTCTACAGGGTTAACCAAAACTGTTGGTTTATTAATACAATTAACTTAGAATAAATGTTTTCTTAAATACAAATAAATTACAACAAATGTTCAAATTGCCAACCTTCAGCAATGATACAATGAGAAAGGCGAGCAGGAAATTCTTTCCTAACGTTTTCGAGGACTTGAGGTGTTATTTGTACAATTTCCTTTCGCTCCTTCAACTCTTCTACATTATTCGGTCGTCTCTTTAAATATCCCTCACAAAAAAAAGTTCAACGGAGTCAAATCTGGAGACCTTGGTGGCCATTCGATAGGCCCCCTTCTACCTATCCACCTTCCTGGGAAAACGTTATTAAGGTAATTTCGTACCTTAGTGTGGGGAGCCCTATCCTGTTGGTACCATAAATCATTTCTATTGGGAAATAGCTAATTCAGCTATGGCAACAGATAATTTTGAAGAAATTGCAGATAACTAGCAGCAGTTAGGTTTTCCTCAAAAAAATATGACCCTATAATTTAATTATTTATAATGCCGGCCCAAACATTCACCTTCTCGGGATATTGTATCATATACTCTTCCATCCAATGTGGATTTTCACTTGCCCAATATCGACATTACTGGCGATTTACGTGACCGTTCAGCATAAAAGACGCTCCATCTGAAAAAAGTACCTTTTGTATGAAACCTGGATCTTTGTTACATTGTTCCATAACGATTTCGCAGAATTCGATACTTCTATCAAAGTCATCTAATAGCTCCTGGACCAGATGTACTTTGTATGGATGCCACTTCTCCTTTCTTAGCACTCTAGCGCGATCTGCCTAGAACTGGTATGAGGATTTTCTTGAAACGCCAGTTCAACGTCCAGTTTTTTGGCTTCGGATATTGATGTTCTACCACTTCTGGGAAGATCTTTAACATGGCCCGTTTCTCTAATTTTTTTTTCAATTTCACTTACTGTTGATTGAGTAATTGGATCGCGATTGGGGTATTTAGCATTAAATAAATTACGAACTTCTGCTCGAGTCCTCACTCTATCTCCATAACCAATCATGGTTAAAATCTCGATTTGTTCTGTTTCTGTTAGTTTCATTTTTGTAAATTCTGTTATTAATGTCGGCAAAAAACGGTAAAAATTTGACGTCTATTATTTGACATATTCACAGATCATTGACGAATAAAGACGAGTCAATGACAATATTGATTTAAATATTTTTGTAAAAATAATTCCGAGTACTTTCCACAATAATTAATTTCAAATTATAATGTAGCACTGTTTTTACTAATTTATTTTTTCGGAACCAACAATAAACACTATTTTGTTTTATTCCCAGTAGCGGTCCTTAGTGTATTTTAGTTCAGTGAATGAATATTTATTGTAATTCCATGTTACTTAACAAAGTTCATAATTTTGGTTAACCCTGTAGAAATAAATATTTAAATGATCGACTACACATCTTTATCTCATCACCACCACCAGAATGTCAACTCTGACAGTGCTCTCTTACTGTTAAACCCGATCTGTCCACATTACTCCAGCAGACGTCATCTCCTTGGGATAAAAGCAGACATCAAGGACGTCCTATCCAGTCCTCATAAAATCGTCCAATCTATTCAATTCCTCAAATAAGAATAATTATTGAATAAACTCTAATAGTTACAGTTTGGTACCACTGTTTTTTTCATCAATGATTGTCATAAATACTATTTTATTTAATTTTATTTAACAATTATATTTTATTGTACCTAGTGCTAATGGCCACAGCTATCACAACCACGTTAAACTAAATAAAAATAATGTAACCAATTAAAATTTAACAAACTTTTTTATAGCAATTTTTATGTATGCTCCTTCCCATTTTTCCTTTTTTTATTATTTACTTTATAAAATCATAGATTTAAGAATTGATTGAAATTTGTTTGAATTTAAATAAAAATAAATAATTAAAATGCCTTTCAACTTAGATTTAATTTTGGTAGATTTGAAAACATTTAGCTTGTCGATTTTTCGGTTGGAAACTTTTCGGTCTATATATTTTCAAGAAACGAACAAATTATACAGTCCAATTTGAATACATAACCTTAATAACCATCTATATTTATGAGTGAATCGGAATCATATTTCTTTTTGTATGCAAATCATTCCGAACAAATTCAAATTTAGCTTTACATTGCCATAGAGTTCGATGATAACAATTTGGTTTCGACGAATTGGTAATTTTTCGTCACCACTTTTGCATATCTTAAAATTATTTACTTTACATTTAGATTTCCACCGTTGTTATAGGAACAATTACCGGAAAACCTGCATTTTATACCTTTGAACATATTTTTCTTATGCCATGCTGTTTTAAGCGTCGGCTATCGGAACAGTAACAAACTTTTACAGGGTGGTTCTTAGGTAATTGTACATAGAAGGTGTGGTAGATTCCTAACTACAATAAATAAAAGTTAAATTTTAAGATTTATTTTTTACAAAAGCTTTAACTTTTTTATATAAAAACTTGGAATTGGTTTTTTTTGAGAACGAAAAATTACATGACACATACTTCGGTGTAATTTGTAGAGGTTGCCATATAGGCCACATTTGTGTTATAAATATGTACTAAACTTTGTTTTATTTTTAAGGTAGCGCTATTTTTGTAAACTAACCTATTTTTGTAAAATAATACGGTATCCGCCAAAATAAACAGTACCGAATTAAGAGGGCTGTGAAAAAGCACACGCAAAAAATATCACCAAAAGAGAAATCACTGGTAAAAACATTCGCATCCTTATGGATAGCAGACAAGTACTATTAGACCTGAATAGGCCACGGATCACATAAGTTCTAGTATTAGAATGTAACATGGCCCTTACCAAAGCCTGCAACAACAATGTGGTTACTCTAGGCTGGATCAAAAGTCATGGAATTTCAAAAGGCAAGCGCATAGCTGACCGTTGGCTAGGAACGCTGCTTCCCAAAGGATCTTGGGACCGGGCAGTCTTGTCAGCTTGTCGGCATCAGTGGTTGTTGATCTAGTAAAGGAACGCCTCCTTGATAAATTCAAGGTAAGAAAAAGGTTGCGGACTATCCAAGGAACTTCTGAAGTATCCGAATAGCAGAGCAACCAAAAATTACGTGACCATGGCCAGAAAGGACCTACGTTTGGTCACAGGTATACTTACTGGTCATTGTCACTTACGAAAACATCTGAACAGGTTGGGTTTATCTGACACCCCATGAGACAGTTGAGCACATCCTTTGTGATTGTCCGGCACTCTCTCTAATAAGACTTTCTGCATTCGGCGACAACTGGCTAACACATGCCAACTTTAGAGAGCTGCCTATTGGCGATGTTATCACCTACTTTAAATAGGTAGGATGGTTGACGGTGATAGGTAGGTGTAATCTCAGAAGGACGCACAATGGGTCAAATGTGGCCTAAGGGCAGTGGGGCGACCCACCCTTCAAGAATTGCAGATACCGACAGCTAAATGGATTCTTTAGGTTTGAACATCCTGATGCCATTGCAGGAAAGCCTCTCCACAGTGCTAGAAAAACCATGTGAGTTGCTGTGTCTGGTCATGGGTACAGACATGTTATTATGACGCCTTTTGTCAGTAATTTAAATACCTTTTTTTCATACTGTACGGTAAAGTCCCGGACTCAAACGAGTCACGGTACGGTATACTTGTACTTTACAGTACTCTTCAATTCTCCCAATGTTTGAAATAATAAGTGAATCAACATAAACTAAGCTTTTATTCTAGTTTTTGAAGATTGACATTAATTGTACAACTGCTGTTGCCAGCTATATGTATTAATGGAGTTGTTGATGGATTTACAGTATTTTCTGTAATCGCGGAAGACGTGTGGCTGTGATGTAGCACTTCAACAAAAGTTTCGCCCCTTTGGATTATTCTTGCAATCTTGTTTTTGCCTTCAATCGATTCTTCTATATACTTTTCTGCATCTGAAGAACTCTTCCATTCACCGTGCTCTTTTAGAACTTTAAGGTCAAATCCAGCATTGGCCAACAACGTTGAGGATGTCCTCCTGAAGCAATGACCTGTATACTTTTCTGGTTGATCTAATTTTAAGAACTCAGCTATTTTCTGAGGTGCTCCGCCAACAGTATGATGTTTACCAGCTCTTTGAGACAGACAATTTCCTTGTCTCTAACCCACCAAAAGAGCTTTTAGGAAAACATGTTGCCGTAAATTCATGTATTTTCTAGACACATCCAAATAGTGAACCTTATCACTGTTAATCACAGTGAAAGCTCCTGGAATATGCGTTTTTGTCTGGTTAATCTGAGTAATCTGGTTAAGCTGAGTACCCGTATCCTCCGCATCACTAACTTCTAAATTATGGATCTCTTACCTTCGGCAACCTCCAGCAACTCCAATTATCATACCAATGCTATCAATTTGAGTAATAGATATTCTTTATCTGGAGCGTCCCTCATGAAGCTTTCAATTTGTTCCTTTGTCAGCACCTTCGACTGGTTTGGCTGATGGTCTACATTTTGTTTTTTCAAAAAAGCTATCAACTTTGGGAAACTTGATATGTTGATATTCTCATTAACCGTAATCATTGATTTTACCATCGAGTATTTGGACCATAATGAAGAAAAGTTGAATATTTTTGATTGAAAATTTAAACTGTTGATAAGAATATTCTTTAAAAAAACTGTTCTTACCACATCCCAAAAGTAAGCCAACATTCGTCGCCTCGTCCATAAACATCTATCTCGTACTGTAATAAGTCACTTCCCGGACTTGTAAAAAAAATAACTATTGTCGTGCGCCTAATTTCAAAATCCATAAGCAATGGTTTCAACAGAATGGCGCAACAAGCTATTGATACCAGAAATACCAGAATAATTTCTTATTCTCCGGATTAAAAGGGGGTCGTAGGTCATTGACTTAAAGAAAATGCATGGCTTTCTTAACAGAACTAGAAGCAGAGTATGGATCCTTGACATTCTTTACAAAAGTACGCTGGCTTAGTAGAGAAATGTATACTTAAAACTATTTTTCGCTTTGAGATAAGAGGTAGCTGAGTTTCCTAATGGCCATATCAATACACCTACCCCTTTGGAATTGCAAGAAAAGCTACTGGATTCAAAGGTTTTATGCAGATGTAAGTCCGTATGTCACCACATGAATGAACTTAACTTGAAGTTACAAGGTCGAAATCAAACCATAACTTAATTACTTAGGGCCGTCTTCATAGTCGGTACATGAAGGTGTACTTAAGGATGTCTTATATAGGGAAGCCATAAGATATTAAGATTTCTATTTATAATCAATATTTAAACCTGCCCTCAGGAAGGAATCCTTAAATAAAAATTGTATTTGGCTACGCCTATTTCTCTCATTTTATTTTTTCTTTTTGTTAATAGTTTGCCTCTTCTATATAAATGTTAGAAAGAACTGAAAAAATAAGAAATTAGAACGGTTTTAAAAAGTGCAGTGTTGTTCTGGTTGTGATTATTTCTTATTTTTAATTTGATGTGCCATTTCAAAAAATTCTCTAATATTTGTTTCATTTTTTTGAGGAAATTTTACATAGCTTCTGAGTGGTCTTGCAAATAATAGAGAATTTTTTTTAAACATTAAACACTAGACTGTGACACCCTTCGAAGGTGTCCACCAACAATCTTAAAATATAATATTAAAAAAAAGAACCTATACACTTTTTGAACAATGCTTACTTGGAATTGATCAATTGCATAAAATCTAAGAGCACCAAATCACTGTTCAATAGTAGCGATAGGTAAACCGCGGCTATTGATCGTTAATAAATCCTTATAGTTTCTTTTGAAAACCTTTCTTAAAATGTCTTTCTTTATCAGCTCCTAGGAGTGGTATTTTTTTGTTTTTAGTTAGTATTTTTTTTTAATTTTTCCTGGTTAATAACATTAATATATATGTGTATATATACTTTATTTATTTTGTATTATTGTTATTACTCAATCCCGTAAATGGATTTTTATAATTGGCACTTAAAAAAATTTTTATTATAAAACGCATTTGCGTATCGTAATGTAACTTTTACGCACGAAAATTTTTGTTTTACATGGTTGGTAACATAAGTGAAGTATCTAATGACAAGACTATTGACGTTTAGACAATGACACGTTGTTTCGTATGAGTGGTATGTTATTGTACCTGATGTTACTTTCTCCTTTAAATAGTTCTGCTAGGTAATCTACCCATTTATCCTCCGATATTTTATTGGTTTCGGTCAGTTCTGATATTTCTTTACGCTATTATCTTATTGGTCGCCAAGTTTGTTGTTGTACTTTATAGAAGTCTCCTTCCAATCTTTTGGAAAAATGCTCCCAATATTCATTTTTTAACTATCTCACTAGTAAATTCGTTTCGTTACGGATAAGTTTGTACCTGTTATTTGATTCTGTTGTTTTTAATCAATTTAATGTTTTTATTTTTTCGCTACACTTATCTTTAACTTCTTGTCGAAACTATGGAGTTCTCTTGGGTTTTTTATTGTTGGATGTAACTGTATGTGTACCTAACGACTCGTTAGAAACGTCTTCTATGTTTTTTAAAAAATACTTGGATATTAATATGTAAAAAAAATTAAATTACAAATGTCTCCAACTAAATAATAAAACATTGGACAGAATTCGGTGTTTTCATTAGAAATAAATCAATGAAATTCCTTTGTAATCATATAGTAAATTATAAATATTTAATCCTAAACTCATTACAACGCAACAATTCTGGTTATTTTTTATATAATATAAAATTAAAAGTAAGTTAAAACCCATAAATTCAAATAGAAGTCGAAATGCACCTTCATTGGTCGTGACGTCAAAACTCATATCGATGACAGTTTGTTTACATTTAATGTGTGGTAATTGAGAGAGTTGGACTTTTATTTTTGATTTTATTGTGAGTTATTGGTTTTATTTGTGTTATGCAATCATAAAATGTCATCAGTAGGGTTGGTGAAAGCATTGTCAAACAATTTACCATCCTTAGACATTTTCATGGTTAGGTTATATTGGGTTAGGTTAGGTTTCAATGCAGCTGAATTTCAAAATGTAAAAGCAATAGCGTAAATACTTATTTTGTGCTTTTTGCATTAAAAAATGTCTAACTGACTTATTTTTGTGAAAATCAACAAAAAATAATGAAAAGAGATGAATAAATATAAATAAAAAACTTCGCACAATCTCGCAGATACACTGTTTACAATAAAACGATGGCGCTTTCAATGACACATATGAGTAGTGACGTAGGCCACCCGCCAGTCGTTTACGCGGCAAATTTCTGAATTTGAATTTGAGGATGGAATAACTATGCTACAAATTTTTTTTAATTTAAGTTTTTTTTTGGTTTTTGGGGTAATTGATTTCTGCTCTGTCTTCCTCCATGATTTTGAAAAAAATGGAAAACACCAAATTGTGTAGGTGACTGCGTAGTAAAGTTAGCTTGCATACTGAATAATAATAATAAATTGCTTTTTAAAAACAATTATATTTATTAAAATAACTAATTTGAAATTTTATAGTAAAAGCTCAAAACTATTACTTTTAAAGTCAAAACTATTGAACTAAACTTACAATGTATGGTTCATTCCATAGAAACTCCAACCTAAACAAAACAAGATGCAAATAAATAATCCACGACATGTACAGGGTTAGTTCATGATTTATTTTACTGTAGTACCTCAGAGATCTAGTGGGACTTTTATTTACTCCTTATAGTTTATTTTAGCTACATTTTCATTGTTAAAATACCCCAACATTTTTTATTGAACTTCGTGTTTCTCTGAAATAAACCTATCCTAACCTAATCAATCAATATTCTTTCATTTATATTAGGTATAATGATAAAGGTATATTTACCTAAATATTAAGTTTAAAAAACAAAAGTATTAAATTAAATAAGACGTAATGTCCAATATGCAATTATAAAAATATATTTGTTTGTTTCAGGAACTGTAATTAATATGTGTGTTGGATAATAAAAACTATAGCCTGTATACATGTGGACTAATTTAAAACCAATTGTTGAATAGTTTTTGAAATTTTTGTTAGTTTTTTATCAAATATTTTACAAATAATTTTTTGCGTAGTGAAGCAATTTTTGATTTTTTTAATAAATTGTAAATTAATTGAATTAAAACTGACCTAAAATCAAAATCATGTTGTTTTTTAATAGTTCATCTAAGTAAGATGTAACTTTTAAACTGTACTATTTTAACCATTCTACTTTTTATGTAACATACAAAGATTCTGTATTAGTTTCCATAAAATACAAAAATGTAATTCAGGAAACTAAAACATAATGTAATATACTCCATTAGACGTGAAAAATTTTGCGTTGAGACCTAAAAAAGAATCTAATATACACTCCATTAAACATATTACCAAAATACATAAAACTGTTTTCATACCAAATGATAGCATATTTCAAACTATACATTACAATACGTCATAGCATGTTCGCGTCTACTTTATAAAACTTATTTTATTGTCTGGTGTTTTGTGTGCCGGAAATAAAGTCAAGCTATTTCGTTTAAATAGCAGTCATCAGATCTATAAACGCAAGAGTTTTATTGTTAAGGCTTGGAAATGCTGTTTAATATACATGTACGTTTACGAAAACCAGATAGGAGATAAACAACTTGTGTAAATGAGTTTTGGTTAAAAATGTGTAAAGTATGGTTGAATTTTAAACTAGGTAATCTACCGAATGGAGGAGACCACTAACTCTGGAAATCGCATGATCGTGACCTTCATGCGTAAAAACTGCCATAATTTTATTTTTATATTTTTTACGTAACGAATTACAAAATTCTCTCTCTCTCTCTCTCTCTCTCTCTCTCTCTCTCTCTCGGTTTTTTCTGGGACGTCTAAAACTATTCAAAACGAATTCATTGATTTAATTGCTTTTGTTGTAAATAAGAAAATTGAAGACGAAATTTTAAATTCCTTTTTTTTTCTAGGCAAGTTGATGAAATTGTTCGATAACATAGCCCTAGCTTTATAAACAATTTTAATTTTTTTAAATTTAATGTTATAATTTTTTGTTACAAATGGTATTACACAACTGATGAAGTAGTGTGTGACCACTAGACTAACTTTAAATTCTAACTTCGCTAAAAAAAATTTAAATGTGCCTCACCATTTTCAAATACCACGAGCCGCCACTGTCTCTATCGTGTTCATAGATTTTATCCATACTGCGCATGCTTAAGAAATCTCTAAAACACATTTAGATGCACAGAACTGACTAGGTCTACATGCGAGAGAGCAAACGATACACTTATCTGTTTCACCAAATCGAAACACCTTCCACTTATAGAAACTGTCCATATAAGACTATTAAATATATGGTCGTATGCTTGTTAATGGGGATGATTACGGGAAACTAATCCAACCGAGTGCGCTGAGTGTTTGTCACATTGGTCAATAGCTGTCATAGTTCCCATTCTTGATTTATTTCGTTTTTTATTTTCAGGTCTAAATTGTCTGACATTTTCTGGGCCTTATTTACATTTATAGAAGACTTACCAATGTGATATGTACTGATAACCGTTAATACACTACACTAGAGATACTTACCTTCTACCTTTTTAACTTTTATATTAAAATTATCATTTTAAGTAATTTTTTTGGTTTTTTGAAAATTGGGTTCATGTAACTCCCGGCTGGGGTTACTTGAGGCCAATACTATTTCAATGTATAAAGTCCATTATAACAAGGTTATGGGATCAAGTAGGACCCAGGATCTTGAAAGAAAATAAAAAAGTAACAGTTTAAATAGGTACAAGAATTTATTTATTACTAGCTGACCCTGTGAAGTTCGTATCACCTGCAACACTTTTTTTACAACTTTTGATTCGTGATTATCAAGCTTTCAACATTTATTTATTTTTGTCAAGAATAAACGCTCGTAATGTATACGGTTAAAATGGTATTAAGTTATTAAATGAACCTTGTTGGTCATTTTAATATGTTTTATTGTTTTTTCTATATATGTATTTATAAAAATTGGTTATAAAAAATTTGTTATTGAAAAATGTAGTGAAAATTAAAAATGGTATACTTTGTATTTATTTTGTTTCTGCGAACCTCGCTGCGCTCGGCACGCAGTGATGGGTTTTTAAATATAGTCTGTATCACAATGATGTAGTTGATAAAACTATGTAAGATACTGTAAACTTAGTGAAAAAATAATAGTGTATCATTCATTTTTAAAAATTTGTGAATTTTAAATACTTTTAACCTCTAACTATTTAAAAAAAATGTGACTATTAAATACCATTTCTATTGATGAGATGGGTAATTAGGTAGTAAAGATTATTCTTAATTTACATAACATTTATAATATACTTAATTATGGACTATGATCATAATACTATATAAATGATGTTTATAAATGGCTTTGTTCATTTGTTATTGGATCGGCCAATGAAAATACCATGCGCATAAAACATTTTTTAATGATTTAACCAATCATATCATAGGATGACAGAAATGAAAACTTTGACAACGAAGTACAATGACACACCCTTTCCTTCAAACGATATAATGTAATTTTTAATGTCAAATGTCATTTTAGATGTCAACTGTCATTTTTCCGCTACCAACTGTAATTTTTCAGCTGTCAACTGTCATTTTTGACATTCGAATATCATTTATAACTGTCTTATGTCAATTTTACTCTTAAATATAAACAATATGAAAATGAATACAAACAAACACAAACAAACAAAAATTTTTGGAAAATTCGAAAATTCAGCTAAAAAAAATAAAATTTTTTAGAAAACCCGAAAGTTTAGCTAAAAAAAATTAAAAAATCAAAGATTGGTCCAGCCGTTTTGAGTTACAGCAGTATATTTTTTTTATTTTTTTTTTATCTGAATTTTCGGGTTTTCCAAAATTTTTTTTTTCTAAACCATCCCTAAACTATAGCAAAAAAAACAAAACAAAAATTTTGAAAATCGGTCTTGCCGTTTTTGAATTTTTGGCGAGACTAACGCACAGCAATTCATTTTTATATATATAGATTAATAAGAGAAAGTAAGAATACTGGCTACTTATATAAACTTAATAAAAAATAAATAAAATCTGGCCAAATGAAACACAAATCATGAAAATGAACTCTATTTATCAATATTTTTAACAAGAGTAAACAATTTTAAATGGCCTCAGTGGGGTAATAGTATTATAGAACAAAACTAATGCTACACTATGTTATATATTTGTAATTAGGAAAAGCAGGGCTACTCAAAACTATAAAAAAATACAGGGTGTCCCATTTAAAATATTCAAGATACATTTTATTGGGCACTCCCTTTATACAAAATTCGGTCTGTTGCTAGATTTTTGTCGGTATTCCCGAAATTAAGGAAAATAAGTGGGGGTCAAAATATAATGAGAAACCCTGTTCAGTAATCGAAATAATTATTTTATTCCATTTGGCTTTTTCACACTGTAAATGTGTTTGATATTATGGCTTTGGGATAATAAACTCATTCATAGTCAGTCACTTACTCAGAACTAAATCAAATAATTTAAAAATTGCTGACAATATTTGCTACTTCATAAAGTTGCACATAAATTCCTCTATCTTTTTTACTGTATATTAATAGCCCAAACTTATATTTTTTCGAGATTCAGAACATAATTAGAAACTTCTTCGCTCAACTTTTTTCATCACATGTACGTAAAATAAGAGATATTCGAAAATAAATTTTTTGTCAATTTTCGTTCGCATATAAAATGCTCTGAGGGCTTCAGAATCATTTTATTTCTTCTAGAATGAGTTGAACACATCATTAAATTTTCGTTTATAATTCCATAAGGGAGAATATTTTGCTGGCAAAATGCTAAATGCTGTTAATGAATACATTTTGTACTTACTATTTTCGTGCTTACCTAATATTAACATACTTTTTATATAGTCAAATTAATATTAATATAATCTTGGTAACTCCAATAAAAAAAACATTTTTGTATATTCCAAATGTTAAAAGTGATTTCTTTGTTCTAGGATTTATATCGATCACTCAATGGTGCGTAGCGTTGGAAAAAATCACCGGGCTACAACTCCCCTGGAGAATGCTCAAAGATAAATTAGTTGTCGTTGATCCCGAAACGAATAGAGTCAAGTACCAGACAACTTTCGATGTCAAAAACGAAAAATTAAATGTAAGAATCCGATAAAATGGCGTGGGTTTATATTCAGAAACTAGATTGGTTTTTTCATAACAATCTTTTTTTCAGTCTGTACAAGGTGCTCATTCAGTCGTAGAAACTTTATATAGAAACAAGAGTAGCTTAGAAGCAATTTTTCATATTATCGATAAAGATAAATCAGGTAAGTTTCGTTACATATAGAAATACCAAACTATTTTACTACTATAAGAAAATTTTAGGTTATATCAGTATGGAAGAATTTACAGATGCTTGCAATTTAATCAAAAAACATATGCCGTGTCCGGTAACGCATGAACAACTAGAAGAGATGTGCAGATTGATGGACCTAAATAAAGATGGTCAAGTAGATCTTAATGAATTTTTAGAATCGTTTAGAATGGTTGATCCACAATCTCGAACGAAATCAGCTATTGAATCTCCAGAGACGGCTCGTGAGACTTCGAAGAATGAGTCTAAGCAGAAATTAGAAAAAGATGTTCGCATTGAAAACAATAAAGGTAGTAATAGCTCTTTTATTTGAAATTGTACGTTTGCACCAGTTGCTTGGAAAACAATTAACAAAATTTTATTAATAACATAGTGCATGTCCCACTGTATTATTGTTTCACTTTATAATTGTCATCATATTTGTTCTGCATTTGCACAAAAATAAAAGTAGTTAAATTTGAATACTAGTTAACAGTGATAAAATGTAATAATACAAAGAGCAAATAATTATACTAAATATAATAATTTGAACAAACCAGTCAAATCAATTTGAGGTCAATTATTAAATCATGAGACCAATATAACTATGAATGTGTCCACAGGACAAAAGTTTTAATAAATTATGAGAATTTCAAAAGTTTAAATTATAGCGATCAATAAATCATTTATAAATCTACAATATTGAAAAGATTTCAGCTTAACCAGATTCAACAGTAAAACAAAAACGATTACATACTGTAACTATATCAATATAATACATAAACATTAAAGAAATCGACAAACACAATTACTCACCAAGAGTATTATATGAAATTGAATTTGAACGTTGTGGTATATGGTTTGAAAAAGTCAAAAGTAGCTAATAAATGGAGGGGAAAGAATAAGAGGAAAAGTCTACTAGATGGAATAAGAAACCAAAAGCAGAGAGGAATTTGAGATTTGTTCCTACTAGATGTGGTACAAAACCAAAAGTAGGACAAGAGGAAAGGATGAAGGGTTCCCAATAAAACGAATAAAAAATAAAGTGTAGGAAAGAACAAATAGTAAGGATGTTTTTACAAGTAAGGGAAGTATGACCTTTCTTTGTAACAAATTGTAGATGTAGTTTTAGATTAGAGTATTGGTATAAAAATGGTGAGGGAAGTGAATTGAGAAATAACCATCTATCATGTATTTACTAACTCTACTTGTCATCCATCAGTCGGGACGTCAATTATTATAGCGTTCGGAATCGCAATCAGACTTCTACGATTGCTCCATATCGTTCGTTTATGTCATCGAGATGTGTCGGAGGTAAATCGAGATCGTTCGGCAAGAAAATCTGAGCGATCGGACGGCGATCTTTTTGCTCGATATATTTGGATCGACAAAAGCGATTAATCTGTCATAGATTAAGTCATTTAAATTTAAATAGTTTAAAAGTGTTTGCGAGGTTAGTAACCGTTTTACGCCTTATAATGCAGAAAATTATTTTAAACGACGAAGAGATGCAAAAATCATATACGCTGAAGAAAATCCTCAAATGTTTGCGGATCCATTCTAAAATGCCTCTTAAACTGCATGTCTGTGAAACGAGGAACAATTTCTTCTGCAAAATTTTCTGTTTTCTCTTGAACTTAAACATCGTTTTCATCTTCATCAGCGAATAAAATTTCGTGACCATTTATGAGAGTTAGTATTGCGGTTCCCACAATTTTATTCATCATATATTATAGCCACAAAAGTCAACCAAAAACATAAAACAACTTCCTCCAAAATTTATAAAATAAACTACGAATAAAGAATAAAAAGGAAGGCGTATATTACGATTTGACGATGTCCGCGTTGGTTCTTGCATATGGCCGACTTGAAGTTTCCGGTTACCAGTGGTGTCACACACAGGGTATTATATACTTATGCCTCGTATTAATTGTTAAAAAAAAATAACTGTTTTCCGCTTGTAATTATCTGTACAGTAATATACATTTTCATAAGGTTGTAGGAATATAAATTTAGATTAAAAACTTCTAAGTAGTAATTATAAATAGTTGACTTAGTTGGTCAATATGAAAAATAAAGCAACGTCTATGATAACAATGTGGTTGTCATTAAAATATTTTGTTAATTTTTAATAATTCAGATAAATAGAACCCTACAGATGAAAAGTAATTCCCATTCAAGAGTTGGGTTAACTACTTAAATCAGAAAATAATATATAAAACAGCATGAAAAAACTATACATGTCAAATGTCACGATTCGAATGAGTCATATTTGGTTCTTCAATATGGCCGACTTCCGTTGTGATTATTTGCTAGATTAAAATATGACAACGTTCCTTCCTTTCTATTCTTTATTCGTAGAAAATAAATAATGTGAGTGTGAGGTTATGTGAAAAAATCGGAACCGTTCGGTTATTTCAGATCGCTTAGATCCGTCGGATGTCACGTGATAAAAATCTGGTCGCATCTGAGAGGTTTATTCCGAACGCGACTTATGTCGTATCATACTTTCATGTTTTACTTTTTTTATGTTTGACGGTTCTATCAATGATCAAAAACGAATTGCGGTGATATTATTTTATGTGAGTGAACTTTAATAAAAAGGCAGAAATTAGCAATCATTGTTTCATTGAAACACAAAAGTGGTGTCAGAAGTGGGATCATCAAGTCAACGTCGACTACCCTGCAAAGAAACCACGCTGAAGGTAAACTAACCTAACATAACCTCAAAACAACCACGTTGCTGTAACCAAATTAGAACTAGCGAAAAAAAAACTCTTTTGATCATGGGAGAGGGAGTATCAACGGAGCTTCTTCACGCTCTGTCTGGAATGATTGCTAGCGCCCTTCAACAATCGGCAACCCAAGGGACAGCCGAAAACGAGTCAGTATCGACATCGACGTCGCGGCCACCACAATTCTCAATGCCGCAATATCGTACCACTGATGGAACAACCATAGGGGACTATTTCACCCGATTTACCTGGGCCCTTAAACTAAGTAAGATACCCGAGAGCGAACATGCACAGTATGCACGAGTTTATATGGGTGCAGAACTCAACGACACTAAAAATATTAGTTAGCCCTGCAGATCCGGAGACACTATCATTTAACGAAATTAAATCAACACTAGTGTGTCATTTAGATGTTTGCGGAGAGTTTTACGACTGCCTATGAAATAGCATGCACACTCAAAGCCATACGAAACACCGCGGATGAAGTTAAAAATGCGAATGCAACTCAAGATACCGAAACAGCGAACCAGATACAGATTCCTCGATGTGGAATACAGAATGTGCGGCAAGAAAGGCCACATTGCTAAGGTTTGTAGGTCCCGGAACAAGCAACGTTTGACACTTAGGGTCACCGAGGATGATAAGGCCACCGACAATGTTGACGTCGTACACGAGTTTAGTAGGGTTGAGGTCATCGGAGCTATCTATTCTACAGGAAAACAGATAATCAACGTCAACATAAAAGGCACCTCTGTCGAAATGGAACTGGATACCGGTGAGCCCTGCTCATTGATAAGTCAAAAGAGGCTACGTTCAAAAATCAGATCCAATTTTACATTAATTGCATTAATTGCATCGGTAAGGTAATCGTTACGGCGACCATGGGAACCATATCCAGAAAACTTGACCTCTATGTCGTGGAAGGAGACTTTGAAACACTCCTTGGTCGGGAATGGATCGGCGTGTTTGCACGTGAAATCAACTTCGAACAACTTTTTGGCGAGTCGGAGTCAACCCACAAGCTAACTGCCATGCAGTCTTTATCACCGGATCAGCACAACTTTGTTTTGTCACCTGGATGTTACAGATGCCTATACACATCTTGAAGTGGACAAAGAATTCAGTCATGCTCTAACGTTAAACACCCCTACTCATGGTCTCATCCGGCCGACCAGGGCTGTGTATGGTGTAGCCAGCATTCCTGCTATCTGGCAGCGGCGAATGAACATAGTATTGAAAGACCTTCCTAACCTAACCAAATGTCGTGAGTTTCTTTGACGACACGAAAGTTTATGCAGAGAGCTTCGATAACTTGATGGGGGCACTCAACGCAACGCTGGAACGTTTCCGACAACATGGCCTGAAACTTAGCAGAGCGAAATGCAGCTTTGCAGAACCTGTCCTGGAAGCACTATCTGGCACATTTCGACTACGACATCATCTTCAAGACATCAAAGCAAAATGCAAATGCCGATTATTCTTCAAGAGCGTTACCGCCACCCAGGGTCAATCATTCGCTGGAGAGGGAAGAAGTAAATGACTTTGACGATTTCGACCAGTTTACAATCAATCAAATCCGGCAGCTGGTCGCCACAGCTGAGAGCATTGCACGGGAAACGAGGAAAGATCAGCATATGGATAGGATTTTACAACTCTTGGCCGAGGGTCAAGACCTTGCCCGGCACAGCTTCAAGGCACCAGAGTGCAAGTACACACTCGCCGCCAATTGTCTGATGTTCGAACACCGAGTAGTAATCCCACCAGTTTTACGAGATATTATCCTCAACTATCTACACACGGCGCACTTGGGAATCGTAAAAATGAAAGGAATGGCACGCTCCTTCGTCTTCTGGCCAGGCATCGATGCCCACATCAAAAAGATCGAAACCCATGCACATGCACCCCCTAAATGTAGAGACCACCATTGGGAATACCCAAAAGCACCGTGGGAACGCATTCATATAGACTATGCTGGGCCAGTAGCCGACACCATGCTCCTTATTGTTGTAGATGCCTACAGTAAGTGGCTTGAGGTCAAACCAACGACTTCCACTACAGCATCCGGAACAATCGGATTACTGGACAGCTTATTCGCAGCGTATGGTTCCCCAATCACGGTCGTCTCGGACAACGGTAGGCAGTTCATCGCCAAGAAGTTCAAGGATTTCCTCCAGAAAAGTGGGGTAAAATATCATAAATTCATAGCACCATACCATCCATCAACCAATGGCCAGGCAGAGCGCTATGTCCAGACGGTGAAAGACGCCCTGTAGGCTATGAACACTACCAAATGCACCCTGCAGCACAATCTAAACGAGTTCTTGCGTCAGATTCGGAAGGCACCACATTCAACTACAGGGCAATCCCCGTCACAATTATTTCTGGGGCGAGAACTCCGAACTCGCCTCAATCTAGTGAGGCCCGAAGATGTCCAGACCAAGATGCGCGAGAGCAACAATTGAGACATCTAGCATGGCGGACACTTGCAGCAGGCCAATCTGTCTATTTTTTATCAGGCAACCCCTTCGCCCTTGATAAACATAACTTTTCGCCCTATTTTTGGTGTTCACATGATGGATTTTCCGGTAAGGTAGGCGGAACATAATATGTAATCTAGTATATCTCACGAATATCAAGAAGAAAATTATTTGAATCGTATATTTTTGGTTGTTAAAAATTTTTAGCCCATAAGAATCTCATGGAAAATATTGAGAAAATCATCAATTTTTTCCGGTTAAAATTTGTCACCTTTTAGAGTAAGAGAAACTATCTCTCTTTTAGACTTGTTCAGTCAGGCCTAGTGACAATTATCCAAGGCACAAAAAAAGACTTTAATTTTTATTCGAGGAAGATTTTAAAATACAGAAGGTGTTTTCAACCAACTCTGATATAACTTTCGACAAGTCTTAAATAAATACTGAATAAATTAAGAAAAAATATTTGAATTATTTAAACAATAATTTTATTTAATAGGATAATCGTTTTTAGTCTAACTGAATTATAATTTAAGGTGTTTCATCGTTTTTGGACCAATTCGACTGAACTATATGTATTTGGATTAGTTAAAAAAGCCCATTTCCATTTTTTTTAACGTATAAAATTCTAATTCTTTTATCTTTATTTTGTTAGATTCGGATATAAAGACTGTTTAGGTGACTTGTTTTAGATAAATAAGGATATAAAATATCGCTTAAATATTATTTTTAGGGGAAATGTATCTGTAAATCTGGATAAAATTATTAAAAAAGAAACTACTTTTATTCCACATGATCCAATAAACAATTATCTTTTTATATGAATCATAATCACTTTATGTACCACAAAGAGTAACATTGTCTTCAAATTCCCCTATCGCATGCCATAAATTACAAGACTATAGCTTTTTAACGAGACCGACATTACTACTTTATGAGATTCGTCCTAAACCAACTTAGTTTCTTTTAATTCCTTTATCGGACGAAATTTATACACCTCTGTCAATAAAGTGAGTTAAATAGTAAACTGAGGATTAGTTTCAGAGAGTAATCTTCTCCTGGGATCGTTTAAAATCGTAAATTACTGTGGCGTGTTTCACTTCATTTTGTTTATAGCATCGAATTTCGAGATAAATGAAGCACAGGGTAAATAATTATCTATAGTTGTTTATAGTTTTTATTAAAATAAAAATAAGAATACGTAGTTTTGGTAATTTACATATGTATACATCTATAGTGCGTACTCAAAATAAGACTGTCGATATCGCCAAAGCGATGTCGCTGGATGTTCGTTTTTGTATTGGGTACTTTTACAATCATTAAACCATCGGTTTGTTGGATGTCATTCATAGTAATATTATATAATTCTTCTCTTCTACAGGCACTAGATATTCCCAATATCATAGCGACCTACAAATTACGAAAAAATCTTCATTAGAGTATTTCTTTTACCTAAACGAGATTACATTACCTTGTGAATTAGAAATTCTTCTCCGGTGCTTCCATCAGAAATTTTTCAAATTGCTCCCGTGTAAAAATGCTGGCTTTCTTAGGCATATAGCCAACATTTTATCAAAGTTGAAAACTTGGAAATATAATGCCATCATAAAGAAAAACGGTGGATTTAATCATTGAATATTCTGCCCAGAGGCTTCCAGGAGCTTTTAACTGTATATGTATTTGAACGAAATATGCCAATATAGTATTTTCATCGATTTTTAAATTTTTGCCTTCGCACCATTTTTTAAAACTTTGGTAGGTATTTTGATAACGGATTTTGGATTTTTCGGGAATAATTGCGGAACACCCTTCTTCTCAAGCCCGTTCAGTTTCTTTAAATTCACTTTCGATCATATTTTAATTCATAATAATCAAAATTGTACTTAAAATTATTGACAACTAAATTAAAACTCAATTCTCCATTGTTGTTATGCACCTTAGTTACTACCTAACAACCCAAGTATCTATCTTGATAAAATGAATGAAAATAGTCAATATGATGAAAATGTTTAATTTTATAATTTATAATGGTATCAATCGTGCAAAAAACGTTATAAGCATGTCGAACGTTAAGGGTAACCGATCGCAGACATTAATTGGAGTCGTCGCTCCACTCCTCCTCCAAACAATTGTCTTCGATCGGTATAAAACCCTTACCGTTCTCCATACTTAATATACTATTAATTTTACTATTGCTGCACTTCCCACATCTTCAATGTCATCAAGAGAGTTGTGCGAGTTCTTGTTTTCTGCAGGCACTTGATATACCTATAACTAGAGCTACCTAAAGCAAAGCAATAAATTTTAAATAGTTTTCCATATTCTTTTTTTTTAACCAACAAAATAAAAATAATACACTTGGCAATTATGTTAAAACCTTACTTACTTACTTCAATCAAATAAGTGGCTTAAAATCTCTCTATTGCCCTCTCTTTACGTACGCACTTTTCCCGCAAAATACAGAAAACCAGTAGAGTGACTCGTTGTAATAATAAATTGTTTTATTTGTAGTGAATGGTACTGCAAAATCAACTGAAGACACTAATACCGACATCAAAGTACAAGTGGATATTCATCCGAAAATCGAAATTAACGGCACCGAGCAAGATACGTTGACAATCCACAAAAATAGTCTCAAGATGTCACCGGTGTTGAGTACTCGGAGAGGATCGCAGATTTAAATAGTTCATATATTTTTAAGACAAATGGGATCAATATTTAACCCTTACTCTATAAACATTGGATATTTATTTGGTATAACATTTAAGGTTGGTGTATTTAATCTTTGAACATAAATTTATCATGGTTGTCAATTTTCTTATACGCTTATTACATTAGATAATACTAAAATCGGTGGATCAAATTTTCTGGTTGTTTACTTTTGATATTTGTTATTGAATATATACGGAATATATGAAGAACACAAATAACTATAAAAAGTTTCTTAATTGCAATATGTTTAAATAAAAATGTACGAATCGGTTATTAAAAAGTAAACAACTAGTCTGAATAGTATGATGCAAGGTAGTTACGACTAGAACTAGAGATTAAAATGTTGATTGGGTCACTGGGTATTCAATTTTGACCAATATAAATATAGCCAATTGATTAATCGCTTATATTAGAATTTGAATAAAAAAGAAGCGTTATGGATAAACCTATGGGAATTAAAATACTTATTTTTAGACTTATAAAGAAAGAATTTTAAAACAGTTGATTCTTTCTCATATATATTTCCTATGCTATGATCCATATTGTGAATACATGGGTTACTTTACTAGGATGCGCAGCCGCAATTATCGATATTTTTCTTTATGCCACATTTGCACTGAGCCCTTGTCAATGCTCATTGTCAATTACCCAAAACACTTCTGCTGCAAAATCGACACTAGTGAATGTTCACGCTCAGCTCTTCTCATACTCTTTTAACGAATGGCTCGCAACAATGGCTGACGTCATTTTGTTGCGGCGACAGCATTATGTCTGCTCAATATTCGCGATCACCTCAGAGTGGGGGTCATCTATACCTTGTCCAGTATAAATCTAGTTGCACGTCATCAAAGTGAACAAATCGCTCTGTTCATTTGTTTGACTTTCTTCGTTCGTTTGCTACTGTCAATCAGTAGCAACTGTTAACTTGGTAAATATTAAAAGTCGTAGACCGCAAGTTATTACAAAAGATAAATAAATGCTTTAAGAAAGGTTTCGTAATTAATTTTATCATATGTTCAAATGAACATAACTTATCTCAGAGTAATAAGTAAACATAGAGTAGACATATTCCCTACTACTTGTCGTCGAGACAGATTTGTTTACCAGCAGAGCATTGCCAGACGTTGTGTTTTGTAAGTACAAGGTAATAGTATAATTTACAACAGTTTTATTTTACTTTTAAGAGGAGATTTTTAGTCAGCAAAAATATTCTTTAATACCTTTTAATATTCACTTTCTTACCTTTCGATAATACTGATAAAAAAGCTCTGCACCAATTGTATCAAATACCCACACCGAAAATTTGGCATCAATGCATTTGTTTGTTATTGTGTAGAGGTGATTAGCATTTGTTCGATTTTTCCTGTATTTTTGTGTATTTAAGCGAACTTCATAAAGTGTTTTTATTTATTTTCAATATTGAAAATGGTAAAAACTCGAAGAACGTGTATAATTTGTGGTACTTCGCAAAATGATAATCTAACCTATCACCGGTAAGTTTTTCACTTCATTGGTGTAGAATTAGCAAATTCAATTAAAATCAATTACAAATAAGAAAATCAAATTAATAATGAAATACATATTATATATAAACTAGGAGCTAAAAGTGGAAAGTTTCTTTTAAATAGTTTTCTTTTTGTTTTTTTTTGTTCATTTAATTAAAAGAATTATTTTTAATGTGTGTAATTTATTTAAATGACATTTATATATTACGGTGATACTCTAACCAATTACACTCCACTGTACGGCTGTGTTTACCTACACCTCTAGATGTCAATTTTATTTTCCATCTCTCTCAATTGTAGGTTCATTGCTATTGACTACAAACTGTATGTTATTAAGTTGTTGTGACATCTCTATATTTACTTATTACTCTGAGTAACTAAAATATTTTATATGTTGGCAAAATTGCGCGCTGTTGCCGCGTTCAAATGTGGTTTATCAGGTGAAATTTTGATATTCGAGGTCGTGTGACATCGACTTTTCTGGTTTCTGTAATTTAGGAAACATTTTAGGACAAATTAAAGTTAAAATAGTTTTTATGTTATATTTACCATTTTTTTAACACCAATTTTGTTTATACTCGTGCTTATTCCTTGATAATGAAATAAATATATTTCGAAAGCTTGGAAAACAAGTAAAAGAGTTTTCTTAAAACACATTGCCGTATACCCCAAAAAATTCTGGTTTAATACCTATTAGTCGGCAAAGAATAACATTTAAATAAAACCCTTCTAGTAACTAAAATCACCTTTGTTTGAGCTATCACACATAACTTTTTTAATTATCTGTATAACTAACCAAGCGTATTTTATTGTAGTCAAATAAAATAAAGAATATTAGAGAAACTTCGTTTGATATTTACTAGATTCTAATACTATTTTAAATGCTTGGCAACATAGTCCCATTCTGACACCTGTGACGTGCAACCAGATTTATACTGGACAAGGTATACATTTAGAAATTTATACGTAATACTCAGAAAAAAAAATGTCATTAGATCTTGTGTTAATAAAGTGTTGATTATTTCTTTGTTATTGTATATTTGGGTCGACTTTTTTATTTAATCCCAAAAGGGTAGCTTTGATCTGAGTAGTAGGTCAAAACTTTTTTGTTCAGTGCTGCAGTGCAATAATTATTCATTTACAAATATATCCATGCATTGGTTTTCCAGAAAGTAGCTAAAACATGGAGAATTGACTGAAAATCGGGGAACCTAGTAGTAAATAAATGTGCGTTTGCAGCAAACACTTTACTTTGGAAGATTTCACACTTAGTATAATAATTTTTAATAGCTCAACTATCAATACTATATAAATGATGTTTGCTTTGTTTTTCCGGAGTTTAGGGGCACCTCCACCGCGAATATATAACAATTTGCATGTTTTAAAAAGAGATTGTGCTCGCCATTCCCGTTCTTTGAGTTTCGTACGAAAAACCGACGCAATGGTAGCAACACGAGTAGGGACAACGCGAGAGACCTATTTACATACTCGAGCTGCCGGCTGCCCACTTCTCTATACAACAGGACTGAGTATGTGGCATTACATGTCCAGCAATAATCTAGTAGTCCCCAGTACAAGGACCTCTAATTTTTTTGACACATACAAATTTCATACTTCGTGAGTGCTTTCTTCGCGTCGAGTCCGACAAACTTTTCCTCTGCGAAAACTTTCTGCGCTCCTGCGTTTTTGAATACCCGATTCTCGAAATTGTCGATATTACGTCACTATGACTCCCTGTACATACATATTTGATTTTTTTAAAATTGTTTATTAAAATTATATTAAAATTTGTGGTCAACTTGTCCGACAAAAATCATGCTGCATGTCCACCACCCTCAAAATATCGATGTGACGTCACTATGACTCCCCGTACATATAAGTTTGATTTTTTTAAAATTGTTTCAAGAAATTACGTTAAAAATTGTGGTCAACTTGTCCAACAAAAATCATGCAGCGTATAGAGTGTCCACCGCTCCGAAAATGTCGATATGACGTCATTACATCTCTCCGTATATGTACGGGGAGTCATAGTGACGTCACAACGACATTTTGAGGGTGGTGGACACCCCATACGCAGCATGATTTTTGTCGGACAAGTTGACCACAATTTTTAATATAATTTTAATAAACAATTTAAAAAAAAATCAAATATGTATGTACGGGGAGTCATAGTGACGTAATATCGACAATTTCGAGAATCGGGCATTCAAAAACGCAGGAGCACAGAAAGTTTTCGCAGAGGAAAAGTTTTTCGGACTCGACGCGAAGAAAGCACTCACAAAGTATGAAATTTGTATGTGTCAAAAAAATAAGAGGTCCTTGTACTGGGGACTATAGCCGAACTCGATTAAGCACAAACTAATCAGTTGTTGGCCTGACCAAGTTTGCTGAATTTATGTCCGCTTAAAATTATATTAAATATTTATTTGACTGTTAACTTCCTTCTGAAATATGTCGTTCTTTTTAACGGGTATGAGGACAGGCATATAAAGAAACCAAGAACGAGACATTATTAAATATGTTCGCCAAGGTGATGTTTCTGCCACACCACATACTATTTAGTTTGTTCTTAATTTCTAATCTTTTTAAATTAATAATTTATTCTTAACATATCAAATTTGGACTAGAATTTGTAGCTACCGCAAACTTAGCGTTCTAGGGGAAAATAGCTATTTAGCAGTGTTAGCATTTACCGCTTACGACGCCATATTGCTTACCAGCTTTGCAATCTCCATTGACTAACAATAACAACCCCAATAATGTCTAGAAAATTAATGTTGGCACTCATTTTTGCATAAATATTATAATATAAAAAATACAGACATACATACTATAATTATTTAATTTTTTTATTTATAAATTATTATCAACAAAAATGTGTGGCAAACGAAAATTCATATTTCTAATAATGTTAAAAAGTTATGTGAAAAATCAAAAATTTAAAAAAAATGTATGTCCATTTGCACCAACAGTTTTAAGTAGCCCTTAGAGATAAGGATCCCTTAATGTGAATTTGTTTGTCCTTGAGGACAACTTATTCTTAACTTATTCCAAGTTCACTCCAGCGACGGTTTTAGGTATCCTTAACACTTCTTAACCTTAAAACTTATATGTGTTTTTTCGGGGGGTTTGCGTGCATTTTTTCAAATAACAAAATTAAGGAGTACTTAAATTTTTGGGCGATGAACCAGATTATTTAGAGGATGATTTTGAGTTAGTGGAAGCAGTGGAAACACAATTTGGCTTTTCTTCCTATTCTTACAAAATGTCAGCTTCTTGCCATACATAATAAAATTAACAGATTCCAAAATGAAGAAAAAACAGACTAAACTTAAAGAATTTTAGAATATTGGCCAAAAATACAATTCTTTAAAACGACTGTGCTTATTACAAACACGGAACAAAACCTATAGATTAGTATTCTGCATTATGTGTGATACTTCATTTGTTTGGAGTTGGCAGCACACTGAATTCATTATAAATGCAAATCCTTCAAAGCCCAAGCGAGGGTATTTCATGAAAAATAACTAAAAGTATACATTTCTATTGAAACATAGTCATAGTTGTTAGTTTTCAAAGAGTCCATCCTGTAATTAGGGATTAACTAAACCAAACACAATAAAAACCCTAGATAATATTGTCACAACAGGTAGCTGAGTAGATCCCATGACCGTAGAACCGAAGTTGTTTTAAAGCATAATTCAAATTAAAATTAAAAGTAAATTAAAAATATGCTACTTATTAAAAAGAATGAATTAAATATAAATTAATGCAAAAAGCACTTACTCCTTTAATTGTCAGCTTCCATGAGTCAGATTCGTTGCCTGGTCCGATAGGAATTACAATGGGTTCGAACAGTTCTTCAATATTGATATCAAAACTCCACAATCGTTCTTCTTCCTTCTTCACATGGTATCTGTATCTGTAATTCTGGAAAGGTGGGTCGCCCCACAGCACTTAGGCCACATTTGGCCCATTGTGCGTCCTTCTGAGATTGAGCCTAACCTATCGGCTCGTCAACCATCCTACCTGTATAAAGTAGGTGATAACGTCGCCTGTAGGCAGCTCCCTCAAGTTGGCATGTGTTAGCCAGTTCTCGCCGAATACAGAAAGTCTTGTTAGAGAGAGTGCCGGACAGTCACAAATAACGTGCTCAACTGTCTCATCCTCTTGTTCACATCCTCTACATAGTGGGCTGTCCGATAAACCCAACCTGTTCAGATGTTTTCGTAGGTGACAATGGCCAGTAAGTATACCTGTGACCAACCGCAGGTCCTTTCTGGTCATGGCCACGTATTTCTTGGCTGCTTTGCTATTCGGATATTTCAGAAGTTCCTTGGATAGTATGCAACCTTTTTCTTCGTCCCATCTTCCCCTGAATTTGTCAAGGGAGCGTTCCTTTACTAGGTCAACCACCGCTGATGCCGGCAAACTGACAAGACTACCGGGTCCCAAGAGCCTTTGGGAGGCAGCTTTTCTAGCCAACGAGTCAGCTATGCGGTTGCCTTTAGGAATTCCATGACCTTTTATCCAGCCTAGAGTAATCACATTGTTGTAGCAGGCTTCCGTAAGGGCCATGTGACATTCTAATACTAGACCTAATGTGATCCGTGGCCTATTCAGGACTAATAGTACTTGTCTGCTATCCGTAAGGATACGGATGTTTTTGCCAGTGATTCCTCTTGTGGTAATCTCTTTTGCGGCTATGGAGACGGCAGTTAGCTCTGTCTCAGCTATACTTGCATTACAACCCATTGCCCATTTTATATTTAGGTTTAGGGATCTGGAGTAAATTCCACATCCTGAACCTTCTTTTGTCTTAGATCCATCGGTGAAGATACATATAGTACCTGTCGCCAATGCATTTTGAGCGTTGTCATTAAAGATTATCTTGTAGGGCCTGTGAAAGGCATATCTTGGTGAAATCGATTCTGTATTTGCTTGTAGCATTGGAAGCTCGTTTATAGCTTCGCGCCACAAACCACACCTCGACTCACCAGATTCTGCTACAAGTTGTGTACCAGTAGAGCGGAGCCGTAGCATGGTCATCAAAACCACCTCCTTGATATATATATATCAAGTGGGGTGAGACCGAGGATCACCTCCATCGCTCTAGTTGGTGTAGTTCTCATGCCTCCTGTTATGTTAAGGCATGCTGTTCTTTGTAAATGGTCAAGTTTGCGGACGACTGTCAGCTGGTTTGTTTTTACTCCCCAGGCAATCGCGCCGTAGGTTAGCATAGGTCTTATGATTGCAGTGTAGATCCACTCCGTGACCCTTGGTGACAATCCCCAGGTACGACCAATGGTTCTTCTACACTGTTCATAGGCAATATATGCTTTTTTGACTCTATTTTCCAGATGAGAGTTCCATGTTAACTTGCTGTCAAAGGTGATCCCTAGATATTTCACCTCTGCAGAGAAGTTTAATTCAGTTTTTAGGAGTTTTGGAGCCTGAAGGTTCACAAGCCTCCTTTTCTTTGTGAAAAGGACCATCTCTGTCTTCTGTCTTCTTCACATGGTTTATGACATTGGTTCAATTTTCCCGTGTTACGTTTCCAAAAGAATTTATCAAAAGTTTCTAACGTTATTCAATTTAAAAGTTGTATTGTTTCTTGTCACCTCACCTTTTACCTTTGCCCATATTAATTCTATAGGGTTTAATTGACAGTGATAAGGTGGCAAACGTAATACAGTTATTCCTTTTTCCTTCGCCATTTCGTCAATTACATATCTTTATATTGTAATTTGTGGCGCTTTGCAATCTGCAGTGATTTCGTTTTCAGCATGGTGTCAAAAGAAATATTCTTGCTCTGGAGCCACACTTTAATATCTCCTTTTTTTATGACTTCGTTGGTAACTTTTTTACCAGTTTTGAATGATAACTGGCGTTATCTAAGACAACTACTGCAGCACTTGGTAAAAAGCTGGGAAAAATATTCTTCAAAAACATCTGAGGTCATTTCCTCGTAGTAATCTTTGGTTGGCTTTGATACAAAGTTTAATTACCCATGTTGAATATCCCTCCAAAAATGCCTGACGGAATCATCCATTATTACAATCTCTTTTTTATATCACTACAATTATTTAAACACAATTATAATTTTCAAAATACTGCTTCAATAGAAATTATAGGGTATAATTGTCTATTTATACATAAAAGCAAGTGAAATAAAGCACTTCTCTTTGACAGAAGTGATCCATTTGCGAGAGACGATATGAGAATCGATTTAGCAGTGAAATTCACTCCCCTCGCATTCAACGACATCGATATCGCTCCAAACGAGGACCTGAGAATACCGGCCCAGGACCCCGATTCCCTAAATCGCACAAGGAGAAAGTGAATTATAATTCTCTCAAAATAGAAAAAAATGTATTCTTGAAATAAAATCTCACCAAAGATGCGTGACATGCGAAAGAGAATCAATTCTCCTGTCAAGACCCAGGAGAATTATCTCTTTTAGTAGTTTTTGTCTCATTATATATTTTTAATTTACTGTAACTTTAAGATTTTGGCTATAAATATTGATAAATTGGTTTAAGGAAATTATAGAATGCTTATTTATAAATGAAGATATTTTAAAAATTAAAAAATAAACCCTAAGTACTTCTTCAATAATTAAAATTTTTTATATACCGCATTTAAAATAAAACATGGATTTACTTGAACGCAATTAAATATTACTTATGTTGGAAGTAATAAGGAACTTGGAAGATTCTGAACAGCAAGCTATGTCTGCAGTTCATCAAAATGTTTTAAGAAAGAACTGTTTTAATATATCCGATCGTTAATTCCTTATTTGCCCCCGGAATGGAATTTAGTTTATTAGAAATTCTACCCAAGAGCTTTAATTGATTTACAAGTATGTCTTCCGTCCAATTTGGAACCTACAAGAACCCCTGCATAGTCTTCCATCAACTGAACAAGCACTTCATTCTGTCTATTTGTAATTGGTTTTCTTGTTTTTCCATAATGTAAAATAATAATAAATAACGTACGAAATATTATGGTTTATCTAATATAACCAATAAACAGTTTCGACGTTAATAATATGTCACTCCAAAAATGTCAAATAGCTGTAATTTGATTGACTGAGCATCAAAAAAATGTTTGGCAACAAGGTGCATAAAGAAAGGATGTGAATTCATGTGATGACTGCTCAAGGATATTGTTTTTCAAAGTAGGAGAGATTTTAAAGTGAGATGAGAAAAGCTCACTAGAGAAAATTCATCTCATCTCACCCATTTTCGGGAATCGAGGGCCAGGGCTGAGTTCGAAAAGTACACTCAAGCGTGCTCTATTAACTCTACCCGTTCGAATACTCTAGGACAGCAGTTCCCAAAGTGTGGGTCGCGACCCACTGGTGGGTCACGGAAAGGTTTCAGGTGGGTCGCGACGAAGTTTTAGCAGTAAAGATTAAAAACGAAACAATAATAAAAAAAAATTAAACGAAGTAAACCATCCACATCTCAAATGTGACTAATGGGAACCAAATGAAAAACCCAAAGTCTATGTCACAGAATTTTATTTTATTGTTGATGGAGAAACAATATTCGCAACTAGTTTTGGCCTAACATTGAGGCCATCATCAGGCTATAAAAAAAGGTTATTTAGTGGTGTAAACCAAAAAGAAAAAAGAAAAGAAAAATCATACCTTAGTGTAAAATTAAAACAAATATAAATATAAGGACCACAATTAAAACATAAAATATAAAATTACAAACATTTTTAAAACAAACAAACAGATAAAAATTAAAATAAATATAAGAACATGTAGGATAAAACTTATAAAATAAAATTTGTGGTATAAATTAACTTTTTATATGTTTTAAAAAAGAAAGAAATATGGGGGGGGGCGAGTTCATCATAGACATATAGATTAAAACTTTCCAGTGTAACTGCAGTCCGACATAATAAAAAAATTAATTATATCGGCGAAGATCAGCAATTTTGTGAAAGACAGATATAAAACAGTTTTTTATTTAGTTCAGAATAATGTTTTCCCCTCAGACAGTAGAATAGTTTTGTTCCTTCAGATTTGTAAGTCTATTTTTTATCTACTTCCCATGAAGACGCTCTTATAGAACTGTCCTGACGAGGAATATTGTATTAAAGGAGAAATAGAACTTCGTTCTGGATGGAAGCGAGGAAAGAATATCCAAAAGTTTCCAAAGAAGTTATGAAGATTTTTATCGTGTTTAGTACCACATATCTGCGTGAGAAATTGTTCTTTCTATTTCAAAGTCACTGATGTTGTTATTACTCGTGGTAAAAAAAATGATTTTATACATTGTCGCAATGTTGCGGGACTAATTCTTTTGGGCACCAGCCCATTGCACCGCTCATGCAGTTCTCGTTGTACGGTCTAACAACAAAAACTGCAGTCAAACTGTAGTTAAATTTTGGTGACGAAATGATACAAGTATACTACTGATGGGTCGCGAAAAATCTTTACAACCAATAGTGGGTCGCTAGCCAAAAAGTTTGGGAATCACTGCTCTAGGATGATTAGTCGACCGTTACACTATACAGTTCAAAAATTACGTTCTCTAATTGCTCGAGCGTCGCATTCTCCAACCAAGTATTCTCAAAGTTAACATTCAACCGACATGCGCAGTGTTTTGTGGTAAATTAAATGTTTCAAGAAGAAAACAAAACAGGCTGTTTTATTTAAAAATCCTTTAAAAATGGATACTAATGTTTTATAATTTAATAAATTCATTATCATCACTACTCTCTGATCCACTTGCAATGTTTAAGAGTTCATTTAAGTAGGTCGATTGCAAATGTGCCAAAAGGGAACCACTTTACACTTCCGATTCATAGTACTTGATATTTATTTATCTAGAAAACGCTATATGACTTGGGTTGTATTTTGGTTACTTTTCGCCTTTTAGGTTAGGTTATTTAACTGTCACAAACCAGTTCGAAAAAGAGTCAAACAAATCGGACAACCGAATCACATAAATGTCACACCATGGAATGAGAGTGATCTCTCAGAGCGTAATTTTCGAACTCAGCCCAGGTCCCAGTATGTGATTTGACAAACCAAAAAGGGTACCAAAGTTAGCTCGACGTCATCGTTTTTCGAAACAAAATCGATTGGTATGTATTTGACAGACCAAAGTAGGGTACCAAAGCGGGACGAAATCGCCTTTAATATAAGTATGGTTAGTTCTTTATTCTCAATTTTTTGCCAATATAAGACTGAAATAAATAAAATTTACTAAATTTGTAACGTTGCCTCGTCGCGCACCCTTTATTCTGAGAGTGGCTAAGGCGTTAAGTTACTTTTGCCGCTTGGGGTAGCTATGGTAGAACAAAGATACGGGTTGTGTTACTAGATATTTATTGTCCGGTACAAAACAAACACAGATTTATACAATTATATACATATATATAATATCTTCGAGAGTCTTCTTTTACCAGCCGAAACCATCTCCCGTCATTGGCCGTATGGCCATCCGTTGATTCTGTAATAAATGGTTAGCATATATACAATCGACGTAAAGGTATTTAGGTATGGGGGTTATCCCTCCGGATCAATACTCCGGAGAAATATCGTGTTGTAAAGGGCAATATCCTTTACAGGGTTAAGATAAGTCACACGAGATCAATACTCCCGTGGACCCGGTATACGGATAAATCGGAGATTTCACCAGGTAGGGAGCGGTGTCGTCGACTATCAATACTCGTCTGAGACCCCGTCGAGGGAACTAGGTAGGTCGGAATTGGTGTTTCACCACCAATGAGAGTTCCTGTTTGCGAGCGCTAGTCGATACGACTTACTTGCAAGTTGGAGTAGCTCTGCCGATTGCTTCGCCTGCGTTGACCTATGTATCGAATCATTCATACCGAGTCGGTAGCATATAAAACTGCCATCTTTCTGCCAGTGTTTCAACTGTCCGTCGTATCTTCTCATAATTTCTTTTCCAGTTGATAACTTGTATGTACATCTAACGACATTGTCGTTACAAATTCATGCGGGGTTGCCAATGTTAAGCAAAAAGGCTAAGGAAACAATTTGATGGTGCAAGCGGATAGACCTCGAGGAGCCCTTAACTTTTAAGGTTCCCTAACTATTCTCTCCTTAACCTAACCTAACCTAGCTACAAACAAACAAAATGTAACTTCAATATGTCAATCTGACGATGCTAGTTTTTAGCGAAACAGCTGTCATTGAATTTAAAACGTATTTTACGAATAAATAGTGGAAGCTTCATTCAACCGTTTAGTTGTTTACTGTTCTTAATAAGATGAACTTTTACACAGTAAGGGTTAGTACAATAAATTTTATTCTGTTTATTATTTATTATATGAAAAAAATAACAATAAAAATCCCGCTATATTTTGTGTTCCATAATATGGAACTAACAAAATAAGATAACTTGTGCACATTCAAGTTATTAAGCTAAGGGTACTGTTAATGCAAGTTAATGAAAATTAAATTAAACTCCTAAGATATAATACTGTACTTTGTTAAGTTTTAGTTACATAAAAAAATATTCCAAAAACTGTTTCATAAATTTTATTATTCAAAACATTATCCAAACTTTATAAAACAAATTTAAAAATACCTACCTACATGGCCACAATGGTTTGAAAAAATCACACTTACTACTACTCAGAGTTCGATAAACTATAATAAATAAACAACTAAAATGATAATAGCGCAAAAGACAGAAAAAGCAGGAAAACACAAATTTAAATAACACGCAATATCAAACCGAAGGTCACTGTTGTTTATGAAAAATAAATTATGAAGTTGACGATATATCCCGGTCCTTCTCTGGTTGGACGTTATTTCTACGTCACACTACAAATGCGGCCTCAAGCGGACGGTCCGTCACTAAAACTTCGTTCCGCTTGATACAAAAGAGAACCTGCTATGGGGAGTGTGCTGTGGTGCTGACAGAGCTAAGAGCGTGAATCGGACCGCGGCCAAGATAACTATTTGTTGTTGATAAAGTAGTGTTTACCCAAGTATTATTAAAATAATATAACAATATTAAAGTCTAACGAATTATTCTGGATATATTTCTCTTTAAGATTAGTTGCAATCATATGCAAATCATCCTATAGTACAAAAATAAGCAGCTTATAACTGTACGATATGTAGAACATTTTTAATTACTATGAACAAAAATAACTTAGAAATTGATATATTTTGGACGGTAATATTCAGAGAAACAAGCAATAATAATTTGAAATACTCCTCAATAATATTTCCATAGGTTTGTCTGAAATTAATCGTATAGATTTCTTAGAGAACATGCTTTAATATCTATCTAATATCTATAACATATCTTTACACTAAAAATATAAAACAAATTTTAAGAATATATCAATAAAGTATTTATCTTAATATATCTTTAATAAATGTTAACTAAAAATTGTTGTTTACATAAAATAAGCCTTCTATAAGTAATATTGTTAATTAAAACATTTTCAGAGATGCTAAGAATAGATACTGTAATCGCTCTGTAATTTGAAAGCATTTGCAATACCTATATAAATTTAATTAATGAGTTTAATGCTCCCAGAATTTCTCTTATAAAATCAATACCTACAAAGAATGTAGACTGTATAACAAACGAGATGACCGGCGAATCCTCGGCAGCTCTGGATCTAAACGAATTCATTATAAATAATAAGTATTATTACCAATTACATAAAACAACGCATAACTTAAAGCATACAATTCCAGAAAAATACTGTTAAAATCAGTGGTTAATTTTTTACAGTAGTTATCTAATTGTGGTAGGTAATAAATACATTAATCCCAAGAAGGCTAGACCTTCGGTATTCTATAAAAGCTAAGAGTTTTTCTATCGATGTCTCTGACACAAGTATGAATAGGTGCACACTAGTTCGCTCTCGTGGTCAGAAAACCTAACTAATCCTGTAGTAATTTGCTCCGATATCTGTATACTTAGTGGATCCCTGGGGATAAGGCGTTTAAGTACCTACCTGCCTAATTCCAGGAATGCAATAGAAACGTCTTTATCTTTATGCAACTATCTATTTACAATTCAAGAAACATTTATACATACATACAAATCATGACATATTTGGCAGAAATTTGTGATGCAAACATTTCACAAACTAAAATCGACTAATTTTCCACGAGGTCATTATATAACAAAAATATCTCGCCTTCTAACGAAGTTAATATATCATGTACGTCCTGTATTGAATTTGGAGTCTTGGGCAAAACTTGTTTTCGACCATTATGAATGTTCTTCCTCACTAAGTGCATGTCATTTGCAGTTAACGTATCAACATTTTCCTTATTTAATTCTTTACTGATAAGCTTCATAGGTTTCTCGCATAATATCTTCAATAGCACGCCTTGGGTTTTACTATGCTCAATAACACTATTACACAAAACAGTTTTAATGTAAGATTTAAACCCACGTTGGGTGCCATCGTTTCACGATTCCAAAAAGCACGTTTTTAAAATTATATTTATAATGAATTACCACCAATATTAGTCTACCTGTTTCACTTAACATTTGAGTCACTTCCAAAATAACAAGCATTTATAAACCACCCACTTTTCACCCCTACTATTTACATATCTTTCATGGGCAAGTAATTAAAGCTGCGGGAGCAAACTACTACGACCCAACCATAAGAATAAGTATGAAATTTGGGTGTTGGTTACCTCTGCAGGTAACAGGTAGGCAGTGGTGTATAAAATAGTAAAGTCTATTCATAGATTTAGAAAAGTGACTAACTTTCCTTAGTGAAGACCCCTTGAAGATATGAAATTGAAATATGACTGATCAGGTTCATACTTTGGTTGATATCTGATTCTTCTACTAGAGTGTAGTATTTTGCACAAAAATTGCGGACGTTTCTGTGTGAATATTGTTGATTTTGGGAGGTATAATTATATTTTTACTTCAAATTTGACTGACAATGACACTTCATGAACGTTCGCTTCATAGGACACATTGCTCAAAATAATCAATATTCTGACAGCAACATAGGTACGCTTTTTTGTGCAACAGACTTTCCTGGTATTTTTTCGTATTTAAATATTCAATTGAAAACTGTTTCTCGGCATTATTTTTATTTAAATTGTCATTGCACCATTATAATGAATAAATCAGGTCAAATGATATAAAATATTCGATAAAATAGATAAATACGGACCACAGATTACCCGCTCTAAAACCATCAAGATCGAGTCCTAAATTTAATTTTATTATCTGTTTATGGCTACCCTTCAATAATCTGCTTTAGTCACTTTCTTAAATCTATGAAGAGGCTTTATACTTATCAAATTTGTTAGCGTACGGCAGGCTTTTTTAAAATTAAAATTTCAACTTGATCCCACCTACTCAAGCTCAGTTTTGAGGTTTTAGGGACATTTGAACATTTAGAACCTATGAAAACTAAGACCATGATAATTATGCAAAAGAAAGATTAAAATCAAAATCATGTGCAATTATATGTACGATTGAACTAGAAAAAGTTTCGGGGTATAAATACACCTGAGAGTAATGATTTCGGATGATGTAACAATGCATATGGAAATGTCAAACAGAGCAGAGAAAGTAAATAAATCCACTATTCTTTAAAAATAAAACAGTGATAGGAAAAGTATAAATAGAAACAGAAACAATGCTGTTTTCATACCAACTTTCATACATGGAAAAATACAAAAGTAGATAGTGGAATGGAAGACATGGTTAGGTTAGGTTAGGTTAACACGGTGGTTCGGGATGGAGCACACTTAGGCCAGAGGCCCGTTGTGATGCCGTATGGGGTGGTTGCCACCCCCACCACTATCGTGAGAACCAGTAGCTGCTGTCAATGAACAGCATGATGCTTTTGATACCAACCGACTGAAGATCGGATAAGTTGTCAAAATAGGGATGTCCCAGAGCAGAAAATCTTTGCCTGGATAGGGCAGGGAAGTGACAGAGTAGGTGGACCATCGTCTCTTCCTCCTCTTCGTCTTGACAACTTCTGCAAAAGTCATTCCTTTGTAGAATTCCCATGCGTGCAGCATGGCATCCTCCAAGCCAGTGTCCAGTGATGGCCGCAATCGCGTTTCCGATGGATTTCCTGGAGAGAGATAGAATATCTTTGGTGCGTCGCAGATTAAGCTCTGGCCATATCTGTCTTGAAGAGTTGCAAGAAGGTTCTTCCCACCATCTCAGGTTGGTTTTGCGGAGTATTTATTTCCGGAGGAGCAACTTGCTAACTCGTCCGCCTTACAGTTGCCTGGTATGTCCGTGTGGTCGGATACCCAGACAACATTGACTCTTACTTTAGTCGCCAGCTCATCTAAGGCTTTATGTATAGCCGCCTTGGAGGTCAGGTAGACTGAGTTTAGAGACTTAATGACAGCTTGGCTGTCACTTAGAATAGATATTTCATTGGACTCGAATCCGGTTTGAAGTACCCATTTTGCTGTTTCATTAATAGCTACCATTTCTGCCTGGAATACACTGCAGTAGTCCGGCAAACGGAATGATAGGTTGAGGGGTGGGGACTCTGAGAAGACCACTTCCTACTTTCCCCTCTAGTTTTGAGCCATCTGTATAAAAGAGCGTCCCATTTGGCTTAACTAGGTTCGCCGTCCACTTCTCTTTGGACGGGATGTCCACCGAGAACTTGCGGTCGAACATCGGGGTGGGTTTCGTGTAGTCTGTGTTGCTTAAGAAAAGACTGAATTCCTTCAGAATCTTGGAGTGGCCGTAGTTTACCTTAGGCCATGGTAAGACTGCATTGAGTCTGAGAGCAGCGTTGGCCGCGCATTCCTTCCCATATAGGTCTAGTGGAGTCAGATGTAGGATCATTTCCAGGGCTTTTGTCGGGGTTGTCCTAAGACACCCCGTCATGAGAACGGCAGCTAGTCGCTGTACCTTTCCCACCCTTTTCCGGTTGACCTCCTTACATGGGACTGGCCACCATACCAATGATCCATACATGAGTGTGGGTCTTACGACCGCCGTGTATAACCAATGGACAATACTGGGTCTCAACCCCCATTGTTTGCCAATGGTTCTTCTGCAGATGTATAGCGCAACTGTCGCCTTTTTCACCCTTTACTCTATTATTTCTCTCCATAACAGCTTTCGGTCAAGGATAAGTCCTAGATATCTAGCTCGTTCGGAGAGTTTTATTTCTTGGCCCGTGAAGAGAACTAGCTCCGTTTTGCCCGGGTTTATCCCTAGGCCGCATTTATTGCACCAGTGCACGAGTTCGTTTAGAGCCCCCTGTATGACATCCGACAAAGTCTCTGGAAATCTTCCTGAAACCATAATCGCAATATCATCAGCGTAGGCCACAATTTTGATTCCTAGCCTTTCCATTCTCTGGAGAAAGCCGTTGAGGGTAAGGGTCCACAGTAGGGGTGAAAGCACTCCCCCCTGCGGAGTCCCCCTGTTCGTATCTGACAGCCAGATATTTCTGCGTGAATCTCTCTGCTGCAGAGCATGTGGTTAACAAACTCGACGATTGGCTTGTCGATTTTCAGATTTTCCATTTCCCCTGTAACAGCACTGGGGATTATGTTGTTGAACGCCCCGTCAATGTCTGAGAAGGCTATCAGTGAGTATTCGTTGCAGTTTAAAGACTTTTCAACTTCTAGCACTAGCGTGTGGAGGGCTGTTTTTTAGTAGAAATGATGATAAGCTTATAGGCCCATAATCTTTGGGGGTGCTGTGCGATTGTTTACCCTCTTTAGGGATAAAAACAACTCTCATGGGAAAAGAAAAATAAATAGTCACTTCCGATGCTCCAAGAAGGAGTATAAGGAATTTCGAGAAATACGAAGTAGAAATGCATAGTATTAAAATGGTCAGATTGTGGAGATGACATTTTTATAAGTGCTTAGGTAACATAAAAATTAATCTACAAAAAATTATACTACAACGAAGTTTAATTAATATCACTTAAAGTTTAAAGAAAGAAGCAATAACTTTTAAAAAATTAGGCTTGTATTATAATTACTTTGAAATACTATTTTACACACCGCTCTCCCTGATTTCTTAACTTTATAGAATCAAAAAACAGGGTTAGTAGAAATTTTAAAATACAAACCGTCAATCCTACAGTCCACGCGTTCCCAGTCACCTATTTTCATTTGGCATTTGAGAGTACCGCCAACTTTAAGTTTGCTCAATATTGTTTACTTCGACTATAACCAGTCGATTACATTACTGATCATTCTTAGCTGTTAGAAAAACATTAAGATTTCTAAAATAATGTAAATCTTGCCGTCTTTTAGGCTCTTAATACTCTAACAACCTTTCAACTTTATTCAGAAAATTTGGCTTGAAATAAAGTTCACTAAGGAAAAAACTCTTGGCTTATATTAATAAAAAAAACCAAAATTTAAACGTAAATTGTAATTGAAAACACTAAACAAATAACTGCCCACTGTCTGTCTAAACAATTTATTTTTAATTTATTTAGATAATTTTTTTTTCACCTGTCAAAATATCACAGTTTGTGATTTCGTCCAATGTAAACGCTTAATCTTCAATGTTCTGTGCTAAATGCTAGCCAATCATTCAGTTTTATACTGATAAAACTGATAGAAGTGTCAAAAATTCAATAACAATATTGAACAATTAAACAGCGAAAATAGTGAAAATTAGTGAAAAGATAACTATGAATTATTAAATAAAGTAGTTTTTGTACAGAATGGTTCAAAAAATAATCTTCTCAAATACCATTCGTCCCGTAAAGTTTTACTAGATAAATTTTTATTTTCTAGACTCAAATGTCATCACCATTTTTTTTCAAATGGAACCCCCCTTTTTACAATTTCCAAATTGCCTTTGCTGAGATGATTCCAAAAATGTATATGTTGCTTCAAATTGGTACAGGGTGAACAAAATGGGGGGTTATTTAAAATCTAAAGTCTACTTAAACAGACCTGGAAATATCCCTCAACTACAAGACCGAATTAGACAAGAAATATAGAGCATAACACCCGCTATGCTACAGAATGTTAGAGACGAAAGTAATGCCCGGTTCAGTCATTGTCTAACGGTTTATGGAGAACAATTTGAACATTTATTGGAAATTTTCGTCTGTTTGTTTGTTTTTGGAAGTGTATCGCATTAATTGCATAACTACATAATTCCATTTAATTTGTTTATTACATTCAGTAACGTATTACTTTCCTTAAACAATTTTTTTTGCATTTTTCCCACCCTGTACCAATTTGAAGCAACATATTATACATTTTTGGAATCAGCTCAGCAAAGGCGATTTAGAAATTCAGATGTCATTACACGAAAGTGGTTTACCCTGTATATTAGATTATGATTCGAAACAATAGTAAATTGAAATCAAAAATCGACCTGTTTTGGGAATTTCTATTTTTATTGTACATTTAGCCAATAATGAATTTATGCCTTACTTTATGGACGCACTGTATAGTAATATAGCTTATAATTCAGAACTGCATAGCTTGCCAGCTGACACTACTTTTTGATCCTTACCTAATTTGGATCGTATTTCTCAAAACATTTCTTCTATTCTTGAGAAATATGTACCTAATTTAAAAATAGCATTTAAATGCCAAAAGACGATTAAATCTTCTCTTCCTAAAATTAAAGACAAACTTAATAAATTGTCTAAGAGTGGTATTTATAAACTTAATTGTGCTGATTAATGTGTGTCATATATGGGTAGAACAATTAGACCCTTAGATACTCGCATTAAAGAACATCTCTCCAGATAAATCTCGTTTCGGAAATCATATTAAATTTAATAACCATCAATTTTCGCCTACCAAAAATAGTATACCAGCTAACAATTTTATGAAAATGTACTTATTGGAAGATCTGAAAATATTGAGAGAGCTTAAAGATAATCCTAGTAACTCTTGCAACAAAGTTAATCTAAATGTTAAATTTAAACCTTTATTTAAATTTTTTTGGGATCCAGTCATTTGTTTTTCTATTTTTTATATATTTGTAGCTTTAATTTTTTTTCTTTAATTTATTTCATTTTATTTTAATAATGATTGTTTATATATCCTATATTTAGGGCCTCCCTATCTTTGAATACAAATTTTTATTTTCCAGACTCAAACTTTTTTATTTTAGCCAAAACTACTCAAACAGAATAAGATAAAGTCACGAGTTCTAGTTTTAGTAGTTTTGCAAAATAAATAACTAAAAATTTATCGATAAAATTTAAAGGACTCGAGGTATTACGTTTAGTGTTTTTAATACAAAGTAAGGGTTGATACAATAAATTTAATAGATTGTAATGATTGTTGTGAAACGATCATTGGTGTATTTATTTTTTTCATCATTTCAAATTACACTGCAATTAAGTATTGTTTTAAAAATGTTTTTACATGCCTATGTTATAATAATACGCATTATGCTGCAAGGGCGTTTATGAATCAATAACCTTCTTCAACTAATTACAGGAGTTTCTAATTTTGATGACTCACCAACTCCGGCTAATTAGATTTGTTTGTTTACAATAAACTTCGGATTAAGTAAATGACGTGTGAGAAGTTTATTGCTCACATTCATTAATATTTCTTGGTTGTTGGTATTTAATAAATATATCCACCTTCGTGACAAAAACTATAAAGCTCACCTGCTTAATAACACCCGTACTATTGAAACCAACCATAATGCTTATTATTATTAAAAAAAACATTAAACAAAAAAATTAAATATCATAAAATATCATAAAAAAGTGTTATCAGAAATTAACATTAAGCAATAAACGTACTGTAGCTTTATATCTAATTAGGAAAATATAAAAAATCGTTGATATATTTTGAAAAAATAATTAAATTTATTATTAAATACCTATGTTATATTTAAAACTGGAGCTAGAACTAAATTGATATGTATAATTTACTAAATCTACGATTTAATATAAATCAAATGATGCATATTATTATAAAATTTTAAAGTATAGTTCACGTAAGAGATATAGTGCACAATATCTTACTAAAGTTTCCTTTTAATAATATAGTTAGGGAGCTAACGATTTTAGTTATGCAGTTTCTGATTATGTAAGATTCAAAATTATTGTTTTTATTCTAAGGTAAAGTTTTCGTTTGTGATTCCAAACTTCATAAGAATAACCATAAAACTATGAGAAAGACTATTACATAAATATGTTTTAGTATATTATAATATAATTAATTAAATTAATTATAATATAATTAATTAAAAAAAACGTTTGAATCAGCTTAAACAATCTACTGACCACATTCTAACAACAGTTACACAACAATTAGTATATCAATATAGATTTGTTCAAAATTATTATTAAAACTATCTACTCCACACTGAAAAACTTTAAAAATACATTTTATTTAATACAACAACAATATTGTGACAAATGAAATCAACTCTAAAAGTGGTTCTGTAGTAATAATGTTTTTTTAAGCGAGTGTCACAAAAAATGAAGTTTTACGGATCTATTAACGTCCCTAAAGTGTATCTTTTTTGGCGGCTTTTTTACTTTACGGCCGCTGTTTTACTTTACGGCCGCTTTTTTACTTTACGGCCGCTTTTGCAAACAAAGTCATTATGAGGGCAACCTACTAGACACATTTAATTTGCTTATTTGAGTTATTTCCACGTCCGATATTAAGATTGTCAAATTATGAAGGCGGCCTACTAGACACACTTAATTTGCATGTTTGGGTTATTTACCCATAAAACAAATAATGCCCTAATTTATTAACTTCGTTATGACCCAACTTCTGTTTATCATACTTACTGTAAGTAATTCTGTACACATATTTGTTACTTAATAATACACTTTTCATTTGGTTAATAAAAATTTGAATCTAATCTTCCAGTTTCGTCTCTGTTTAGAAACAAAATTGTAAAAAAAAGTTGTTACCTATTTGATGAGACACTCGCTTAAAAAATTTTGTGTGCACCTCAGCCGTATGATCTTTTTTGGCCTCACCTGAAATTTGCTTGTCCTCGGCTACGCCTCGGCCGCAAATTTCAGATTCGGCCAAAAAAGATCAACATTACGGCCTTGGTACACAAATAACTATTTTATCACGACAATTTAAACAGTCATTTATTTAACACATTTCTATTATTTGGCTTTTGAGAAGCCGAAAACTTTAATTTTGCACACTACCGTTTACTTGACTATACATAAAATTTTATATCAATATAAACTTTGTTACGTATAAATATTTTCCACTTTGCATTCTGAGCATTTGGTTAAATGCACACAAACATACCTACGTAGGTAATACCGTTGAGTAATAAATATAACCTCAACGGTAATACCACAACAAAATGCCTAGCTCTAGGTTTCCTTAATCAAATTTAAATTTAATAGAAGATTAATTTTGTAAGTTGTGAAAAATTTCAACATGGTTGACCCGTCCTGTATGTAGATATTTATTTAACGTTATTTTTTGCTTGACAATATACATACATGTAGAAAAGTATTTATTTATTGAAAAACTTTTCACTGATAAAATAAATAATAAAATAAATGTATATTCCTTTATGCATTTTATTTCTACACCCAACTAATAAAAAGCGAAAGCAGTCGAAAATCCTTTGAGGTTCTCATGGACTAAATGTATGACCTTGAATAACTGAAATTGACAGATATCTTAGTAAATGCACAATATGTATGTATGTATGTATGTATGAATTAGAGGTGAAAAGTACACTGCGACCTATAGGATCTATTGTGCCCCCCTTACTTCCGGAGGAAGTTTAGGACATCGTCGGGCTTCAAATCAGGTAGATCCCCCTCTTCTATTTCATGTGCTCCTAGGTATCTAGCCCTAGAATTCTGCAAGGCAGGGCATTCTGAGAGTATGTGTATTGAGTTTTAACCTCTTCCTCACAGAATCTGCACTTTGCTTCATCTGCTAACCCTAGTTTCTTCATGTGGCTTTTTAACCGGCAATGCCCGGTTAATATTCCCGTTAGAATTCGGAGCCTTTTTTTTACTGAGGTCGAGGCAGCTAAGAGATCTCTTCTGGTCATAGTTCCCCAGTAGTATCTTAGATTGCCTCAGACCTTCCAGCTGATTCCAGTACTTGGATTTTTCATTCTCCATTTCTTCCCTCAGTTTTCCTAAGATTACTCTACTGCTGATCCCACAGGATGGTTCTGGTCCCTGATGTGGGGTTTCAGCACCTTTTTTTGCCAGCCTGTCTGCTGTTTCGTTCCCCTCTATTCCTATGTGTCCCGGGACCCATAGGAGGGTGACAATGTTCTTCTGACCTAGTTCATTTAGTTTGCCTAGGCAATGCTTTGATGGCTGCTTGACTATCCGACATGATCACAATCTCTTGTCTGCGGTAGTTTCTTCCAATATTGAATTCCACACATCTTTCGATGGCGCAGACTTCTGCTTAAAAGATGCTCGGGTGTGTGCCCAAGCTTTCTGAGTATTTGGCTCTCGGTCCAAAAACTCTTATCCCAGTTCTCTCTTCTAGCTTGAAACCGTCCGTATACCACTTTATTATGGTATTCTGGTTTAAATTCTGTATGATGTCTTCATCCCATTCCGATTTATTACTCAACTTTGTGATGCATTTTCTCACAAAGTTGAATTTCTTTGGCATATCATCTTGTAGCATTTCCCAAGTTTGATCAAAATGAAGTGTTTATTATTTAACTTAATAAGTAATGATAACCAGTAATTTTTCTTGCTTAACACCTTTTATTGTGTAGATACAACAACATTGTACAATTTTACATTGCAATTCATAATGAATGACATTTTATTTTTTTTATGTCAAAAACAAGTACTGTCAAATATATTAGGTATAAACAAAAAAAAAACAGAAAATAAATAGATTTCGCGTGCAACTCGATTGAAACCAGACCAAGTTCTCTGTATAACACCATACCGCACGGTCGCAAGTCTTTAAGCCGTTAACATACCCCCCAACTTGAAACCACTAGGCTCCAACCTAAAACAACACTTAATAATTAGGCTTACTGTTCATTCTAAAGGTAATGGGCAAATGCTTTGAAAACCGCGTTTTATCAACCCAGAATCATTCTTAATAGTTGCCACTCGCGGTATATCATCCTTTTCACGATGAATTTCTAGGACTCTACCAAGTTTCCAGGTGGCATATTTTCTTTTTTTACAAGGACAAGAGTATTTTCTTTTAGTGAAATTTGGTTAGTTTTCCATTTTACCCGCTTCTGAAGTTCCGAAACAAACTCTTTGCTCCATCTCTTCCAGAAGTGAAACTTCATTTGCTGTATATGTTGAAATACGGAGAGGCGATTTACAGGAATTGTACTAACGTCTTGTTCTGGTACTGAGGTTAGCGGCTTGCCGACTAAGAAGTGAGCTGGTGTTAAAGGTAAGAGGTCATAGGGCTCAGAGGATAAGGGAGAGAGGGGTCTTGAATTGAGCACAGCCTCGATCTGCACCAAAAGTGTATACAAGCTTTCAAATGTTAAAGACGTTTCACCGATTACCCGTTTCAAGTGATATTTGGTACAGCGTACATCCGACTCCCACAGTCCACCAAAATGTGGTGAGTATGGAGGAATAAATTTCCAACCATCATTTGACATTTTATTAATAACAAATTCTTGATTTAACTTGATAAAATTACCAAATTCACGCAGCTCTGAACTAGCTGCTACAAAGTTTTTTCCATTATCAGAAAATACTATGGAAGGCTTTCCGCGACGTCCACAAAACCTGCGAAATGACATTAGAAAGGATTCTTTAGAAAGGTCTGGGACCAACTCTAAATGGATCGCTTTAGTAACAAAACAGACGAACAAACAAATATAAGAATTTGAAACCCGAGAAGAACGACCAATTTTATTTTTTATTAACACTGGACCCGCATAGTCTACCCCAACAACCTCAAATGGTTGCCTTGATTCTAATCGCTCACGAGGCAGTTCACCCATTATAGGTGCTGACGGTTTTGCATTATACCTAAAACATCTCATACACTCGTGCACAATTCTTCGAGCCAATGATCTACCATTTACTGGCCAAAACTTATTTCGAACATTCGCTAGCAACTGTTGTAGACCACAATGCAGTGACAATATGTGTTCATTTTTCAAAATTAATTTTGTTAAGTGATGCTTTTCTGAAAGAATAATAGGATGTTTCTTCTCATACTCGAAATTGGAAAATTTAAGACGACCTCCAACTCTCAAAATACCAATTTCATCCAAAAAGGGATTCAAGGAAAGAATTTTACTATCATGGGCGATAGACTTCTTATCCTTCCTAATTTCCTTGAAAAATTTTTCATTTTGAGAAATTTTTATTATAACACTGAGAGTTATTCAATTCCAAAACACTAAGGGGACCTGTTGAGCGACTTTCTTTTGACTGTTTATAGTTATTCTTCCATCTTAGCATATAAGCAACCACTCTTTTTAATTTAAGTAATGAAGAGAACTTATTTATGAAAGTACATTCAGTTATTTGTTGAAAAGAAAAAGTATTAGGTTTGCGCATATCCGGAAGATTGTTTGATTTAACAATAGTGCAAGGCCAAGATGATTTTTCGTGCATTAAAAACTTTGGACCGAACCACCATAAGCTTAGAACTTTGATTTCACTTGGTTTTACCCCTCGTGTCAAAATATCTGCAGGATTAATGTCGCCAGGAATATGGTTCCAAGAATAGGCTGAAGTAATATCTTGTATTTCTGCAATGCGACTGCTCACGAAAGCTTTTAACATACTTGATTCTGTCTTTAACCATCCCAGTACTACCGTAGAATCTGACCACAAAAACTTTGCGTTAAATGATAACTTAAATGATTTAACCACCTGCTCTGCCAATCTTAAAACTACTAAACAACCACAAAGCTCTAATCTGGGCATGGTTATTGTTTTTAGTGGAGCAACTTTAGTTTTAGCGCAAAGCAATTTTACTGTTACATTGCCATGTTGATCGATTGACCTGATATAAATACATCCACCATAAGCACGCTCGCTGGAATCAGCGAAACCATGCAGCTCTATCCATTGAGGATTGTCACAAATAACATGTCTATCAATTTCTAGACTATTCAGTAAAGGAAGTTCTCTGCTGAAGATTGCCCAAGTTGTATGCAAATGTAATGGAATACTCTCGTCCCAAGAGATTCTCTCCAACCATAACTTTTGCATTAAAATTTTTCCAACAATTATGCATGGACTTAAGAGTCCAAGCGGATCAAATACTTGAGAAATTCGTGATAAGATTTCTCGCTTCGTTACAGGCACGCTATTTTGTTGTTTGATAATTTTATACATTAACTTATCTAAGGACGGATTCCAAATTAAGCCTAATGTTTTAGCATTTTTATTTTCACTTAGGTTCACTATTTTAGCATTTTCATCACTATGGGGAATCTGTTTCAAAACTTCAGGACTATTTGACATAAATTTTCGAAGATTAAAGCAACCCTGATGTAATATGTCGGATACGCCAATGCATATGCGCCCCGCTTCTTCAACTGACTCACAACCAGTAAACATATCGTCCACATAAAAATCTGACTTGATAATTTCTGAAAACTCAGGGGCTACCTTTTCATTTTCTAATGCAAGCTGGTAGAGACAACGAATTGCTAAAAATGACCCGGACGTAGTACCGTAAGTAACCGTTTGGAGTTCATATGTTTCAAGAGCATCGCTAGGATGAAATCTCCACAGAATTCGTTGCAGAGGCAAGTACTCGTTAGAAATATTTACGTTTCGGTACATTTTCTCAATGTCAGCAGAGACCACAATACTATGCTTTCGAAATCGTATTAGAATTGAAAACAGAGAGTCTTGTAATGTAGGGCCAATAGATTGTAAATTATTTAAAGAATAGCCAGAGGATGAAGGTGCAGATGCATCGAAAACAGTGCGTAATTTTGTTGTTAGACTGTCCTGCTTGAGGACACCGTGATGTGGCATGTAATATGTAATTTTATTATCATGTTCATTGTCTGTAACTTTTTTCATATGTCCCATTGTAATATATTCTTTCATAAAGTCACAATACAATTTCCTAAAAACTGGATCCTTTTGTAATTTATTCTTTTCTAGTTTTAGAAAACGAATTTTAGCTTGACTGTATGACTCACCAAGTTTTGAAACAGAATCCTTTAATGGCAAGGAAACTACGAAACGGCCACTAGGTAATCGCTTAAAGTTTTCCACAAAACTCTTTTCGCATAAATAATCTTCCTGGGACAAGGGTTTTACCTTAGGTAACTCCTCAATTTCCCAGAACCGAGATAGTTGATTTTGAATGTTTGTTTCAAAATTATTTGAAAAATTACATGAAATAGACGGAGTTTGAAGTTTGGCTACAGGACCGGACACGATCCATCCAAGTCGAGTTTTCTGTAATATTGGTTTGTTGTTACCTAGTATATGCTGACCATTACTCAATAAACGCCAAAACAGGTCTGCACCTATCAGCATATCGACCTTTCCAGGCATATAAAATGTTGGATCGGCTAGTTTAATATTTTTAGGAATATCCAACTTACTCACATCAATGCTTATATTGGGTATATTTTCCGTAATCAGAGGTAAAACAAAACAAGTAATATTTTCGGAAAAGTTATAATATTGCGACTGCAGTGAAACATTGCATTTGAAATCGATGCTAGATAGAGTACCATTAAGACCTTTTACCGAAATATTTGTTTTCTCCACTTTCAAACCCAACTTCTCACATAATTCCTTTGAAATGAAACTCGACTGGGAACCGCTGTCAAGCAATACTCTAATAGCATGCAATTTTCCATTCACGTCTGCTATGTCTATAAAAGCCGTGGACAAGAGTACAACATCAACTAAACCACTTGCCGAAAGAGCATTGGTACTAGGATTCTGATTTGTAGTTTCTGGGTCTGACTGTACATTATTGTTTGTATTATTGACATGAGTAATATTTTCTGAATTTGAGTGATTTTGATTAAAGCCTGAGCTACTTTCGGAATGTAGTAAGGTGTGATGTTTTCTGTGACACTTTCTACACAAAGAATTTCTACAGTTTTTGGATATGTGTCCAAAACGCAAACAATTTAAACACATTCTAAGAGAAATGACCATCTTACTCCTTTCCTCACTAGATAACCTCAAAAACTCCAAGCAATTTTGAATAAAATGTGAGCCCTTGCATAACTGACAAACAGGGGAATAAGACTGAGCATTAGAACCTTTTTTTTCGATGTTGTCTGTAGACAAAAAACCCTTAGTTATGTGTGACTTACGTTTTTCGATTGGTTTCTCTGTATAGCGCGTGTCTGGAGAAAAATTATGCTCAAGTGATTCTAGAAATTCTGCTCTCGATTTTAGAAAAACTTTAAAGTCTTCAAAAGTTGAAACAATACCTTTACTTGTTTTTAGTTTTTCCCATTCAAATTTAGATGATTTGTCCATTTTTTCTGAAGCTAAGGCAATTATTAATACATCCCAATTTTCTGTAGGCTGCCCCAACTGTTTCAAAGCTCTTAAGTTTTTCATCAGTGTATCACTTAAAGCTCTAAGTTCTACCGAATTGTCTCTTTTTACCCGCTCGATATTAAATAATGCTTTGACATGGTAATCTATTAACAATCGAGGACAGTTGTACCGTTCAGTAATGCACTTCCAAGCAGTGGAATAATTTTGAGCACTAAACTCTATGGTTTTGAGAATGTCGGCAGGAGCGCCTTCCAAAGATGCGCGTAAATAATGAAATTTTTGAATCTCACTAAGAGTTTCATTACTATGAATCAAGGATTCGTACGTGTCACGATATTCTAACCACTCTAAATTTTTACCCCGAAACGTGGGTAGAGAAATTTTAGGCAATTTTACCAAGTTATTCAAGTTTTTTTGTTCACTAGGTTGACTAGGACCACTATGGTTGGATGAAGATGAACTATGATTATTTACAGTTAACTGTGACAATAAATTATTTACCAAACTCAACTGATCATAAAAGGTACTTTCAAACTGTGATCTTTCATTAAATTCTACTTCTAATTCTTCATCTACATCCTCACCAGTAATATTATATTCAATTTGCAATTGAATCTCGTCAAATTCATGAATAAGTGTTTGATATTTCTCTAATCTCTCTTTGATATTTATAGCCTCAATATCGGTAATATCCCTAACATCTTTATTTAAAAACGGCGAAATGAATTTAGAAAAAATCGTAAGTTTACTTTTTATCCCACGTCTTTTACGTTTCAGTTCCTCGGTAGACATTTTGTACTTTAAATTATGTTTGACTTGACAGAAGTGGTAATATAAGTATTATTAATAGAACTTAAACCGTAATCAAATGCGATCTTACTATGTTGCCCAAGCTTGATACACTCTGATACAAATCAAAACAGTAAACAATTAAAGATCTTACCCTGGAATTAAAAAAGGATACTCAACTTCTTATCGGATTTTACCGCGTAATATTCCTGGTTTTCGCTTCTATTGCAAATGAAGTAGAGATCGTCCAAACACCAAACCAGACTGTTTTGCAGACAGCGCCAAATGGTGTAAAATTGTTGCACTTTAATCGGAAATAACTGTATTCTTCACGATTTACTGGTTAATCCGACTCACGAAGGACCAAATTATGTTTATTATTTAACTTAATAAGTAATGATAACCAGTAATTTTTCTTGCTTAACACCTTTTATTGTGTAGATACAACAACATTGTACAATTTTACATTGCAATTCATAATGAATGACATTTTATTTTTTTTATGTCAAAAACAAGTACTGTCAAATATATTAGGTATAAACAAAAAAAAACAGAAAATAAATAGATTTCGCGTGCAACTCGCGTAGTGTCCCTGCTTTTGGGATGAAGGTGATTTTGGCCCTTCTCCACGCTTCTGGTATGTATCCCAGTTCAAGGCTGCTCCGAGTAATTCGGATCAAGTGTGGAATTATTGCCTCGGCCCTGTTGGAGTAGGGCAGGAAATATTCCATCCGTTCCAGGGGTTTTGAACGGCTGGAAGGTGTTCATAGCCCATCTCAGCCCTTCCTCACTGCATATGTGTTTTGCCATTGCAGTGTCTTCCCTGGTAGGTCTTTTAGTTTTCTCACTTGTTTTTCCCGAAGGGACAATTCTTCCGGTAAAGTGAGTTTCTAACAGGAGCAGAGCTCGTTCTTTTTCGCTTTCTGTGAAGCTTTCATCTGGCTTCCGTAATGCCATTACAGTGTCTACTTTTCCTTTTGCCAAGACTTTGTGTAGCCTTGCTGCAGAGGGTGTAGTGTCTATTTCTTCGCAGAATTTTCTGAAGCTGTTTCTCTTAGCTTTTCTGATCTGCTTATTATATGTTGTAAGTTTCTCGGTGTAGCTCTGTCAATCTCCATTACGTTTGGCTCTGTTGAAGAGCTGTCGCGTCTCGGATCTTAAGTTTGACAGATGACTGTTCCACCCTATCGCATCTTTTGCTTTTCTAGTCCTTTGGAGAGGACAACTGGATTCATAGGCATCGAGTATTGCCTCGTTCAGTTCTATGTGATCATTTTCTAATGCCAGGTGATTCCTGGCATTTCTTTTTGTTTTGAAACTTGCAAGATTTATGTTCAGGTTAGTGTTGTAATTTTCCCAGTTAGTTTTCCTGGGATTTCTCCTGAGTGCTGGCTCAGGAGAAATGCACAATAATAATACAATATGAAATTCTGGTTATACGGAGAAAAACAGCATAACTAGAGAATATTAAGTGTTCTGTGAGCATGTCGGTACTGGCAAATGACAACTATCTTATTGTTGTGCGAGTACGCCCCTGGCGCTATGATCAGACGCGAAGGAAACAGACGATACGAGAGTCTTCGAGAATATACGGCGCCCGATGAGCGAAGCATCTAGACTCGATACGATCGAGAATAGACTGGAGTTCTGGAACAATACTTACCTATATATTAAGGACCGATTTGAATATTTTAGTTAGTTAGTTAGTAGTATGTTGTTAAATAAATGCGAATAGAAATATTGTATTACATAAATTAAAGTATTGTAAATAAATTGTGTTATATAAATTAAACAGTGTTAGTGATTTAAATGGTATAAAAATAAATTAAAAAGACTAGTAAAAATAAATAAACGTTACATTGGTGTCAGAAGTGGGATATTGTAAATAAATAAGGTAAAAAAATAAATAAATAAATATGTCGAAAAAACTTTGTGACTTGAAAGTGACAGAATTGCGTCAAGAGCTGGAGGATCGTGAATTGGAAACAACAGGAAGGAAGACTGAGTTGTTGGAGCGACTTAAGCAAGCATTGGAAAATGATGGTTTAGATCCAGAAAATCATATTTTTGTAGACGACTCTTCTGCTACAATTATTTCTTCATTAAATAAAGTTTCTTCCGATATGTCTTCCTTGAAGAGTGATATCTCTTCCGATATGTCTTCCTTGAAGAGTGATATCTCTTCCGATATGTCTTCTTTGAAGAGTAATATTTCTTCTTTGGAAATTAAAGTTTCTTCTGATATTTCTTCTTTGGAAAATAAAGTTTCTTCCGACATGTCTTCTTTGAAGAGTGATATTTCTTCCGAAATGTCTTGTTTAAAAAATGATATTTCTTGCGATATGTCTTCTTTGAAAAATGATATTTCTTCATTGGAAAACAAAGTTTCTACTGATATGTCTTCTTTAAAAAATGATATTTCGTCTTTGGAAAATAAAGTTTCTGCTGACATTTCTTCTTTGGAAAACAAAGTTTCTTTGGATATTTCTTCTATGGAAAATAAAATGTCTTCATTTGAAAAAAAAAATTGAAGAGAAAATAAGAGAAATGGAAAAACAAATGGAAGAGATGGAAAAAGGAGGTAAAGAAGATATGGAAGATTTAAGAGAGGAAAACGAGGACGAAATGCGAAGCTTCAAAGTGGAGCGGAAACCGAAATTGGAAGGCAACGAAAGTTCTGTTCGTGTTAAGGCCCCAACCTTTGACGGAAAGATGTCTTGGGAAAATTATCTCAAACAGTTCGAAACAGCTGCAAGAGCGAACGGATGGTCCCAAAAAGAGAAGGCAATAAACCTCACCATCGCTCTGAGAGGAGACGCTTTGGATGTTCTTCAGACCATACCAGTGGAGGACACAGATGATTTTGAGCAACTGAAGAAAAGCTTGAACATGCGATATGGTCACGAACACTTGGAGAACTTGTACCGATCGCAGTTAAAGACTCGAAAACAGAAGCGAGAGGAGACACTTCAAGAGTACCAAGTAGATATTGCCAGATTGGTAAGATTTGCTTACCCTTCAGCTCCAGAACAAATGGTGGAATGTTTAGCTGTTGAAGCATTTCTTGATGGACTTCGTGACCACGAAATGGCAAAGACACTCCGTTTAGCTCACCACAAAACATTAGTTGACATCTTGTCTGCTGCGCTTGAGTATGAAGCGGCTTCGAAAGCTTGTGGAGGATACAGTAAAGTAAGGTCCGTAACGGAAGAGGAAGATGAAAATAAGTTAGACCAATTAGTAAACATGATGAAGAACTTTACTGATAAGAAAAAGAAGAAGACCATCAGGCGCTGGAATTGTGGTGAAATAGGACATGCTCGCAATTCATGTAAACGTCCTGGGGTCACTACGAATCAAGAAACTACTCCACAGGAAAAACTAAAACGGGCCGGCCTAGAGGGGGTAGCTTCGACCCGGAACGTTTCCAAAGAGTACGACTTTAGGATCGAACATCGAGCTGGGATAAGTCACAGAAATGCAGACTCCCTTTCCAGAAGGCCGTGCCCAGACGAGTGTTCTCACTGCAGTAAGACAGAATTAAAAGAAACTGCAATACTACGAACAACTGTAGTTAACGACGACTGGGCACCTACTAGAATTAAAGAAGAACAAGATAATGATCCTGTTTTAAAGAAAATGAGAGAATGGAAGATAGAAGATCGTCGACCTACTTGGCAAGAAGTGTCAAAATTCTCTACAGTCCTTAAATCATATTGGGCTCAGTGGGAGTCTTTCATTTTGGAAGGCGATTTATTAAAGAGAATAATTGAAAATGATGACGGTTCCGTTAACAGAAAGCAATTAGTTATACCAAAGAGTAGAGTAGCCGAAGTACTACGACAGTTACACGACAGTCCATCAGGAGGTCATCTTGGTGTCAAGAAAACCCTGCAGAGAGTTCGTGAAAGGTTTTATTGGATGAATAGTTCCGATGATGTTAAGGACTGGTGTAAGAAGTGTACCATCTGTGCTGCTAGTAATGGACCTCAGAAAAGAGGAAAGGCTCCCATGAAACAATATAACGTTGGTAGCCCATTTGAGAGAATTGCTTTAGATATTGCTGGACCGTTCCCCACTACTGAGAATAAGAACAAATACATGTTGGTGGTAATGGATTATTTTACGAAGTGGGTTGAAGTCTACGCCATTCCAAATCAAGAGGCAGCAACTGTCGCAGACGTGCTAGTGAAGGAGTTTATTTGCCGATATGGAGTGCCCTTGGAGATTCACAGTGACCAAGGAAGGAACTTCGAAAGTCAACTCTTTCAAGGAATTTGCGACAATTTAGGAATGAAGAAAACAAGAACTACAGCATTGCACCCACAATCAGATGGAATGGTAGAACGCATGAATAAAACCATTGGCAAATATCTATCAAAAGTAGTATCCAATCACCAAAGAGACTGGGACCAGTATATTTCGCTCTTTGCAATGGCTTATCGATCCGCCGTCAATGAATCAACAGGTCAAACACCAGCAAAAGTCTTGTTTGGACGCGAGATGAGGTTACCATGCGACCTCGAGTTTGGATGCCGACCTGGAGAGGATATAGCTGGAGAAGACTATGTAATCCAGTTACGTAGAAAAATGGACGACATGCATGATTTGGTTCGCTCCCATCTCCAAGTTGCCAGTGACAGGATGAAGAAACGGTATGATACCCAAGCTATAGAAGGATGTTTCCAAGAAGGTGACAAAGTCTGGCTCCATAACCCGAAAAGACGGAAGGGGTACTCACCAAAGTTACAACAATCTTGGGAGGGTCCATACATCATCAAGAAAAGAATCAATGACGTCATATACCGTATAATAAAGACCCCGAATGGAAAACCTAAGGTAGTACACCGAAACCGACTGGCGAAATTTGAAGGAGATCATGACCAGGAAGAAGAAGTCGTAAATCAAGTCCAAGATACACCCGACCTTGCTTTCGAAGAATTTATGGGTGCATATGGAGGTACTGGGAAAGCTAGATACGGCGTGACTATTGAGAGACAGCAAGACCTGTTCACACTTCCTGATGACTACTCATTAGCCCATAGCGTTTCCGCCACTATCAGCGACGGCCGAGGATTAGCGTCTGTCTTCCGAAGGAAGTTTGGTCGATTGTCAGAACTTCGAAATCAGTTACCAGCCACTGGGAAGGCTTTGATACTTCGAGATGACTCCCGTTGCCTCTTCTATCTGATTACCAAGAATACCTACCAAGACCAGCCCACTTATCGAAATATATGGGAATCATTACTTAACTTGAGAGAGCACATATTGAAGTCCAACGTACAGAAGCTAGCCATGCCAAAAATAGAGTGCAACTCATTGGATTGGAGGGTCATCCGAAATATGGTGGAAGTAATCTTTCAAGATACCGAAGTCCAAGTGTTGGTATGCAGCCATTCGCCCCGTGTCCAGCTGACATCAAAGACCATTCCATGTTATTTCTATGCAACTGGAAATTGTAGACGAGGATTCAGTTGCAAGTATCTCCATCCAGTCTCAATTCCGTAAAGGTTCCAGGAGGAACTATCTCTTAAGGAGGGGGCAATGTTGTGCGAGTACGCCCCTGGCGCTATGATCAGACGCGAAGGAAACAGACGATACGAGAGTCTTCGAGAATATACGGCGCCCGATGAGCGAAGCATCTAGACTCGATACGATCGAGAATAGACTGGAGTTCTGGAACAATACTTACCTATATATTAAGGACCGATTTGAATATTTTAGTTAGTTAGTTAGTAGTATGTTGTTAAATAAATGCGAATAGAAATATTGTATTACATAAATTAAAGTATTGTAAATAAATTGTGTTATATAAATTAAACAGTGTTAGTGATTTAAATGGTATAAAAATAAATTAAAAAGACTAGTAAAAATAAATAAACGTTACATTATTAAAAACATGGCGCTTTCAGACATGGGCAAACAAACTATAAATTGACAAAACTAGATGTTTCGATTCTTGTTGTTAGTTGGGGTATTCTTTGTCCACTTTTTACTTAAACTTGGAAGAAGAATTTTTGCTTCAGAAGGATTGGAATCACTGTATTTAAGGAAGGTATTAGAAAAATAATGAAAAGGATTTTATATCCTCTACAGGGCTAAAGTTTCAGATATTATTAATGGTATAAGTGTGTATGGGAAGTCAGATTCACACTCCTGGAGCCCCCAGAGAATTAAGGAAAGGAAAGGGAAAAAAGAGCTTGACGCGAAAGAGTGATGAGGTCCTGTTGGAATGACAGAGTGTTGTAATGTTCTACTTCGCATAAGTTTTGTTTTCACATTAAATCACAAACTTATTTTTTACAATTTTCAAACTATTTGAAAGCCCTAAGGGATTATCCTGGATGTATTTCCCTCTAAGATTAGTATAACTGTGCAATGATATAGAAAAACCAGGAAAAAAACTATATCATGCTGATCTTTACAATAACTTAATATATTTATTTTACAATAATGTCTTATCTATGTATAAAATTAAGACTCAATCAAAGTAAACAGTTTAATAGTGGAGAACTTCCAAGATTTATTTGTTCATTAACTACTTTAAACTGTTGATCTGCTAGATGTCTTTTAATTTCAAGTTCTTCTAGAAAATCTAAATTTTGTTTTTTTACCACAAATGTGTAGTATATGAATGTCATTAGTGTGTATAAGTGAGTTTGGATGTTCCAGTAGGTGTTTTGCATAGTTCAACTTACTTGACATTATGAAATCATTCACTTTAAATTTATAATCTTCTTTTTTTAAAATCACTGTTGAGTTACCCTTATCTGATTTTGTTATACTAAATGTAATTTACAAAATAATACTAAATTAGTATCGTTTGACGTAACTAATATGTTCTCAAAAATACCTCCTAAAGAATGTATAGTTCTAGTTAAAAAGCTATTAGATGAAAGAAATATCCATCCAGGTATAATATCAGACATAATTGATCTATTTGATGTATGCTAACCTACGGCGCGATTGTCTGGGGAGTAAAAACAAACCAGCTGACAGTCGTCCGCAAACTTGACCATTTACAAACAACAGCATGCCTTAACATAACAGGAGGCATGAGAACTACACCAACTAGAGCGATGGAGGTGATCCTCGGTCTCACCCCACTTGATATATACATCAAGGGGGGGGGGGTTTGATGACCATGCTACGGCTCCGCTCTACCGGTACACAACTTGAAGTAGAACTCTACTCTATTTGAAGTAGAGCCGAGGTGTGGTTTGTGGCGCGAAGCTATAAACGAGCTTCCAATGCTACAAGCAAATACAGAATCGATTTCATCAAGATATGCCTTTCATAGGCCCTACAAGATAATCATTGATGACAACGCTCAAAATGCATTGGCGACAGGTACTATATGTATCTTCACCGATGGATCTAAGACAAAAGAAGGTTCACGATGTGGAATTTACTCCAGATACCTAAACCTAAATATAAAATGGGCAATGGGTTGTAATGCAAGTATAGCTCAGACAGAGCTAACTGCCGTCTCCATAGCCGCAAAAGAAATTACCATAAGAGAAATCACTGGCAAAAACATTCGTATCCTTACGGACAGCAGACAAGTACTATTAGCCCTGAATAGGCCACGGATCACATCAGGTCTAGTATTAGAATGTCACATGGCCCTTACGGAAGCCTGCAACAATAATGTGGTTACTCTAGGCTGGATAAAAGGTCATGGAATTTCAAAAGGAAACCGCATAGCTGGCTCGTTGGCTAGAAAAGCTGCCTCCCAAAGGCTCTTGGGACCCGGTAGCCTTGTCAGCTTGCCGGCATCAGCGGTGGTTGACCTAATAAAGGAACGCTCCCTTGACAAATTCAGGGGAAGATGGGACGAAGAAAAAGGTTGCATACTATCCAAGGAACTTCTGAAATATCCGAATAGCAAAGCAGCCAAGAAATACGTGGCCATGACCAGAAAGGACCTGCGGTTGGTTACAGGTATACTTACTGGCCATTGTCATCTACGAAAATATTTGAACAGGTTGGGTTTATCTGACAGCCCACTATGTAGAGGATGTGAACAAGAGGTTGAGACTGTTGAGCACGTCCTTTGTGATTGGCCGGCACTCTCTCTAATAAGACTTTCTGTATACGGCTAGAACTGGCTAACACATGCCAATTTGAGGGAGCTGCGTACAGGCGACGTTATCACCTACTTTAAACAGGTAGGATGGTTGACAAGCCAATAGGTTAGGCTCAATCTCAGAAGGACGCACAAATGCCAAATGCCAAATGTGGCCCAAATGCAGTGGGGCGACCCACTCTTCCAGAATTACAGATACAGATAGTGGTTAGTTAGTGGGGCTTTCTCACTTATATGCGTGTGTGTGTGCTTCATTAAAAATGGCAGAATTCCGCAAAACGCTTATTACCTTCGCTTATATTACGTGATAACCATCTGAATGAAGAATATACCAACAAAGATTTACATTTAGTTCCCATATTTGTACAAGCTTCGATAAAATTCTATACTTTAATAGCCTAGGTTTGCAAGAATTACTTCCAAAGTAATATTTAGAGCAGGGCTTAAAACTTAGCCGCTGAAGCTACACAATGAATCATGTAATCTGTCCAAATATTATCTGAGGATTTCTTCTTCGCAAGCGTTTGCAAAATATTGTATTTACCCGACATGGCTTGGGCTTTATCAGGGCAAATCCCAACACAATTTTTCAATTAAAAAATTACTGCAATGATAGCATTCCTAAATAATTCACTGGCTGTAGTTCTTCCTTCAGTAAGTTTGCAAAAAAGTAATTCTTCACATTGTGATACTCTTACAGAATCTGATGTATCAAATTAAATGGGATTCATTATTGGAGTCAGTGGCTTTATCAACTTTTCCAATTAGTAGAGATTCAAGTTGCACCTAAATATCATCAAAGTAATGATAAAATTATTAAATTTAATGTACTAACAGGACATTGTAAGATGGACTGGTAATATGTTACGGGAAAGAACAATAATAGGTACGCTCTTTGGGGAGACGAGGATGGTCTCAGCTACTAAAGGGTGTCCGCAAGGAGGGGTGCTATCTCCTTTTCTGTGGAACCTGGTGTTTGACGAGCTCCTGTGTAGACTCAATGAAGAGGGTATCTATGTCCAAGACTTTGCTGTTGACGTCAGCATAGTTGTAAATTCGGGGCCTCTGTGTCCGAGAATGCAGCTGGCACTGAGGATTACCGATAAATGGTGCAGACAAGAGGGATTGTCAACTAATCCGCCAAAAACCTCCGTGATAGCGTTCACCCACAGAAGGAATCTTGACACTTGAGAGAACTTCGTATGTGGGGCCGATCGCTAAAGTTTAAAGGGGAAGTCAAATATCTAGGGGTAATCCTAGATAGCAAACTTTAGATAGCACATTGGCATTCAGTTTCCTGAGCCAGAGGAAATCGTGAAAGCGAATATCAGGGACATTCTAGAATACAGGAAGCGAACCTGGTATGATCACTTCAGGGGGGTACAGTGAGCCTAGAGCTCCAGTACATGCACGAAATGCACCCCAGAAGAATAGAATAGAATAGAATAGAACCCTTCTTCTGTGAAAGTCCATCTTATTAAGAAAAATAAACAACTAAACTTTTGAACGAATAATAGGTTTTTAAAATGCAATTACAGCTATTTCGCTAAATTGGCATCGTCAGATCGACATATTGAAGTCACATTTTGTTTGTTTGTAGCTACTTCCATACAAGTATGGAAGTAATAAGACATAACAATATTAAAGCCTAGATTTTATTAGCCCTTAGGGATTATCCTGGAAGTATTTCAAACTAAGATCAGTATAACTATGAAATGATATATAAAAAACAGGAAAAAACTATATCATGCTGATTTAAACAGTAACTTAATATATTTGTGTTACAAATACGTCTTATCTATGTATAAAGACTCAATCAAAGTAAACAGGCGCGGTTTTTAAACATCGGACTATTCATTTCTCTTGCCTCCTTACCTCGCCTAGTATCTACATTGATACCTCTTTACTGACGAATAGTAAGTAAATTAGCAATAGTTGTCAACAATAAAGTAAAAAAAAGTGGAGGTTTAGTTTTTTGAATATCTCGAAAAATATTCAAGATTTTTGAAATTTCAAAAAAGAATTGAAAAGAACATTAAATTTGCTAAAGGAAGTCTCCATTCCCGGAACTGTATATCCAATATTTATAATTTTTACAGAGCCCTGAAAATAGTGCCGAAAACGGGTAGTCTGACTTTTATGCGCACTGCCACACTCTGACCCAGTAACTAAAAAATGATTTAAACATATTAAATATGAATATTAAGGAATGATCAAATTCATGTACTTATATTCGGATACATGAATAAGCAATAATCCAAGGTTAAAAAAATGTCATCCCAATCCCAATTTTTTCATTTATTTATGGTTTTGTTAATTAACAACTTTTTTGCAGTAAATGTTAACAAAAAATCGCTATAAATATTTAAATATTGAACTGAAGCCTTAGGATTTGTGTTACTTCTTCCAATTATTTTAAATAAGCTAACAGTTGGAAAAATTTAGAAATTTTCATTTTCCAATTTTTTATCAACAATTAAAAATACGCCAAAATTTAAATTTAAAAAAATAATTATCAATACATTTTTATTTTTTTTAAATGTGATAAAACAAATGCATTACCGAGATTATTATGTAAATAAAGCCTTAGAATTTGTTTTAATTCATCAAGTTATTCATTTAAAAATTTGCATTTTCTGGGTTTTTATCAACAATTGAAAAAAAAATAATTTTTTAACAGAATTTTTTAAAAAATTGTTATAAACAAATGGATTGTTTATGAACTAATTAAAAATTTTCTTTCTTAATTTATTGGTTGATACAATTTATGATTTTTAGTGAAAAAACGGTTTCTTAAAAAAATGTATCTGTTGCTAAAAAATGCGTTTGTTAATTATAACATTCTCTTTGTGCAACTAAATAATAATGAAATTAAGATACCAGTTTTTCTCTAAAAATCATAAATTCTACTGTTCTTTCGGATTAAAAATTTTTTTTTTCATTTTTCATTTAAAAGGCAAATTGCTATAAATAATGTTTTTTTCTTATATTAACAACCATGAGCATTTTTCAAAAAAAGTTTTTTTTCTATTTTTTAAATAACTTAATATTTCTGTGCCTTAATACTTATATTTTTCAAATAAAGCTTTAATTGAATTTTATGATAAACTACAAAAAATGGAAAACCAATAATTTATTTATTATTATTATAATACTATTTTTCGATCTTATTTTATTAACAATAATCAATAATTAAATAAATAATAGAGCTAGGGCTTTTATTAAAAGCTAAAATTGTTAATTAACTAGTAGTTAATACCAAAAACCTAAAGTATAATTGGCGTATATGCCATAATTTCAAAGTTATATAAACAATAAAAGCAAAAGAAATAATTATTTAAAAAATTTTCCATCAAGTAAGAATAAAAACTATTAATTTGGTTCAATAAAAAATAGTAAAAACAAACGAAAAACTATTGTTAGTTTTCCAATGTCTTAAATTTTCCTATGTTTTATATTAGTTTTGATATTCCCATCTGCAGGATCTCCAGATCATTATTTTCATAATAATATTTAACACATTTATTATGATCTTTTCAAATCTGAAAACAATTTAAATATGGATTCTAATGTAAACATATTCATTAATTAATATAATACCTACCTACTCGTATACATCATATTTAAAAATATGTCTAGATTTACTACACACTTAATAGAAAATAATCAAGTCACAATCTAAAAATTCCGTTCGGAGTTGTTTACCTACTACCGTCAGTATAAAACTAATAATTCGTAGAGAAAATGAACGGGTGGCGACATCTCTCCGCCAACATCATTTTGCAGCACAAAATCGCTTACGAGATAGCGTCTCACTCAACGGTAAGAGTTAGTCTGGATGTTCAAGTAGGTTTTGCATAGATTGTTGTAATCTATATGCTCTTAAGTGTTCATTATATCTTACTTCAAAATGTCTTTGTGTTTGTATATATACAGCATTAAATTTGGGCAATTAACTTTGTAAACACCAAATATTTTTAATTTAGGTTATTTTGGTTTTACTTTTGACAATTTTGTACCAACATTATTTTGTGTTTTCAATGATATTAATGCAGATGTTGCCAAATATATTTTTGAAATTGCATTGTAAATATATCCACAACATGTAATACTTTTATAACTTTTTTTTTCTTTAGTTTGTTGTCCAAAATGTAATACTGTATTAAGAATAATAAAAAACTCTTCGTTTAAACGTAACTTCCAAGTTTATTTGAAAAAATTGTTTTAAATTACAATGACGGCCGTTTCGCTAAGAAGCATCGTCAGATTGACTTTTAAGTTAAATTTTGTTTGTTTGTAGCTAGGTACCTGATGTTGTTTAGGTAGTATTAAGGCTAGACCAAGTATGGAAGTAATAAGACATAACATTATTAAAGCCCAGATGTTAATCGCCCTGAGGGATTATCCTGGATGTACTTCCCTCTAAGATCAGTATAACTGTGCAATGATGTAGAAAAACCATAAAAAAACTATATCATGCTGATCTTTACAATAACTTAATATATTTGTGTTTTACAATTACGTCTTATCTATGTAATAAATGTAAACTCAATCAAAGTAAACAGTTTAATAGTGGAGAACTTCCAAGATTTATTTGTTCATTAACAATTTAAATTGTGGATCTGCTAGATGTCTTTAAATTTCAAGTTTTTCAAGGAAATCTAAATTTTGTTTTTTATGACAAATGTGTAGTATTTGGATGTCATTGGTGTGTAAGAGTGAGGTTGGATGTTCAAGTAGGTGTTTTGCATAATTTGACTTATCCGGTTGTTTTAATCTATATGCTCTTAAGGGTTCATTGAATCTTACTTCAAAATTTCTTTATTTGACCAATATATTGAGATGAATAACTAAGCTCAGTAAAATTAATAAGTAAAACTTACCTTAATAAGTAATAATAAAAAAGGATATCTTAATAATTTTCATTTAATCATCAGCTACTTTTTCTTTATTCCAACAAAAGTATTCAATATAATAATTTCTTATAGTAAACCTTCAAACAGATAGAGGATGTACTTGACAAATTTATCTTGGATAGGATCCATGGTAATCAATCAATAACAATCCAAACATGTACAATTCCAATAACTATTCCCAATTCATGTATTAATGGCATAGTTTTATGTTGAAGTAAAACACATAAAAAAATAACAAAATTAAAATCTATTAATATCTTTTATATGTTTAAAAAATAAATACGTAATTTTAAGTAGTTAAGTTTATTAATATTATTTATGAAGTGAAAGGACTTACCAAGGTACAAGTAGATCAATGTGATTCTTCGAAAACTAAACAGGTATTTAAATAAACCATCACAATATGATATCTACCTGAAAAACCACAAAAAACAGTATAAAAATTTGTTATAAACAAAGTTAAATTCAGTGTACAATCTTATATCGGCATTTTTGGATAAATAACTTTTACTAGTGATAAAGAACACTCCTATAGGTAGTGTAGAGTGAAAGGACAATATCAAACTATAATTAATAAACATTTATAAAAGACTTTTTAGTTAGGAAATTTATATGTAAATTAATTAAGTAAGTTTGTTTATTAGATATAAGATGTTAGTATTTGATAATATCAAGAGATATTAAGTAAATCATTGCTTATAACAGTGAGTACATAGCTCAAATAATAAAGTCATTTAAAAAGTTTAAATTTTAGTTCTTAGAGGTTAAAATAGTATTTAAAAGTTGAAATAGGATTAGTTTAATAGATTTATGAGTAATTTTAAGAGTAATTTATAGTTTTAACTCAAATTTAAAAAGTGTATAATGTATTTGACAGGACTAAAAACAGCCTATTTCAAATCAAATTTTTATAGGGAAAAAGTGAGATAAAAATAATTTAAATAGATTTTTTGTAAATGTAAAAAGATAAGCTATCTTTATATTATCAAAGATATAATCAAAAATGTAAAATCATTACCTCATTATTTGAAAATTTAGGTTAGTTTTTGAAATTATGAACAGTTGAATTTCGAATTTTACGTCAAATTTGTCACAATCTGGCGAGGGTATAAAAAGGCAAAAAAAATTGAAATCGCTCTCTTGTTCCGGTCCGATTTAAGCAGAACACATTGAATGGTAATCAAACGACATTAATTAAAAATTCAATTTATGTTAAATTAAAACATATTTAACACCAAAAATATTAGTATTAAAGCATTATAAAAATATTAAATCACTTACCAAAGAAGTAAAGTCAAAACAATATATTATCCAGATCACAGTAGAATTCGATAGATTGTATTCCATCATCATCACACATAGGACAGCCAGCGGAATATTGAATTCCTGTTCCCGAGTGTAGACGACCATTGGAGCCGATCTCTTTGTTTCGGCATTTTCCGCCTGACGTGGAAGAAATTCAAAAAGACTTTGATATACGAGGTATGTTAAATAATTTAAAACTTATATTTATTTTGTGATTGTGTATAACAGAGTGGACTAGAATTCTGTACGGTATAATTTTTTTTTGTAAGAATATTATTTTCATTTTTATCAATAATTAGAAATTTGTAACTGTAAATGTAATAAGCATATGGAAAACTATTAATAGTTTTTATACAATTTTTGTAGTGAACAATTAAAACAATTAAATTTTAGTGTATTATTTTAAAAAATTATTGAATATTTAGTTTCTCTTGAATACTACCCAAGATAAAGAGTCGGATTTCAAATTCAAATAGATAAATAGTTTCGCTGAGCTAGTTAAAAACTTTTATAAGGCGCCCAACAACATTAAACATAAAAATTAATTAATTATTATAACAATAAACCAATAAAATACTAAATCAAATAAATCAATATTGATAAATTAATAAATTAGAACAAACAAAATTAGAACAATTAAATTAATAAAAATATAATAAAAATAAATCATTACAATATACAGCATTACATTTTGGACAATTAATTTTGTAAACACCAGATTTTTTTAATTTGGGTAATTTTGTTTTTACATTTAACAATTAACATTGTTTATTTTTTCAAATAAACTTGGAAGTTACGTTCAAACGAAGAGTTTTTTATTATTCTTAATAAGATGGACTTCCAAAAAGTAAGGGTTAGTACAATAAATGTAATGCTGTATATATACCTACCTATTTTTCGAATAAAAAGTGAAAGTTTCTTTTAAACGTTTAGTTGTTTATTGTTATTGATAAAGTTATTACCTAATTATTATTAATAAGTAGATATGCATTATGCGAATTATACATTTTTTATTACGTAAATGAGACCTCATAGATAAAACGGATACATGTTATTGGGATTTCACCAAAATCCATACTAATAGGTATATCTCGACTTTCCCTAAGTTTGCCATGCCAAAACCTTCCTTTATTAATTGTTAAATGGCAAAAACATATTCAAAACTTGCTTTTTATTTTATTTCGACCTAGGGAATCCCCCTGTAAATATTGTTCTTGAATGTCAATAAATTGGTATATATCTTCGCCCACGTTAACAATGTATGAAATAAGACATAAAGCTGATTATTGTTTAAATACTTCTACTTTAGAACACGACTAAGTAACATAAATGTTCATAAATCGACAGAATTATCCACTTAAAACTAAATTTTTAGTTTACTTTATTACAAGCATCAATCTAAAACGGTCGCCAGTATCTACAAAATGAAGATATTTGTTACACTGTTATTTGTTGTTGAGTTTGCATTATCACAAAACACGAGTAATCCTGGAAAGAGTTATTTTTTCAAAAGGGGCAAAAGCAATAATGAATTTAAAGTAAACAACAGAATTATGTATTTGAATCACAATATAACTGAACTTGAATATCCTATACTGCAAAAACCGAGGACCTACCACACTTTACAAGTTCCTGAAAAAACGCTACAAATACCAAAGGTAAATCACACTAATGACTGAACTCCTATTTCTTCTTGTCCTTTTTTAGCTTGACTTTAGTTACTACTTGGACAAAGAATGGGAATACAACCACAACGAAAACGCAATAAATAAATCCAGCTTGCCTATGTTCGTAAAGAAATTCTACAACGATGCAGTTTCCGATCCAAATGCAACATTAACTACAACAAGAATACTGTTCAACAAAAATGTAAATTCATCAACGCCTATCCTGAAATTTACACTGGATAATATTGATCCGGAAGTGAATGTAATAGACGCCGAAATGTATTTTTACTGGTCTATAAAAAATACATCAGATTTTTTTAAAGAGTCGGTCGTAATAAGACTGTATCAATATGAGAAACAATCGTTTGATGATAACGGAAACAATTTCATAAACAATCCAGATGTTCACAAGTTGTTCAATGTTATTTATGTGTCCAAAGCGCACAGTGGATGGCAGGTAATAAACAATTAACTAGGTATAGGTAGTTGACTAAACATATAGTGTAGCTGTCTAATGGTATATTCCTTGTAGAGCTAAACTTTGAAAAGTATTAATATTATTTTTGTCTACTTACCAAACATAATTCTACATTATATTTGATCTTACTTAATTTTTGAAAGGGAGTTCCGTTTAAATGGTACCTATTCCATAAGTGAACTGAGTATTTTTTGTAACCCATTCGATATTTTAATGGAAAATAATTCAAAGCAAAGACAAAAAACAAAACTATTTATTACTTTTTTAACAGTCACATATGTGGTGGATTTTAATAATTTTATCACAGACACATCTAAAGCTTTGACCAATCCCATTCTTGGCTATTTTACGGCAGGGAAACTTCAAACCAAACTTTTCTCGTAGATTCTTATACATAGTGAAACATATTTTATGTAATTCCAACTTTAAATATCGTCGAATTCTGTTTTAAAACACTTTCATCAGTACTATTTAAATTTTTGTCCTTACACCCAATATCTACATTGGACCGAACTTAATATTTCTCGAGGATGCCACAGTGTACTTAAATATTTAATTTTTAACTAAAAATGTAATTAAATTGATTGTACTAACCCTTACTTTTTGGAAGTCCATCTTATTAAGAATAATGAAAAACTCTTCGTTTTACCAAAACTTCCAATATTTATTTAAAAAATTGCTTTATTAACTTTAATGACAGCCGTTTCGCTAGACTTAGCATCGTCAGATTGACATATTGAAGTTACATGTTTGTTTGTAGCTAGGTACCTGATGTTTATTAGGTAGTTATAAGGCTAGACCAAGTATGGAAGTAATAAGACATAACAATATTAAAGCCTAGATGTTATGAGCCCTAAGGGATTATCCTGGATGTACTTCCCTCTAAGATCAGTATAACTGTGCAATGATATAGAAAAACCAGGAAAAAACTATATCATGCTGATCTTTACAATAACTTAATATATTTGTGTTACAATTACGTCTTATCTATGTGTAAAATGAAGACTCAATCAAAGCAAACACTTTAAAAGTGGAGAGCTTCCCAGATCCACAATTTAAAGTTGTTAATGAACAAATAAATCTGGGAAGCTCTCCACTTTTAAAGTGTTTGCTTTGATTGAGTCTTTATTTTATACATAGATAAGACGTAATTGTAACACAAATATATTAAGTTATTGTAAAGATCAGCATGATATAGTTTTTTCCTGGTTTTTCTATATCATTGCACAGTTATACTGATCTTAGAGGGAAGTACATCCAGGATAATCCCTTAGGGCTCATAACATCTAGGCTTTAATATTGTTATGTCTTATTACTTCCATACTTGGTCTAGCCTTATAACTACCTAATAAACATCAGGTACCTAGCTACAAACAAACATGTAACTTCAATATGTCAATCTGACGATGCTAAGTCTAGCGAAACGGCTGTCATTAAAGTTAATAAAGCAATTTTTTAAATAAATATTGGAAGTTTTGGTAAAACGAAGAGTTTTTCATTATTCTTAAAAATGTAATTGCTAATAAATACACATATGTCCAAAAGTTTGGAATATTTAGAAATAATATATCTACGCCTATGGTTTTTTAAAAACTCTTGTTGATATTTATTTTAAAGCGTTTTTAAATCAAAATAATACTAAGTTTGATTCGTTCTTGTATTAATTTGGTCATATTTAATTGATTTGGATGCTTTCACATTATTCTAATTCTTGTTTAAATTTCATTTGAGCTGTTTAAAAATGCCCAGAGACATGATATCATATATTTTAATAGATCTATAAATAGTAGGTAATTGCTTTGTTACAACAGGGCTTTAGTCAAAGTGATATCGCGAATATTGTTGGTGTTACTCAGGATGCTGTATCAAAAATTAAAAAAAAATTCCAAGACACAAATGATGTGAAGGATCGTCCCAGAAGTGGCAGAAGTCGATGTACAACAGCAGCACAAGGCCGGCAGATAACATTGATAGCTCGAAGAAATAGACAGGAATCTACAAGTGGCATATCCAGAGAAATTGCTAGACTTGAAGGACTGAATATCTCAAGGTAAACACGAAGATTAAATGCGGTAAATTTTTATCGCAGAAGACCTCTACGTGTTCCCAAGCTAACCTATCAACAAAAAATTGTAAGGTTGCAATGGGCTCAAGAAATGTTACACCATTATCCTAACTGGAATTACGTGATGTTCTCTGATGAATCAAGAATTGGCTTGGCTTCTGATTCGCGAAGAACGCTAGTGTAGAGGGCCCCAGGACGACAAGCCCGATTATAAATAGCCCAACCACGTGTTCCATTTGAAGGTGGGAGTATTATGGTTTGGAGTGGTATTATGAGGGGTACACGGACGCCTCTCCTAGTTTTGGAGAGAATCACTGGTGCTGTGTTCATCAAGGAAGTTTTAAATCCTGTTGTGCGTCTCTTCCGGGGGGTGATAGGTGATGGATTTTTGTTTATGCATGACAATGCACCTCCACATCGAACAGCTGCAGTACAAAATTTTTTTGGAAGAAGAAGGAATATCCATATTAAGATGGCCATCAAATTCCCCTGACATGAACGTCATTGAACATGCCTGGGGTATTCTTAAAACACGCATTAAGAAGCGAAACCCTCCCCCAATTACTCTACGGGAACTGAAAGATGTTGCTCGTGAAGAATGGGAGAGAATTCCGCAAGCCCAGCTCGACCATTTAATCGATAGCATGCCACATCGCCTACAGTCATGGAGGAAATACTGATTATTAATTTTATTTAAAAACCTTTTTTTGCTTATCCATTTATTTAAAAAAATTTGTAATGCATTGTACATATTTCACCTCAAAAGAATAAATCATTCTTTTGTATATTTATCTGACTTCGAGATTTCTTTAGTATTGGTTGGTTAGAGTTGTAGCAAAATGATGTTTACTTATATCACAAAAATTATTTATATAAATTAATAAAAAGAAGAAATATTCCATTATTCCAAACTTTTGGACATATGTGTATGTCTACTTACCTATATTAAAACTCTTTCCTTAGAAAACACTCTTTCTTGATGTTAGACTCTGGACTCAAGAGTCAACGTCGTAAAATAATCCTCACGCAATAGTTTTGGTTCAATCATAAGTGTAAAAAATAATAAATTATATGAAATTTATATTTCTACTTCTTCTTAATAAACCAAGTTAGTGGTATTATGTTTGATATTCGGGTATTAGATAGTAAAGGAATGAAACCATGAATACATCTAAAGAAAGTCGTCGTTTAGGTAAAGATTTAGAAAATGTATTTTTTCCCTATTTTGTTTTGTCTTAAAAAATTAATTAATATAGTTAAACTGTCGATAAATGTATTTATTAATTAAAAATTATTAAACATGTTTTTACGATTATATAATCCCAAAAATTGACCTTTACCCTGACGTCACACCCTACAAACCTCACGAAATGAATCGGGGTCAAAAATGGCTACTGTTACTTTGTCGAGTGCTTTAATATTTTCACTGTTTATCAGTATTGTTTTGTGTTACACATAACTATATATAGCTGTTATTTGAAGTTAATTTGGTACTTACCTTAAAATAAAAATAACAAATAAGAGGTTTTGAAAAAACGATTTGAACAAAACTCGATGTTTCAAAACAATGACAGTTGTCATAAGACGTCAAAATAAATTCTTATGAATAAACGTTTTTGGCGCCATATCTTTCCAATATTCGAAGGTCATAATTAGAGTTGAAAAGAACGTATGTCATTGCTTGATAGACAAGTGTAGAGGCAATGGATTTTGAGATAAGGTTTGAACGAAAGCGTCGCAGAACACTAGTTTACTTTCAAAAAGGGATGTACTAACTATACTAATAAGGTTAACCCTAAAATTTCATTCTTCGACTGTCTCTCGTTCAGATCAGATCGGCTCCCCATATTTTAGTAGTGCCGTAAATTTCGTTTCTTTTTTAGTCAATTATAGTTTGTAGTTATTAATTATATTATTTAAACGTTTAGTTAGTGTAGTAAAGACAATAATTCTTAGAAATATTTTGCTTAGTGAGTTAATTTCCTTGATAGTAAGGTATGTATTTTATTAAAATATTTTTAGTTTTCACTTTATGAATTTAGTGCGTTGTTATAAGGTTTGTTCCAACCAAGCAAAGAACCGTTCTAGAACGGTAATATTACCACTCACGAGGCCAAATTAGTGCACTGCGCAACTCACTACACCACTGCGCACAAAAATTACTATTTTAGAACGGTTCTCTGCTTGGTTGGAACAGACCTATTGCCTTGCATTACCACCCAAGTATTTTCAAGACCATAGCTCATCTTAAAATCCATTACCTCTACATATAATTGTTTGATGTGTTTGTACTAGTAGTAGAAACGGATGAGGTATATAAAGTTTGTGTTCACTACTGTTTTCTGTTAGTGACGTCAGGATAAAGGTCAATTTTTTCTATTGTAAGTTGAAATTATAATACTGACTGGGCTATGACGGCCTCCATTCATTTGAAGGCGACAACTATGCACTATTTGTTTTGCATAAACTAAACTATCATGATACAACAAACTTAACAAGGTATGTTCGAAATTAATTAAAAAACTACTTCACGAATTTTCATGCGGTTTTTATCAACAGATAGAGCGAATCATGAAGAATATTTACCTATTTACTTATTGTCGAAGTCATAATAGAAATAAATTAAAACCATTATTAACTATCCTTACTCAACTTTTATTTATTTTGCTCACCGTACAATGGTTCATTCAAACAGCAAACAATTCATATAATTTTTCTGGAATATAAACAGAATTTTATAAGTCTTGGAATTAAACTTTCATCACTATTTTACTTTATGGCATTATTTGCGAAATTTTAAGAGGAATTATGTGTGTGAGACAGAGGGTTATTGGCATTGGATAAATTTCCATTTGCCACAGATATTAAGAGGAATTATTAAGTTTGAAGTAAATTAAATTATTTAACCTTATATTGGACTCTACATATCGTGAGAATAAGGGTTCTCAATGCTTTATTAAGTAAAATATTTTTATCTTTAAATTAAATTAAATCGGGCAAAATGTATAAAAACAATTAATCCTTGAAATTACTCATTACATAAGAAGAAATAATTGGAGAGATGGAAGCTCCCATTGGAGTACCGAATGTTTGTTTATATAATTGATTGTTAAATGAAAAATTAGTATTTTCAAATAAAAAAATTAAAATTTCTTTAAAGTATTTTTTGGAAATTGAACAATGCTGGCTAAAATTACTCCATTTTTTATCTGTTGCTCCTAAAAAAATTCTAAATAAACGTTACTTAACAAAGAAACGACATCCAAACTACAAATAATATAATTTTTTGGTAACTGAAATTTATTAAATTTTTTATAATCATCATAACAATCTTTAATGTAGTATTCTGTATTGTAATCGTATGATTTTTTTAATATATCAGTAATATAGGTATAAGTAAATTAGTAGGAGTGTTTGTTTCGTAGTTTTATCAATTTGTTTTTATTGTAAAGTTTTTTATAATAGAATTACAATTATTTTGAATTGTTGTTTATCTTTTTTTAATTTTACATATTATTATCAAGAATTTTCAGTGATAATTCAATATAAGTAATTGTCTTTAAACATAACTCAGTACAATTTCCTGTGCTGTTCCTTCATATTGTTGGTAGAACTGATTGTTATAATAAAAATAATTGTGATTTATGCATTATTTAGCTAATAGTAGGTATTTTATTTTAACTATATAACACACCGTATTATCTAAGATGACTAATTCTTCTAGATATTGCAAAGTTTGTTTTGTCGGTATCAGTATCGCTAACGATTGCAGATTCAACACATTGGTTTTTACCAATAATAAAAATAAAATAAAATCTTCCCATTTTTTCTTAGAAAAACGTTCCTAAAATAATGTTTATAATATCAGAGATTTGTAATTTAAAAGAAAAACCTGGGGTAGGTGTTTTTGTAATTTATTTTTCTATTTTAATAAATATTTAATAATACTAAAGATTTGAGTTACAAACTTCGAAACTTCTAATTAATTTTCTAAAAAGTACCTATTTATAATGTACTTTTTGAAAGGTATAACGTGGAACTTGCCTCTGGTCTCAACTGTTCTCCTTTTAGGAAGGTTTAATAAATCTTGAAAATTCCTTTCAAATGAGTCTGCTAAAAAAGTCATCGTCTTTAGGAAACATATGAAAGGATATATTTTTGTTGAAATAATTTGCTTGATAACACTATTACATATAAAAATTGTAATAAGACGTTTACAGTCTACACACATGCAGTTTCCGAGTGTTAACTCTCTCAGCTAGGTCACGTCTAGTTTGACACATGCGTAAAACTTACCTTGTACAGTTTTTGTATCATGAGTTCTATCATTTTTAGTGAACAAAAAACTATTTGTTGCTAATTTATTTGTAGATGTTTAAAGTGAAAAAACCTATTGATAATTGGTTGAACGGAGAAATAAACTTGGGTCTAATTTTAACAATATCCAGTTACGATACAAATGATTTAATTGAAATATTTCATGATAAAAATACTGGAAACTTCAGTACATTTATAGTCATCAAAACACAAAACAATAGTAAGTTTTACATAATTGAGCAGAAACTGCATGCAAAATAATAGATATTTACGTTACTAGTCCGGTAAATACACTTTTACAGTATGACTGAGAAACGAGCGTGTACCTTAGAGTCGATTCCATAAATAACGCGACAGCTGAAGTAAAATTCGGCAATGTGGGGGTATTCGCCGACGATCTCCGATCGGCGCGCGCCGCAGCGCAGTCGAAGAATTCTAGTAGAACAATTGCTAAGCGGATTCCGTGTGCGGTGTTTCTTATTCCCAGCGGTAGCTGGGCCACTGGAATCTATTTCTCGAACTGGGTAATCGCTAGCGTTCGAGTCGACGGTAAAGATAGGTGGGAAAACCGGAGATGTCGCTATAATTTTGGAATCAACTCTACTTTAAAAGTTGACAGGACAAACAACATTTTATTTCATACTGCTAAAAAACACAAAAGAACAGCGAAAAAGTAAAATATTAATATACCTATTTATCAGCATTCGCTATTTTTTTGAATCCATAGGTAATCATGGAAACGAAATTATAACCGTTTACCTACTATATTAATATAGGCAAAAAGTAAGTTCTGTTTAATTTTCGTGTTAAATTTCAATAAGTGTAGTATATTCATATACGTTTAAAACCTGTGAGTTTTTATTAGTTTTTAAAATGTATAATCCTGTCAAGGTCAAATTTCATTACAAAATAGTAGCATGTAATGAAATATATTACCTACGCGCTATAGAGCATAAACGCGCTACTATCCGGTAAAATTCTATTTTCCGGATTTAAATTAAGTACGTAAGTATTATTTATTAGGGTACAGTATGAAATAAAATTTCATTACGGGATAATAGAACTTATTAAAATATTACTATGCCGTAAAAGTCTATTTTCCGGATTGAAATTAAGTACCTATACATAAGATGTTTCAGGGTATGGTATGAAATAAAATTACTTAACACAAAACTCATTCAAGTTAAATATTTCTTACAGCATTATTCGTATCGAATGTAAATACAAATTTTTAATTAGAGAAAATAATAAAACATTCTCTATTGGGAAAGTTTAATTATATTTTTGTTTTTTCTTTCCTGTAACGCTGAGCAAATGAACCTTCAACACTGGTGCTAATAAATTCACTATTTTTGATCAATATTATTAACAGCTAAAACACAAACAACCTACTATGACATTATTATGTACTCAGATTCGACACCGACTACTGCTACCACAAACAGTTTTCTCTTGTAACTATAAGGTTTGTTTTCACATTGGTTTCAAACTTGTTTCTAACGTTTGGAGTGTGCGCAGTCGATATTTTGTGTTCGCACATTAGTTTGAAACTAATTTCCAATCACTAGTCGGATGTTTTCACATGGTTTCCTGACAGTTTGGTGACAGTCCAAGCAGTTTGAGAATTAATTTCCAGCAGATTGTTGGCACATGCGCGTATTAAACCTTATGTCAATTAGTTTCTATATTTTTTGTTGTTATTTTCTCCTGTTTTTTTTAATATCATTATAAACCTATTTAAACTAAAAAGACTTGTATTCTGATGAATCTGATTATTTAATGTCATCCGACACTGACGATTCAGATTTAGAAATTATGTTGGAAGAATACTTTAAGGATAATTTACTCATACACATGTTTACAATTTTCATAGCTTTGTAAACAATAACAATAACCTCTTTCTTTTTAATCTTCTTTTTAGGTAATATCATACGGATTATTAAGGCCCGGTTTCATAATACCGACTTTAAAGTAACTTTAGCTAAAGTCCACTTTAATTTAAAGTGCACTTTAAAGCGGCTTTAAAGTTGACGTGTTTCATAAACGCCAGCCTACAGAACTTTACTTAAAGTAAATTTTTCTACTAGAAATTTATGTTGGCATCCATGAATAGCCCATGTTGTTTACTTCACTTTAATAATTCTGTCATATTTGTCATTATTGTGTTTGTGTTGTGATTATAAAAACCTGGGGAAACGAGCAGTTGCATAAAACTGCTCAGCAGTATGGGTCATTTGAACTAAGGTTTCACACATTTTGATGTAGCGTAGTCGTAACGAAGCTATTGCGTTGGATACGCAAACGGTAAATAACTATTAATTTGTACAAGAAATTGAGTGCACACTAACCGATTTGTTGGTAACCTAATTAAATGCTAAATTTTTCAAAGATACATTTACTGTTGTAGCTTTCGTTAAACGAAATCTATCAAAGAATTCTGTATCGTTCCATTTATTTAAATGATCAATGCGTGCTCGATAAACCTTAGGCCTTCGTTCCACAACTTCATCTTCAGAAGAACTTGAAGAACTGCTACTCGAAGCCAACATTACTGCTTTTGGCTTTTTCACATAAACACACGCAAAAGATTGCAATTTGTGAATAGCAAGCAACACACGTTTGACGTTTAATTTGTTAAAGTGTGAGGTTATGAGCCCACTTTAAAGCGGTAAAGTGATGGTATACCCGACTTTAGTTTAAAGTCACTTTAAAGTATCATTTAACTTTAAAGTTGTATTATGAAACACAATTTCTCACTTTAAAATTACTTTATATTTAAAGTTGATTATGAAACCGGGCGTAACTCATACACATTTTGTCTACTGTTTTCACATTAATCACAGATCAGATCGGGATTTATTTCAAACGAGACTTGCGCACAAGAATGGTTTGAAAATTGTAAGAAACAAGTTTGAAGTTTGGGATTTGATGTGAAAACAAACCTATAGTCTATGTTCTTTTTCTAGTTTTGCTTTAATTAAGTCCCCTGATTTTCGATTGGTATAAGATCCAAATGGTTATCTGACAGGCATGTTATTTTTTTTGTTTAAAATAGTTTATAATGGATTTGGACGCATAATATTGGTATGAATTTTGGTATCACTTTTTTAGCTTGTTTGCCAGTATTTATTTTATCAAGTCTTAAGACTTGCTACAAACTGACATAGCGTGGCACAAGATATTCTATACTTAAAAAAAGCAGACGCAGGACATATCTTTTCTCATGAGTATTTTACTCTTGCCCCCCTTTCTAATGGAACAAGATTGCTGTTCCTGTAGGTACCAGGTACCTATCAAAAAATTACTCTTACTTTTAAACACTTTCTTCTATTATCATTAGACCAGCCTTATTATTTTTTCTTTAAATTACATCGTTTTATATTATGTCACAGGTCACAGCCCTGACTGTCTTTTTGAGGTCTGGATTTTCTTCCACCATGGTGGACTCATGAACAACCCCAACTCTCCCAACTGAATTGTCTAGGATTCGATATACTTTCCCGTATAAGAAAAATTGTATCATTTGTGTTTCTTCCACATTTACCTTTAGCTAAATTGTCCCAGTTTTTGCTTGAAAATATTGCTAAAAGTACCTAAAGTCACACCACATTAATTTATTGGATATATCTCTTTGACCTAAAAAATGTCAAAAATGTTTTGACATTGTCGCAGCAATTTCGACAAGAGATAGCGCACACAAAAAACCTCATATCTACAGTCCCGTGTGTTCCATCTACTATTCAAAAGTCAGAGCTGACCTTTTAATTATAAATAATTAGATACAATTCATCTTTAATTAAGTTTACCACTGCAAATCTACAAAGTAATTTTAACGCAAATCCATATACCTCAATCAATAACAATTCTTATCAAATGGAGAGATAATGTGTATTTGATTTTATGTTTTTCCGAAAACTCTTCATGCTTTGATCAGCATAAAACTTTGCACGATCCAAAATTTAAAATACTTGTTTGTACCTACATATATCATTTATTGTTTGCGAAACAAGTAGGTATATTTATAGACAGTAAACTTGTACTCGGTGTCTCGCCGATGGACAAACTACCCGTTATTCCCGGCCTAGACGGTTTAAATAATACACCTACGGCACTTTTATGATCTTTTAATCAAAAAGTGTATCAGACTAAAACTCTTTACACATATTACAATTAAAATTCTGACAACAACTGTCATTATTTTTCAATTTTACAACAGACTACTATAATCTAAAATATAAATTAAAAGTAATGAAAAAAATGCGAAAAAACCAACCTCTTTTCTAAAGCAAAGTATCTAAAAGTAAAAAGAAGTAAAATTATCTCATTCTAATACATGAAGAAAAGGTGGTATTTCCGACATTCTCCCACCTGAAATTGTTTGTTAAACAAAACTATTTCACAAAACAAAGGAAATACAAAACTATAATCGATATCACAGATATCTTTTAGGAATTTTTATCAAGCGACCACTTCGCGTAAGTTTCACTGTATCGGTTACTCTGCTTTTAGACACTCCCGCACTTTTTGTGAACTTTTTTATATCGGGTACTCTGCTATTAGACACTCCCGCACTTATTTCCGCACACTCTGTTGGATAGCCGATTGGAAGTTTTTCTCGATGCTCATCAGGCTGCTCGACTAGCTGCTCTTGGTTAACTCCAGCTTCTTCGGATAAACATTCCAGTGGATATAGGCGCTGAACAGGGCGTAATAGTTCGCCTCCAGCCATCTTAATTCGAACAAGCCTCACCAGACCGTCTTTTCCAGGTATAAGTTCGGATATACGACCAATAGGCCAGTCTAAGCGTTTCGTATTGTCATTGCCTACTAGTACGACATCACCCACTTTCAGATTATTGGTTGGTTTTTGTTTGGTCAACAATTTTAATTGACCCAAGTATTCCAGTCGAAATCTCTTTCGTAAAGCTTCCCTTAGCCTCTGCTGATTACGGACAATTTTGGATAGAGAACTACGATCCATCTGATCACAATCGGGTATGTTATCATCGGATAACTCACGTAAAAACATAACCGGTGTAAGAGGTAGTAAGTCACAGGGATCGTTGGAAAGATATGTTATAGGGCGTGCATTAACTACAGATTCGCAGTCACAAAGAATAGTCATCATTTCTTCATAACTGACACAGGCACGACCTAATATTCGTCTTAATAGATTCTTTACAATGCCAATCAACCTTTCAAAAAATCCACCCCACCACGACCCGGTTGGAGGATTAAAACGCCAAATGATTCGTTGGGTAGAAGTATCCTGCGAAATTTTAGACCAGTCCAAAACATTAAATGCATTATCTGCTCCTTTAAACGTCATGGCATTATCGCTATAAATTACTTTGGGCCTACCTCTTCTGGCTATGAATCGGCGTAAAATTTGTAAAAAACTAGGCGTGGACAAAGACAGTGTCAACTCAAGGTGGATTGCACGATAAACCGCGCATGTAAATAGGCATACCCATGCTTTTTCCCCTGATCTAAGAAAGAGGGGCCCAGCAAAATCAACACCTGTTATCTCGAACGCTACTGCATCTCTTACTCGATCTACTGGCAAAGGAGGTGATTCTACTTTATAAGCTTTCGAATTGAATCGATTGCATGTGATACATGTTCTTAACACTTTTCGTATCGTACGTCTTCCGCCAATGATCCAATACTTCTCACGCAATTGTGCCAAAAGACCTTGTACTCCTACATGACACAAGTTTTGATGTGTTTCCATTATTAAGATATCCACAGTCGCGTTTTTGGCTGGCAATAGAACGGGATAACGAAAATCTCTAGTATCATTTCTGTTGGAAATTCTAGACTTCAGACGTAACACTCCAGATTCATCATAAAATGGATTCAAACATACTATGCTTTTGTCATCATGACCAGAAAAATGCTTTCCTTGTATTATCTTAAATATAAAAATTTCTGCAATCTGCAAATCATTAACTGTAGTCAAACCTATCTTTTTTGCGTTAGGATGACGTATATTGTATATAAATCTAAAAACCAAAGCAATCATCTTAACTGTTTTCGAAAATTTATTAAATTTTTCAAGGTGCCAAAAATCAAATTGTTCAACAGTAGTTAATGTTGTGATTGGTCTTTTTCTTCTTTCAGTGGCAATTTCCGCCTCATTAAAATCCATCTCTTCAATAGGCCAATTTTCTTTCTTCAGATACAACCATTTAGGACCCTCCCACCATTTGGAATCCAACAGCTGTTTTGCAGAGCATCCTCTTGAAGGCAAATCTGCGGGGTTTAAATTTCCAGGAAGGTGGTGCCACTGTGAGGAAGAAGTTAATTGTCGGATTTCACTAACTCTATTAAAAACAAATGTTGCCCATTGCTCTTCGCGTTGTATCCAAGAAATTACAGTGGAGGAATCGCTCCAAAAAAATGATTTACAGTCAAACTCCAAGCTTCCTGCAACCTGATTATAGAGTCTAGCAGCAATATTGGCCCCCAACAACTCCAATCTGGGAATTGATAATTTTTTAATTGGAGCAACTCTAGACTTTGCTGCAAGTAAATGAATTGAAACTTCTTTATCTGTTTCGACTCGACAAAAAACTACAGCTGCATAAGCTTTCTGACTAGCATCACTGAAAGTATGTAGACTTAGATCTACGACATTTTTGGAAATTGAAATCCAACGAGGAATATTTATTTTAAATATATGAGATAAATCAGACAACCATGCTCTAAAAATATCTGCAACATCTTCATCTACTGGAACATCCCATGGAATTCTTTTTTCCCACAACTGCTGCAACAAAAGCTTAGGCAAAATAGTGACTGGAGCTGTGAATCCAATTGGATCAAATACTTTCTGAGCTAGCGACAGTAGACGACGTTTCGTTACAGCTGTGTCTTTAATTTCTTCTGAAAGAAAATCAGAATTTATGGCCAATACGTCAAGTCTAGGATACCACAATAGACCTAGCACAGTTACCTTATAATCTGGAGTACAATTTTCACTGGAATACTCCCACCCTCGTAAATCAAATTGTCCTTTAGCCATCACAACTACAGCTTCCTTAATAAACGCCTCAAGTTCTTCAGAAGTAGAAAGACTGGTTACGCAATTGTCTACATAAAAACTTTTTGACAATTTTTTCACTGTAGATGCTGTAAAGGATAGGTCTTCTGAATTTTCTGCCAAACACTGGGATAAGTGATACTCTACAGTGGAACCAAGTAAAAACGGACTACAGTTAACACCGAAAACTACTCTCCTATGTCTATATACAATTTCCGAATCATTCTCATCTACCCAAAGGAATTTTAAAAAATGTCTATCATTTGAATTAATGCTTATTTGGAGAAATGCCTTTTTTATGTCCGAAATCACACCGTACTTTAATTGTCTAAATCGAACAAACAGGGAAGGAATTAATTCAATCATGTTCGGCCCCTTTTCAAGACAATGGTTCAATGAAGGATTGTCCTTTTCTCTACAGGATGCATCAAAAACTGGTCTCACAGCCGTTGTAGAACCTTCTTTTAAAACAGGACGGTGTGGTAAAAAATGTCCGCACTGTATGTCTGGTTCAATCTTTTCAATAATATTTAAACTTTCCCATTCTTTGAAAACGTCATTATACCTACTTCGTAAATTATCTTTTTCCAGTTTCCGTAAAGTGTTTTGTAATCTTTTTTGTGCAACTCTGTAATTGGTCGGAAGCGGATTATGCCCATCTATCCATGGCAACCTTACTTCATAACGTCCTTCGTTATCTACAATAATAGTATCTAAGAATAGTTTCATTGTGGCAGAAGCTCTTTCTTCCTTAGATTTTTGTTCACCAGGATCCTTAATACCCAATACGTCCAATTCCCATAAGTCTGTGATAGAGGCATTCACAAATAAAGACAAAGCAGAAGTTGATAAATAGGAATGTGAAATTTGACAAGGTACTTTTCCCATAACAGTCCATCCCATGAGCGTTTCAATTGCTATCAACCCACACTCTAAAGTATGTTTGTTTCCAGTATATAAAATTCCTACAACGTCTGCATTTGCATTCGAATTTGTATGATTGGAAAGTTCGTCGTTATCTGTCAAAGTAGATGAAGGTTTACTATCCCTTGATTCAAATATATTTTGAGAATTAGCCTTATCAGAAGTCAAATTGGGACACATAATAGGGTAATGGGATTTTTTACAAATTATGCACTTTAAACGGCCTCGGCAATTTTTTGCATAATGACCAACCTTAAGACACCGATAGCATCCCTTTTTGCCCAATACAATATTTTTCTTCTCTTCCAAAGACATTTCTTGTGCCTTAAAACAAGAATCTCCATTATGTGACCCACTACAAAAAATACAAGTATTACGAAAATTTTTGTCATTGTTTGTGTTCAGTAAACCTGCGGCGGTAGGTAGAACAGACCCTTGGTACGATTTTTTCTTTCCGCAGCACGTCTCGCCAGATTTCGACCTTTTATTGCAATCAGATGTCAGTCCAAAGCCCTCACTTACTAATACAATTCTTTGTTCATTTTCCACTTCAGAACAGAGAAATGATAAAAGATTTTCTAGCTTTTTCTCTAGCGTACAGTCAATATTAAAATTTTCAGAAGTATTGCTGGCATTACTAGTTGTAGTCCCCCCTGTATTAAATGATGAACGCTGCCAAATTCTTAGCAGATCATATGGCAAACAGGATTCTATTAACGGAAATAAAATTGCAGCATATTTGTTCGCTGTAATGCCTAAAGTACCTAAAGCGCGTAACTGGGTTTCAATTTGATCATAGAGTTTAGAAATTTCAAGTTTTTGTTTACTAATAGAATTATTTAAAACAAGTTTTAATAACTCACGTACGTAGACCTCTATTTGTAGATCTTCTCTACCAAACCTGGATTGCATACATTGGATAATTTTTTCATAATTCTCACTCATTAAGGGAAAACTTTCTACTAATTGACGCACTCTAGTACCTGGAACTGTAGCTTGTAGCAAATATTCTATTTTATCACAATTTTCAATATCACGATCTTCATGAACTTTTTTAAATTGTGACCAAAAACTCAACCAACCTTTGATACTGCCATCATAACATTTAAATTCGATGCGCGGCAACTTAAACTTTCTTTTCGTTGAATTTTCGTCAACAATTGCAGAAGGCATTCCTACTTTATCAGATTTATGATTAGAAAAATGGGTGTATCTTACTTTTAGTTCGGTGTATCTTTTATGATAAACATCACCTTGTTCCATATCCTGTATCATGTCTTCTTCTGACGCTGCCTCTACATGAGCTTCATAGATACGTTTTTCACATACTTGCAAATCTTCATATTTTGTTTTCAAAATATCCCAAGAAACCTCTAAATCCAGCAAACATGGTTCTTGAGCACGTAGAAAACCTTCAAATTCATTAGCTGCTTTGGAAAAACTACATCTCAGCACTTTACGTGACTTCTTCAAGCTGTTTAGTATTTCTACTTCAACAGACATCGTGATATATACTATATCTCTTAGCGTTTTCTTTTGAGATTAGTAGAAAGTGAACTGAGTGCGCCCTCGGTGCGCACTGAAATTGCTCTTGCACTACCCCAGTTTTTACTGTGCACTGGCAACGGACGTTTTCAGGGCGAACTGCGTGTTTTTGACATTTCAAAAGAATGCATTTGATATAGTGCACTTTTTTGGTTATTATTAGTACTTGAAAACTTTTTCTGAAATTACCGAAGGCGAATATAAGTTGAAGGAGAACTTAAGGTATAGAGCGGTTTTGATTCTCTCTTTTCTTCATATTCTTCTGAAGATGAATATGAGATTACAAGCGTACTAAAATAAAATAAGTACAATAAAGAAACGTTTTATACATTCTGCACAAAGACCTATTTCTTAGACAATCCTAATCTAAGACCTATTTACCTCCTCCATAGTCAACTTGAACTTGAATCGTTGAACCTAACCTATTCGTATTGTCCTGTCCTGTAAATTTGTTGTACCATGGTATTGCCCTGAGTCGAATAGTCAGAGCAGTTTTTGGTGCCCTCAGGTCACATTGAGAGCGAGCAGTCTATTCAAAAGAACATGCGTGACAGACTGCTCTCCCTAATGACATTTCAATAGAACACACAACTCGCTCTCAGTGTGCACTCAGTGCGTTGCTCTGGTCTCAAAAGAAAACGCTATCTGACTTAAAATGTGCCGTAAGTCCTGTCACGGTCGCCAAAATATGTCTCGCCGATGGACAAACTACCCGTTATTCCCGGCCTAGACGGTTTAAATAATACACCTACGGCACTTTTATGATCTTTTAATCAAAAAGTGTATCAGACTAAAACTCTTTACACATATTACAATTAAAATTCTGACAACAACTGTCATTATTTTTCAATTTTACAACAGACTACTATAATCTAAAATATAAATTAAAAGTAATGAAAAAAATGCGAAAAAACCAACCTCTTTTCTAAAGCAAAGTATCTAAAAGTAAAAAGAAGTAAAATTATCTCATTCTAATACATGAAGAAAAGGTGGTATTTCCGACACTCGGGATAAGTTCATAAAATTGTAATAACCTCTGAATATCTTTTCAGATTCTGCTGCGACATTCGGCAATAATGAAATCTCTTATTCCGAATCTCTAGATACATATCCACAGTGTCAACTACAAAATTGGGTAATAAACTTTCCGAAAATGGGATGGGATAAATTTATCATATTTCCCGAAGAGGTTTACGCTAACGATTGTACGGGAAGATGTTTAAAACCAATAAAAAATGATACGAATCACGCAAAACTTTTGCATATTTTTCAAAAGAGAAGTACTTGCTGCGTACCTGTAGGATATAAATCTTTACCGATTATGTATTTTGATAGATTTGGCGATATAGCCGTTAAGAATTACGATAAATTAATTATAACTGAATGTGGATGTAGATAAAGTTTGTAAATTTTTTAATGGTATAAAAAATAATGAAATATACGAACTAAATGTATCATCATGTAAATGCAGCTATGTGTTTTATGCATATTTTTTACTAATTAAAATAAAAACATTAAAAATACTCATAAATTTTGCAAACCGCCTACAAACATTCTGCAGATGTTACATGCACCTAAGCAAGATATATCAAATAATACATTTGCTATTTTGGGAGCCACAAGAGCTGTGTAACTGGGTAAAGACCTTACTCTGTTACAGACCAATTATTTAAATAAATCATAATATATAACCTTTATTAGAATATAAAAAAAATTCTGTTTAAAGTTTTATTATCCTCTCGCTAACTAGCTTATATTTTTTGGTGATTAAATTGTTATAAATATTTAAAAAATTAACTTAATATATTTATTTTACCACAACAAAGATGTAAATTATTTAAACTCTTCTGATTCCATTTTCCCCATATATTTATAAACTTGGAGATACAATTCTTTACCTTTAAACCATTTGTCAACTTATGTAAAAATACCAATGAATCAAATATTCTAACAATAATTGTTTATTATAGAAAAACATCAACAATTCACACTGCTTATTGGTATAAAATATCATAATGGCCAGGACGGTATAAAAGATGAACAGTTGGAGTACATCCTTCAGGTAGATCATGTTCTGTACAAACCTTTCCAGTGCCTCTATCCATATATACTACTCTAACACCAGTATTAAGAGCTGCACAAGCAGCAATTATATGAATATGATCACTTTCTTTGTACATAGGTTCCACTTCTTGATGACAAAAATCAGATACCTTGAACCAATAAAACATAAATTAATAAATAAAAATAACACTTGCTTTTAACTATTTTTACTATCTATATGTCTTAAGTGTTAATTAAAGTATCATATCTCAATATCTAGGATACTCACACTTCTTCCACCTTCTATGAAACAACTATAGAAATCTTGATCTTTTTGTAACTGACCACTAGTTAATAATCTTAGATAGACTACCATGTAATCAGAAAATCCTTGTTCATTGAAAACAGTATGTAAGTCTTTAAGTGCATCTTCAACATTTTCAATAGTTTTGATTCTCTTTAATACCTCCATATACTAGAAATAAACCATTATAACTCTCCAACATAAAAAAAATATAAAAAAAAGAAAATTAAATATTCAACTTACAGTATCATAAAAGTCTTCAACAGTAAATTTCTGAAATCCAAGGGATACTAAATTGTCTTTGCTACTTTCAGCAAGATTATAAAATTCATTAAATTCGTCTTTATTATTAAGCAGTCTCTCGATATTGGCGTAACTAAATGCTCTAAAGAAACAGTTCCCATCAGGTCTGGTCCTTCGAATAAATTTGTATTTTGAAGCAAGGTTGCTAACCTTTTCAAGATATATATCATCTGAAGAATATTCATTATTAAGGGAAATTATGGGTTCCAAATCACCTACTAAAGGAATTGAGTCTGAAATCTAGAATATGATTAGTATCAACATAACCTTACTTTTATATTAAAAATACCTCTTTCTCAATTTGGCGTTGCTGAGCTAAAATTAATTCATCTTGATTTGGCTGAGGATTATTTTCACTAAGAGGATTACTCATATTTTCTCCTTGCTCACCCATGAGTAATAGCTATTTTTCAATAAAAAGCAAAACACCTACCGGAACCTAAACTACAAGTCACACTGTTAATGGTTAAATTTCCATGAACTAAGTATAGCCTATGGAAATACTTAAATTTATAATAAAATGTTGATACAATGTAATTAATATAAAAACCTTGTTAACATTACTATTTTACTTTTATTAATTACAATGGTTCAACCAAACAAACTCCAAATATTAAAAACTGACAGTACAATTATCAGAATTGATCAATAGATAAATGCCATAGGCAACACATCTTACACTATTCGCGATTTCGACTACCGTTGAGGGCGCTAAGAAACGTAAACAAATATGGAGGATTGTGAGTAATCTTTTTGTTTGAGGTGTCGAACTTAGTGGTTGAGTTGTGTGTTTTAATTGTTTGGTGGTAATTTTACAAATAGAAATAAAAGAATCAAACATCAACCTCCACATAACAATCCAAAATAAAATTAAAAATAATTTGGGATTACTCACAAAGTAGGTTTATTATTTATCCTCCAGGGGCGTCTAGACTTTCGAAAAGGCGAATAGTAGTTTAAGTTTCATACCCATTAGAAATTATTTGACAACCACAACACAAGTGAGGTTAATGAAACTCATGTTTTGAATTTTGATTTTAAAAATGGCTCAACAAAAAACAAAAAAGTCTACACCTTGGATGCAATGTGAACATTGCTTTATTTTTTTAAACAATAAAGATACAGATCAACATGGTAACGACTGCCCTCCCGATATTAAGAAGCGTAAATACAATTTTGTAAAAGATGATATTTTATATGGAACTTTGGATCAAAAAGTAAATGAAGAAATAAAAAATATATCTACAAAGGATAAGGAAAATATGGTCTTTTTAAGCGAATCTGTAATTAGATTATGTTCTCTTGCAATTGGTGAATATGCAGTAATCCAAACTTTAGATGACAGTGATGTACCTGTAGCTAAAATTGTTTGGCCAACTATGGAAAAATCACTTACTTCTGTATTATTTATTAAAAAAGGTATGTTTCTAGGTTTATTCATGCATTGTTTTCCATAACATTTAAATTAATAGCAGCAATAAAACTCAACTAAGTTTTATTGCCAAGTACTATTTGTATCTTCCACAATTGAGTTATGGATAACCTTTTCAATGTAAATGAATACTTCATAGAATTGATGTTGTAATAAGATAATAAATACTATATTCTTTTAGCTCTTGATTTAGGGTCTTTCAAAGTGAATTCACAAGTTACAGTTAAGAAGTTGCCAAATCCAATACTTGAAGCTACTTCTGTATCATTATTAATGACAAATAGACCCAAATCTCTAGAAATAAATACGGAGCTCTATAATAGGATAAGTAAAACATATGAAAATAGAATATTAATAGAAGGAAACTTGATTAGTATTATGTTTTATGGAAAAGAATTGAAATTTGAGGTAAAAAAATTGGGCTCATCAAATAATTATGACGATTCTGATATAACAAATGATTTTAGAGATCTCTCTATTGGTGATCAACAGTACTTTTATAAAGTTACAGGCAAAACAAAATGGACATGTTATAAGTTAGTACCATTATTTTCTTATAGCTGAAAACCATTTTTTTAAATGAAATTATTAGAAACTACTATCAAATTTGTTGACATTTTATTTTATCTTATAGGGATGAAGAATCTTTTCAAAAAGACTGTGAAAATATAAGTTTTGACAAACCTGCTGGTGTTGAAGAAGAATTAAATGAAGTGCAGGAATTAATTAATGTGTGTTTAAAAAATTCTATTTACAATTCCCAAACAAAAGCTGTATTACTTTATGGGAACTCAGGAACTGGAAAAACAATGTTTGCCAAATATTTATCTTCTAAGTTAAATGTCAATATTGTTAATATTAGTTCTGCTGATCTATGTAATAGCAACTCTAACTCAGTGGAAAAATATATCAAACAATTGTTTAGTGAAGCCATAGAGAATGCTCCTAGTATAATGATTTTAGATGAATTTGATATTATTTGTCCAATAAGAGGTACACGTTTAACAGAAACTGAAAAAAGAGTTGTTTCTACTTTTTTGAAGGTTTTTGATGATCTCCACACCAAAAAATACTTGAAAGTTTTTATCTTAGCTATTTCTAATAAACCTGATAACATAGATCCAGCTTTTAGAAGATGTGGTAGATTGGATAGAGAAATAGAAATTCCCACACCAAATCCCAAGAGTAGAAAAGCAATATTACAAACTCTTTTGCAGCAAATGAAAGTTACATTAAATGAAAGTGATCTTCAGCATGTAGCAATGAACACACATGGATTTGTAGGTTCAGATTTGGTTTCTTTGTGCTCCATGGCAGCTATAAGTGCCAATAGAAAAAATGAAAGTGCTAATCTAAAAGATTTTGAGTATGCCCTAAAAAGAGTTAGACCTAGTGCCATGAGGGAGGTGCAGATAGAGGTAAATACATTAGTTTTTTGATTTTAACAGATGATTTTGTGATATTTGTCTTTATTCTTTTTGATTATTTAATTTAATATTATAGATTTCTGATGTTAAATGGAGTGATATTGGTGGTCAGGAAAAGTTAAAAATGATATTAAAACAGGCCATTGAATGGCCTTTAAAGTATCCTCAAAGCTTTCTGAGATTAGGAGTAACTCCTCCCAAAGGAGTATTAATGTTTGGACCTCCTGGTTGTTCCAAAACTATGATAGCAAAAGCTCTTGCTTATGAAAGTGGTTTAAATTTTTTGTCTATTAAAGGTGAAAATTTTTAAGAATTTGTTTTTTTTTTTTAAATTTGTCCAAATTTGTTAATTTTATAGACTGATCTGCAGTATTTGGTTTCCAGGTCCGGAACTCTTCAGTAAATGGGTTGGAGAATCTGAAAGAGCAGTTAGAGAAGTTTTCCGAAAAGCGAGACAGGTAGCTCCTTCTATAATATTTTTCGACGAAATCGATGCTTTAGGTGGAGAACGAGGTGGTACTTCGGGAACAAACGTACAAGAAAGAGTATTAGCACAATTATTGACAGAATTGGATGGTATTACTCCTTTGCAGGACGTGACGATTTTAGCAGCAACAAACAGACCAGATCGAATAGATAAAGCATTGCTTAGACCTGGAAGATTAGATAGGATTGTTTATGTTTCGCTACCTGACGAACAAACAAGAAGAGATATATTCAGAATTAAGTTTTTAAAAATGCCTGTAAGTTATCTTAACTTAATCACACTATTCTCATTTTTATAAAAAAAAACAACCAATTGATCACCTAGTTCTGACTATCAACAGATCGCTATGATTTTACAAAAACCATTTAGGTTTCAATTGTTATTTAGGATTTATTTAACATCAGTTTTACTATTATTTGATAGATTATTTAATTTATTATTTGATTAGTTTGTCAAGAGTACTGTAGCAACACTGGTTAAATATGTAAGTTGGTATTTGGAGGTTTAGTTTCACCAAAGATGATTTACACCATAGGTGAACACCGTTAATGGCATCACAGGCAACGTCTACTGAAGATGTGCGTAACGATTAACAGATGTCGCCATGAGAACGATATAAAGGAGTGTTTGTTGGGATTTTTGATAATTTTTTTTAGTGTTTTTTGTAGGATTTTGATGAAATTTTGCCAAGTTGTAGAAGGGGTTGAAATGTTTCTTTTGGTTATTTTTTTCTAGAGTCGACTTATTTTTTTGGTAAAAATCCCTTTTTTCACCCTAGCTTGGACAATTTTTGTTGGATTTTAAAATTTTTTATACAGTCAGATTCGGGATTTAATTTCTAAGAAAACTGTGGTTGAAGTTTTTTGATATCATCATCCCTTATCGAAATATTCCATTTTTTCAACCCCATGTTTTGCTTCCTTCTTAACATTTCACAAAACCTTAAAAAATAAAGAAACTATAAGAGATATCGATATGTAACAAAAATTGTTGTTTTCAGCTCATCGAGATCTATTAGAAACTGTCTTTACCTATTTTTTTTTAAATTTACGGCATAGTCGGGAATGTTGAAAAATTTTAATTTTTTTCAAAGGTACTTTTTTTTACTAAATCCGGTCCTGTACGAAAACGAAGAACTACAATGTAATGAAATCTAAAAGGATTTCTTTGTAATTGAACAAGCTTTCAAATGATGTGTTTTTTTTTTAAATTTTCAATTTACCCCCTTCATAAACGTTGAAAGTTGAAAATTTGAAAATTTCGACCTTTAATTTTTTCATCATTTTTCAACTTTGGAACCTGATTATGGCTAAACTATTGATACGATCGAAATCGGGTAAGCACCAATCGATTCCTTACTAAATTCTGTACAAAATGGACCCCTCGAAATTTTTCATCCCTTACACAGTTTTACTGGAGAAATTATTTTTTCAAGTCATCTTTCATTCTTTCAAAAATAAAAAAACTACCCTTAAATTTACCACCCCCATCCGATTCTGATGTAATATTTTTTTTCCGATAGTAGATAATGATAAGAAACAAGATTGCAATTTGGCATGCCTGCTTTGGTCCTTCCACGGTCGAAATTAGGGTCAGGTAAAATTCTATAAATAGACTACGTATTTATGAATGGCGAAAAATCCCATCCCAATGGCGGAAAAGAAACCGATCTGTTACATCCTAAAGGAGCGTTGCCATTTTAAACAACGGCCATTTTACAACTAAACACATAAAACGGAGCAGAGGAAGAAGCTTTTAGATATGGATGATCATTTGTGACAAATTGCTTGAGTACTGGAGTTGATGTTAGGTGTTAGGATGATCATTTCTAAAAAAGGTACTTACTTGAAGATATTGGCAACCCATAATATTACTTACGGTCACAACTCATAGAGATTTAAAGTTAAGTTTTTTGTATGTGTGTTTGACCTTGAAAGCCAAAAACATGTTTGGGTATATTTTATTTATTTACAATATATGACTATATTTTAAAAGTACTGACAAATTTGCTACCAAATAGCTATACTTCTTTTTTGGATATTAAATACTGGGAGATTTAATTTTTTTTGCTCTCCACCACCCACTCCTGATTGTCAGCTTCCTTCAAACTCTACCATCACTCTCTGTTTTAGGCCACTACCAGCTATCCTTCCTTTATATTTCTACTTTTGGATCACAATCTTTATTGATATTTGATCTGGGGATATGGGATCCTTTTATGATGAGTACTTTTCCAGACACAATCATTTTGAACTACCCAGCTTTTCCCACGATTTTAATGATGTAAATTATTATTTTTAGATATCTGGTGTCGATATTGACCATCTGGTAAAGCAAACAGAAAATTATTCGGGAGCAGAAGTGAACGCAGTATGTCATGAAGCAGCCATGATGGCTTTAGAAGAAAATTTAGACAGCCAGTTTGTAGAAGCGAAACATTTCGAAAAAGCGCTTTGTTTGGTAACCCCTCGAACCCCGTCCACATTAATAAAGTTGTATGAAGATTATTTATCAAATAAAAGTTAATATTGGATTTTTTTTATTTATTATGATTAAAGCATGATTAAAATTTTTAAACTATCAGTTACACAGTTTTTTTACCTTAAATTTTATATGGGTAATGCTTCAGTCTTTAAGAACTTTCAGAATTTTTGTTAGTTCAGTAGTCATACTCTTAAAATATCTTTCAATCAGGTGTTTAAGCTATTTCTCCGCACGATAGTCCTATAATAAGGACAGTCTGCAAAGATGTGCTTAACAGTGTGGACACCCTTCCACAAATGGTACAGGGGTACAGGGCGATCTTCAGAAGACATCAAATACTCACCAATCTTTTTTGGCCGCTCCGTAATCTTAGAATATTAAAAGCTTTGTTGTGTAACATTGCTTATTGGAGGTCTTTCTAGAAAGGGTTGAATTTTTTGCAAAGTTGAGTTGCTATTATTCCAACAAGTTTGCCGATATCTTTGAACTAATTCCTTGAGCAACTTATTAAGTTGTAACGTTGACTGCGGGATATTTCTAGAGATGGTTACTCTGTAATCATTCTAAAGTGATTTCTAAGAGTTTGTGGGAGAAAAGAAGTTGGCGCAAATAGCGACGTTTTTCAGTTGAAAAGAAACGCATTTGAAGCCATTTACAGATAGGTTTAGGTTTGTGGTGAGTGGGTCTATAAAGACCCTCCACTGAGTCTCTTGTGGCTCACACCTATTCAGATTTTACCAAACAGATTCAGCTTCTTAACGAAGCCGATTAGTTTGTTTTTTGAATGATATTTCAGGTCCGAAGGCGAGAGAGAGAGACCCTGCCAAACATCAGATACCTGATTCAAGCCCCCGTGCGGCAGACACACATTATATGCTCTTTTCCAGACAAAGACCACAGATCGGATCCACCGACAGTCCAAGTTTGTGCATATGGTGATTTAAATGACAGTTAAAAGACCTATTAGACAACGTAGGTCTAACATTTGTTTGGAGACAGTCTTCGAAGTATGCATAAAAGCTTTTGAATGAACCAATCCTGGTAAATTATGCCAGAAGTCTAATGCTCTTCTTGGTGGCGAGGTATTTAGTGTTTGTTTGGCAAAGTTTATCGCGATGCCAATTGTAGGTTCTGGTCTGATAGAAGTACGTGCAAAAAAGTCTGCCTTCTCATTTCCATCCAAGCCAGAATGACCAGGGATCCAGACCAGCAATACTTTATTGAGTTCTTCTATTGAGGAGAGTCTTTTTTGGTAGTCTAAAACCAATTTTGACGTTACCCGGTGAGATAAATTTTTTGTTGACGTATGTATGGGATTGGTTTTCTCCAATCTCTCTTCACATGAGAGAGATTGACATTTTTGTGCTAGGTCTGCGCCCGTATATACCAGCACCAGAGCGTAATAGTGTTTTAGACCCATCTGTGTGCCAACAGCTGTCCGCTCTTAATAGTCCATCCTTACGGAGGACCCAATCATCTCTATTTGGAAATAGGACCGTATAAGGCAGATCGTAGTTTACTGTTGGAGGCATTATGTCAGAGGTAATTTCCAGAATACTGTGACTTTCAGTGTCCACTATAGCATTCTGCTTCACTCTGTATAAGCCATATTTGTGCATTTAGAGATCTGCGCAATTCTGTATGTCGTCCATCTATCTCTGTAAACCAGAGAGCTTTGCTTGGGCCGTTCGCTGTAAAGCTTTTGGCCATTAAGGATTCTGAATATCTCTTTAGTATGAATGCTACATATTGTAGGCAACCAAGTAAAGACTTGACCAACTATGCAATATTTCTTTAATAATAGCAGTGGAAAATATCATGTTTATTGTAAGCGGTAAAAGTAGTGTTAAATATAGGAAGATAATTGGTACAATGATAGGGATTAGTGGGGATAAAATATGTAAAGTAACAAAGTTATTGATGTTCAGTCCCCATTTAAATGGGGGATGAACTCAATATCAGTAGATCGGAATATCTCGTTGTGGGATCTTCAGATCGAGGATGAAGCCATAAGACACTCCCAGGAGTTCAAATATTTGGGAACTTCTATCACATCTGAAGGGTCAACTTAAAAGATATACAAAGCAGGATTGTTCAAGGTAAAATGGCGATTTAGAGACTCTACTGCATTTTGTGGTCCTCAAAAATCAACATTACCACGAAAGTCCAACTGTATTATAGTATCGTGGTGTTAACATAATATGAAGCCGAGTGCTTGCAGTTGACATCAAGATTAGAGAATCAGCTAGAAACATTGGAAATGGACTTTCTACGCCCGGTCGTGTAAAAAAACCTACACTTGACCATGTCCGAAACGATGTTATCAGACAGAAGGCGCGTGTACACAATACTATAGTAGATAGAATTTTGAAAGTTGACAACTAATACTCTCGCAGTGCTAACATGACTAAAGGTCTTTCCGACTTGAGATTGCAATGTTTTTCCCATCTATTTAAACTGTTTTTGTAGGTGGGATAAATTATACGTAAAACTGGAACCATCACCCCGGCGCATTCGCCATTATTTAGTGCTTATAGATTAATCAGTGTCGGCGCTTGAGGTTGGCGAGTTTGTCCTTAATAGTGAGTTTCTCCTGGAACTCCTATGTAACCGGGGCTGGATGCCTGAATCGGCAACTTGGCCCACTTTCTGGTAGTATAGAAATAACAGGGCACTGTCTTCATTGGATGTTGATAACGGGGGTATAACTACAGATTAGTATATGGTCACCAGTACCTACGAAGGTCACTTCCACCATAATTCAAATATATCGCCAATCCAACTGGTTGCTCTCTATCTTGGACATTCACGTTGGTTTTTAGCACATGGTTCGAAAACTATTTTTAGCGCTTGCCACACATTTAGGTAGATGAATCGCTCTTCAAAGTTGTTCTTAGTTACCAGATAGAAGACGAACTGCGAATTATGTTTGAGTTTCAGTGTCTTGTTAGGGGTTGGAGTCTGCTCTGTAACTTTTTCTAACTGTCCAAACTTCTTTCGGAAGACGTTGGCCAAACCATGCAACTTGTGTGTCAGTGGTTAGTTTTACGGGAGCGTAAGCAAATCTTGTCGTTGCTCTGTAGTGACTCCAAACCTAGCTCCTCTGTATGGCTCTAGTTGGTTTTGGTGGACCACTTTTGGTTTTTCATTGGGGATCCTACATACGATAGATGACATCATTGATCCTCTTCTTGTTCAAACACGGACCCTTCCGATAATTTTTGAGAGAGATTTTTTCGTTGAAACTTTCAATTCGCTTTATATTTTTACCGAGAATATTAAACTATTTTGATAAAAGGGTAGAAAAAAATTAAAGGATAAAAAAAATTACAATAGGCAGCTTTTTCAATTATTCGTAAAGTTTTCATAGAAAATGAATATCTTAAATTACAAATATTAGTTTAGTCTTCACACTATTTTAAGGTACGGTGCACAAGCTGTGATGTTGGAAAAACTTCAATTTATTTATCTCTGTGTTGAAATTGATTGCTTTATATCACGATAATAGAAGTTTATTACTCAAACTAGTGTTTTACTGTCATAAGTATAAATAAATTGAATTAAATCACGAAATATTCACTCTAGAGTTACGTTAAAAAATCGGTGACATAAAAATTATAAGGTGTAAAATTCAAGTTTATGATCTATGACACATTATTAAAAGGATTGCTTTTTTGTGAAGGCAAAGTTTTGTGGTAAAATTTTACTTCAATTGTATTTATTATTTCTCGATCTGTAGAAGTCGTAAATATTTTTTATATTTTATAACAGTTTATTAATAATGAATTCAATTTTTTGTGTATTTACTTTGTTAACTTCGACTAACAACTCATTAACAGTCAATAGACAAGGAATATTACATAATAAAATTCTATATATTATTTGTTAAGAGCGCCTTGACTATCTAATAGTAAAATAATTTTTTTAATTAGAGCCTGGCAGAACTTTCAAAGATACTTTAGAAAAGTATCTAGATAAAGTAACTTTTTGAAAAAGTATCTGAAGTTACTTTGGGTATCTAGTTACTCTTGAAAAAAAAAGAACGTAAATACGTATCTTAAGTTGCTCACTTAACTAATGACGTTTAGAAACATTTTTACAACAATAGCAAACTGTATCGGATTCCAAAAGTAAATATTTTGCTTGATCAATTTTCGATTAGATTATAACTAAAAAATTACTAAAGTATGACCGTTATTTTTAGAAAAGTATACAAAAGAGGGAAAACTGTTTAAATGAGTAAAGTAAAATTTAAAATACTGGTTGTTTTGTTCGTAGCTAAAGATACCATTTTGGAAAATTTAACTAGGTACCAACGGACTCAAAATATCTGCATATTTACAATTTTTCGGATCCAAACAAACATAATGCGACTACCAATTGAAATCCTTTACATTTTGGCTTATAAGTGCGCAGATTGCTAGTCATTCGTATTCGGTGGCTCCACTAGGACGTCTGTCGGTCCAAGAACCCCGCGTCGATATTTCTGATACGCGAAAACATCGAAAGTTTTCCGAAAGTTTTGTTATTGTTTCTACTCACTTATTTCACGTTAATTAGTAATTCATACCTTTTCCTTACATTTCAATATGTTAAATAAAGAGGTAAGTTATATAAAAATTCGTCAAATTATTTTTATAACATTCTTCGACATTCAATACATTTCCTTTAATAATAAGGTAAGATCAATTTAGTTAAAACAAAAATAAATTACAAGTACGAATTAGGCATTCACATTATCTTTAAAACAAACTAAGTAAAGTCCACACGATTTTAATTGAAAAAGTATTAAAATTAGTTCATGTCGGGGTTTTTTGTCAAACATGGGCAGCGCAATTAATTAATACATAATTACCCTTTTTAAGTAGAACGTTTGGGTTGAAATTTTAATTTACCTATACTTAATGAAATTAAATATTCAGTTTTAATAACTAAATTATCTCTGCAAAATAACTTTTGTAATTAAAAAACTTTTGCAAAGGATAACCAACTAAAGATTTGGTCAGTTGACCGAAAATTTATTTAACCTAACCTAACCTTGTGGAATCTGCTCATCTAAAATAAAATAAGTTTTAAGATAAGTATTGTTCTTAATATAGTGGAATTTTACCATTTTATTTTATACAATATTTTTTAAAATACTGAAATTCATTGAGTAAAAATTTTAATTTAAAAAAAATAAATTTAATTCAATAACTAATTTTGTATCAGTTTATTTATAAACGTAAAGCCCCATAAAAATTGCTATATAATGAATATAAGAATATAAATATAAAGAATATGCTCTCTCGGATTTAAAACATTAATACTATTTTCGGTCAACTGTCTTTTCGGGCAATTGTCCATTCGGGTAATTGTCTTCGGGCAATTGTCCATTCGGGTAATTGTCTTCGGGCAATTGTCCATTCGGGTAATTGTCTTCGGGCAATTGTCCGGCACCCGAATTTTTCAGGACTTTTTTTAATTTGAAAATGAAAGGAAGATTTTTATTTTGCGATATTATTACTAAATTTATATATTTAAGAGTATAGTAATACATTTTAAATAATTAATACGCAAATAAATAAAAATGTGGACATACAATAATAAAATAAAATATTTGTATATCTCCATTTGTAAGGAGTTACCATGGTTTATTTTCATAGAATTAGAATTGTTCTATGTATTAAAATGCGATTCAATAACAAAAAAATGAAAAATATAAAAAAAAATAACTTAAATGTTACATTTCAAAATAAAAATTTTTAAAAAAAGTGTATATAAAACTATAAAAAATAATAAACTCCAGCCAAAAAAACTCCACTACAAACTGATCCAAATTTTAAAGTTGGCTTCTTCGCGAACCGCTCATTTAATTTTGTTTTTTTTAATTGTGGATTGACTTCTCAACAGTAACGAAGCTATGTCAGAAATTTTTATTCATATTTGAATTTGAGCATATACGGGGGTGCAACAATGAAACGAAGTTTATTTCCCGAAATTTGTACCACCTTGCAACAACTATACCCAGCGAGCACAAAAACATCTCAGAGATGTTGAAAGTACGACATTTCGAGAGATTTAACATCCACTGCGATGTTTCGTTCACACATGAATAGTACGTTTATAGAACAGCCAATGTCCGCCGCAGGCGGCGATTTTCAGGATATCCCTGGGATGTCACAAAAAGAACTCCTCCTAAGTTTTTTTGATAGCCTTTTCATGGACACAACAGAACATTTTCAAAGCGTTTTGCATACATTGAATTGCTTTAAATAAAACTTTCATAAAGATCACTTTGTGAAGCCTTTTGTTGTTTATTCAGACATTTTGTTGGAAATAGTTTTTTCTAATTTTTCTTCAGACGTTTGGAATACAAAATACAAAGGATGAAAAAAAAACATTTTAATATAAAATCGAACAGGTACAAAATAAATAAATCACAAACTCTTAAAATACAAATCAAGCAACATTAACATAAGATAAATAATATAAAGGAAAAAATACACATGTGGAATAAATAAAACAGGTACAAAAAGAAATAAACAAATTCATGAAATAAAAACGAAATAAAATAAAAATTCTACTACTATACTATTATAAACATCAGTCTGAGCTTATTTATTTTCCTTTTCCTCTGCTTACTATGCCGAAACCATTCCTTAACATAGAATTCGAAGTCCTTTTTTGTCACGAACGATTTCTTATGGACCACATCTGCAACGATTCAAACGAAATTACAAAATGGAAAAGATGATTTTTTGCAAGTAGCATATCTGGGAAATTGGCTCTATGAGTTTTACAAACCTAGGTATTTATTTCGAGCCCGGCATGCATGCTTTTGAGGTTATAATATGATGATAATTCATGTAATACTTACTCGTATCAGGAGATTTGCCTCAATATGAATGTCCAATCTGCTTCTATTTTTATTATTATTAACTCTATTATTTCACACCACAAATTTTCTTGGAATTTTTGGTCACGCTAACAAATTAATAGTATATTATAGTCTTATTTGTTCTTTTCTTTTCTTTGTTCACATTTCACCTCACAATCACAACGCAGAGAACACAAATTACACCGTGTCACTGTCACGTAAACCGTAAACCACACCCTCAACGCGTGTTTTTAAGCCTCACGCGCGGTAAATTCGAATATTGGATAACGTCTTGAGTCAAAATAACGAAATATATATAAACCTCTCGAATGAACATCCCCATGGTAACATATTTTTGACCTCGTCAGTACCTCTCGGTATGCATACAAAGAAATGCCACAGGAAAACATAAACAATACGTCCGATATCCTCCTGAGACCTCTTGGGGACGTGCATATTTCGTCTCGAGGAAACATCCACATGCCAACATTTTCAAAACATCTCAAAACCTCCCAGGGATGTTTGTGCTCGCTGGGTAGTACTTGTTTTTACTGGAGATACACTTTTTCAAAGCGAACTCCTCGGACGAAGCTGTGAAAACACACCAAATAATCATCAAAACGTAAATTTAATTAGAAAAGTAACAAAAACATGGAGATTAAAAAAATAATATGAAGAAAGTCTTCGTCAGATTGTGCTCTCACTGACTTCAATCCTACGCACGATTTGTAGATGTTGATTCTGAACAGCTGTAGTTCTACAATTTCGTAAAGCCTTCAGGACAATAAAGCGGTCGTCAACTGCACTTGACGTTTTCTTTCGGAACCCACTCGCTGTTGAAATTTCCCGTTACCATAGGCATCCTGGACTGTTGTTCGAGGTATACCAAGGGTATCAGACACCTATCGTTGGCATCGGCCATCCTCAATTAAGCCCACAATACGAGCAACATCCGTCACAGATAAAGGCATTTTTGATTTTATGTAAAACCTTTGACAAGCTCTTAATGTTACTGTCAGTGTGCCGCCTTGATTATTTACACGTAGAAATTTCTAACTGCGAACATTTTTGCCTGCGGACACTTTTTTCGAGGCGTTTGTTTTAAAAAAGTGTATCTCCAGTATATCTGTTGCAAATCAAAACCAGCAGCGCACATTTTGGAGTTTTGAGATGCCATTTGATTGTGTTGTCTTTAGTTCCTGACTAAAATGTTGAATCTGGAACCGTTGGCGAAACTGATACCGAAAACCGTTTACACTACCACTACACCAACACACACTTCTATATGCCTGACGCGCGTTTCGATAACCAAGTTATCTTCTTCAGAGACCGAAGGTAAACTAAAGCTATGTCTACAAACGAACCTTATATGTATAACATTTTGAGGACCAAATTGTTTCCGCGGTAAATTTTTTGGCGGCAAAGCCAATTTTAAGAGCAAAAACATTTTTACAATAAGTTTTCTTTTAATAAACTTTAAAGTGGACTATCTGGTATAGGTCCTTTGTCCTTATTTAATCTATTTTTACACTTAATAATCTCTATACTTTCAAATGCATCCAACAATCTATTATTCGATACATTTTTTAACAATTTTAAACTATCTACATTAACAGAATGGTTTTTGGTAAAAGCATGTTCGGCAATACTAGATTTTTCTATGCGTCCATATTTTAGATGAGCTAAATGTTCTTTAAATCTAGTTTTAACCGATCTTTTTGTTTGCCCATCATTACAACTTATTTCATAATATATACCAATTTTTTCCAGATCTTCTCTCTTATCCTTCGGATTTCCTAACGATTATGTCTCAGGGTGGTACTAGTTTTATGAACTAAACCTAATCCCACTGTGCCGAAAATTGTATTCAATCCTTTGGCATACTGAGGGATAAATGGTAATGAAATGAAATTCACATCGTTGTATTCTCGCTGGAAAAAGGTGATTTCACAAAGAGATTTCTTAAAACTACAGCTATATCCACAATTAAATTCTTTTCTCTGTTATATCTTGTTTTGTTTAAAGGAAAATGAATTAATCGATTAACCAAAAAATGATAACTTGCCATTTTGTGTTGACTACAGTGAAAAGAATCTACCGGAATATATCTATACATAGCGGTGTCTTTCCTAAAAATATCAAATTCTAACCTGTTATTATTTCTTATTACTAATGTGTCCAAAATTGGTAACTGTTCATTATTTTCTAGTCGAACGTGAATTTTATGCTTGTGAATTTTGAATTTAATTTTGAAATGAAATCTTCTACTGATGATTTCTTCGTATTGAAAACTGCGAAAATGTCGTCCACATATCTATACCATATCCTTGGGAAATACTCGAACTCTTGACTGATCTGTGTTTCAAAATTGCTCATAAAAAGTTTGGCTATAAATGGTGATAAACAATTATCCATTGCTGTTCCTTCATAGTGTTGATAAAACTGATTGTTATATTGAAAATAATTTTGGTCCATGCATAGTTTAGCTAATCGTAGGTATTCAGTTCAACACTTCAACAGCCAGATCATTCAAGATGAGTAGTTCTTCTAGATAGTGTAAAGTTTGTGGAATCGGTACGCTAGGAAATAAAGAACTAACATCGAACGAAATTAAAATTTCCCCATCTTCTAGAACAACATCTTTAACTTTCTTTATAAATTCTAATAAATTTTTAACTGAAAAACTTTTACATTTTTTGGGTAGATTTTCAAACTCGTTCGATAACCATTTTGAAATCTTATAACTAGGTGTACATATAGCTGAAACAATAGGTCTCATTGCCTTTCCAGGTTTATGTATCTTAGGAAGGCAATAGACCTTTGACAATGTAGGGTTACTAACAGTTAATTTATACTTTAACGAATCGGTGACAAGGTTCTTACAACTTTTGAGAGTGCTCTTCACCGTGTAAATCATTTTATTTAGTGGATTTTTTTGAATCTTAACGTAAGGACCATTCTCGAACAAGTGATCCACTCTTTCGAAATAGTCTTGTTTGTCCATTATAACAACCTTGTTTCCTTTATCAGCTTTTAAGTAAAAATATTCCTTCTGTCTCAAACCTTTGACAATATTCCTAGTTTTTTTAATTTTTGTTCTTATTTAAAATGTTTTTGAAAATTTGATTTTTACAAGCCTCCCGAACATAAACCCTGGCATCATGAGAGAGATATTGAACAGAACTTTCAAAATGTCCAATCAATTCACCCAGGTCCCCACGAGAAGGCACAGCAAAATTTAAACCCTTGTTTAACAACTCTATTAGTTCCCAACGAGACGGCCCAAAAACTAGGTGCCATTTTATTACTCTAGAGACCGTGTAAAAAGTATGGGGAACGACGTAACTAAGACTTTTGGACCACTGCCGTCAATTTCTGGTGGCCCGATTTTCCGCCATAATTAAATAAACATTGCATCTGGAAACGTCATTTTGTATAAAATTATTACTGACGGCACACTGTTTATTTTAACAGTAGTAGTTAAAAATTAAATTTAAACTTATTGCCGTCAAAAAAAATGGCACCGGAAATCAGGAAAAATTTTGAAAATTTGAAAGTTGAGTATCTATTTTAGTATCAAATCATTATTGACGGCAATAGCATAATTTATTATACTTTTTGATGTTATTTCGTGTTTTATTAATGCCGTTAAAATTTACTGGCACCGGGGTTGATAAAAAGGGTGGTCACCCCAACCTCGGGCACCCTGGGTGCAGAATTTTTGCATAGTGTTTGGCACTTACAAAAAAATTATTGTTTATTTACGTCTAGTAGAGGTACTATTTTTGTATCAAATTATTATTGACGGCAGTTGTAAAATTTATTTTATTTTATCATGTTATTTGATTTTTTATCATCGCCGTAAAAATTTGGTGGCCCGGGGGTTGAGAAAAGGGGGTGGACGGCCGCCTTTGATGCTTGCAGCCTAAAATATTAAACTAAAAATTCGGAAAAAACGAAAAAGTCAGGAAGACGGCCTTTTTCTAAGTAAATTAGATAAAGAAATTGCGTGGATTAAGAATCTAGGAATCTGAACACCTACCGAGGGGTGCTATTATTTATAAATAAACTAACAAAAATAATTTTTTTTTTTCATTTTTCTTCATTTTCTTCTACAATTTCCAATTTAATCTCTTCTGAAAATGCCATCAATCCAGCATTAATAAATGCTTTTGTTTACAAATAGCCTGACGTCAAAGATACTCGTTTGTCTTCTAAAAGTGAAAAGTAAAAAACTAAAACGTTTTAAAGTCAAAAATTTTAGGAAAACACTTTGTTTTTTTAGCATACAGTTTATCTGTTTTAACCAGCAACAATATTAAATATTGGCACGAATTAAATGTAGAGTTGATTCCAAAATTATCGCGACAGCTACGGTTTTCCCATCTATCTTTACCGTTGACTCGAACGCTAGCGATTACCCAGTTCGAGAAATAGATTCCAGTGGCCCAGCTGCCGCTGGGACTAAGAAACACCGCACACGGAATCCGCTTAGCAATTGTTCTACTAGAATTCTCCGACTGCGCTGCGGCGCGCGCCGATCGGAGATCGTCGGCGAATACCCCCACATTGCCGAATTTTACTGGAGCTGTCGCGTTATTTTTGGAATCGTCTCTATCTATTTTTAACGATACTGTTAATTATTAAAAAATAGTTTAATTTCTGTCCTAAACATGTGGTTTCTGTTTTTTATAACTTTTCTTTTAAATATTTCAAGTGCCATAAAAATATTTTTGACGGCGTATCACGTCTTGTACGCTATAAACTTTTTTTAATTTTAATAGCCGTCGGTGCCATTAAAAATTGACGGCACAATAATTTATAATATTGTATTCTCAAGTAGTTTCATAATATTAAAAAAAATTTTGTAATGAAATAATACTAAAACCCTATTCAACGTAAGGGGTTACCACCCCCTTTTTTCAACCCCGGTGCCAGTAAATTTTGACGGCATTAATAAAACTCGAAATAACATAAAAAAGTATAATAAATTATGCTATTGCCGTCAATAATGATTTGATACTAAAATGGATACTCAACTTTCAAATTTTCAAAATTTTTCCTGATTTCCGGTGCCATTTTTTTTTGACGGCAATAAGTTTAAATTTAATTTTTAACTACTACTGTTAAAATAAACAGTATGCCGTCAGTAATAATTTTATACAAAATGACGTTTCCAGATGCAATGTTTATTTAATTATGGCGGAAAATCGGGCCACCAGAAATTGACGGCAGTGGTCCAAAAGTCTTAGTTATGTCGTTCCCCATACTTTTTACACGGTCTCTAGAGTAATAAAATGGCACCTAGTTTTTGGGCCGTCTCGTTGGGAACTATATTTCACTACTGTCAAAAGTTTGGGAAGAAATATTGTCAACAATATGTTACGGGTTAAATTTGTGGTAATGAATAGGGAAAAAATAAATATATATTTTGGTTGTGATGGACTATACCGTTGATTATTTTGAATATATGTATTGGGAAAACAGCTAATTCATAAAAGTTATGAATTATATTATTATTTCTCATATATCTAAAAATGTAAAGCGAATACGCCACTGTAATATATTTTTAAAATAAAAATAAAAAAATATCATTAAAAACTTAGTTAGCTAGTTTAGAGTTGGGAACCAGAAAAAAGTATACAATATTTTAATATACTGACTGGTTGGGTTCGTTATAAAAGTACAGTTACCTTTATTCTTTAAGTGGCCCTCTCTAGATCCTATTCGATAGAATGGAACTTGCTAAAGAAAGAAACTTTTTGGATATCTGGTAAAAATGTTGAAGACATTTTAACTTATTAAATTTATTTAGACAATTTCGGTTATAACTACACATAAAGTTTTACAGCGGTTAAAAAGAAACTCGATAGTTTATTAAACAACCCTCTTGACTAGAGGGTTCTGGTTTTTTTTTTAAAAAACTTTTTTTACACTGCATTTATTTCCTGAGACAAAAAGAAAAAACTACAGGAAGATGTTTATTGTTGGTGAATCTCTTTTAAAAGGCAACTTAGTACTATTACCATCTGGATTTCAAAAAAAAAAGAACACATCTAGGTGTAATAAAGTCAGTATACTTTGGTTATTTTCACTTCCAGTAGTACTACAAAGTTTTAATCTACACATGCCAAGAAATTGTGTGTTAAGAACAACTGAGCTGTTTTTTTTGTGTTATATATTTTTTTATCAACATTTTTTTTTATTGATTGGACTATGGTTTGGTTTATATAAATATTAATAGTTTTATTTAATTTTTTTTTATGATCTAATGAACTTACTACATTTAAATTGAATTTTCTATACTGTATACTCATCATATTGCCTAGTATATTTTTTTTTATATATACTTTAAGCTCTTTGCTCATAAGATTAAATTCATATGTTTATTATTTTTTTTTGTTTAAAACTGGATATAATTGTTTTTATACTTTTATGAATGTTTCTCTTTATTTACATTGTATGAACAAAATCAGTTTATGAATGGTACCAGTCATAACTTTACCCCAAAATATCTATTTATGATTTACTTGATTTGGTTATCGATATTTAAGTCGTTTAAGTATGTACATTTCGTATCAGATGTCTATTTTGTAAATTTTTAATAGTTTATAGGTTATATACACTAAATATATTATACATCATAATTATTTTTTTTTTGATAATATACTATCGTAAGAAATAAATTGTATTTTTGTTGGTCTATTTTAAAATATCATTTATTTGGTGTTTGCTCATTTTACTAGTTCAGGGTAAATACTGGTATCGTTTGGTCTTCATTGGGAAGACTAGTTGGCGCTCAAAAATTTTTTTTTATTTTTACTTTTTCTTATTACTCACGACCCTTGCCTTCGACTGGGTTAGACCACACTCACGGCAACTCATACTTACCAACTTAGATACAGCCTCTGCGTTGGTAGTGTCTCAAATATTAATAGGTTCCAAAGAAATCGTTTTAGGTTTTGGTTTTAATTTCTTTAGTTTTTTACTCAAGATCGACATTTTCTCCTTAAATTTTGAATGAATAACCCTAAACATCTTTCTTTGGAATTCACACCAATATTTATATTCTATATTACTTAACATTATGTGTTAATTTTTTGTAAAGTCCATATGCCTCTATTTCAAGCATACTTCGTTTACTGTACAGATATTTGGTTTCTAATGCTAACCATTTTCTCTTCGCAATTTCACAAACTTTATCTGACACGGCACTTTCACTTATATTTATTTATTTGGCGCTAAAAATGGTTTAGTTCCTGAGCCAATTCGTTACTTTTTATATGTTGTTTTTACTCCATCTCCGTCGTAAGGCGATCTTCTTTTGAAAAACTTTCGTATTTGTGACCTATGTCGTATAAATCTTTTTTTGGCCAAAAAATGAGAGGTTAAGTTCTCTGTCTCTGTCTATAAATACTCTGTAGCTACTAGGTGTATTCAAGGAAGTTTGATATCTTCGCAGATTTACTTTGTAACATTGCCAGTTAGTACAACAGAACTATTCTATTTCAAGTATTTATGAATTGTAAGTCCTGTTGTTCCGATCACAAATATTCTAACCCCACCTATTCGTTTTTAAATAGAATCCATTTAGCACATAACTTACTTCTGCATCAACGTAAAACCGCTGCAGTTGGAGATGCAGTACTAGTTCTACGCGTAATAGTGATTAGCACTTATTTAGTATCAAAAACGAAAATTCCCACTTTTTGTACAACACTTCTGCATTAAGGCGACGATTTAATAACCACGGTCCAAGATAAACAGAAATAAATTAGTATGATATTTAGTATTATTTTTATTTGTGCACAAATTTTCGTTTCATAACGGATCGTATCAAAAATACCTACCTTTCGTTCCTTATGCTCCCCGTATATACGGCATTTCGGCAATTCGTTTACCGTTCGGTAAGCCCCAGTAATGTGATTGAGTTTGGGGCACAAATGTATGCGTTCCTTTTGCAGTAAATAACTTTTTTTTTACTTGTGTATAGCAATAATTTAAGTTGTTTATGGAGTTATATGCGATTGTGAATGTAAATGAAAAATCCTAAAATAGTTATTTACAGTAGATCTGAAAGATAACTTTTAGGAGCAATTAAAAAAACCGAGCTCCTGAAAATGCTTTGGGATCATGTATTAAACTTTTTATTCTTCCCAATTTATTGTATCTTTTTATTAAAGTTATTGGTCAAAACATTACATCTAGTATCAATTTAGTAGGTACATGTTTCCTTTTCAATACAGTACATTTTGCTGTGTAGCTTCGGCAACACTACATGCCCCAACTACTAAGAAATTCTGTAGTTTATATTTGTCAAAAAGTTTAAGTATTCAAAAATTATTTCAATTGAAAATTCTTTAGAAAAGCTTGCAAAAGTTTGTTGTCGGACAAATCGAAAGAAATATTTATCAAATAAATGGAAGTTTTACTTATTACAGTTCAATAAATATTATATAAAACGACATTTTTACTTTTTTGTCCTAGGCGCGAAAGTAAGCTATTAGTAACTAGCAACAGCTAGAAACCGATCACCTGCCATGTTTCACTTTCAGCTTTACATCTGTCATCAATATAAAAATTTACACTTTCCTACAGGGGAGAATGAAAACAGATTTTTATATTTTGCACTTATAAAAATCTTCATTATAAAACGCATTTGCGTATCGTAGTGTAACTTTTACGCACGCAAATTTTTGTTTTAAATGGTTGGCGACAGTGAAGTAGTCTCTAGCTCTAATGACAATACTATTGACAATGACATTTGTGGCTAATAACAATTTATTAATTTTATATTGAGAATTAAGAAAGTATTTGTGAATATGTATATCATCTTTTACTTATATAATATATTATTATTGGTGTATTTAAATTTCAAATTTCAAATATTTTAAAATATTTGAAAACCTTAACATTTCATAATTTAAATGTCAAAACTGTCAAATGTTATAAATTACACAGTGCTACCGACATACTTTTTAAAATCAAAATTTTCGTAATTACATAAAAATAATAAATTAATTTAAAACATGATAATAGGGCAAAATATAAAAAATATTATAAACAACTTATTTCATATGGCTGTTGTGACACTCGCATAACAGAATTCCATATGAAATGCGTTGTTTAATATACTATTTTATATTTTGCACTTATAAAAATCTTCATTATAAAACGCATTTGCGTATCGTAATGTAACTTTTACGCACGCAAATTTTTGTTTTAAATGGTTGGCGACATGAGTGAAGTTTCTAAAGGCAAGACTATTGACAATGACATTTGTGGCTAATAGCAATTTATTAATTTTATATTGTTCTTTAAGAAAATATCTGTGAATATGACTATAATATTCTACTTATATAATATATTATTATTGGTATATTATTCATTTTAAAATATTTTAAAACATTAACATTTGATCATCTAAATGTCACAACTGTCAAATTTTATAAATTTTTGTTTTAAATGGTTGGGAACATGAGTGAAATATCTAATGACATGACTATAGACAATGATATTTGTGGCTAGTAGCAATTTATTAATTTTATATTGTTCTTTAAGAAAGTATTTGTGAATATGAATATCATCATACTTACATAAAATATTATTGGTGTTTTATTCATTTTAAAATATTTTAAAACATTAACATTTGATAATTTAAATTTCAATACTGTCAAATGTTATAAATTACACAGTGTTACCAACATACTTTTTAGGATCAAAATTTTCGTAATTTACATATAAATAATAAATTATTTTAAAAAATGATAAAATGGCATAATATAATACCTAGTATATTGTGTATCTAGTGCGTGAAGTATACTTTTTTACTCGAGTGTGGAAGTTTGTGGAACGAGCAGCAGGCGAGTTTCACAATCCGCAGGAGCGTAAAAAAGTCTTTACGCACGTGGTGCACACTATACTTTTTCTATAACCTTTTACTTAGAGATTGAATTAAAGGAAAATTTTACTAATTTTCTGTATTACAACAATAATTATTATGAACAGTTATATTGCAATTTAGTAGTAAATCGTCAAAATGTACATTTACTTTCTCTTTCTCTACAAATTAGTGCTGCTTGTACTGTTGGTATTGACAACACAACTACGATTATTCTCAGTTGTTAAGATTTTATTGCAGACATCTATCTTTTTAGTTAGAGATCCTTTTACGTAGGCTTCTGTCACTTTGGATGATTTCCTTTAATATATTTTAATATTCACTTTCTTACCTTTCTTTAATACTGATAAAAAAGCTCTAGACCAATTATATCAAATACCCACACCGAAAATTTGGCATCAGTGCCATTGTTTGTAATTGTCTAGAGGTGATTAGTGCTTTGTTCGATTTTTCCTGAATTTTTGTGTATTTAAGTGAACTTAATAAAGTGTTTTTATTTATTTTCAATATTGAAAATGGTGAAACCCCGAAAAGCGTGTATAATTTGTGTTACTTCGCAAAATGATAATCTAACCTATCACCGGTAAGTTATTCACTACATTGGCGTACAATTAGCAATTTCAATTAAAATTTATTACAATTAAGAAAATCAAATTAATAATGAAATGCATATATCCTTTTAGATTTCCTTCCGATAAAAATATGTTAGGAGTATGGTGCCATGTCATAAGTGTAGATATAAATTCCTTACCAAAATATGCGTATTCAATTATTTAACTAGCATTTATATAGGTATTACGGTAAACTCTAACCAATTACACGCCACTGTACGGCTGTGTTTACCTACACCTCTAGATTTTCCATCTCTCTCAATTATAGGTTCATTGCTATTGACTACAAACTGTATTTTATTGTGTTGTTGTGGCACCTCTATGTTTACTTATTACTCTGAGGCCTCCACCTTCGACTAATAAAGACGCAGATGAACGCCGTAGGCTGTGCTCGGTAAATTCGTTGGGATTGGGGAGTTTCAAAAATGTGGCAACTTCTGAAGGGACTTTTCCTATCTTATTTATACCAATCACTAGCCGAGTACATTTCCCTCGTTGATAATTATTAGAGAATTTATTTTCGGTATAATCCTTGGGACGAAGAGCAACGTATTTGTGATATATGTCCAAGTATTCAGTAATAGTACATTTTCTCGAAACCTTAGTCTTCGTATCATTAACTGACACAATAAGAACTGTTTCCAAATTTTGGATGTCATCAATTTTTAATTTATAGAGTTCATCTCTGCGCAGGGCTCCAGCTAACCCAAACAACAAAATAAGCTAAAAATTTATAGATTAGTATTTATCGATATTTATACAAATGGACTTAATTTGGTTAATAAATAATTTTCTTCGGGTGCCTCTTTGAAAAGTTTTAATACGTGTTCCTTTCCAAAACGCGTGATTTTTAGGAATGTTTTTCCGTTTTTCCGTTTCAAGAAAGCGCGAACTTTCGGATAATCACCAATTTGTGAGTTGTTGTTAACACTAAGGGTGCTTTTCAATATTGAGTAATGACTCCATAAGGTAGAAGATTTAACCTTTATTGATAATTCAGATAGGTAGGCTAATATTACCCTTTCGGAGAAAGATTGGACGTTGCTTGTATTGCGGAATTGCATAAACTTTTTCAAAGTGTTTTGATAAATTCCCAATGATTTTTGTGGCAATAACGATGAACTTGCTTCACTGGCTGCTAACGTTATATTTGGAGGAGTTGATGGGAGCACTTCAATGCTGTCCATCAGGAATTTGCGTGAAATACACGGCTTATCGGTTTAAATCAAAATTTCGTCCTATTATTTATTAATTCAGAGGGTAATTAATTACTATTTACGGTCTATAAACCGATAAAAGCCATATTTCTGAAATGCGTTGTTTAATATACCTACTATTCTAACCTCTGTTTGATTTCTAATAAAAAAGAAGCTAATTTTACTTGTGTCTTTTGATTGTTTGTTAAAAAACAAATTTTAGTGATTTTTTATTGTAATTTTTATAGAGTTTTAGAGTAGAACATATTTTATAATATTAAATTTGTGGATTTAAGGTGAATTCATGCAAGCAAAAATTAAAACCAAAGTAAAGTTTAATGTGGATTTATGCAAGCAAAAATGAAAACTAAGGTAAAGTTTAATGTGGATTTACGCAAGCAAAAAGTAAAACTAAGATCAACTTAAAAGTAAAACTAAGAACATAAAACCATGTAATTTAATGTAGATGTTAATGCAAGAAACGTAGAATCATTGTTTTACTTTCTGCTTGCATGAATATACCTTTACTTAAAAGTAAAAAAAATGATTTTTTAAAAACCTGCAGTATCTAGTAGTAAATAAGAAAAGGCAGTATTTTATTACGGTTTCCTTATTAAATACTTCTTAAATACGTATGCGTACCTGTCATTTTCGGAACGACCATAATAGGGCATTTACCTTAAAGCGTTTTCAATAATTCCCTATTAATAATAGTTACTTATATCAAAATTATATTCACCCACATATTTAGTACTTTTAAATTAAATCACGCTTCACCACTTTTCCTTGTTGTTAAATTGTTTGATACATGAAAAAAATTTAATGGGAGTTTTAATTGTTGTGTTTTGACTGTTTTGCTGGGGTTGGAAAACCCATAAGCCCATTATGACAAAATTAATACTAATACATTAATAAAAAAAGTAAAGAAAAAATGAGATACAATAATTAAGTAAATTCTGCAATAGTACAATCGAGATGCAGTATCCACAAAGAAAATACATAAAATAGATGTCAGTGAGAAAACAAATATCTGTCCAGTCTGTTTTTAAATATATTTAAGGACTGAGACGTTATAATCTCAGTGGGTAAATTGTTCCATACATCGAAAACGCGGTTGCACAGAAAATGTTGACGCGTTTTCACTGAAAAAGACTGCTTTTTTAACTTGAACGCATGCCCCCGAAGTCTTTCATCACTGTTCAGCTTAAACAAATGTTTTAAGTTGCCGAAGTTGTATCTTAAAATTCTGAAAGTGATTATAAGATCACCACGGAGTCGACGATCTTCAAAGGTGGATAATCCAGCCATAGCCAATCTCTGAGAATAATTCGGTGTCCATTGATGGTAGGATAGCCTTGTAGCTTTACGCTGAATATTTTCCAACGCATCTCTGTCGCGAACTAAGTCTGGGCACCACACAGGACCACCATATTCTATGAGCGGCCGAATGTACGTTTTATATAAACAAATGGAAGTTCGGAACGACATTTTCGCGAATACTTTACGAAGGAGGTATCTGTATTAAGAGGTAGCAACCAATCTGTGCACCATTTGAAAATCGGGTTTAAATCATCTTGAAGAATGACATGATTTGAAAGCGGATTTGAAAATACTTTGGAATCATCTGCGTAAAAAGCATACTTAGATTTTATATGGAATTGGAGATCACTGGAGTACAGTACAAATAGCAGTGGACCAACACGGATCCCTGTGGTACACCACTTAACACTTCTCGTTCGGATGATAACGAGTTTCCAGCTCTAACACAAAACTTTCTATCAGTCAGAAAAGCGCTAATCCATTCTAAAAGATTTCCACGGATGCCAAGGTGTTCAGGTTTATATAGCAGTAGATTGATTGGTACTCGATCAAATGCTTTAGCAAAGTCCAAGTAAATGACATCAACAGGATGCTTCCCATCCAAAGCTGCAGACCATTCGTTAACACACCAGACAAGATTAGTCAATGTTGACCGACCTTGTACAAAACCATGTTGTTGTTAAGGAATAATTGATTGCTCAAGAAGAATTTCGAAATAGATTTGGTAATAATAGATTCCATTACTTTACATATAATGGGAGTGAGACTGATCGGATGATAATTATTCGGATCAAGCTTATTGCCTTTCTTGAATATGGGTGTAACTACAGCGGTTTTCCAGATTCGTGGTAATATATGAGAGTTAAAAGTTAAAATCATTATTAGTGATAATGGAAAAGCGAGAGCTTCAGAACAGTTTTTCAAACGTAATGGTGAAATTTGATCCAATCCAGGAGATGAGTTATTTTTTAATTTAAGTAAATGATGTTTAACAATATCAGTTGAAAACTGGATATTATTAAGTGCATTAACAACTCTTATATGATGAATATCTGAATACTAGAAAAAGTACTAGCAAGGATATTAGCCACTTCAAAAGTGTTATGGCAAAGTGTTCCATCATTTTTTCTTAAAACCGGAACTGCGACCTTGTACGATAAAGAAGATCGGATGTATTTATAAAACTTCTTAGAGTTGTAACAATTTGCTATCGATTCTTCATAAGCAGCTCTAGATTCACGTAAACATTTTTTTACTTCATTAGTGAAATTTTTATGTATTTGCAAGTCATGTGAACTATTTGCACGTCTAAATTTTCGCCACAACTTTTGTTTATGCCTGATTAGACTAATCATTTCACTGTTAATCCATGGCTTCACCTGGCTATATGGTACCTACTCGGCAAATACATGCTGCTTCGTCTGCCTACGTCACTCCATGAAGGGCAGTATGTAACAAAATTATTCTTGCAAGCGCTACTTCAAAGTTTCATAACTTTTTTATATAAAAATATATTTTTTTGATTCTTTCACGTGTTTGTTTCATTTTACTCAAATTTTTTTAATTTGTCCATAAAAATGTTTTTGAAACTTTCCCTTATCTTCTCAGGAGACCGATAAAGGCAAAAAAGTAAGCTAAGAGTTGTTGTTTGGTCATTTCCAGGAATAACAATTAATTTACCTTTAACATTTCTTTTGGTTTTTTCGTTTGCTGCTATAGTTATGCCAGTTAGCTCCGTAGCTCCGTCTGAACTACACTTGCATACCTTTCTTTATCCCATTGAATTGGTATGTCCAGGGATTCTGAGTAAAATCATCCTGTTCCATATTTTGTTTTGGATCCGTCCGTGTAAATACCTATTATACCTCTTACGTTCGTTTCTTCTGCGTGCTTTAATGAAATAATGTAGGATTTGTTAAATTCAAACCTCTGCGTATCGCAACACAGTCCATATTCGCCTGCAAAAGGGCGGCTCTTTCCAAAGGGAATACCTTGCCGCATCGCACTCTAGATTAGGTTTTAAACCAACATCAGCCCCTCCTCCTTAACAACAGAGGTGCGATTTCTGTTACCCTGGTCGATTTAGTTATGTCTCCTAATATATTAAAGCATAGCACTCTTTGTAATTTAATTTTTTAAATGGCTGTATGATTTGCTTTTGAAACCTTCCGTATGTTGGTAATTTTAGCAGAGAAACCCTAGGTTTGCTTCATGGTACGCCGGCACTGTTCAATAGGGTCGCAGTTTCTAATTATGTATAATTATTTTCGTCCGGACGTATATAGGACGTATACATTGCTTTTCAAAGATATTTTCATAAACAAATTAATATTCATGAAAAATGACAAAAACGATTTGCCATTCATAAGCCTGCACCAATATAATTAAAGCTAAATATTGCTTTTGTTTTATTTACTTCGATAAAACTCGCTTTGTAACATATTGTCCAGTGTTCAAAGGGCCTCAATTGACACCTATATGGAAACGACACTGAGTCTTCTCTGGAAATAATAACGATAAATAAAATACCAGTTGCATATCATAACTTAACTCACAATAGAATAAAAACACTAATATTTATTATTTCCACATGCCTTTGCATATTCATTCAACGTATATTCTGCCATTTCAACCAATCCAAATAAATTGTTGTATTTTGTATTCACAATATAGAAGTTTATTTTGTGCTTTGACTGAACTCAACAAATAATTAAATAGGTAATGATTGAGAAAAAAGGTAAAGTTATGTTCAGTGGCTTTAATTGTGATAATGATGATATGTTGTAAAAAGTTTGTACGTTAAATATTAATTTTTACTTTTATTTCTTCCAATGCTTTGGTTCTTACATTTTTATTTTTATACATTAAATGTTTTGGCACATATAAACAAGGATTTCCTTTATATAGATTATTCAGAATTTCTATTTGTTTATATTTCCATATTTTTAAATACAAAACATAAACACCATAAGCATAACTGCTTAACCTTACTTTTATTGTATTTTTTTATTGTATTAACGTGCTCGGCAACTATGGCCACTTGCACGGGGGCGATTACATAAAGCACTTATTACATGTCATATGGTATAAAAAAAAGAAAAAACATTAACATAGTAGTAACGACAGAAAATAATGACTAAAGTTTATGAAACAGTGTTATTTCCTTTAAGAATTTCAGTGTTGTCTCGATTTGGTTTGGGTCCCCTAAGATGTCTTTCAGCTGGGATTTGATATTAAGCTGTCGTCTTCTTGTGTTGAATTGGTGACAATCAACCAGAATATGTTTCACAGAAAGTGGGCACTGGCAGCTTTGACAGTAAGGTCTGTTGCTTGAGGTCATTAAGTAACTGTGTGTGAGTTTGGTGTGACCTATGCGAAGTCTTCTTTTTGTCTAGAGAATCTAGTGGATTGAGTAAACAGTGGTGTGTTGAGAATTGGCTGGATAGATAGTAGGAAGGTATTGATAGAGCTCCAGTGAGCTTGCCACATATGTCTAACAGTTCTTTTTGCTTCTGCCTTAATGTCCTTGCAAATCTGAATATGAGAAGTAATTGTGGCAGAAGTTGAGGCTGTTTTGGCATTCTGATTAGCCAGTTCGTTTCCAGGTATACCGTGTGAGGGAATCCATATAATGGTGTTTAGGGAATAGAGATGGTGAAAAGAGTGATGGATTTCTTGGACAATGGGATGTTCAGTGAATAATTCTTGGATACATAGGATAGAAGCTTGAGAGTCTGTACAAATGGCATCTTTTCTATAATAATGGTTGATGTGCTTAAAAGCTTGTAGAATACTGTACAATTCTCCAGTATGCACACTGCATAATGGAGGGATTAGGGAAGTGCTGATGAGCTTGTTTGCTGCAGTAACTGAGCAGCCAACGCCAGTATCGCTTTTGGAAGCATCGGAGTATAACACAAAGTCGTACTGGTTGTTATGAATAATTTCAAAAAAAGCTTTAATCATGAGCTCTTTAGGTGTTTCGTGTTTATTGTATTTGGATAAATAAGTGGGGCGTGCATGGTCCAGGAAGGGGTTAGAGGAATAGGAATGGAATTTGTGAGTGAGAGATTAATGTTATTTGTAGATGAAGCTAGTATAAGAGCGATAGGTTTAATTATTGGTGAAGGATTGTTAAGAGGGGTGACAGTTGATGTGAACAGGGGATAGACAGGATTGAGAGGGTTCGACGAGACTGAGGCTGCATAGGATTGAAGCAGATATTGTCGTCTAATCCATAGCAGGGGTTCATCAGCTTCGCAGTAGAGACTTTCAGAAGGGCTGCTACGGAAAGCGCCTAAGCAGAGTCGTAGGGCTGTGTTATGGATAGAATTTATTATTATATTGATTATTGATTTATAATACCTTAGAAACGGAATATGTTATGGTAACAATAATACCTGCTATCACACCTAGGGCATTATAAGCGGGCATTATGATAATGCCCGGAAATTTTATTGCTTATCCAATTTTATTTCTCTCATAATAAAGAATAAAGATCGATTTTATATAAATATTAAAATTTTTTAAACATATGTACCTATTAAAATAAAATCAATAACTTAACAGTTCCTGAAAATATGGTTTCGGTTATTTGAACAATTGCGTTGGCATCTCTCCAAATACCAAATATGTCATACTCCCGATCATACTGTTGCCTTGATTTAACTGACAAAAGATTTTCGGTCGCTTTTATGGCCTTTTCTCTTATATTTTGTGAAATTTCTTCCATTTTAAGCAAATATTTAAACAATGCCAACTGACAGAAACATCAAAGTCAAACTTAAACTTGATTTCTGTAGAATTATATTTTTAGGTAAAACATAAAGCATTGTATGCACCACGGGCATTGTTAGACTCTAATAACCATCAGGTGGAAACCTGGCCCTCGGGTTACTATTTCCACCTTCCGGGCATTATCGTCCCTTGATACATAAATAGTTACTATAGTACTAAAATCAGTACTACAATTAACTGCAAAAGTAGTGACGTTAAGTTTCAAACCAAATTATTCCAAACAACTTTGAGATGTGTTATTGACCATTTTGTTGTATTTTCTTGATTTTTTGGTTAATTACTGTTTTTTCATTGGCAAGTGTCCATTCATATGTTTTACATATAACTAAAGTAGATATCAGTAGATACATGAACAATTTCAGTAAAAACATTATAACATAACCTTCAAAGTTGTGCAATTTCATAAATTATAAGAATACCTACTTACCACAAAATGGTACTTTAAAAATTTAATTTTAAAAGATTTTGCTTAAATGTATTTAATTATGATAGTTGCGTTATATTGTAAAGTATGATAATAATAAAATAACTTAAACAAAAGTTATTTCTGGAGATTTGTAATGTTGCCGTTTAGAATAATTTCGTTTACATTTCACAGTTCGACAGCATAGAACACAGATTTTGACCTCATACTTTCCCTGTCCATTAGCACAATGGCAAGCGGACCTTAGGAAAGTTAGGTATCTTACGTAATTCCTCATTTCTAGGAAACCACTAATGCTAGGCATTCTGCACACGGAGCGTATCCTCATAGACACATACATGTTCCCAACCAGCCAGCAATTACGAAATACTGTTGGCCCATAAATGGTTTCTATAGAGCGGGTCACAGTTATTAGGCAGCATTACGTTTATGGACGACGGCGTTGCCATATCGGCATGTTCTTCGAATTTGGTTCCAACTGGCGCGGGAATATAACTTGCCATTGTGTTACTATTATGATTTAAATGTTGACTAAATTATTCATTTGAAAATCGTTTAGTAAGTAATTAAGAATATTTATAATTATGCTTTTAGATAAATTTTACCAATAAATTTAACCAAAGCGGCAACAGTGTTGAATATTCGCCAATAAGATTTACATTGGCCTATGTCGGCCACGCTGCATAATAACTGTGACCTGGAGTATAGTTACTAGTTATATAGGTATATTGAACCAGTACCTAATATAGGGGTATGCAGCAATTAATAAAAGTAAACTCTTTATACTTTATTCCAAATTTTAGGAAAATTTGTTTTCATTTTCTAGGAATGTATTGGAGGATATTAAATTTTGTTGTTAACAATTGTAAATATAAATATACTTAAAACTAAATTAAATTAGTAAAATTGTTTTGTAAACAATTTTATTTTATAAATTTATAAACAATGTTATTCTGACATCTTTTTCTAAAAAATTTTTTTTTAAATAACAGTTTTAAGTATATTTATATTTACCATTGTTAACAAAAAAAAATAATATCCTCAAATACATTCCTTGAAAATGGAAATGGAAAGATACTCGTCACAAAAAGTATCGCATAAATTTATGAATAAAGTTTTTATTATTCACTTTTCATTTTTTTGGGAATGAAATGAATTTGGAATTATGTTTCAAAGTAATTTATTTAATTAAAATTAAAAATCAAAACATAATGGACATAAACAATAAAAATAACAATTATTCTAGAAAAATCAAATAATACAAAGTAACAAAATAAAAAATTTAATTTAAGATAAATTTAACATTTCAGTATCTGTATTGCCACCTCTGGCTCTAATAACATCTCTCATACTCCGTGGAAGGCTTCTTATCAGGTCACTTATATAATCCAAAATCAAATTTTCCCATTTTTGTATAAAAACATTTTCCAGCTCATCACGAAACACAATTAACTCCGTGTGGCCTCCCCATGGCATAATCAAATAAATGCCTCCCCATACCATAATCGAACCACCTCCATAATTTCTGGCCGCTCTCATGTTACACTGAGCACAACTGTTGCTTGATCACTACTCCTAGAGCGACTAAATTATATTAGGTCCATTAATTGTTTCAGTATAGTTTATTTACAGTCATACCTTATACCTGTTATTTTATTTATTATTATTATACTAAAACTATAGAAGAAGATACGTTCAATACGGACTATGTCTTGTCAGAAAGTGGACAAGTTCTTGTAATGAGTTGAAGTAATCAGGTATACATTTGTTTGCTCTTGGCAAAAAGCAGAATGCTACTTGATGTTGAAGACGTTTCCCATATCTCTTGGCATAATCTATTTATTTACCTACTTTTTTACTTTTTACTTGCTTTTAATTATTCTAAATAATTGAGTTTTCTAGAGATTTTCTCTTCGTAACCAACGTCATAATTTCATTTCTAAAATGACAGTTTTCCATCATTCCAAGTGCTTCTTTATTTTCCCTCTTTTTATTTATTATATATAGACACTGTTTTCTCAATTGAATACCACACTTTCTTTGGGCTAGACATAATATTTTAAGTATTTTATGCAGCTGACATTTAAATTTGATGTGATTTTCCTTGTGCCAGAATTATGTTATTTTGGCGAATGCACTATAAACATCCGCCAAAATTATCATTTTCTATAAACTGTTATTTATCTTCTTAAACACTTATTATGACTTCATTCAATTTATGTGAAACATTGGAAAAAGTAAGAAAAAATCAAATTAAACTGTCATTTCTAATAAAAATTTTCGTTACACCACTGTCGATATATATAAATAAATGTATGTAATATTGGGGATCATAAGTACCTTGGATATTTCAAGCGAATAAACAGTATCACATATAATATACCATAAATAAATAAATATAATATATGTAATATAGGTATTATACCAGAAGTCTTGGGGTGAACGGCAATGTTTTAAAGAAAACTCTTTTATGTACTTGTTTTCTAAGTTTTCGAAATACCTTTAATTTAATTTTCGAGGAAAAAGTACGAGTATAGGCTAGGTTAGGTTAGGTTCTATATGAGTAGTCGTTCAATGTCCCTTCCACCGCGGCCTGAAAGATCTATTGTGGCTAACCCCTTGGTTATAGTTGTTCTATCAGCCCTATGCCTCTGATGAAGTTGATTAGGGTCTTTGGGTTCGAGTTAATGTAGAACAAATTTATTGATCATGAGTCTCTCGAACTCCCATGCTCTCATGTAAAACATAAAGTAGTTGAAAAATATTAATTTTTAGTTTGAATTATTGATGGGCGCCATCTAGTGTTATAATAACTAAGTTCTTATCTCTTGCATTGTTATTGAACTATATATGGTGCTTGGCGTGCTCGGAAACGCATTGGCAGTTAAACGAGATTTATCCTTAGACAAGAATAGATGGACTAGTAACAATCGATAGCAATTTAAAGCAAATAAACACCAAACAACAAACACCAACAAACAAATATTTTATTAATAAAATTAATTCAATATTGAGATTCCGTTGCCTTATTACATGGAGCAATAAGTAAATGTAATAAATATACAGGGTGTCCCGAAAAGAATGATCATAAGTTATACCGCAGATTCTGGGGTCAAAAATATGTTGATTGAACCCCACTTACCTATATACAATAGTACACACAAAAAAAGTTATAGGGTGCTAAAGTTAAAAATTTAAATAATTTTTTTTAATCCAGAACAATAAACAACTAAAAGGTTGAATTAACTTCCACTATTTATTCTTTAAATACTTTAAATTTAATGACAGCCGTTTCGCTATCGAAATAGCATCGTTAATTCAACCTTTTAGTTGTTTATTGTTCTGAATAAGACGAACTTTCACATAGTAAGGGTTAGTACCATACATTTTTTTTAACATTAAGTACTCTAAAACGGTTAAAGGTATGAAAATTTATAGGAAATACTAGTAGAGAATACCCAATAAATTGGAAACAGTTGCATTCAATTATTTTGATTTATTATGGATTTTCAGAGGGGATAAAAACCCCTTTCACCCCCCAACATTTTTTAGGGCTATAATTTAACAAAATATGGACCACCACTGGAATCAAACGTCTATTCTTAAACTTTTGTGTCTCGTTGTATTGCTTTGTAAATATTTTATTATGCAAGATACAGCCACCCTTTAAAATGCCAATTTCAATATTGAATATTTAAACTACATTTTCACAAAATATTAAAAACATCTTTATTATTAAATTACAATTTATAAACAAACAAGGTATTTGCCTTAACTCAACAAGTGTTCAATATGACCTCCTCCTTCCTGTATAATAGTTCTACATCGTTTCAACAAGTAATACCGAATATTTTGAAAAATTAAATGTTTATGTCGAAACTCGTTAGCAATTTTTAAAATCGGTGCCTCAGTTGATCTTCACTGGTTATTTCCACAGAATAAACATTTTCTTTCATACATCCCCAGAAACAAAGATCTAATGGATTCAAACATGGACCGCGAGGTGCATCTGCATGGCCCCCTTCCAATCCAACGTCCTGGATATTCTCAAAATAAAAAAGCTCTATCGGCGTTACTAAAATGTGGTGGCACACTATCTTCCATAAAATACATTTTTCGTCTAATTGCTAATGGGACATTTTCTAAGCAAATTGGTAGATCATTTTGTAAAAATGATAAATAATGTTCCCCGTTTAATTTGTTTGGAAGAAACACTAGCCCTATCAAATAGTTATCGATTATTCCAGCCCAAACGTTTACTCTAAAATTAACCTGATGATGACGCACTTTTTTAACTTTGGAATTTACATCAGCCTAGATATGAGTGTTATGGTGATTAGTAACTCCATTTCTTGTGAAAGTAGATTCGTCAGTGAACAAATTTTATTTATAAAATTTATGTTGCGTCTATATTTTTCTAGAAGCCAATCACAAAATCCCATCCGTTTAGCATAGTCTTCGGGAAGTAATTCTGTGATATGGAAGGGGTGAAGTAACTGGTCCTTAACTGTTCTCCATACCTTCATACGAGGTACTCTTAATTGAGCCGCTATCTTTCTCATGCTCGTGTCCGGATGTTCGTCAACAATTTCTATTAAGTATATCATCTGCATTTGCAAGGTCTTTTGGACGACGACTATTACCGAGAACTTAAAGTGCCCGTTTCTCTTAAATTTCGGTCAATAGGAAAATTCTCCTATCTGGTATATTTCTATTAGGGAACTTATCAGCTTACCGCCTTGCAGCCGCCGCACCATTTCCTTCACATTCACCTAATTATAAAATGAAAGTAATACATACAACCGCTATTTTCATAATGAAATCTTTACCTAAATAATAAATGCATATCAGCCATTTCTGAGAAACTGTAATTATTCATTTTGAGTTATTAACTAGAAAAAGTTTTTTACTTATGTCAAAAAAACCACCAAATAATTTCCTTACAGTAATAAATCAGAGACTACTCAATTATTACATGTAATAATTAATAGGTGGTGTATTCTACATACGTAGCAGATTTGAAATAGCTTGTAAATAACATTAATTAAAATTATGTATTACATTAGATTTTTATTTTTTTATTCCCATTTATTATTTTATAAATTGTAATTTAATAATAAAGATGAAATTAGCATTTTTAAGGGTGTTGTATCATCCGTAATAGAATATTCACAAAGAAATACAGAGAGACACAAAAGTTTAAGAATAGACGTTTGATTCCACTGGCGGTTCATATTTTTTTTAAATTATAGCCATAAAAGAAGTTGGGAGGCGAAAGGGATTGTTGATCCCCTCTGAAAATCCACAATAAATCAAAATAATTGAATGCAACTGTTTTCAATTTGTTGGGTATTCTCTACTAGTATATCCTATAAATTTTCATACATTAACGTTTAACCGTTTTAGGGTAATGTTAAAAAAATTATTTAAATTTTTAACTTTAGCATCCTGTAACTTTTTTGTGTGCACTATTGTATATAGTTAAGTGGGGTTCAATCAACATATTTTTGACCCCAGAATCTGTGGTATACTTTTCGGACACCTTGTATAAAAGACTCCCGTTGTATTGATATAGATTCATATTTATTTCACTTAAGGCATTAATTAAAATTTAAGATTTACGATTTACGATTTCAGATTAATTTACAAATTATACCAATTATTATGAAATGAGGTACTTATATTCAAGTTTTAACATTGAATATTTTTAATAAAGAACATTTTTAAAACCAGTTGCAGCTTGTATTGTAAAGTGTTGTAAATTATTTCAAAATATTAAAAATAAACATCCAAAATTATACAATATAGCACAGCTCTTTTAATAAAATCATTTATTCGGTAGGTCTGGGAAAATAGTGGTTATAGCTTTATTTTTTCATTCGTTCTATAAAAATAATAGTTTTCAGCAAATACCATTGTTTTTTTTTATGTGGACCAGTTTAAAATCTTCATAAAATCTGAAAATTAAAATAGTATTTGATGTTAATCTTTATAAACTTTTTAGTGTAATATGAGTAATGTATAGCATAGATAATTTTAAATAAAATAAAGAAGATATATTTAATTTGACTAGGGTCCACAATGTAGTTACTCATAATATAATTTTTTTTAAATCCAAAATATATTTTCAAGATATTTCCAATTTTCACTCGATGTGACCCTGCCATAAATGCACGCCTGTGTCAAAAAATGGAAATTTCAAGGTAAATCTGAAATCTATCATGAAATTATACGTTACACACCACTGAGTTACATATTTGAAAATCTAGAAATTTGCATACATCGTCTTTACATAATATCTATGTTTGGTCAACTGTTCCAAAACGTATTGATATTTTGTTACCTGTGAAATGATATACAGGTTTCCTTTTTCCCGCTATTACTACTTACTAAAATTGTAACATGAGCAGTAATTATACACAAAATAGTTTAAAATTCTCTTAATAATTGCACAATATCGAACAAGCACCAAAACTAATGTTGTGCACTAACAAAATGGCGGCCACTCGAAAATATGCATCAATTTCGACATAGGTTGCCGTTATGTATCCCCTCTTTTACCTAATCTAAGGATTTATCCAATATATAACTAACTGAATAACCTAAAAAAAACTCGTTTCAAGAAACCTACTTTTGTAGGTTTTTAAAAGATAAACAAAAGAAATTCATAATTTTTCATGTAAAATCAAAAAAATACGAGGTAAACGCGAATTTTTACTTAAAATTGCAGTGTTTATCGACAATATTGAGATTGTGGGTACATATACAGTGCGTCCATAAAGTACCGCATAAATTCATTATTGACTGAATGAACAATAAAATTAGAAATTCCGAAACAGGTCGATTTTTGATTTCAATTTACTATTGTTTCAAATCATAATCTAATATACAGGGTGAACCACTTTCGTGTAATGACGTCATCACCATTTTTTTCAAATGGAACCCCCCCTTTTTTTCAATTTCCAAATTGCCTTTGCTGAGCTGATTCCAAAAATGTATATTATGTTGCTTCAAATTGGTACAGGGTGGGAAAGTAATACGTTACTGAATGTAATAAACAAATTAAATGGAATTTTGTAGTTATGCAATTAATGTGATACACTTCCAAAAACAAACAAACAAACGAAAATTTACAATAAATGTTCTAATTGTTCTCCATTAACCGTTAGACAATGACTGAACAGAGCATTACTTTCGTCTCTAACATTCTGTAGCATAGCGGGTGTTATGCTCTGTATTTCTTGTCTGATTCGGTCTTGTAGTTGAGGGATATTTCCAGGTATGTTGAAGTAGACTTTAGATTTTAAATAACCTCATAAAAAGAAGTCTAATGGGCTCAGATCAGGTGATCTAGCAGGCCATTCTACTGGTCCCCTTCTTCCTATCCACCTTTGTGGAAAAGTTGTGTTTAAAAAATCGCGCACAGCTACTGCGAAATGTGGCGGTGCGCCATCCGTTCAAACCAGATTTATGTTACATTAATTTTGAAGAGGAGACTATTATTTTAATAAGAAAATACACAACTTATTGGTCACTAAAACCCATCTAACTAGAAAGAAATACTTATGCTAACTTAATGTTGATGTGGAGACTATTATCTTAATAAAGTAAAAAAATATATATAACTTAAAATTTACTTGTTTCCTGTTCACCATTTTTATGGGTCATCTCTACCCCTATCCCTTGCAGAGACACAGAAACGGCAAGCCCCATAAGTTTTTCTTGCTCCACTGAAGCACTTCTCCCCATGCCCATGACAACTAAGGAAAGCACGGCCAATATCCGGGAACGAACAGGCACAACAGGAGCCTTAATCGTTAACCGATTCAGGTTCATCAAACCACCTTCCATAAATAGAACCAGTATTAGAACAAATATTGACATGACAAATATGCCTAAAATTCATAATTTATTTAGTAATATATTTTTCTTTATTACAACAAAATGGTTTCTTACCAACACCACTACGAAATCCTCAATCGAGCTTCCTTTTAAAAAAATATAATTATTTTCGCTATCCTCCGCTTACCGAAGAATTATCCAAAAAGAATTTGTGTACGATGACAATATTTTTATAAAATATTTTAAATCAAAGTTTATATGTAAATTTAATCAGCCATCCACATGTGTGAGTATTCAACCAAAAGCCCCAGAAGGAAAATAATAATAAAAGAAAGAGAGATCACAGATTGCTTCAATCTTTTACTAGAACCACTGAGGGAATTTTTCACATTAGCATTTATTGACATGACTTAAAACCACAGTAAGGAACGTGTATTCATAGGTTCGTACAACCTTGAAATTAGAGTGTCACGCACGTATATCTATGTTTATTTTTTCTTAAATTTACAACATCCACAATAATCCCGCAACCATATTTAAGGTTAACTACAGCCGTAACAATAAGGATGGTATTTTACCTTTTTGAAAATGTTTGATACTGAAGACTTTCCAATACCAATATGTCTTGTTGAATATTTTCATCAATTTTTGGTCTACCTTGTTTTGTTGCATCCCTCACATGACCTAATTCTCTGTATTTTCGCTCTATTCTACTTACCGTAGATTGTGAAATAGGTTCACGATCTGGGCGCATTTCATGGAATAATCGGCATACCTCTTGTTGAGTCTGCCAGTACCAATAATCATTAATATTTCAATCCTGTCACTTTCGGTTAAAGGCATTTAATAAAAAAAAGTTCACGAACGTACCTTCTCTAAAGCGTTAACAATACGAAACTGTACTTCAATGTTTTTGACATCTTTGTCAAATAAAGAGAATCTTAAAAAATATTGACAAACAAAAAGATTTTTATACTCCAGGGGCTTGGATCACTAATAAAAGTTGTAAGATACAATTATTAAGAATAATGCTGGATGTTCTTGATAGTTTATCAAAGTAGTTGTATAACAATACATAATTTCATTTAATGTGTTTAATACGTTAATTCGTTATTTTTATTACTTTGTAAGTAAATTTTTGCATTTTTGTCCACTCTGTACCACTTTGAAGCAACAAAAAGGGGGGTTCCATTTGAAAAAATGGTGATGACGTCATCACACGAAAGTGGTTCACCCTTTATATTAGATTTGAAACAATAGTAAATTGAAATAAAAAATCAACCTGTTTTGGGAATTTCTAATTGTTCATTTAGCCAATAATGAATTTATGCGTTACTTTATGGACGCACTGTATAACATCTGCAAGTATACTCTTTACACCACCTAAAAAATCTCTCAAGAAATAATTTCTTTCAGTCTAATTTTCTTGGACTAACCGCAGTCAACTAGAAAATTAAAGCTGTATAGATACACTACGGTAAACTTTTGAATATTCGCATTAATCTTTTCGGCGTCTAATGATACATTAAATAACTGTGGTGTAGCAAAACTTTGGAATATGTTGATAGCTTGTTTAGTAAACTTTGGGAGTTTAAGCCCATGACATTTAATACAACTACATTAGACAAAATTCCTAAATTTTAAAACTTATACACTTTAGTTCATTTACCAAATTTTATTCCACGAAAGTTTTTAAATCAAAATTTAAGGAATAGGGATGTGGACTGTGCTCAAATAAATCTTAAAAGGTAATTTCTATAATAAAAATAACAAAAGACACAATATTTTCTTCAATAAGAAGGGATTAATTTTTAATTTAATAAAATGTACTTAATACTTTACCCTCAAGACACCTGGCAATTAACACCAATGAAAATGCGTGACGTCACTTGTTGCTAAACAAGAATATTCGCTATTGTATTAGTTGATATTTGGATAATATTATTATTGTGATTCCCGTGAAATTTGCTCAATTATCTTTTTGAATCAAGATTTAAAGATTTTTCCATAATGGGAAGTGGATACATTAAGCAGATAGTTGAAATTTACCAATTACTCGCAACAAATAGTAACTTCTGCTCTGCTGAATTTAGAAATGTGAAGACCTCCATGTAAATAATATACTCAGAATACAAGAATATATGATAATAGTATTCGTAGGTATTTATAAACTCGAAAAGTGAAATTGAATAAAATAAAGTATAATATGAAATTGATCGTAGTAAACTTTACCTTGTGGAAGCCCATCTTACTAAGAATATTAAAAATATAACTTTTTAATCAAAACTTCTACTATTCAAAAAATTGCTTTTTTAAACTTAATGACCGATGTTTCGCTAAAAACTAGCAGCGTCAGATTGATATACAGTGTGGAAACCACTTATGGACTGAAATTATTTGTGGGGTTAGATTAGAAGATTATAAAAAACACTGCTACCCATTAACTTTGAAATTCAAATGAGAGCTTTTTAAACATAAATTTAAATGTACAGGGTGATAAACGCAAGTCTGGCATCGTCCATGATCTATATTTTTAATGAAACACCCTGTATGTTTTTATGATTTTAAAAGCTCCTTAATAATACGATCTCAACGAACTATACCATGTAGAGTCTATTATGAATTGTACCTACAGGGTAAAAGTTTGAAATTATTTATAATTTTGTTCAAGATAGTAAATACATAAAATAGTGAAAATAATAATGTTTCACACTTTAAAAAATGGTTTTATGTTTAATTATCTGAATACAGACCTCAAATTTCTTCACTAAGTATCAATATTTTGGGTATTGTTAACATTTTTTGTCACGAATAGGTAAAAACTGTATAGATAACTGTGCCAATATAATTTATATAAACTAATTCGGTAAATAATGTCTGTCAGATTTTGATGTGTTGATATTTAAATATCGTAGTTGTCAATTGTTAATCAAAAACTATCTTGTGAAGTAATAATGAAATATTTAACTGAGACTCACCGGATTGAAATTTTAATGATGATTGGTTACGGCGATAATTGCAGAAATCAAGTTGAAGTGGCAAACTTATTTAATAAGAGTTATGCTCAGTTGCCTAATATTTCACAAGGTACTGTGTCTAAAATTCATGCACAATTCAGAGAACAAACCATTAAAAAGAACACCGCACTTCGTTGAGGATGATGTGAAAGTGGATGTTATGTTAAGTGTCGTGGAGAATCCAACGTCACATTCCATTAGTAACCTCCGTTGAGTTCGGACGTATTACTAATTGCCTTTTAATTAGCTGTGCTTTTTGCTTTGTTTACATTTTACTTATAAGTAAAATAAAATATTTTTTCTTTATTTTTGGGGTAGTTGCTACCATTTGTGAATAAAACATCGGGATTGAACCCGAATACTCTCCCACCAACACACCGGATCCCTCGGGATCCATCTCACCTACAGAAACAGCATACAACCGAAAACTGAAACAAAAGATCCGAAATATAGTTAAATCAGAAGTCGGCATAACAGGGGGTGATTTAAGCCTCCTATGTACAATCCATGCGGCTGAAAAAGTCATCAGGGAGCTCAAAACAAAAAAGAAAAACAGAACTAAAAAGAAGACAAAGTCAGGAACAAACATTAAAACATTAAAAAAGGGAAAAACACATATACATGTCTCTCCCTATAGAAAAATAATAATAAAAACATTAAAAACAAAAAAGTGTCGAAAAAACACAATCTTAAACCACAAAACAACCCCGGAGTTAACGTAAATAACTCCCCTTCCAAAGGGGGTTCCATAGTTGAAAAAAGCAGAAGACTATTAGAAAAAAGATCAGGCAAAATCATTGAATATACACAGGTGAGTCCGCAAAGACCTACATCTTATTATTTTGGGGAACCGAAAAATAAAATTTCTAACACACCGCGTCGAGCGGAGCAAAATAAAAAGTGTATAGAAAATAATGAAATAAATGCAAACACATTTCTCGAATACCAAACGATCAGCCCGACCGAAGTCTCTTTAAGGTTCCAGGGCAAGCCGAAACATTCAGCGCTTAGTATAACAACACATACAGTGCAACCGTCGGCAAGCTTAGGCGACACAGTTAACCAACAAAAGTGTATAGAAAGCTCTTTAAACAATCAAAAGTGTATAGAAAGCTCAGTAAACGCTTCTAAAGAGACAATAAAACATAAGGAGCCGACCATAAGTCACACAGAACAACCACCGCGACATATAGAACCGAGAATCATCATATCTAAACGTACAACAGAAGGCACAAAAATTGAAGAGGAAGCGCTTAAATCTATTAGAGAAAAGTGTCTAGAAAGCCTTACATCGGCAGAGAATAACACAATCAACAAGAATACACACGTAAAAGTGAGTAAACAAACGGCAACACCACGACAAACTTCTAAAACATCTACAGACGAAAACAACAAAAGTTTAACCTGGAGCGACGAGGTAGAGAAATCATTTCAGGGCAGTAAATTCGTCGATAGTATTAAATCGTTCCAACTGTCGCCGTACAGTATGGAAGTCGACGATGAAAATACAAAACGTTCACCCAACAAACGACAGACAGGTGAAAGAATCAAAAATACTAACCAAAATAAACACGGTACGACGGCTGCTGGCGATGGTAACTCATCGAATGAATCAGACAGCGATACAGAACAATTTGTATCGCAGTATTCTAAAATGAAAACACGCAGCGCAACACTAAAACCTGACGATAGCAATAAATTCGTATCGCAATATGAAACGATCACCAACAAAACCAATATAACGGCTAGAAAACTCGATTTTTCGAAAAAGGCATATGAAAAAAGAATTAGAAACCAAGAATTAAACAAAATAGAAACTGTCCAAGAAGAATACGACTACTCATTTCAACGCCCAAAGAAAACCGTAACTTTTAAAAGTCTTATGGCAAAAGTTACAAACAAAAACACAAAGATAGACACCAGCAACAAATATGATTCACTCTCAGATGAAGAGATGGAAATAGTCGAACTCTCCGATGAAGACAGCAAGAAGAAAAACAATACCAAAACTGCAATGACGCAAGAATCCTCCGAGGAAGAAGAAAACTTACCGAGCACTAGTCTCCAAACTAAAAAGACTAGAGCAAAAGGTAATAATAATAACACCAAAAAAGAAACAGCCAAGAACAAAAATAAAACATGCCCGCCTATAGTTATAGAAGGGCTAATAAAGAATCATAAAGCTATACAGGAAATATTAAATCAACATGTTAAAAATAGCTATGAAATCAAATATAATAACAAATCAATCGTTATTTTTACATCAACATTGACAGACCACAAAACTTTAAAAAATTTACTTGACTCAGACAAAATGCCGTACCACACGTACACAGTAAAAGAAGATAAATCGCACGCTTTTGTCCTGAGAGGACTAGCAGATGATATCGAACCGATTGATATCAAAGAAGACCTAATCAAAAAATATAAAATTGAAGCCAGAGAAGTGTATAAAATGAACACTAAAGGAAGACCACTATTTTTAGTTATAACGCCACCCACAATAAAACTCGACTATTTAAACAAAAATGTAAGAATAGTCGAATCAACTTGAATTACTTGGGAACTTAGAAAACAAACCAGGCAGGTTATACAATGCCACTCGTGCCAACAATGGGGACACGCAACTACAAACTGCGGGAAACCACCACGTTGTCTCAAGTGCGCTGGGAACCATCTTACTAAAGAATGCAAAAAAGATCCGGCAATTCCGGCTAAATGCGCAAACTGTGGAGGGCCACACCCAGCAAACGCCACTAGCTGTGAAGCATACCTTCAAAGAATTAAATTCATGGAGACAAGAAGGACGCAAGCAAAAGACAATACTAAAAAATATATACCTGCCCCAACACCAACAAACAACCCGTGGAACAACAAAAAACCGGAATATATCGATATTGCAGAGGCCACAACATCGCAACGGAATATCGATATCAACGACGCGAGAAGCTTTCCACCGATAGGAAGAAACTCGCAAACAATTACCAACAAAGATAGTAATTCTTCCACTAGCAGAGCACAAAATGTAAGACGGTCAAACGAAGAAAACGAATTCTCAAACCTCAACGATCTATTCAAGGAGCTAAATCAATTGGTTAACCTTCAAGAGCTAACACGAGCAGTCAAAGACCTTATAGTAGAGATGAGAACAGCCACTAACAAAATAGAAAAATTCATGATATACAATCAATTCGTCCAGAATCTTGATAAGTATGATTTTTAATGGCTAATAAAGGTAATAATAAACACACAAAAAAAAAATATTAAGAATAAATACAAAATGAAAATCATTTATGTAAACATTCACGGGGCAAAACCTAAGGAACTCAATATTCAAACTTTCATTAAGAGAAATAATCCTGATATTTTCATTATGTCGGAAACTTTCTTAAACCCGAATATTAAATTTAATTTAAAAGACAATAGGTACTTTGTACACAGGAATGATAGAGTTACACATGGGGGGGAATGATCATTGCTATTAAAAGAAATTTAAATTTCAAAATTATACCACAATTCCCAATATCCTTTGAACACATACCTTTCATCCTTAATAATGATATTCTCATTGTGGGTGCCTACAATACACCAAGAAATACAATAAGCAATACAGAATTAACAAATATCATGCAAAGAATGAGAAAAGTTTTAGTAATTGGAGACCTTAATTGTAGACACCCGGAATGGGACTTGAATTGCACGAGACCAAACCATAACGGAAATGTTCTCCGGACGTTTTGTATAAATTACGATTGCAATATCCTTTGTACCGATACGCCAACACACTATCCATACTCGGGCGACACACCGAGTACATTGGATATTGCTGTCGTAAAGAACTTAGACAATGCTAGTGACATAAAAACCATTAATGCACTATCATCAGACCACGACCCGATACAACTAACGATACGGACTAATGCAAAACCGGCACAAATTAACCGCTCATATTACGACTACAAAACCACACATTGGCCATCATATCGTAGGATTTTAAATGAAGAAATCGAAGAAGTTATAACAATAAATACCCCAGAGCAGCTAGACGAAACACTAGAAAACATCAGAATCAATATAATAAAAGCCCGAGATGAAACAACGAAAAGAAAAACAATTTACAACAAAGCGGAGAAACTACCTCAAGAAATTCTAGACAAAATAAATAACAAGAACGCAGTAAGGAAAATATGGCAAAGAACTAGGGACCACATGGACAAAAATTTAATGATGAAGTTACAACGGGAAATAGCAAAAGACATACAAAATTTCAGAAATAAAAACTGGAATACATACTTAAGTAAATTAAGTAACAAAGACAACAAACTATGGGGGGTGGTAAAGAGATTTAATCGGAAAAAATCTCAGGTTAACTCGATCAAACATGGGGAACATACAATAACTGACCAACAGGATATTGCTGAAAAGTTCGGGGAACATTTTCAAAATAACTTTATTAATCCTATCCCAAATAATCCCACCCACGACATCATGGAAAACTGGCTCAATAACGGCGGGGAATTTAACAATAACAAAACACCTCAGTTTACCAATAAAACTGAAATATATAATATAATTCAGATGTTTAGAATTAAAACCGCACCAGGACCTGATGGTATAAACACAATTTTACTTAAAAATCTCCCGGGGAAAGTAATAAGCATTATTGTTAGCTGTATAAACTATACTTTAAAAACAGGATATTACCCCAAATATTATAAAACAGCTAACGTTATCCCAGTACCTAAAGCTCATCTTGGCAGGAGCTGTGTTGACAATTATCGGCCTATATCCTTGCTAAACAATATCACGAAAATATTTGATAAAGTGATATTAAGTAGAATCGTCAAAATAGAAGAAAACCTGGGACTCATACCGGATATACAACATGGTTTCCGTAGCGAACACGGGACTCTCACTCAATTAATTAGAGTAATTAATTATGCTAGAGAAGGTTTCCGTAAAAAGCAACCGTCTATTCTAACAACAATTGATATCAAAAAAGCCTTCGACTCGGTGTGGATCCCAGGTTTATTGTTTAAACTCAATAATATCGGTATCCCTAAATACTTAATATCACTTTTGAAATCGTATCTGACGGAAAGGATATTTTACGTTAGGATTGGAGATTTCCAAGCAGGACCATACAATATCGCGGCAGGTGTTCCCCAAGGATCCGTACTGTCCCCACTACTGTATTCACTATTCACGTCGGACTTCCCACAGGACAGGAAGCTCTTAACTGCGCTATATGCAGATGACGTGGCTATAGTACAAACATCCAATACTGCAGACATGGCAGTGCGTAAAATTGGGGAATATATAAACAACAAAATTATCCCATATATGGAAACTAACAAATTACAAATCAACGCAAGAAAAACAGAATACATGGTCCTGTTTGGAAAATTTAGAGCAAAAACATACCTATTTACTAGACTGGAAGTACAAGGTCAAGTACTACAGCCAGTAGATAATTTAAAATACTTAGGGTATGTAATACAACATAACACGTTGCACAATCAGCATATTGACGAACGCATTTCAAAAGCAAATATTGCCTTAAAACTATTATACCCGTTATTAAGTAGAAACAGCAAATTGGCTGAAAACGTCAAAATCTTACTATACAAACAGATAATCAGACCAATTATGATATATGGATATCCGGTTTTCTACAATACAACGAAAAAGGCGTATAATCGTATGCAGGTTGTGCAAAACAAATGTCTTAGAATGGCTTTCTGGAAAGGGCACTACCCACAACCATATCCCAGGAATGACTGGTTACATAATAAAGCGGACATCCCCTGGATAAGGGACTACGTTCGTACTATTTCAGAAAGATTCTATGAGTATAGTGTCCCAGAAAACATTTTAATACAAGCCAAACGCGCAGCCAACACCCGCCTTAAGGGCTATTTACCGCTGCACGGTGACATTAGAATATAACTCCTGCCAAATGAACTTGAACTTCTTAAATTGTAGGGACCGAAACCCTAACGCTGAGTGTATGATGGATGAATGGTTGTATATAGGAATGACTGAAGTATGAATGAGTGTAAATAATGTACATAGTAGATTAACAATACTTTCTTTAAGATAGGACAAGAAAACTTACACAAATTCTCAGATAGGATTCTGTTTTTTCGGTTTTTTTAACTATTTTTCAGATACATTCAAAATAAAATTTAGGGTATCATAACTTTTAAGAGGACAAGGGATTGATTGTATATCATGAAACAACCAACGTTGGATACTGCTATGTAGCAAGGAGCCACATCGGGAAATAATAATGGAAAAATCGCAAGGAATGGTTCCAGCCAGAAGAACGGTGCAGGCCACAATATCTTGATTATTATTGTAGCAATTACCATAACTTGTGATTAACACACATGTAAAATTAATGATAAAATAAAGATTATAAGAATCCAACGTCAAGTTCACGTCAAATTTCTCGTCAAAATAATGTGTCACTTAACTGTCCTAAAGTGTTTCCACAAAGAAAAACTTCATCCATATAAATTGACTTTTGTGCAAGAACTAATAGAAGACGATCCAGATCGTAGAATGAATTTCGACGAAAGAATTATGAATAAATTGAACAGAAATGAAATAGCTGTTGGTACAATTCTTTTTTCCGATTAAACAACATTCACATTGAACGGGGAAGTAAACAGACAAAACTGTAGATATTGGTCAGAAGAGAATCCTCATTGGATGCGTGAGACACATACTCGTTTGGGCAGGTATCATAGGTGATCATATTATTGGTCCTATTTTTAAAGTTGGAAACTTGACAGCCAAAAAATATTTTATTATGATTAGAGACGAAGTTGTTCCTGAGTTGACCAACTTATATCCTTACGCAATAGATCCGAACCTACCAGATGAAAATATCTGGTTCCAGCAGGATGAAGCAATACCCCATTATGCTTTAATTGTAAGAAATTACTTGAATGAAATTTTCCCCAATAAATGGATTGGACGAAGAGGTATCATCGAGTGGTCAGCTAGATCGCCGGACCTTAGATTTTGGATTTTGGATTTTTTTCTGAGGGGTTATCTCAAGAACAAAGTATATGCAACACAGCCAACTAGCATTGCAGGCCTCAAAGAAAGGATAACTACAGAAATACGGGCTATTTCACCTCAAACTTTAAACAAAGTTCGGGACGACTTTTATAGGAGACTGTGTTATGTCAACAACAAGGTGAAGAATATTTTGAGCATTTGTTTTAATGTAAAAAATCAATTACGTCAAGTATTTTATGTATTTACTATCTTGAACCAAATTATAAATTATTTTAAAATTTTACCCTGTACAATTCATAATAGATCCTACATGGTATAATTCGTTGAGATCGTATTGTTGAGGAGCTTTTAAAATCATAAAAAAACATACAGGGTGTTTTATTAAAAATATAGATCATGGACAATGCCAGACTTGCGTGTATCACCCAATACATTTAAATTTATGTTTAAAAAGCTCACATTTCAATTTCAAAGTTAATGGGTAGCAGTGTTTTTTATAATCTTCTAAACTAACCGCACAAATAATTTTATTCCATAAGTGGTTTTCACACTGTATTTCTTCAAACAATTTACAATATTACAGAGCTGGTACAATTGTACAGATTTGGTATATTTTTAAACCGTTTGTACCAGAATAATTTCCAATATTTCTGGTACATTGTGAATATTGATCGACATGATATTTTTTGATTAACAATCGGCGAACTAAAGTTTCAAAAAATCGATAACTTTTCCTAATATGAGGATTTCATATTAAGATTTAAGTGCTAGGGCGGCGAACAGGTCAACTACTTTCTACCACATTTGGTTTATAACCTTACTATTTCTTCCATATAGATTTATTTAGGTACTTTGTTTATTTCGTGTTTGGAGTAATTGAAGCGTGGTAGTTAATGGAAATATCCTTATTGAGTACAACTTATTGTTATGATTGGAAGCCTTCTCAATCTTGATTAAAAAGGAAAACCAGGTGCTCTTTTAAACTTCTTGTCAACAGTTTTTATTTTTATATAAAATTTTTATCTAGTTTATTTTCAAGTTATTTACTGATTGATTTACTTGGTCAAGTTTTATGTATCATAATCCTTTGATCATATTCGTGTTATTATCAATTGTTTTTGTTTTATTTTGTAGTGAACACTTTTTAAATTAACTGTTGTATTTACCTATACCGAATTTTAGCTCAATCAAGGCTGTTTTTTCTGTGCACTCTTTCAGCCTTTCCTTAATATCTCCGCTATTTATGAATAAAATAATTTGATAATGATATAGTTTTTTCTGGTTTTTCTATATCATTGCACAGTTATACTGATCTTAGAGGAAAATACATCCAGGATAATCCCTTAGGGCAAATAACATCCAGGCTTTAATATTGTTATGTCTTAACTTCCTTACTTGGTCTAGCCTTACCTCCTTATCAACATTAAGTACCTAGTTACAAACAAACAAAATGTAATTTCAATAGCTTTATTCGGGTTTCGTTTTTCGGACGGTTTGAGAACGATTTGCTGACTGCGCACAACTGGATGTCCAAGGACTATTTATGTACGGTTTGAAAACTATCAACAAATGAAAAAACCCGAACGCCTTATTTTTTAATATCTGATACAAAAAGTAAATTATTTTGTTCACAAACCTAAAATGTTGGATAAACTGTTCATCACTATATAAGGGTACTGTTTCTTTGGCATAATTCTCATTTTTTACTTTTTCTGTAATAATTCGGGTAAAAAAAGATTTGCTACCGTCTCCAATCCATCATCACTTGATGATGAAAAAGATGAGGATGAATCTGATGAGAATTCTGCCAATAAATCCATAATAATATACTCAATAAATTAAAACACCAAGAATAATTTGAATTTAAAATGCACACTACAAACAATGACTAACAAATGACCAAGCGCATGCGTCAATTAGTCCACGAAAAATTCTTACTTTTAACCTTGGACTGATTTGACAGTTTTCAAATCGTCCGAAAACAGTCCGAAATAAAACCCGAACACCAAACTAAAATTATAGAACGGTTCGAAAACCGTACAAGAAAAACCCGAACACAGGATTTTTTAGTGCGCAGAATCCTGACAGTTTAAAAATAGTAATCAAGTAAACCCGAACAAAGCTAATATGTCAATCTGACGATGCTAGTTATAGCGAAACAGCTGCAATTGAATTTTAAAGCGAATTTTTCGAATAAATAGTGGAAGTTTAGTTTAACTGTTCAGTTATTTATTGATCTCAATATTAATTAAAACTCATTGGAGACATTGGCTTTAGATAAGAGGATTTCTCAAATGAAATGGTTAAACTTAAAATTTATTGCACATTAAGGTTGCATTATGTTTTAAATTCAAATCCCAAAAAAATAAAATTAAGGCTGTTTATTTGATGCACTGGTTCAGGTATTCCCTAATATATCTATTATTTTTGAATAAAATAATTTTATTCTTTGCAGAGGTACTGAACACTAAACTCTGTAGTATTTAAATTTTTATGATAAGTCCTCGTTTACACCCTCGTTTACTCCACACACATAATGTCCATATTATTGTGACGTCACTGTCACCATTGCTTGACATAAGTCATAGCATTATTTCCAAACAAACTGTGGCCTTATGGTAGTTAGTTTGCATTTAAGTTTTTTGTATTGTGGATTATCTTGTTTTTTGTAGAGTTTTTGACATTATAGTGCTATATAAACATATTATTATCATTAAGGAATAGTTTGAGTTATATTTAAAAAAGTTTTATTTTGTTCTAAGGTGAGGAAAAATCAAAATAATATTACTTAACCTCAAAAGCAAACTTTTTTATATAAAACAAAATAAAACTTCTTTAAATACGACTCGAAATATTCCTTAACGATAATAAAGTGTCTATTTAGCACTATAATAACTCATAAACAAGAAAATACATGAAAATACATAATATAAAAATCTTCGATACAAATTAACTACAATAAGGCAGAAGTAACGTTTCTAATAATGTGGCGTATTTTATTAATTACTTTTGACAGTTCGGTTGTCATATTTTCATTTATTATATGTCATTAATTATGACGTTACGGCAAAGGATGGTTAAACAAACTATACCATTTTTTTTTAACATCTAAACCTATATGAGTTTGAGGTGATTCGTTTCGAAATAATAATATTATTTGTAACCGGTAGAAATATATCGCGATATTTCACTTTTCTGCTTTCACCACTATATTACTCTACTAGATACATCCAAAATGTTTATTCTTTGTGTAACTATAATCTAATGTCTAAGTTATTTATAAACAACATCATTTAACTTGTCTACTGAGGTATTCAATAAATAAATTCAATAAATTAGATTAGATATATTTTGGGAGATTATAAAAATTAACTACCTACTAAAGTTTTTATCCAATATCAATTTTTGAAAACCAAGAGATTGCTCCTGATATTTTCTAATTAAATCTTAATTGAATTTATTTTGCTAAAATTAAAAAGACATAATTTTGGGATAATTAATTAATTTCGAAATATTATTATTTAGAGCTGATGTAAATCAATCGCCTTCTCTAATATTCCTTGGCACTCCCATATCTAGATCAAAGATTAGACTAATAAAAACCATGAGTGAATTTGTCAGCCTTTCTCCCGGTTTTGAGTGATGAGAAGGAGTGTTGATTGTTTATCTCTGTTTTTTACGCGTTTTAGAAATATTGGTATTTAATTGTTGTCTCTTTCCTAGTCCAACTTGTCCCTTTTCCTGTCCCCAAATTGTAATTTTAATATTTGAACACCTGAGATAATTTTATTACCCCCACAGTATCAGAAAATCAGAAGAAATAACCTTAAATAGTTGTTTATTGCTCATAAAGACAATTTCCGATACTAACAGTGTTTTTCGTTTAATATTTGGAGAAGACGAAGGGAACAGTATATCCGATATTTTATTTCTATATTTTTTGTTTGGCAACAGCGCTTTCCTGAAAAAACAATACCGCACTAAAATAACTAAATGTTATATGAGAGATATTTTTATTTTTTTAAATATTGTGCTGTTAATAGGTTACGTCGTACTCCCGTTTCTACAGAAAAAAGTGACATTAAAATAACGCAATAACACATATTTGGGGCCAGTCCGCGTTGCACAAGACGTCCGTTGAAATAAGATAGAACTATTTGACGTTAAATTGTACGTATTCGCACTAAGCGAGTATTACGTACAGAGATATTTTGTGAGATAGAGGAGGAACCTCTCAACTTTGCGAAAAAGCGGTAGAAAAGCCTTAAGATGTTTTATTTTTCACTAAAATCTAGTGATGTAAAAAAACCATCTGGCAACATTGATAACGTTGTACACACATACATCTTGTTTATGTACCATCGAACAAAATGTGGTATATTTTTCACAATTTTGGAAGGTCTCTGGCAACACTGAATTATAAATTAGTTCAAAACGTATTCTAAAGTGTAACAACCTTTTTTTTTTAATTACACTACCAAATTATGACAATCTCGAAGATGAATAATATCGACCATAGCGTTAATGACATAATTATTAGTGGCAGCTTTACTAGAAAAATAGTCAAGAAAAACATTTTCTGAGAGATTCTCGACATTATTTTTCTGACGCCAGTTCTTGAGACGTGGCCGTCGTTGTTAATTCTCGCAGCTCAGGAGTGGCTACTGATATCCCTATCAATTCTTGATTATTATGAACACAAATATTCACACCAAGATATTATTTAGTAGATTTTGTAAATAATTATTTTGACAATAGCAAATGACAGTTATCTTCGCAGACGCCCATGTATTTATTAAATCGTCGATTCACGAGTTTGCGGTTTATTTTTCATTGGAATATTGGAATATTAGAATTCTATATAAAATGTTAGTACGTAAAATGCAATTTATTGTCAAGGTTAGCGATAACAAAACTTTATAACATGGTTTTCTAACTATATTTTAATTGCGGTGCTGTAAATATCTCAAAAAAAGCTTTCATAATCTTTTGATTAATCTATAGTTCAAGGTTTGTACATTTAATTCTTCAAAAAAAAATGTATCGACATAATTGCGTAAGTTTTGCTGCTTTGCGTTTTATTTAAATGGCGTGTGTGTATAAATTGTTTTATTGCATAACGCAGAAATCTTTCGCATGATGTAGGTATGCTACTATAAAATATAAACCGTAAAAGGGGAAATGTAATCAGCTGGTTTACTATAAATACTTAACTGTTTCCATAAAACGACGTTTTCTGTGGTTCACTGACATAAATCATTAACAGCGTGCTGCTCACATAAATATTCTTTTTTCTTATAGTCTGGTGGCAGGTAATTCCGGTTTACTTTAATGTAGTTGTTCGTCCCTACTATATAGGGCATGTATTTGGAGTTTATATAGCTTCCGCCTACAAGTGGATAGGCAAACCATGACCAAGTATTGGCAATGTATTATAACATAATTCTAACCCTAATTCTTTTAAGTAACGGCAACGTCGCCTGCTTTTTAACGTTCCTGGCTAATGATGGCCTTGAAAGCGATTTGCGCAGCAAGAATGAGAGATTAGGTCGTTGTCGTTGCAAAAGAATGTAAAAAAGTATTTGTTTCCTGTAATTAAATGTGTTTAATTAAGTTGAATGCCATTTTTAGTGTGCAATATTGTACTGAAGTTTAGATTCGTAACACCAGGGTTGACCAACAATCAATATCCTACCACCTAGTAAGTGTTTAAATAAATATTTTATAAATAAATAAATATTTTTTTTTTATTGAACTTTGAATCTTAAGTATCTACTAAAATATTTCATTCTCTTCTATAGTGTTAGTTTTCCTGTAATTAAGTCAGAGGAAGGTAGTTTCAGATTAATATCCAAATCTTATAAGGTAATTGAATTTTATTTGTTTTAAAAAGGATACACAATTGACCCCAGTATCTTACCCAAAAAACGGAGAAGTGGACACTTCAGAGGACTTCCTGAGACAATATGGCCACAGTACTCGAGTAATCATTTGGGTTACTATGTCTGGTCATGGTATAATTGGTCTTTATTTTGTTAAAGATGAAAATAAGCAGCCAGTTACTTTCAGTTAAGAGCGGTACAGACATAATATTGTGACACCTGTTGTGGAAGATTTAAAGACCTTTTCTCGTACTTGTAATTTAAGAATCCTTTAGCAATGGTTTTAAAAGGATTGTGCATAAAGCCATACAGTCAAATACTCCATACATTTGCTCCGTGAACATTTTAGTAACAGAATAATTTATCGTCGCACAGATTTTCACCGGATTTTACACCATCATCTGATGCCTTTGTTTGGGGTATGACGAAGGTTTTCATATTTCACTCCGAGAATCTGCCAGAAATTGTTGGAGAATTAATAACAAATTTTCAACATTTGCTGAAATAAATAAATATTTTTAATAATCTTCACAAACGTTATTAAGCTTGTTTTCAACGCCATGGTGCACATTTTTGAACATAATATACGTATTATTATAATTCGATAAAATAATACAGTTATTACCATTACCAGCTAACTTAATCGCCTTACTGTGTGTAGTCAGTCCATAACGAATAGCACCAAGTTATCCTATCGCTTGTCGTAAGAGGCGACTAAAGCGGGATTAGGTGAGAGAGGAGCACTTTTCCTTGAGGAAGTACCAGCGCACCATCCACCAAAGAGCTGGTATAAGTTACATCGACGTTTTCAGCTTTCGATACATGTTGTCTGTTCTTTTGTTCCTTCTTTTTCTTGATGATGATGGCTTCTCTTCTTAACGCTGTTCTTCACCACCTCGAGACTCCAGTCCTATATCCTCAACCAACCACCTACTCTTCACCACCTACTCCTCCCCAACTACGAACTTTTACATCGCTTTCGCCCCCATGGCAGCGTCTGTGCTTATGTCCGGGTTGACATGCCATGCCATAGATATCTTATCGTCACGTATCTTATGGCACTACAAACCTGCTGACTGGGAAGGCTTACGTGGGTTCTTCTCCAGTTCTCCAACCTATTTTGCTTCTTCATATCTTTCCGAAATCTGTGCACACATCCCTGAGGTCATTAAACTGAGCATCGAAACGTATATCCCCCAACCCCGTTAAAACCCAAAAACTCCATAAAAACAAACCCTGGTTTTCCAAAGATTGCGAGTCTGCCAGATGTAAGAAAATTGAAGCCCATAAAAAGTCGCTAAGTCATTCCATCCCAGAAAATTGAGAGATGCTTACAGAGGCCAGAAACAACTACAATTCTGTGATACAAAAGTCCAAAAACACTTTTAACAACCACTTGAGAGACAAGATTCTCTCCTGTCCCAACAGCAGCAAATCCTTCTGGTCTCTAGCCAAAAGCATAAAAAAAGGTGGAAAAGGAAAAAGTCGAGTTACGGTACACTAACACAATCGCAGAGCGATCTGTTAAAATTTACCACTCTGCTACTCGCGGGAATTGGCAGACTGGCTCGGCCAGGAAATTATTGGTGATAAATCTTTATTAATACAAAATGAAAAATAATACAATTCTCTGTGTTAGTATAACCCGGTGAAGTCCGAGTTGAGCAAAATGCTTTTAGCTGGAATAATATGAGGTACCTGAATAATTTAACCATCGTATTACCGGAATATTTATACTTCCTCTTTCTGCTTTGCAACTTAATGTAATGACTCTGTTCCCTTAAAGCTTTTAAATAGAATTTAATTTTGAAAAAATAATAAAAATAGCACTTACTATGAGCAAGTATCAAGACTATTTAGAAAATGAGTTGAATATGTCGAAAACATTTTATTCAACTTCTCTGGTTTCTCTATCAAAACGTTGCTCGTCGGGTATAAAAATTTTAAGTATGTTGAGATTTTGGTATGGCTCCATGGTGAATATATAGTTGCTGTCTCTCTTGCTCATAGTTTCTGCAGAAGTATATCCTATATTGCGGAGAGTCTATTTCTAGACATGTTATGCAGTCTGGTGTTACAGCTTTACCAATTCTATGCAGATGAACCATGGAATTACCATGGCTTGATAGGAATTGTGTGGTTGTTCTTTCTAGCGTAACTGAGTCAGTTTCTAGCCACTGTTGTAAATTTGGAATTAGATCATATGTGTGTCGCCCTGTGGATCCTGTGTCCCAATCGCTTTGCCATTGTCAGACTGCTAAACTGTCCAGGTGTCAAGATAGTTTGATATCTGTACTCTTTGTGAAACCATCTTTTTCCAGCGAGAACACAACGATATGAACTTCATTTCATTACCATTTATCCCTCAGTATACCAAAGGATTAAATACAATTTTCGGTGCGGTGTTAGGAAATCCGAAGGATAAAAGAGATCTGGAAAAAAGCGGTATATATGAAATAAGTTGTAATGATTGTGATAAAAAGTATGTTGGGCAAACAAAAAGATCGGTTAAAACTAAATTTAAAGAACATTTAGCTCATCTAAAATATGGACACATAGAAAAATCTAGTATTGCCGAACATGCTTTTACCAAAAACCATTCGGTAAATGTAAATAGTTTAAAATTGTTAAAAAATGTATCGAACAATAGATTGTTGGATGCATTTGAAAGTATAGAAATTATTAAGTGTAAAAATAGATTAAATAAGTACAAAGGACCTATCCCAGATAGTCCACTTTATGATTTATTATAAGAAAACTTATTGTATAAATGATTTCACGCTTAAAATTGGCTTTGACGCCAAAAGATTTACGGCGAAAACATTTTGGCGCTAAAAATGTTATATATTATAATGATTTAAAATAATAATAATAATAATAATAACTTACCAAAATATAATTAAGATTGTGATAAATAATAAGAAAAAAAGGATATAAGTTTGAAGTTTTTCTTTTGTGTGATGAATTTACCATAAAACTTCTTTATTGGAACTACACAATAAATCTTAATAGACACACACACACAAAATTGACTTGATAAAGGATGAGTCCATATAAAGAAACACTAACATCAGGAGTCAATTCAATAATTAAGTCCACTATCCTATGATGTACAAGCTAAAAATAAAAAAAAAGGAAAAATAAACATTAGTATATGACAATACTGAATAATATTAATTTAATATTAGCTATATGAGACAAATTCTAATAGTTTTATAAAGTAAAAATTAGTTTAATTAAAATACCAATAAGATAAACCTAAAGTTAAAATAATAATAAGTATGATAATGTTTTAATAGTTAGTTATAAGATAAAAATAAATAAGTATAGTTGATTACAAAACACTATTTAGAGTAGAAAGAAATACAAACATATTAATTAATTTATGATTAGTATAATTTAAACTAAATAAACAAACTTTAGTAATAAGAAACAAAATAAGTATTATTATAGATTAAAATCATAACCGAATAAATAATGTTACTTACCAAAACAATATGAGACTTCATTTTAAGCATCAAAGTAATGATTCCATATAGTTAATGTATCAGGTGATAATGTAAACTTGATATAATTCATGATTTGATGTATGATATTGTCTTGAAAGAATCTAAAAAGATATTGAAATTTACCATATATAACATTGTAAAGAAAGTGATTAACATTGTTTGTAAACAAAGACTGAACAATTAAAAGTTTACAAATAACCTTGTGACTGATAAAACTAGTGAAAAGACACTATAAATAGTGATACAGTGATTATAAACTGGAGATATAGACTAAAGAAAATGATTATAATGCAGACATGAATTTAATATTAAGTGTTTAATTTAGTGTTATTGTTTATTAAAACTATGTATTATTATAAGATATTTAATTTTAAGTTGTTCATCTATAATTTTAAGTGTTGTTATATTGTTTATTTAATTAATTTTACATAAAAATTGTTACGACGCAATAAGCTTTAAATGCAAATATAAAACAAAATTAGTATATTTGTGAAAAGAAAAAGTTTGCTGGCTAAATTTGAATATATAAATTTTCATTCTATGTTAAAATTAAATACGAAAAGAAAATATTTGCTCATAATTGTTTAAAATTTTATTATAAATTGTTAAGATGTCCCATTATACAGCTCCAGTAAATTGTTAATTTAGTAAGGAAAACTGGGATTAAAAATTAAAAGAGGTTATTTTTGTAATATTATAAGTTATATAGTTTCATTATGCATCAATTAGAAATTTAGAAAATCTCCAATTAAAAATTTAATTTTTTTAAAAATTCATTAAGTTAAGGTTAAAAAAAAAACAAAAGACTTTCGAAAAAGACGCCATTGTTGTAACTTCCGGCGTGAACATATAAAAACACAGAAAAATTGAATAAAAAGGTCATTCTGATTTCACCTGTAAGCCGATTCACGCTTGATTGTATCAAAAATTACTGCTAATTAATGGCTGACTTCCTGTCAAAATAAAAAATGGCCGCACAATAATAATCATGTAAAAGTATTATGAATTTATAATTCATAAAACAATTGAAAATTGGATATTTAATAATAAAAAACCTATCAGCAAGAATTAAAATAAATCTTTTGTACTAACCTGCAATAATAACTTTGGATACCTGGAGAAGTAGTTAAAAAGTTTTCCATCCCTGAGAAGCTGAGAAGGAGATAACTGTTCTGGGATTTCATTTCAAACATCAACTCATCGTCTGTCCTACGAAGGAAAATACACCCAAGGAAGTGTTTTATACGATATGTGCTTACTTTAACTTATTATAACCATAATCACTTTCAAAATATTTATAAACTTAATGTGAATGGTAGATTTCAATATCCTTTAAAACTTTTCTAACACAACTTGATTCGAACATAAAATTCCCACACATTTCAATTACGACTAACGATCACTCACAATAGCGTCAGTCCTATGCGAATTTAACCGAAATGATTTCATAGTTCAATCTACCTGCGCATAGCCAGTTTATCCAGAGTCGTAACGTAGTGTAGATAAAGGGTACGTTGTTTCATGGTATAATAAGTGAAATAAATATTTTTATCGTTGATTTATATTTGAACCGACTACTGAGATTAAGATAACTACTCATGCTTAATAATACACTTAAATAAGCTAAAAATAATAATAATAACAGATTAAAAATTTAATATATTGATTTTGATAATATACAGTTTGTATAAAGTTATGATAAAGAAGTTTTAAGGTATTTTGGATAACTAAAGGTTAAATAAAAATTAAATAAACATAATCAGTAAATTTTAGCCCCACAAATCTTCAATAAAAATAATAAAAAAATAAAATAATAAAAATAATAACAATTACATTAATTAAAATAATTTATATCAATCATATATTATCAATTGTAATTTATTACAATATATAAGGTTAGTGTGTAGACATAGCTTTAGTTTACCTTGGGTGTCTGAAGAAAATAACTTGGTTATCGAAACGTGCGTCAGGCATATAAAAGTGTGTGTTGGTATAGTGTTAATGTAAACGGTTTTTGGTATCAGTTTCGCCAACGGTTCCAGATTCAACATTTTAGTAGCAAACATAGTGACGGGATTTCGATTAGTTGATAGGTTTGAAAATACTATGTATTTAGTTTTGTTTTCTGAGATTTGGAGTTTGCTTTAAAATTGCCCGTGTGCAACCTGTTCCCAAAAAGGTTCCGAGTATCTTCCCTCTAACTATCGCACCTTCTCACTACTTCCGACTGGCAGCAAAACCATGGAAAGTACAAACTCCAAACTCTGGAGAAACACAATCTCATCCATGACAGAGTATGGATTCCGCAAAAGTCGTTCCACAGGAGATTTCTAACCTATGTAACCCATTCGTGGTACAAATCCATCGAGCTTTACGGCAAATCCTACCTTGACTTTCCCAAGCTTTCGACCAATTTTGGCGCGCAGCCCTCCTAAGCAAACTCCGCTCTAAACTGTCTGGATTGAAAGCTTCCTCACTAATCGTCAAATCTGTTTAGTTGTAAATGGTCATTCTTCTAATCAATATCCAATTAATGCTGGTGTCCCTCAAGGTTCAGTTTCTGCTCCCACCCTATTTCTTCTTCTACATAAATGAGTTTCTTTCCTCTGCTTCCAACTGCATCCACGGACACATTTTACATGTCAGCATTGAATTTGCAAAAAAAAACCCAAAAAAGTCGAGTTAACAGGTAAGCAAACTTTGGCGCAAATTTCCCTTAACCAAGACTTGAAGTCAATCCAGGAATGGGGTGATAGGAACCTTGTGCAGTTCAAACCTTCGAAAAAGCAACTCTTCACACGATCACAAAAAAAGTCATTACTTTAGCAATCCTTTTGGACGGAATCATCAGAACAGCACTTCACTCGAAGTCGAAGGCGTCTCTTTCGATCGCGAACTGAACTGGCACAAGCACGTGACTTCAATTGCCACTTTCGCTGCCAAAAAACTCGGCTTCCTTTTTCGTACTCGAATATACCTACACATTTGTCCAAAAGTTTGGAATATTTAGAAATAATATATCTACGCCTATGGTTTTTTAACAACTCTTGATATTTATTTTTAAGCATTTTTAAATCAAAATAATACTAAAAATGTTTCGTTTTTGTATTAATTTGGTCATATTTAATTGATTTGGGTGCTTTCACATTATTCCAATTCTTGTTTAAATTTCATTTGAGCTGTTTAAAAATGCCCAGAGTCATGATATCATATTTTAATAGGTCTAGAGTAATTGCTTTGTTACAACAGGGCTTAGTCAAAGTGATATCGCGAATATTGTTGGTGTTACTCAAGGTGCTGTATAAAAAAAAATTCCACAAATGATGTGAAGGATCGTCTCAGAAGTAGCAGAAGTCGATGTACAACAGCAGCACAAAACCGGCAGATAACATTGATAGCTCGAAGAAATTGACAGGAATCTACAAGTGACATATCCAGAGAAATTGCTAGACTTGAAGGACTGAATATCTCAAGGCAAACAATTACACGAAGATTAAATGCGGTAAATTTGTATCGCAGAAGACCTATACGTGTTCCCAAACTAACCTATCAACAAAAAATTGTAAGGTTGCAATGGGCTCAAGAAATGTTACACCATGGTCCTAACTGGAATTACGTGATGTTCTCTGATGAATCAAGAATTGGCTTGGTTTCTGATTCGCGAAGAACGCTAGTTTGGAGAGCCCCAGGACGACAAGCCCGATTAGAAACAGCCCAACCACGTGTTCCATTTGAAGGTGGGAGTATTATGGTTTGGAGTGGTATTATATGAGGGGTACACGGACGCCTCTCCCCTTCTTTGGAGAGAAGAATCACTGGCGCTGTGTACATTGAGGAAGTTTTAAATCCTGTTGTGCATCTATTTCGGGGGGCGGTAGGTGATGGATTTGTGTTTATGCATGACAATGCACCTCCACATCGAATAGCTGCAGTACAAAGTTTTTTGGAAGAAGAAGGAATATCCACATTAAGATAGCCATCAAATTCCCCTGACAACGTCATTGAACATGCCTGGGGCATTCTTAAAACACGCATTAAGAAGCGAAACCCTCCCCCAATTACTGTACGAGAACTGAAAGATGTTGCTCGTAAAGAATGGGAGAGAATTCCGCAAGCCCAGCTGGACCATTTAATCTATAGCATGCCATATCGCCTAGAGTCATGCATATAGGCCCATGGAGGAAATACTGATTATTAATTTTATTTAAAAACCTTTTTTTGCTTAATTTATTTAAAAAAATTTGTAATACATTGTACATTTTTCACCTTAAAAGAATAAATCATTTTTTTTGTATATTTATCTGACTTCGAGATTTATTTAGTATTGGTTAGAGTTGTAGCAAAATGATGTTTACTTATATCAAAAAAATTATTTATAAAAATTAATAAAAAGATGAAATATTCCATCATTCCAAACTTTTGGACATATGTGAATTTCTCTCCCATGAATCTCTACACCCTTTACGTCTCAAGTCAAGCCAAACCTCGAGTATTGTTCCCATATTTGGGGAGGTGCGACTTCCACAACCGTCAAAATCCTGGATTCTATCCAGAAGAAACCCTTTCGCCTTATAAATGACCCCATATTATCTCTAGGCTCCTTCCACTATTCCACCGCAGAGCCATAGGCAACCTCTATCTCTTCTACCACTATTTTCACGGCTTGTGCTTTCATCCCTGATCCCTCCTCTTAAAACTACAGAAAGGCCAACAAGGAGTTCGTCTCATAAGCATCCCTTCACCGTTCAGCTCGAAACACCTCAAACTGAACATTTCAAAAGATCCTTCATCCCCAGACTGTTAACAAAGTGGAATTCTTTGTCCGCTCATGTTTTTGTTTCTCCTTCCAATCCCCAGTCCTTTGACATATGTCAATCTGACGATGCTAGTTGTCTAGCGAAACGGCTGTCATTGAGTCTTTTAAAAAAGCAGTTTTTAAATAAATATTGGAAGTTTTGTTAAAACGAAGGATTTTTTATTATCCTTAATATTATGTTAATGTATACGATTTTCTTTCATTATTAAAACAAAATCTACAAGAAAATGAAATAACTTTTCTGCATCATAAGACCTTCTAAACTACTGAGTGTATATTTTAATATAAATTTAATGAAATTTAAGCTGTATCTCAGCAGTCAACGTCAATGTCGGCATTAATATTGTATTAGATATACACTCTATATTCGCGGATGCTTTCCCAAATATATTTTCCGGTAGACCGCAGCGGCGAAGTTAATATAGGAGTCTCGTAAAGACACACAGAAGTGGCAGCAACAAATTTTGATCTACGTAATGTATGTCTTTAGTGGGAACAAGGGATTTGGAGGATATTTATCATTCTTAGCGTCTATGCGTGGTTAGATAAAATGAAATTTTGGAAAATAAACAACTTTTGTTGATATAAACATTTATACTTTTTTTTGATATAAACATTTATACAGGCTGTCCCAGAAATGAGAGGGCAAAACTTGGGAATGAGTATATACAGTGTGGAATAAAATTATTTGTGGAGATAGTTTAGGTTATAAAAATCGCTGGGACCCGTGAGCTTTTTAAACACAAATTTAAATATGCAGGGTGATACACGCAGGTCTGGCATCGTCCATGATCTATATTTTTAATGAAACACCCTGTTTGTTATATGATTTTAAAAGCTCCTTAACAATACGATCTCAACGAACTATACCATGTAGGGGCTATTATGAATTGAACAGGGTGAAATTTTGAAATTATTTATCATTTTGTTCAAGATAGTAAATACATAAAATTGTAAAAATAATAATGTTTCACACTTTAAATAATGGTTTTATTTTTAATTAGCTGAATGCAGACCTCAAATTTCTTCACTATGAATCAATATTTTGAGTTTTGTTAACATTTTTTGTCACGAATAGGTAAAAACTGTATAGATAACTATGCCAATATAATTAAACTAAATCGGTAAATAATGTATGTCAGTTGTTGATGTGTTGACATTTAAATATCTTAATTGTCAATTCTTAATCAAAAACTAATATCTTGCGAAGTAATAATGAAATATTTAACTGACACTCACTGGATTGAAATTTTAATGATGATTGGTTGCGGCGACAATTGCAGAAGTCAAGTTGAAGTGGCAAACTTATTTAATCAGAGGTATCCTCAGTTGCCTAATATTTTACGAGGTACTGTGTCTAAAATTCATGCACAATTCAGAGAATTTGGACATGTCAAACCATTAAAGAGAAAACCGCACTTCGTTGAAGATGATGTGAAAGTGGATATTATGTTAAGTGTCGTGGAGAATCCAACGTCAAGTTCACGTCAAATTTCTCATCAAAATAGTGTCACACAACTGTCCTAAGGTGTTTCATACAGAAAAACTTCATCCATATAAATTGACTTTTGTGCAAGAACTAATAGAAGACGATCCAGATCGTAGAATGGATTTCTGCGAAAGAATTATGAATAAATTGAACAGTTATGAAATTGCTGTTGGTACAATTCTTTTTTCGGATGAATCAATATTCACATTGAACAGGGAAGTAAACAGACAAAACTGTAGATATTGGTCAGAGGAGAATCCTTATTGAATGTTGCATAAAGTCAGGATTGGACTTGGCTTACCGGATAAAAGGTCAGATCTTTTGAAGTAACAAGACAATAGACTTTAAAATACTATCAATTAATTCTCCAACTATTTTTCTGAGAAAAAGGTACCCCTTATCCAAAACGATATCTCGGTTTCCTAGAAATATGGAAATTAAATCTAAATTTTCATAAAAATGTATAATAAAAATTAAGTAGAAATTATACAGAGTAACGTAATAAAAAAAATACAAACAAGAATTTTAATCTAATAAATGTGCACCTCCTACTTCTACACATTTATTGAGCCTATGAATAATGTGGTTGTATTTGAAACAACATTTCTGGATTGTTCCCTATGACATCGCAATGAAAATGAATTAGATCCAATTCATTCCTTGCCCTTGTTTATGTGGGTGTTGTATATACTGTTTAGGTAACCCCATGCAATTGGACCTCCCCTTCCAATCAATTTTTGGTTATGCAACTAAGTGATCACGTACCACCTATTAATTCAGGTTTGTGTCGGTACATCTTCCAAAAGATAATTTAAATGATTTTCCAAAAGGCCTAAATCAGTAAACATTAGTAAACCATATTGATTTAATAAAATTTAATAAAATAAAATGTCTTTGTTTTTCTATAAACTAGCGCGCGTATTGAAGGTGTGCTGGATAGTCTCCTAGATCCAAACCCTGTACTTTTTTAAGATAATACAACGTAAAAGATTTTCTTGAAGTATTCTATGCGCGGTAGTTTTTGAAACATTATGTTGGATCCTAAGTTTTTTAGGACTTGATGCTGGTATTGTCGCAATAATAACCAGCTGGCTTTCAACTCTAATTAGTTTGTCTAGTTCGTTGTTTTCAACGACGTACCTAACTCGTGATTAAATTTATCTGTCGATTTACTTCTACATTCGACTGAGTTGCTACAAAAACTTCGTCTCTTCCAAGGGAGAAAGGGACATGGCAGTAAAATTGACAATCGTCGCACAAACCCAAAAACATCGTTACTATGGCTTAGTTTTTTTTTTGGGATCATGTCAATTGACTTTATTTTAAAAACCCTAAAACTTATTTGAGTTATTGTGAGAAACTAATCTATAATTAGATACATAACAATGCTGTAGTTCATCTGAAATGTACCTACTCAAAACACCTAAATTAGGTATATTTTACCTACAACATCCCAGTAAACTCTAAATTTAGATCCGTTCCTATAATTTTTGGAATATTTTATTTCAAGTACCTAAATGATTGATTCAAATAAGATTCTAATTTATTATAGAAATTTAATGAACATATAATTAATTTTAAAACTTAAAACTAGGCTATTAAACTTTGTTGTGTATCTCTTAATTCATAAAAAAGATGATCAAATTGGAAGCCACTGATTTAAATGGATTTAAAGAACTATTGTCAGTATTTCAATATAACATCCACATGTCCCTTCCGCTCACACTGTTGCCACTTTACGGTACTTTTCTCCCGTGGAACAGACCACTATTGATAACTTTCATTAAACAGATCAAATTCGTAATTAAAACCGCGGTCTCTGTTGCTTATTCCATAGCTTAGCCCCACACTGTATACAGTATAGTATTTTACTCGCTAATATTTTCGTCTTTATCATGAATAATCTACGGTTGTTAATATACCAAAAAAACATCTAATTTTTATGTGGCGCGGAAAAAATACTTTTGAATTTGGTTCAAGGACAAGCAGGATCAGGAGATTATTTAAAGAAACAGTAAAAGCCATTTTCGATGATAAACATTCGTATTTGTTTCCTTTTCCAGACAAACAAATGTTATCCTTCTATTGTATTGTAATATTTGGCACACCCAACAGCAGAAAGGGATTATCTTTCTTAAACGAAAGAAATGGAATGACAGAATCATTATTTACGAGCCATTTCCAAGATAGTTTTCCTAAAATTAATTTCTTAAACGTTAGAAAACTATTTCCACTGAAAAGTTTGTTTTGAAGGAACAGGTGGATTCCGTTTCTCATACGCACAAATATTTTACTATTTGAAAAAAGAAACCAAGCGAGTAGAAACAATACACAATGTCATTAATTTCAAAGTTATTTTTTGTTTAATTTTAAGTAAAATCTAAATATAAATCTTTAAAATGGAGAACGTGGTGAATACTCGCACTACTGTGTACCTCAGTTCCAGTATGGACGTCAGATCGCGAGTGCGGAATTGGTGGAAGAGACTTCGATTGAAAAATGTGTTTCAACATCTCGGGTTGTTGGTGTTTTTGATGGTGTACACTGTAGCCGGAGGACTGGTATGTACTAATAAAGTTTTTATTTAATAAGTCACTTAAGTAGTGAAAATACCAGTATTTGGTTACAATATATTTACTAATTTTAATATTTTTTTCTTAATATTAATATTATTTCCTGCAAAGGCCCAATTTAAACCTTACATAATATTATAGCAAAGAAAATAAAATTAAACCTGGATGATTACTTTTGTGAAAATACAGATTTCTATTACAACTTACATATTTTTAGTATTAATAAATTTATTCACTATTTCAACTTTTATTTGATATAATATCGAACATCATATCAGGATATCCTGAGCACTTAATTTTCTAAATATACACAGTGAGCACGTAAAGGTTGGAACAAATTCGTTGAAAGTTTGATATACAAGTAGGGAAAAGGCTCAAACAGATTGGTTCTGTTGTTCCAAGTCGTTTTAGGCCGATAGCTTTGTAATTCTTTTCCACTTCCTTCTATCAAGAGATTTTATCCTTCAATTTTCTATTTTCTTGTCTTTTATAGATCGTCATCCACGGCATCTCCGCACCTTCTTCTTGGTCTTCCTCTTTTCCTTTTATCCTCTGGTATTTTCCACGCTATACTATGAACCTCTCTGCTCGACACCATTCTAGCAAGATGACCAATCCTATTTTAATGAAACTCTCAAAAAGAACGCATTTTTTGTGTATGGTGTATGGATGTCATATTTTTTTATCTTTCGTAACCGTGTATAAAGGTTTCATGCAAATCATTTAAAATTGATAACAGAACAAAATAAACCTACAAAATAATAAATTAGGTGCTCAAATTGCAAACCATTTGCCTCTTGATAATATGCAAGGCAATATTTGACTTAAGTTATCGTCAAAAAAAATCTAATGGGGTTACATCGGGAGATCTAGCTGGCCACTCTTCAGGTCCTCTTCTTCCAATCCACCTATTGGAAAACATATTGTCACGTATAGGTCATGCGTAATGCGGTGTTGCTACATCTTGCTTCATCTGTCGGAGGTTCATAGATTTCAGTCGGATCGGGGACACTCTCTAAATCGGAGAATGTATCTGATTTAATGAAAGAAATGAAAACAGAAATACGGGCATTTGCCCGGAAACAGGAGAATCTGATTGAATCAGTTGGATTTTGTTGTGGGAAAATTGACGATTTCCAAGCATCGCTATCGGATTTTGGGAATTTTTTGAAGCAATTCGAGGCTTTACAACAGGATAACCAAGCTCTGAAGAAACGGGTCATTGATCTGGAAACTCGTCTCAATGACATGGAACAACATTCCAGGAAAAACAACATTGAAATTCAAGGGGTTCCTGAACAAAAAAATGAGAATGTTAGCATCATTGTAGAAAAAATTACCAGTTTTTTGGGTGAAGACACTACGGGCAAGATTGTGACTGCTCATAGAGTTCAAACTAAGAATGCTGGTAATAGATTTCCTAAAAATATTGTTGTAGAATTTAACTCTCGTGAATTCAGGGATAGACTTCTGTTCTTGGCTAAACAAAAAAGAATTCGGTCTCAGGGACCCGGCCTCAGTATCAATGAAGTGGGAAACTCAATAATTATAAATGAACATCTTGCACCCGCCAATAAAACTTTATTTAGAGAAGCTCGAGAATGGGCGAAGGAAAATAATTATAAATATGTATGGGTAAAAAATGGTAATATTCTAATGCGAAAGGATGATACTTCGAGGATTAGACACATAAAAAATTCTACTTTATTGGATTAAAATAATTGTGCTTCCCATTCTACTGCATTTATATGATATATATTTATTAAGTTATGGATAGGGTTTTAGTTTATGGGCAAAATGTTAATGGACTTAGATCCAAAACATCGGAATTTCGCATTGGTACTATAAGTTATGGTGCTGATATTTACCTAATAACTGAAACAAATTTAAAAAGTGGAGTTTATGATGCAGAGATCTTTGATACATCCATATATAACGTTTTTAGAAGAGACCGCGAAACTACTGGCAATAAGAAAAAAGATGGAGGGGGTGTATTAATTGCAATAAATAAAAAGTTTATTGTTAATGAACAACCATCATGGCAAAGTAATCCAGAAGATCTATGGATCTCTATACAACTCAACAATGGCCAAAGAATACATATATGCTGTGTTTATCTTCCTCCATGCGATGTTTCAGCAAGAATCTCATTCAGCGCTAAATTACAAACTTTTCTAGACAGAATCTCCAATGACGGCATTCTAATTTTTGGTGATTTTAATTTTCCTAATATCTCTTGGCGACCCAGTAAGTGTAAAACTTTTTTTATTCCAACAAAAGTGGATAGTGCAAGTGAAGAAGTATTAGACTTAATGGCAATTAACGAACTTATGCAACGCAATTTTATAGTAAACAATAATAATAAATGTCTAGTTTTAATTTTTAGCAACAACAATGTTCACATTAGTGATCTAAATAATAGCGATGCTCCAGTTGTTCGTCCCGATTCACACCACCCAGCTCTTGAGTTTTACTTGCATTGCCCAAGATATGCATTATTGCGGCATAATAAAATTGAAACATTTAATTATAACAAATCAAATTTTAATTACTTAAATAACTATTTGTTGCAATATCCTTGGGATGTAGAGTTGAATTCTTTGACTGTGGATGAGTCGGTGAGTAAGTTTTACGAAGTTCTTTTAGTAGCCTCTGAATTATTTGTACCAAAAATAAGAAAAAAATCATCATCGTTTCCTCAATATTTTTCACCTAGTACAATTCAGTGTATTATAGATAAAAAATGCTCTCACAAAAAATGGAAAAAATATAATAACGTACGCTGTTTCGAAGAATTTAAATTATTTAGAAAACGTAGTAAATATCTTATTCTAACCGATTTTAAAAGACATATTTCTGAAATACAAGATGATCTTAAAACGAACCCAAAGAAATTCTGGAGCTTTGTGTCTAGTGCCCGTCGCGACTATTGTTTTGTCGTCTCAGGTCAGTTTTAATGGTGAATTTAGTACTAATCTGGAAAACGTTTGTCAAATATTTTCTAAATTCTTTAGATCTGTTTATGAACCTTGTCGTCAAACTTACTTCTCACCTAATAATAATCTTGCAGTAAATCAAATAGATAATATTTACCTATCTGTCGAAGCTATTAATACAAAAATTAATACTTTAGATGCAAGGAAGGGGCCTGGTGTAGATGGCTATCCTTCATTTTTTATTAAAAAATGTGTTGAGTCCCTTTGTAAACCTTTACATATAATTTTTAATAAATCTTTAAATACTGGAATTTTTCCTAGAGCGTGGAAGGTAGCTAAGTATATTAATACCCATTTATAAGAATGCTGGCGACAAGAGCTTAGTAAACAATTACAGAGGTATAAGTAAATTATGTATTTTCGGAAAAATCTTTGAAAGTTTAGTTTATGATATTGTTTTTACAACTGTAAAGAATAGTATTTCAGTTGAACAGCACGGCTTTTTTTCTAAAAGAAGCATCGAAACTAACTTGGCCATATATTCTCAATTCATTTCCGAAAACATGGATTCTAGAGTTCAAGTTGACTCCGTGTATACAGATTTTAGCAAGGCGTTTGACAAAGTGAACCATAACATTCTTATATCAAAATTGGATAAGATTGGCATCCAGGGTAATTTGTTAACATGGTTTTCTTCATATATATGTAATAGAACTCAGATGGTTGAAGTTAATGGTTTCAGATGTGATCCTTTCTCAGTTACATCTGGTGTACCACAGGGTTCGCACTTGGGACCGTTGTTGTTCATAATCTTTATTAATGATTCAAAAAGTTGCTTCAGCTCTGCAAATGTTTTATATTACGCAGACGATATGAAGATATTTGGCAGAGTTGAATCAGTACGGGATTGTGTAAACATTCAAAAAGACATCAACAATTTTACTGAGTATTGCACCATAAATAAACTTTATTTAAACATAAATAAGTGTCAATGTATCACTTTCACAAAAAATTTCAATTCAATAAATTTCAATTATTGTATTAACAACAACACAGTTGCCAGAACGAATCAAGTGAAGGATTTAGGTGTAATTTTCGACACGAGACTAAGTTTTAGTCAACATATTGACTTTATAGTGAGCAAATGCTCAAGAATGCTGGGCTTTATTAAAAGATCTTGTCGGAGTTTTAGAAACGAACAAGCTTTAAAATCAATATATTATGCTTTTATATACAGCAGGCTTAATTTCGCTAGCACTATTTGGAGTCCAAGTTATAATATATACAAAATCAGACTAGAACGGCTGCAGAATAATTTCGTTAGATTTCTACATTTTAAAGTTACAAACATCTATAAATCCACAAATATGACTGAATTGAAAAAATATTATAATATCAGAACTCTGGAGCAACGCCGAATAATGGGTGATCTTATTTTCCTTTATAAAATAATTAATTATAAATATGACTCATCTCTGTTATTGGGCCTAATACCTATGTATGTACCACCAAGAAATACACGTAGCAGATTTCTAATTCATGTATCACATTTCAATACAAATCTAGGAGTAAATTCACCTATTAACAGAATATGTTGCGAATTTAACAAGTATTGTAACGAAGTGGACCTTTTTAATTTATCTTTATATAGTTATAAGAAATTTGTCAAAACGATATTCATATCATAGGATTGTATTATATCTGACGCATTTTTTTTCACTTTTTAAGAACATTTCGTGTATATTAATTAAATGTTTATAATCTAACTATACCATGTTAGTGGATACTTTTTTGGGCTTCTAGCCTGTTTGTATCCCAAATTGAATAAATAAATAAATAAATCTGATACATTTAGCTTCATTGACTAGTAGGTTTATGAGAATTTTCTTGCAATTATAATAATACCTCCAATTCTTGATCTTCCGTAACGCGTAACGACCTTTCTTGCAAAAATTTCTAAATATGTAATAGGTTTATCGGGATATTTATAGGTAAATAAGTCACAAACCTCAGCTTGAGTATTGGTCCGATCTCCATAACCTATCATCATTAAAATCTCTATGCGTTGCTTTTCGCTTAAGCGGGACATGATGTTGATAACACACCTTGCTAGGCTTAACTTAGTTCCATCAGCTTTATGTTCATGTGACAATATTTCTGCTTGTGATATTAATCATATTATTTTTAAATGCTCCAATCAAAAGCAAGAAATTGAATTGTTTTATAAAACATTGACAGTTACTAATATTCAGTTACCAGTTAATATCGCTCATCTGCGATCGCTTAACCAAAAATATATTTTGGAACTCATATGTAATTACTTGCACAAAATAAATATAATATTATTTTAAATTATTTTGTAATTAAAAAAATATGTGGCAAATGGATTCGTTTCCCTGCCAAAATCATACACACATACATACATACATAGTTGTTTACTGTTCTTAATCAGATATGATATGTTAATGTCGATATTTATATATTATTATTAAAATTTATACCAAAAAGAATTTGTTTAGCCTACCTCTGTATCACAACAGCGTGGAGCCACATTTTACCGGAAGGCTATGTAGCAGCCAAATGCAACACTACCGCGGTCGAGTTCAAATGTAGAACTAAAATGTAGAAACTACTAACAATAATCTATTGTTAAGAACTCTTCATTATAGATGGTGATAGCGTACTAATATAATTATTTTAAATAATTATTATAGTAGTTAACATATAATGGATGGTATGAATAAAAACGAAGTAAATGCTAATACTACAAATTAAAGAATTTACTTCGAAGTATCTGCTCCACTATTAAACATGTTGTAAGTTCCGGTAGTATTTACTTGTCGTCGAAGTATGTACTACACTGCTTGTAGTATCTTCTTTCACTACGTAGTATATGCTTCGAAAGGTGTAGCATCTACCCCACTTTGACCTAGTCGGGAATTACAAGATTAAGACAAGTTTATCAAATTTGTTTAATTTCGTTTGAAATAAGTCGTTAGGTGTGTTTATTAAAATGTCTTCAGATGAAGAAATGTCCCAACAAGAAGAATAACAAAATGAAGATTTACAGTTAGCCTTCGTTAATATGTTGGAAGACCATAAAATAATTTTAGATAAAAAAATGACACATGCAATTAAATCTGAAAAAGACAAAGCCCTTAGGGATATATAACGGATATTTACAATAAAAATACTAAACAAACATTAGATTGTAAAGTGATGAAGAAAATCAATATCATGAAAAGTAAAATTACGGGTATCGTGGATAAGAAGAAAACAGGGAATGGGAAAATTAAATTAAACAAATGGCAATAAAAATTTTAGGAGTTTACATAACTGTGCTAAGTTTTTAAGAGATCCACATGAAGATTTTTAACAAATTGATGTAGAATATGAACCAGTTATGGCTGAATTATATGTTTAACTAAATAATGCTAAAATTAGACGACGAGGAATCCAATTCCGTAATGAAATTGCAGAACTGATGTATAGAGAACGTTGAAACAAAAATTGGTTTGTTAATTTGTATTTTAATTTTCTATAGAAACCTATATCATAATAAATATAATAATGATAATAATAATAATAACTCCACTTTATTCTCGTAACCTCTTTAAAGCCATCAACAAATTTGCAATTCCAATACTAATATACTCATTAGGTATAATCAAATGGACCCAAACAGACCTAGAAAATATCCATATACTTACTAGATCAGAACTCACAAAACATAGAAAACACCATCCCAATTCTTGTAAGTAAAGAGTTACAATAAAAAGAACAGGAGGAAGAGGTTTAATAGATATCGAAGCTCTACATACAAGATAGATCCAGCAACTTCGGAAATTCTTGCTTTGTAAACAAACATCCCTTCACCAAGCAGTCTGCAAAGCTGACAAAAAGTACACACCCCTTGATCAATCCTCAACCAGTCATCCATCGGATATGTATACTCCCACACAAAATGTCAGAGAAAACTTTAATAAATGGACAACAAAGCAACTACATGGAAAGCATAGATACAACATACAGCACGACTACATATATCAAAAAAACTTACATATAAATGGCTCGAAGATGGAAAACTTTTTCCTGAGACAGAAGGTTTCCTTCTTGCAATACAGGACCAAGTCATAGCCACACGAAATTACCAAAAATATATAATAAAAGATCCAGATATACACACCGATTTACGTAGAGAATGTTACCAATACAGGGAAACGATAGATCATATTACCGGTGGATGCAAAATCTTAGCAGGCACAGAATATACCGAAAGACATAACATGGCAGGAAAAGTTATTCGCCAAGCACTCGCAAATACATATAAGCTTATTAAAGAAGAAACAGCATACTACAAATACACCCAACCACTATTATAGATACCAATGAATACAAACTATACTGGAACGTAGAAATTCGTACAGATAAAACAATACCCAACAATAGACCAGACATCGTTTTCCAAAACAAAAAACAACAAATGACCTATCTTACAGACATATCAATACCTACCGATCCAAACATTCAAACGAATTACAATGAAAAAATAACAAAATATACGGAATTAGCCACAGAAGTCCAGAGACTTTGGAAACAAAAAAAAAGTAATTATTATACCACTTATTATTTCTAAAACCGGTATCACCCCACATATTTTCAATACTCATTTGAAACAACTTGATCTTAATCAAAACATCCATACATGTCTGATATAGTAAGATCATTCCTCGATAAATGCAATAGAATCTGAGAAGACTTGGTACAGCCCGTCATCTGAGACGAGAAATACCACTTGATTAATTAAGAACTAACTTGATAATAATAATAATATAATATAAATTATTATTATTTTAATATTATATATTATTATTATATTATTATTACTATTAATAATAATAATAATAATAATAATAATAATAATAATAATAATAATAATAATAATAATAATAATAATAATAATAATAATAATAATAATAATAATAATAATAATAATAATAATAATAATAATAATAACCGAGTATGGCTACTGCGATAACACAAGAGGAAAATATCACCGATTCTCCTCCACCGGTTTCTGCTGTTTCTGGAGTATCGCAGGACGGTACATCCATGACCACTAAAGCCGGAAAGCCCAGGAAACGTATGAAGTGGACTACAGAGATGAATTCATTCATTATACGCTCCTATTTTAAAATCACCAAGATTGAGACAGATTTAACAACTTACAGATACGCCCTTCATCGAGCATTTATAGAACAATATCCGGAGTTTCAACATGTTACGGAGCAACGTATTGCTGACCAGCGTCGAACAATTATTAAAAACAATTTACTACCTGGTCCACTATTGCAACAAATACGAAGTGAAGTACTTCTTGAGCTCCAAACAGAAATCGATCATAATGTAATTCAACATACAAATGATCAGCTGGATAATGTAAGACTTGATGACCACACTGGCGAAGACACACCAAACATTGATCAAGACGAAAACCCAAACACAGACAGTAACACACAACCTGACGAACACGAGGATGCTGTTACCGAACTCTCTAAAGCAATATTAGAATTTGATGGTAGCAACCCACTTCATCGACCAATATTGCCCAAACTCAAATCAAATAAGAATACCAATAGAATTCTTGCAGTCATTAATTCACTCTTAAAGGATCGTGCCAAGGACTACCGTACTCTGGAAGAGATACACACCCTTATTTACTGTGGTGCGGTTGCAGTTATCCGAAGTCACAACCAACAAGTCCGGTTCCCGAACAGAAAGTGTACCGAAAAGCAGAAGCCATATAAACCCTGGTGGCAACAGCGACTTGAGAAGTCCATTAATGACATAAGGAAGGAATTGGGACAACTACAGAATTTAACAACAACGCTAAACCGTCCAAACGCCTAACTAATAGAGTCAAGAAAATTTTCAAGAAAATTAAAACCAACACGGGACATCCAAGGTATAAGGAACACTTATGTTCATATATGGACCTTAGGCAAAAGCTAAAGGCAAAATCCAAACTATTAGCTCGTTACGTTAAATGTACTAAAAAGAAACAGCAAAACCATTTATTTAACACCAATGAAAAGCTGTTCTACAGACAACTTAGTAGTGCCGGAACAAACAACTACCACAATCTCCCAAGTAAGGATGAACTTTTTGACTATTGGTCTTCAATATGGTCCAATCCTCAAAAACACAACGAGGGCGCAGCATGGATAGAATCCGAAGTGGGCAAATCAAACATTGCTCCTATGATGTTTGATAACATCACAACAGCTGATGTAAACCAAGCTATAGGACAGATTAATAGTTGGAAAGCTCCAGGAATTGATAACATCCAAAATTTCTGGTACAAAAAGTTTAGCAGCTTACACGAAGTATTGGCATCGAGATTTACACATATTCTTCAACATCCAGAAGACATTCCTGCCTTTCTTACTCATGGTTTAACCCATATGCTTCCCAAAACAGCTAACACACAGGATCCTTCCCAGTATAGACCAATCACATGTCTTCCAACGGTTTACAAGATATTAACATCATGCATTACTAACATAATTTACAGGCATGTGGACCAAAATAACATCTTGGCAGAGGAGCAAAAGGAATGTAAACGTGGTCACCAGGGTTGCAAAGAACAGCTTATTATCGACTCTGTGATCCTAAGGCAAGCGCAAAAGCAATGTCGCAACATCTCGACTGCTTTTGTAGACTACCGTAAGGCATTTGACAGCGTGCCTCATTCCTGGCTAATAAGCGTTTTAAACATCTACAAAATAAACCCAACCATAGTTTCTTTTCTTGAAGCTTCGATGAAGCAATGGCGAACAAGCCTTCAGGTAAATATTAATGGTCAGTATATTAAGACTAACGACATTTCTATTCGAAGGGGAATATTCCAAGGGGACTCACTTAGTCCATTGTGGTTCTGTTTGGCAATGAATCCACTTTCTACCATGCTCAACAACACTAAACTTGGCTTCAATCTTAAGATCAATAAAAATACTAACTGCACCGTCTCCCACCTCCTTTATATGGATGACATCAAAATTTTTGCTTCCAATCAGCAACAAATCCAACATCTTCTGGATGTAACCGAAAGGTTTTCCAGGGATGTACGTATGCAATTTGGATTAGATAAGTGCAGAACCTTAAACATCGAGAAGGGAAAAATTATCAATGGAGATTTGGCGCTCTCTAATGGAGATATAATCGCTGCTATGCAAAATGGGGAAACATACAAATACCTGGGTTTTCAACAGGCCAGGTTGTTGGACCAAAAACAGTCCAAGTCCAAAATCAGGGATGAGTTTTCACAAAGGGTAAGTTCCATACTAAAATCTGAATTGAACGCAGGCAACCTAAACCGAGCTATTAATACATATGCCGTACCGGTGTTGACCTACTCGTTCGGCATTTTACAATGGACAAAGACCGAATTGGAAGATATTCAGAGAACAACCCGGACTATGATGACAAAGTACAGATGTCACCATCCAACATCGGCAGTGCTTAGAACAACACTACCGAGAAAGGAGGGAGGAAGAGCTTTATGCGACATAATAAATCTACATAACAAACATAAATAAATTGCGAGACTTCTTTGTTACCAAATCACTGTCATCGAATTTACATAAATCTGTCATAGGAGCAGATAAGAAATACTCGGCTCTAGATTTAGCAGACCCTAATATGGATTTAGAAATAACAACTGATGCTGAAAAACAAGTAAAATGGGCCCAAAAGGCTCTACATGGTCGACATCATCACGACCTAAACCAACCGCACATTGATAAAATTGCATCAAATAGGTGGCTTGCTGACGGTACCTTGTTTCCAGAGACTGAAGGATTTATGATGGCCATTCAGGATCAAGTAATTAATACGAACAACTACAAAACATTTGTTATCAGGGACCCAACTATTACAACGGACAAGTGTAGACGGTGCCAACAAACTTCGGAAACCATACAACACATCACATCAGGATGTTCAACCATAGCCAACACGGATTATTTACGCAGGCACAACCAGCTGTGTAATATTATCCACCAGAAATTGGCCAACAAATATGGACTGCTGAATACCTATACACCGTATTACAAGTATAATCCACAGGCAGTGCTCGAGAATGCAGATTTTAGACTCTACTACGATAGGTCCATTATCACCGATAGACAGGTGACGAATAATCGACCCGACATTGTAGTAGTGCATAAGAAAGCTAAATCGGTGCTGTTAGTCGATGTTGCAGTTCCAAACAATAACAACGTTTTGGATAAGTATAATGAAAAGATGGCAAAGTACACCGATCTTGCCATAGAAGTGGGACAGATGTGGCATGCAGAAAAAGTGGAAGTGGTACCGATCATCGTATCATCAACTGGACTCATTCCCAGAAGTCTTGAAGACAGTCTTAAAAAACTCGATCTTCATAAAAACACTTTTATTGACTTGCAAAAAGCGGCAATTTTAAACACATGTCATACTGTTAGAAAATTTTTAAATATGTAAATTTTGAGCCTAATCCCATTTGCGTTTACGCTCGGGATAGGTAAATATTACCAGCAATAGCTGAGTAAGTGCATAAGTCTTTTGATAATAATAATAATAATAATAATAATAATAATAATAATAATAATAATAATAATAATAATAATAATAATAATAATAATAATAATAATAATAATAATAATAATAATAATAATAATAATAATAATAATAATAATAATAATACTAATAATAATAAAAATAATTTTCAAAATGTAGCATTTAGCATTCTCGGTAAAGTTGTTATTTTACCAACTTCGTTAACGTCAAGTAAATACTTGAAATTCTTGAAATCGGAGTTGTATCGAATCGAAGCTGTATGAAGTAGCTACTTCAAATTATAGTAAATACTTCAGTCTTTTTCGAGAGAGTTCTACTTAGTATAGTAAGTTCCGGAAAAATTAAAAGTATCTACTTTGAAATGTAGTACCTTCTTACTTTTGAAGTATATACTACGAAGATGCTAATACTTCTAGTATGTACTTCGTTTTTATTCATACCACCCATTGTTGCAGCCTTCAGAAGTTCATTTCTGTCGTTTCAATACCGTATTGTTTGACTACCAAATTATCGAGCAAATATTAATAAGCAATTTAATGATACTTTAATGATAATTTATACTGATAAATGTAGTTCAAAATTATAGTTTTCAGTTTTTTTTAAGAAAATAAAAAGTTGCGACAAAGTTAATTTCTTAAGGGGCATATTTCGCAATGTCGAGGACTATATACGAGTACATCCAATATAATTTAAGAAGGTGAATGACAAAGTTCAACCGCAGCGAACATAAAGGAAACAAGTCGTCTCGAAATGATAAATGATCAAAATGTTAGGAAATAGAAATAAAACAGGCTACTTATTTTATGGTTTTTTTATTTAATTAAACACTAAACACCTTGTTGCAAAATGCGAGTGTTTTTTAGTAGAATTAATTAATAATTTGTAGTGATGAAAAAGAAAAGGGAAAGGAAAGTTTACAAAGATACTTGCAAATATCTTTAAATAAGATTTTAACCAAGGTCTGAACCGTCTGCGGTTATAGAAAGAAGATTTCATTCTATTTGTCTATCTCTATCAATAATCGCACCGTGTAAGCTTCATAGTACATAAACGGTAGACAAGAATAATAATCTGAACGCCAGGAAGTAGAAACATTGTTTGGTGCCTATCTTCGATACTGGTTACCAATAATATTAGCCATAGATAAGATATACAGGGTGTACCAACCTTATGACAAAGTTCGGTATATGGGTTATTTTAGAAGATATCAAAAAATGTTATTAACAAAAATAGTAGATGTCTTTAGGGTCCATATTTTAAAATTACCTTAAACTATACAGAGTATTGTATAACTCCGTTACAAACCAAACATGTGATTTTTTAAATGGAAACCCCTGTATATTATACCGAATTCGGACTGAAGACTTTAATATAAGGTTTTAAAACGTTATACAGAGTCCTTCAGAAGTTATGGACACGTTTGTGTGAAAATCGTAGGTAAATCAACGCTGTGTATCTTATTGTACGTTGAAGAAAAAAAAAAGTATTTTGCCTAACAGAGTTTCGTAATATGATACAATATCACCGTATTCTATTAAATATTAATTATTTTCCTTTTTGTATACAGGGTGGACCATAACTCGAACCTTTCATTTTCTCTCTTCTTTCAAATGGAACACCCTGTATTTTATATCATAAATAGAATCTTCGATTATGTAACTTTTGTTAAGCATTCCCTATACCCAAAGTTTATGAAAACAGAGTTATTTCGTAATATTTATTGTAAACCATAATTATTAAGCTATTATGGGAAAGGATACAAACAATAAGTTTTAATAAACAATTTATTCTTAATAAAACAAGTCTCCAAAAGTATAATTCTAACCCTAATATTAAACTAAATGTTCAAAGTGTTCACCGTTAACATCAATGCAATGCTGCAGTCTAAGTTCAAATAATTTACTAACATTTTTTAGCATTTCAACGTTAACTGATTGAAATGCCGCTGTGATTCTCTCTTTTATGACGTGTCTCGTGGAAATCCAAATTAGTTAAATCGGGAGATCAGACTGGCCAATCATTTGGGCCCCCTCTTCCAATCCACCTGTTATGGAATTCGGTATTGAGATAATGTTAATGGTTAACTTTAATCATTTAGTTTAATATTATGGTTATAATTATACTTTTTTGGAGGCTTGCTTTAATTAGAATAACTTGTTTATTGCAATTTATTATTTTTAAGGATTGTTTGTTACATTCAACGTTTGTTTCTTTCACATAATAGGTTAATAATGGTTTACAATAAATATTACAAAATAACTCTGTTTTCATAAACTTTGGGTATAGGGAATGCTTAACAAAAATTAAAGTTACATAATCAAATATTCTATTTATGATATAAAATACAGGGTATTCCATTTGAAAGAAGAGAGAAAATAAAAGGTTCGAGTTATCGTCCACCCTACAATAAATATTACAAAATAACTCTGTTTTCATAAACTTTGGTTATAGGGAATGCTTAACAAAAATTAAAGTTACACAATCGAAGATTCTATTTATGTTATAAAATACAGGGAGTTCCATTTGAAAGAAGAGAGAAAATGAAAGGTTTGAGTTATGGTCCACCCTGTATACTCTGCACCAGTTTTGTTAAGTATTTTTACGAATGGTTGATTTTGTTATGGGATTTTGATTAGGATATGAATTATTGAACATTATTAATATTAAACGAGTTTATTGAATCCTAGCCACCTTAATGTATTATTTTAACTTGAGCGGATATAATAAAAAGTTAGCTATAACTTCGAAATTATGACATTTAGAAAATATTACATGAAAAATATTCAGTATTTTTCAGGGAATTCAATAACAAAAAAATAAACAGGGTGATCCATTTGAAATAACAAAGTTCATTAGATTTCCAGAAAAACGGAAAATCCGACAACAATGTAAACACTACCATAAGCTCGGCCGTATTACAAAATCGTCAAATATCGAAATTTATAAAAATCGTGCAAGCCGTTTCAGAGATAATTGAGGCGTTCCATACATAAAACTCACTCTGTATAACGGAACATAGGGATTTTAAGCATTGTATCAGAACTTATTCTGAACTAGTCGACCAGAATCAAGCTTTAACATAAGAGAAACTTGATTATTACAATTTATTTATTTGGACACCTATCGTACAATTCCCACTACTTCGTATTCTCAACAGTGGACGGTCCTCAATTAGCGTCATGCAGGTCAGGAGGATGAAAATCAGAGACAATCTTAAAAAATTTCTTATGTAAATTTAATATTTTCCATTTTGCACATTCTAAAACAACAGCGAAGAGGTTGTCTTACTAATTCATACATACATTTAAATCCTAGAACCGTTGCAGTTGTTTTGTTTGGAGCTTTCTAGTTAAAACATTGTGTAAAGAAAGTGCACTACTTTGTCAACCTACTTTGAAAGCAAGCCAATAAATTTGAATGACAAATTTCCCTAATTTTCATTGTATTGTAAGTTAAAGTGCAGAGTTGTTTAAGTTCTCTAGTTCTAGACTACGATTTAGTCATTCAATAGAATGCAGAAGAGTAATAGCTTAAAAAGTGAATTTATTAATTTATCCCATGGATTTTTAGCATAATTAACCGGCAACAACTGTTGACATGTTGAAATTTTGGTTTATTAGATAAATATTTAATTTTGCATAAATTGTATTTTATTCTAGATATATTTCCCCCTGTATACGATATACATCTTTCCTGGTTTTTCTATATCCTCGTACAGTTGAACTAATTGTTACGTAAATATTTTACTATATTGTTTTATTGTTTCCATTATTTATTTATTTTCAAACTACTAGTCCCAATGGTTCGAAATTAAAACCAATCCGTACGACTATGGCATTAGTACCTACTGCCACCTCGTTGAAATCCATTAATACTTAATTTGAAAATATAGCTATCACACAAAATAATAGAATTTTAGGTAAATTTAAATATAGATGTCCCAACAAGTCCACTGTCGTCATTTAATTTTTTGTTACTAACTTTATCGAAGCTAAATAATGAGTTCTGCCAAATTTTTCGTTCTTTTGTGTTAAAATATTCTGATAGAAAAGTAGTGGGTTTATTTAAAAGTTGTGTTGCCGTTGTGCCTTTTCAAGAAATTGGATTATTAGACCACTATTTTGTGTTAAATAATTTAGGCCGTGTTCTGCACCCTAATTATACTCTCATGAGGATTCAGCTATCAGAGAAGTCCATCTTGGTTTCATTTTAGACAAAAAACCTTTTTTTTTTAGAGGGTTCTTTTTACCGGTTTCTTCTTACTGGGATTTCTTTATTTTTTTATTTACGGAGCCCTGAGTACCATTTGGCTAATTTATTCTGGTTTGGACCACTCTTACAACATTGGAGTCCGGGTTCAAGTAATTGGATGGTGCTGGAATTTTCGGTTCAGTCTTGGGACTACCAGATAAGCATTTCTAATATTTTATTATATTTTATTCAGTCACTGTTATTTGATTTCTACTGTGGTTATATCTATTACGGTAAAGTTTTCCTGATAAAAAATTACAACAAAACCATATTATTGTATAACTATTTAATATTATCCTGATACATACTGATATTCAATTTTATATATGTATCTCGTTACGACATTATAAACAAATTAATTTACCATCATTGGTTATTATACATTTTGTGGAGCATTAAATGTAAACTCCACGTGTACACGTTGAGGTTAAAGCTTCTTGTCTTGGTCAATAATAATTGTAATTGGTTCTTGAAGTTTTTTTGTTCTTGTTAAATCTATTTAATTATATAGGTATTGGGGTAAATTTGCGTTTTATTTTAACTAAACTTTTCTTGTTGCTTTTGGGTGTGGAAAACCCAAAACCAATAACAGCCGGAGGCTTCCTGACTTGGGCCTGTGGATTCAAATCAGTGGCGCCCGTTAAAAACAATTAAATAATACGCGTACCCACGCCCATACTGAGTTTAGCCGAGCATTTGGCTCGTGCTCCACTTCTGGTTATTTCCCTTAAAAATTCAATATAAAAAAAGCACGTAGCATAATATTAGAAAAAATATATCTAGGATAATCCCTCACTCCCTTTTCGTTTTCGAATTCTGATTTTGTAAAAACTACAGAATAGATTTAAAACAAATTGAACATTTTTTCAAGCAAGAGCTTCTTGATCGATTTTAGTAAGCAGCTAAAATAACTTAAATAAAATAATAATTAATTGCACTATGACTTCTTGTTCCCGAATATCAAAGGTGTTGTCAACGAGTTACGAGCACCGTAGAAGCAATTAAATCGTTTAAAAACTATATTTTGGAGTAGTATTATGTATCTGTATCTGTATCTGTATCTGTATCTGTATCTGTATCTGTATCTGTATCTGTATCTGTATCTGTATCTGTATCTGTATCTGTATCTGTATCTGTATCTGTATCTGTATCTGTATCTGTATCTGTATCTGTATCTGTATCTGTATCTGTATCTGTATCTGTATCTGTATCTGTATCTGTATCTGTATCTGTATCTGTATCTGTATCTGTATCTGTATCTGTATCTGTATCTGTATCTGTATCTGTATCTGTATCTGTATCTGTATCTGTATCTGTATCTGTATCTGTATCTGTATCTGTATCTGTATCTGTATCTGTATCTGTATCTGTATCTGTATCTGTATCTGTATCTGTATCTGTATCTGTATCTGTATCTGTATCTGTATCTGTATCTGTATCTGTATCTGTATCTGTATCTGTATCTGTATCTGTATCTGTATCTGTATCTGTATCTGTATCTGTATCTGTATCTGTATCTGTATCTGTATCTGTATCTGTATCTGTATCTGTATCTGTATCTGTATCTGTATCTGTATCTGTATCTGTATCTGTATCTGTATCTGTATCTGTATCTGTATCTGTATCTGTATCTGTATCTGTATCTGTATCTGTATCTGTATCTGTATCTGTATCTGTATCTGTATCTGTATCTGTATCTGTATCTGTATCTGTATCTGTATCTGTATCTGTATCTGTATCTGTATCTGTATCTGTATCTGTATCTGTATCTGTATCTGTATCTGTATCTGTATCTGTATCTGTGTCTGTGTCTGTGTCTGTGTCTGTGTCTGTGTCTGTGTCTGTGTCTGTGTCTGTGTCTGTGTCTGTGTCTGTGTCTGTGTCTGTGTCTGTGTCTGTGTCTGTGTCTGTGTCTGTGTCTGTGTCTGTGTCTGTGTCTGTGTCTGTGTCTGTGTCTGTGTCTGTGTCTGTGTCTGTGTCTGTGTCTGTGTCTGTGTCTGTGTCTGTGTCTGTGTCTGTGTCTGTGTCTGTGTCTGTGTCTGTGTCTGTGTCTGTGTCTGTATCTGTATCTGTATCTGTATCTGTATCTGTATCTGTATCTGTATCTGTATCTGTATCTGTATCTGTATCTGTATCTGTATCTGTATCTGTATCTGTATCTGTATCTGTATCTGTATCTGTATCTGTATCTGTATCTGTATCTGTATCTGTATCTGTATCTGTATCTGTATCTGTATCTGTATCTGTATCTGTATCTGTATCTGTATCTGTATCTGTATCTGTATCTGTATCTGTATCTGTATCTGTATCTGTATCTGTATCTGTATCTGTATCTGTATCTGTATCTGTATCTGTATCTGTATCTGTATCTGTATCTGTATCTGTATCTGTATCTGTATCTGTATCTGTATCTGTATCTGTATCTGTATCTGTATCTGTATCTGTATCTGTATCTGTATCTGTATCTGTATCTGTATCTGTATCTGTATCTGTATCTGTATCTGTATCTGTATCTGTATCTGTATCTGTATCTGTATCTGTATCTGTATCTGTATCTGTATCTGTAGCTGTATCTGTATCTGTATCTGTATCTGTATCTGTATCTGTATCTGTATCTGTATCTGTATCTGTATCTGTATCTGTATCTGTATCTGTATCTGTATCTGTATCTGTATCTGTATCTGTATCTGTATCTGTATCTGTATCTGTATCTGTATCTGTATCTGTATCTGTATCTGTATCTGTATCTGTATCAGTATCTGTATCTGTATCTGTATCTGTATCTGTATCTGTATCTGTATCTGTATCTGTATCTGTATCTGTATCTGTATCTGTATCTGTATCTGTATCTGTATCTGTATCTGTATCTGTATCTGTATCTGTATCTGTATCTGTATCTGTATCTGTATCTGTATCTGTATCTGTATCTGTATCTGTATCTGTATCTGTATCTGTATCTGTATCTGTATCTGTATCTGTATCTGTATCTGTATCTGTATCTGTATCTGTATCTGTATCTGTATCTGTATCTGTATCTGTATCTGTATCTGTATCTGTATCTGTATCTGTATCTGTATCTGTATCTGTATCTGTATCTGTATCTGTATCTGTATCTGTATCTGTAGCTGTATCTGTATCTGTATCTGTATCTGTATCTGTATCTGTATCTGTATCTGTATCTGTATCTGTATCTGTATCTGTATCTGTATCTGTATCTGTATCTGTATCTGTATCTGTATCTGTATCTGTATCTGTATCTGTATCTGTATCTGTATCTGTATCTGTATCTGTATCTGTATCTGTATCTGTATCTGTATCTGTATCTGTATCTGTATCTGTATCTGTATCTGTATCTGTATCTGTATCTGTATCTGTATCTGTATCTGTATCTGTATCTGTATCTGTATCTGTATCTGTATCTGTATCTGTATCTGTATCTGTATCTGTACCTGTATCTGTATCTGTATCTGTATCTGTATCTGTATCTGTATCTGTATCTGTATCTGTATCTGTATCTGTATCTGTATCTGTATCTGTATCTGTATCTGTATCTGTATCTGTATCTGTATCTGTATCTGTATCTGTATCTGTATATGTATCTGTATCTGTATCTGTATCTGTATCTGTATCTGTATCTGTATCTGTATCTGTATCTGTATCTGTATCTGTATCTGTATCTGTATCTGTATCTGTATCTGTATCTGTATCAGTATCTGTATCTGTATCTGTATCTGTATCTGTATCTGTATCTGTATCTGTATCTGTATCTGTATCTGTATCTGTATCTGTATCTGTATCTGTATCCGTATCTGTATCTGTAATTCTTACATGGGTCTACCCCAAGAACGATAAATATCATTCTTGGGTCTACCCATGCATTGCATATGCATGGCTCACTGTGCGTCCTACCTATTAGCCAGTCAACGTAGCCAGTGGACAGCTCCCTCAAGTTGGCATATGTTAGCTAATACTCGCTGAATATAGAAAATCTTTTAGAGGGAGTGTTTAATTGTCACATCTTCTTGTTCACATCCTCTATATAGTGCGGTTTCAGATAACCCAAACCTGTTCCAATATTTTCGTAAGTGATAATGGCCAGCAAGCAAAGATGTCTGTGGCCATACGCTGGTCCTTTCTGATCAACATTTTTTGAGAGGCTCAGCTAAATAGTCATCCACATGGTTTTTGAGTTTCTAAGGCCTTTGATACAACCTAGAGTAACCACATTGTTGTTGTAGGCTTTGGTCAGGGCTTTGGTCAGGCTGATGTGATCCGTGGCCTATTCAGGGCTAATAGTACTTTGTCTGTTGTCTGCAAGAATACGGATGTTACTAGTCATTTCTCTTTTGGTAATCTCTTTTACGACTGTGGAGATAGCATAGATAATTAAATATCTTTAAGCTACAAATGCACTACAACCAATTACCCATTTTATATTTAAATTTGGGTGTTTTAGTAATGGTTTTAGGATTATTAGAGCTAGAAGGTTCACAAGCACCCTTTTCTTGTAAAAAGAAGCATTGCTGTTTATTGACCGTCAGTGATATTTGCTTGAGGATTAAGAACTTGAGGACTTTAAAAATTGGTTTGAACGAATGCAAAAAGTATAATAAGGGGAATATTTTGACTAGACCAAGCAAAAGAGATTGCCAAATATAGTCTTAACACTACTTAATCAACATCAGGTATCTAGCTCTGAGGATTCTAGTTTTTAGCGAAATAGCTTGATTTTAAAAAAGCAATTTTTTAATTAAAAAGTGAAAGTTTTGTTTTAAAAAGTTCTATTTTTAATGTTCTTAATAGTAATCTCAAATAGTTGAACACAATTCAGTATCTCTAGATTTATAATAAATATTTTCACGCTTCCAGTGGCTATATATATATTTTTTTAGTTAATCAATGTAAATTTTGGAAAAAATCTAAAAGTATGACTTTCATCTCCGTATTTTATTAATTTCCTTGCCTTATACAAAAATAACTCAAGTGGTAATTCTTACTTTAAAATATAAATATTCCAAGTTTAAGTGTGTTTAGGATGCGCGTCTAATAACATGAGAGCAGCGAAGGTTTTATAAACTGTTTAGTTTAATGGAAATTTATTTTTATATATCTCCAAAGGAATTTTCATTCATTAACGTAATAAAATACTTGATTTTGGCAGTTATGTTTAAATAAATTGTTTTTATTGATAGACTATTTATAACAAAATTGCAAAATAAAAAAACAAGTAAATAAATATTAATTTTTATGTTATATACTACATATATAAAGATAAACTTTTAAAAGTTTTATTTTAAATTTATGAGAAGGTCTTTTTCCATATTTTCTCTCTTATCAGGTAACACTTTTCCAATAATCATTTGTCTCTTTTACAGACTTCTGTGTAGATATATTCACATTAAAGCATTGTTAGTGTCTGGCTCTATAAATAATTGATGATATTGGAAGAATTTTATATAACTTTATAGATCAATGTTGGATTTTCGCTAATAATGGTATAAAATTAATTATTTTGAACAATATTAGCATGAACATAAGATATTAAGTGGTATTTTTTAGAAAAATGATATTTAATTAAGAGATCTGATTCAAACAATAAAAAATTTTCATGTTTCATTTTGCCTGTTTTCGTCGTACGTGGTAAACAACTCACAATTTTAATATATTTAAGATATTGATTTGTAAATATATTCTCATTGAATAAATATCGTAATTTTTGTTTTGAAGAAATGAAAATAAAATTCTCCAAGATTTTTATAATTCTGTAAAATAGGGAAAAAAATAATTTTACTCCAAGTGGTTACTGTACTGACATACATTCATATGTTGAACTTCATTGAAAGAATAGTCCCAAACTTTGATGAGATAGAGTTTCAAAGTTACTTACGAAATAGAATATAATACTAAAATTGTTGCTGAAATCAAAGATAATTGGCTGAAACTGAAATTATGGAATAATACAACAATATTATTCTGCGCTGAAATTAGCTGTGCCGTATGCTGCTGTTGGTTGATTAGATTTTCGCACCACGAACTGTTCCAAGACCTCAGGACAAACCAGTCACTCTATGAGGGTGTGACATCTTGTACGGGCGTAAGTGTGGCTTCTGGAACGCACTCCTTATCATTTTTAGAGTGTTATATGTTATTGACAAGAAAGTGACAGTGTTTAAAAAAAGTGTTTATATTGTGGAGAGGATACCTAAGAGGTGTATTAGAGATGCGAAAACCCATTTCAAATTTATAAAGATCGTTATTTTAAAGGACGATATAGGTTTTCAAAAGAAAGTATAAGATATGCCATATTGTCGTTTTATTGCTGCACTTCTTAAAACCGTTCTAATTTCTTCTATACTTTCAGTTCTTTTTTGACATCTGTTGAATCATTTACCTAAAATTTTAAACAGCAGAGGCAAAATATTAAGAAGAAGAAGAAGAAATAAATGACAGAAATAGGCATTGACAGGTACTCTATTTAAGGATTCCTTCGTAAAGACAGGCCCAAACACTTTTATTGAATCTGCTCTATAGGATTCAGCCACATTCAAGATGGATGAACTAACTAATTTAAGTATTTATTTCATCATCAGGTGTTAATCTAGGCATGTGCAAGTGTCCAGTCAGTAGAATAATTGCACATCTGATTACTATGCAAATCTTATAATGTTCAATCGAATGCATTTAAAGCTCATTTATGCGCAATCTTATACTCATTCATCATTTTCGCCATAGCTGAGCTGATTTTTTGGTTATATAAAATGTTTGTTTCTGTATTGGTTATGAATTCAATGGCAGCTAGAGGGCAGAATTAGCTCTAACCTTGTAGAAGCGATCCCAGATGATGCTACTGCCCCAATCAATTGTATCTAAAATTAATAAAGAATGAGTAAAGGACTGTAGTACCAAGTACATACTTTGGATACAGTGGAGAAAAGGAGAAAATTTTTATTTTCAAAAGTGTGTATTAATAGGCTATTTGACAATGCAAAAAATAAATTGTCAATTACTGTCATTAGTATAAATTAAGATTTTAGAATTGCTTATTTTGTTCAGGTAAGTTGAAAATAATAATTCCTTACTTTAAATCCGAAAATAAAAATGCAATAAAGTGTTTATCACGTGACATAAAATCCTCCTGATTGGTCCAGTTTTTGATGACATCAACTGCTAGTAGCTTTGTTTGGGTTTCCCAGTTACAATTTTTAAACCTTCAGAAGCACGCGCACTCATGCAACGTTCATTATAATTACATTATCATTAAGAAAAGTTGAGCACCCATTTTATAATGGAGGCGTTCATGCAACACATTAAGCCATTACAATTACATTAAGCCCACTAAAAAGTTGGGAACTTTCAACTTTTCATTTACATTACATTATATTCTAAGTGGAAACAGTAAAAGCGCATGCGCAGTACGATAGCATGGAAATGTGAATTCGTATTTATGTCAAAATTCCTATGTTTAGGTAATGTTGATATTGAAGGCCGGTTTTACAAGCAATAAAAAATATTTCAACAAAATCAAAAATAGGATAGTAGTATAACAACTTGAACTTTTTTAATATTGTAGCAGATGCATAGAACATAACATAACTGTCAAGTGTCAATAGTGGACAATATACGGATGCGCTAATACAGAATTTATAATGTAATGAAGTCTTGCATGAACGACAACATTTTTTTAGTGAAAGTGTAATTATAATGTAATGTTAATGTAATGTTAATGTAATGTTAATGTAATGTTAATGTAATGTTAATGTAATGTTAATGTAATGTTAATGTAATGTTAATGTAATGTTAATGTAATGTTAATGTAATGTTAATGTAATGTTAATGTAATGTTAATGTAATGTTAATGTAATGTTAATGTAATGTTAATGTAATTATAATGTAATTATAATGTTCGTTGCATGAACCGGCCTTAAGAAATTCTGTGTTCGGATTCGGATTTCCTTATGCACAGGCTTCTGACATTTTGAGGATAGTTTGAAACACAGCACACCCTCCTAGCAGTTTAACTCTTATCTACAATTTGTATCCAAGTTATATTATTGCACCCACCCACTTGAGGGCGTATCTGTAGCGTGACGTTACAGTGTCGCCCAATCGGAGGAAACGTGAACTGTCATCACATATTTATAAACTAATCATGAGTTGTCATTTCATTTTTAATTGTTAACTGTCAATGTTTGAATTTTGAATTGTGTTTCGCCTGTGCTTTTTCCGTTGGTTATCGTTAAATTGATTAATTATTTATTGAACTGAAAAAGTGGAAAAATCGTTTCCACCTGCACCCAGGGTAAAGAAACTAAATAGTTCCTATACCAAAGCTTGACCGTTTTCCATGAAAAAACAACTACTTCCTGGGCTATATGCCCCAACGGACATTGAATTACATTTCAAAGAAAACGTGATGGCGACCGACTTAGTCGATACTTGCAACCATCTCTATCGATTTGCAAATTAACGGGAAGAACACTACTCGTATACCGGTTTCGACATTATTGTGTCGACTAAGTCGGTCGCCATCACGTTTTCTTTGAAATGTAATTCAATGTCCGTTGAGGCATATAGCCCAGGAAGTAGTTGTTTTTTCATGGAAAACGGTCAAGCTTTGGTATAGGAACTATTTAGTTTCTTTACCCTGGGTGCAGGTGGAAACGATTTTTCCACTTTTTCAGTTTTATATTGACTGCACCTTATAGATATTATTTCTTGATAATTATTTATTATTTGTGAAAGTTTCTTCCAGTTTATTGAATTTTATATTTTAGTTTATAAACTTTTTAATTGTTTTCTGTATTATAAGAGAATTAGAGCAGTGTAAGTATTGTGTATTGTGTGTTAATATTTAAATGTTAACAATTATTTCATAATTATATAGTGTAGCATACAATATCATACTATAATATTTTTTACTTTTTTTAGTATAAGCATGGCATCTCGTAAAAGAACGTGTTGTGTTCCTAGTTGTACCGATCAAACAAGTAAGAGGCATCGTTTCACCAAGGATCCCAACTTAATTAATATTTGGATGGAGAATATAAACAATCCTGTGTTAAAGGAAAAAACTACAAAACAACTTTATGATTATAGAGTGTACCATCAACATTTTGTCCAGCAGTTTCATAACGCAGGATTTCAGAAAGAGTTGAAACCAGGTGCATACCCAACTCTACTTTTATCTGGTAAGTAGATACAACTTCAAGTTATATTGTAAGTGAATAAAATTATTTGATTTTAGATACTTCAGTTATTCTACCTTCATCCACAACGGTGTCTTTGGAAGCTCCATCTACATGAGGAGAAAAAGCCTGCAGGTTGATAATTAGATGCACTATCTTTTTTTGGTGCAAACAAGTGAATAAAATAGCTGCAGGCAAAGACTCCAAATATGAAAAATATTTAAATAGGGTCAAGAATGCCTCCTACATTGACCCAATAAAAGTACAGGCACACAAATCCTATATAAATAGAATCAAGAGAAAAAAGTAAATTTAATTTTTTATATTTCTTATTTATTTATATATTTTTTATGTATATTTATTTAATATAAACTTGATGAACAACGTTGAAGTTTTCTTTAAAACCCAACTTTCCAAAAATATTAATATAATTTGTATTGTTATGTATAGTTCTGTGGTTCTGGGCTGCACGTACACTAGCGCTCGCAATATGAGGCGGGTGGGCCCAGTACTAATATATTAGATCTGATAATTGGTAGAAGAGTTAGCCTGCTAGAGGGTGTGCTGTGGTTTGAAAACTATAACTGGCATACCCGAACAAAGCTATATTACAATGCAAAACGGTTTTGTAAAAGCAGACAGCAGAAACCGGGCCCATGTCGATGCAGTCATATGAATAATTATTATAAACAATGGGGTCCTATGAACACTTTTTTTATAAATAGTGTAAATATATATAGTAAAGGTGGAAAGAAGAAAGAATAATAAGTTTTTGCGTCTTAAATATGATCCAAATTTGAATTATTTAATTATAAAGCGCCATCTAATAGGCAAAAGTAAAACTGATAATGACTCATACCGTGTAAAGATTAGGTAAATTTGTATTTGAACGTTGGCAACGCTTAACCTTTTAGTATTGGTATTGACAGATGGTTGACATGTATTCAAATTTAATTATTGTCAATATTGAAGAACAAGAATTATAATCAGCGAATTGACGCCAATAAAGATTAAGAAATGTACATGTTTTTAGTATGTCACGAAAGCATTGCATCGTACCTAAATGCTTCAATAATTCTTTAAAAACAAATAAGGTTTTTATCTATTTACCTACAAATCAAAGAAGAGAAAAATGGTTACAGTCTATTGGCAAAACAAATTTATCAGCGAAATCGCATTATTATCTTTGTGAAGTTCATTTTAACAGTGACAGTCATGTCACACCAACATCATGTCACCAAAAATTTTCTTTCGAAATGCAAATACAAAAAAAATATTAAAATAAATTAAAATAAAAAATAATTTCACTTCAGGAAAGAATAAAATGATTATTATTTCTCATATTATTTTATTTTTGAATTAAAATTAAATTTTATTTTGGTGTCCACCATATGAGTATCTCTTGGCGCCATATTTTTTTATTTAATTTGTACTAACATTTTAAAATATAGTATTTTTATTATTATTGAATCCAAAATTATAATTATATTTGATTCCAGTCTAAAATTCACATTATTCATACTATTGACAAATTATGTTTAAATTGCTTTTTTTAGTGAGTGTTTAGTACCCCATTACAATATTTATAATACTAATAATACTTTAGTGGTAGTAAGTGAAGTAGTGATGAACTTTCACATAAAGTAAGAATTTTTATAGGTTATAATATTTGTACTATTCGATATATTATTAGGAGCACTCCAAGAAAGTTGCAACTACTTTCGGCGCACTTTAACAACTTTAACATTCTTTGGAACCTTACAAATAGTTTTTCCGGAGTTTCTACCTATGTATTTGTACATTTTGAAATTGCACACCATTTGTAACACATTTTGTTATATAAATCATTGATAAGGTGTAAATCAAATCGCACTTTAGTTTTTCATTTTTGCAAAAAATGTATATGTATCACAGATCAGAATGCAAGCTAGTTACATGACCTATCCCAGTGACATATTGTCAAAATAGTGGTGTTTAGGTATGCTATTTGAATATTAAATTTTTAATTTAATATTTTTCAGCAAATATGCACCATAATTGAAGAAAAATATAAATCATAGTTTTTTTGAAATCTACTACATGATATAAAATAGATTTCAAAAACCTTTCAAGTAGCCCACTATTTTAAATTTATTAGCTGAGCGCTTTCAACCACAAAAAACGTCATCTTTAGAGCTAAAAGTTAAGTTATTTCCCAAGGAAAGATCATTAAAAAGCATATCGATTAACAGGCCAAATCACTTGAAGGCATTTACAGCAATTTAAAATATATAAATAAAATTAAAATTAAAATATTGAGTATAAAGCCAAATATCATGAACTAGTTTATGACAATTGTTCGGTTAATCACATTAGTATTAGTTTTCTCATTTTCTACATCCAGAATGACTTACCCATAGACCCAATATCAGAGGAGGTGCAAAGTTCCATTAATAAAATTCTATTTGTTTTCTTACAATGATTACAAGAGAGTGTCTATGAGTATGAAAAAGAATACTAATCGATTCTCTTTGTTCCGTTCTCGTACTGGCAACACTGTATCATTATTCAGGAGTTATCCTTATCCCTGTCTGGTAATATTTAGTTATTTTTATTGGAATATACGTGTATTTATGAATAATTATTACTTTTCTCTTAAATAATATCGTTAATATTAATTTAAAAAGATTTAAATATTATACTCAGCATTTCGTGACTCCTTGATATTTCGATAGGATTAAATTTGAGGGGATGTATAGAATAGTTGAAGGATATACAGGGTGTTTCATAAAAGGTGAAGTAGTCTTACATTACGGCTTCAAGGTTGTACAAACTTTATTCATATCACTCAGAAATAATTAAAAAACTACAAGTATACGTGATATTTACCAAAATGTTAATAAGGGTTAAAAAATAAAAATATTAGGTTACAATTAAAATGGGTAATTATAAAACGTAAATAGTAAAGAAATATAAGACATAAATTAGTTGGACATTGCGTCCAAACACAAAATCTACTGCGTAATTATATTGTTGTAGAAATGGCAACAATAAAAATAAAGATTTAATATTATTAAACAGAACTTCGTTACGCTATTGAAATTAATACTGAAAATTATTATATCTTAGCGAGTCTTGTTAGCAAGCACACCTAAATAACACCAAACAGATCGGCAGGTGCTCACAAGTTCGTATAGACAAGAGGGTAGCGGGGTAAAATCACACATATCCATGTTAATTTTTCCTTTGGTTGTTCTTGCTTCAGAATAATTACCAAATGTACAATTTGTTTGTAATATTTTTTAAAAATTAATTATAAATGTGGCAACGCCGAAAATAGGGTCGAAGCCGCTTGAAAAAGCATACTTGACAGACTTGAGATCGAGCTTTTGTAACATAAACATCTATTACGAAATACAGTCCGCTATTCCAATTATTAAAAGTTTTATTTTACTCAAACACCTATTACCAATTTGAGTCAGCGATTCAACACCAAACCTGTTTATTTTGACATCGCTACGCCACTGGATGAAATTAGTTTAAACAAAGAAATATTTTAACTTACTTTTAAAAAGAAACAGTGGATCTTAAATAGTCCCTTTTTTACGCACTTGACAATTAAGACCCATTTCTTTCACTAAATTTCACTTGCTTGAAATAATTAAAGAGATTGTGTCAAATTTCATAGTATAACCGCTTCTGCGCGCGGTATCATTCAAACAAGCCGTGCGGCTTTGTCGTTTATTGAGCAACTCATTTCTATTATCTAGCCGAATGATATAGTTCACTGGACTAGTTCCAACGAGTGCATAAGAATATTCATTACCAACATTTACCGCATTAATGGTTGTATCGTAATTTGTTCTTTGTGGCCAATTTAAAAAGTGGGACCTCACTTTGTACGGATTTACTCAAAGCATTTTTATCGCATTATTGTTTTAGTTCTAATTCACGACTTAATGTCATGGAACTAGCGCAGACATACCTAATGAATGTACCTACTATTCAACACAAGAAGAATTGATAGTTTAAACAAGCCAATAAATAAACTATTATAGATATATCAACACACAAGTTTTCTATGACCCGAACTTTTACAAACGTCAACATATTATATCAATTTTCTTTTTGTTGCAATTTTTCATAAACCTAATAAAAAGTGTTATAGAAAAAAAACGAAAAGCAGCAAATAAAAACGACTCTCCAGACGCACTCGTGCTTTTAGTCGACCCCATCTAATATTGCTTTTACGTTTTATGACGATAGTTGCACAACTTCAAATAACTATTGATTTTGTACAATAAAAGTATCCAGCACATTTTTTTGTAGATTAAAAGGAAAATAAGAAATAATAAAATCAAATAAATCAAACTCAATGAGCGGAACGTATTGTAGCAAGAAAGTTCGATCGAGATAAGTGAATCACATTACTAACACCACGCAAATATGGCGTCTATTGACCGTAAGTGACGGTTAAAGAATCATAATTTGCAAGCACTTTTAAATATATTTTCATGTAAATTGAAAAACACTTTATAAAAAAACCTAATGTTAAAGTATTACCTAAAAAAGTCTATTAATTTAACAATAGGATAAAATAAAAAACTAATTGAAGTTATAGGTCAGTGTAATTAATAAACTGTTCTACAGGACGTCCAAATTTCAATTACAAATAGACTCTCAGGAAAAATGTTCTAATTTGAAGCATTTCGAAAATTATCTGGAAAAACCGGAAAGTGATAAATTTCGCACAGGTAATAAACATTATTTTTCCCACGAACACCTATTTTATTAATTAATGTTATAAATATCAGATAGTGAATTGCCTGGTATAAATAAAAATGTTTATACAGATTTCATTCATACTAAATACATACAAATTCTTCCTTTCAACGCAGTCTAAGAATGAATGAAAAAATTGATTGTGTACAAAAATGTATTAAATAAAACATAAAAATCAAATGTATAAAATAAGGAACTACAATCACATCTTCTATACCTTGTCGAGTATAAATAAAGGTGCACGTCACAGCTATCAGAACGGGACTATGTTGCCAAGCATTTAAAATAGTATTAGAATCTAGTACATGTCAAACGAAGTTTCTCTAATATTCTTCTTTTTATTTGACTACATTATTACGATAGGTTAGAACGCGGCAACAGAGCGCAATTTTGCCAACATATTTAGCACGAGTTATGTTCGTTTGAAGTTTATATGTTATGATCCCTCGAGTTGTTTTGATATAAAATTAATCACGAAACCTTAAAACATTTATTTATCTTTTTTAAAAACTTGCGTTTTACGAATTTCAATATTTACCAAATTTAGAGTGAAAAAAGATACTGATTGACAGTAGCAAACGAACGAAGGAAGTCAAACGAACAGAGCGAGTTGTTCACTTTGATGACGTGCACCTATATTTATACTGGACAAGGTCTATAAATCCTTTTCTGGCTGCACCTGATTCAATGTGGGGACACGAAGAAAGCAAATATTCAAAAAGATGACAAACAGGTAGTATTAAAAAATTACAATAGCTTCAGAATCAGACTAAAATCGAAATATAAAATAAATATAATTTAGGTTAGGTTAAAAATTGAAAAATGTGCTATTTATTCTAATAAAACATGTACGCATGTCATACCTCAATCGTCGTAGTATTTACCTCCACGAAAATGTTACCAAGCGGTTGCGTTCATAAAGTCATTTAACTCATAGTTAACTCTATAGCGTTCAGAAATCTGAGTATGATAGGAAGTACATTCAGAATACGGCGTTCATAAATTTAACAAAGTTAACTCTAGAGTTAACTCTGTTAACTCATATCAAAGAGGTGAGTAGAAATTAACTCGACATGCGCAGTGATTAGTATCTACTTATTTTAACGAAAATAGGAGATAACAATTTGTGTTCTGTGAGGTATGAGATAACCTATAGATAGAAAGATTCATTATGATATTAAGCACATATATTAAAGCATTATATAATACTTACCTTAATATTCAGCAATAAGCTTTTGGCAAAAGAAAAAATAGAAATGTAAATTGCTTTCTTCACATTTTCTACCATTTTTCTAATAGTTTATAGTTTCAGCTTTTTAGGTTATAATTTTAAATAATAGTGCTCAATTCAACTGTTTGATCCGATCGTTCATAAAGACGCCCAAAGTAGTGTACTCATAGAGTTAACTCATACTTAACCCGACTCTCCTTTACTCTAATCGGAGTAAAACTTTATGAACACAGCAGGCGTGGTCATGTATGAATGTTTGTCAGTAGGTTAGCAAGTTTTTAGAGTGTGGCAACCACTTGGAATAAAATTAATTTTCTTCCTATTTTACAGAATTACAAAATTCTTTGAGATTTTTATTTTCATTTCTTTAGAACAATTGCAATCTTTATTCAATGAGAATATATTTACAAATCTACTAAAATTGTGAGTTGTTTACCACATACAACGAAAACATGCAAAATGAAACATGAAAAATTTTTATTGTGTGAATCAGTTCTCTTAATTAAATAGTATTTATCTAAAAAATACCACTTAATATCTTATGTTCATACTAATATTGTTCAAAATAATTAATTTTATACTATTATTAGAGAAAATCCAGCATTGATCCATCAAGTTATATAAAATACTGCCAATATCATAAATTATTTATAGAGCCAGACACTAACAATGCTTTAATGTGAATATTTCTGCACAGAAGTCTATAAAAGAGACAAATGATCATTGGAAAAGTATTGTTACCTGATAAGAAAGAAAATATGGAAAAATACATTCTCATAAATGTAACATTAAACTTTTAAAAGTTTATCTTCATATAAGTAGTACATAAGATAAAAATTAAAATTTATTTACTTGTTTTTTTCATTTTGCCATTTTGTTATAAATAGTTTATCATTAAACCAATTTGTTTAAACATAACTGCCAAAATCAAGCATTTTATTACGTTAATGAATGAAAATTTCTTTGGAAATAAATAAAAATAAATTTCCATTAAACTAAACAGTTTATAAAACCTTCGCTGCTCTAATGTTATTAGACGCGCATCCTAAACACACTTAAACTTAATGGAATATTTATATTTTAAAGTAAGAATTACCACTTGAGTTATTTTTGTACAAGGCAAGGAAATTAATAAAATACGGATGTGATAGTGATACTTTTAGGAAGGTTTACACTAAGAAGATAGTAAAACTATCAAGAACATTAAAAATAGAACTTTTTAAAACAAAACTTCCACCATTTATTTAAAAAATTGTTTTCTTAACTCATTGACAGCTGTTTTACTAAAAACTAGCATCATCAGATTGAGATATTGAAGTTACATTTTGTTTGTAGCTAGGTACCTGATGTTGGTTAAGTAATTAAGGCTAGACCAAGTATGGAAGTAATAATACATACACACTCTAACCAAACCCGTCCCTTCCGGAATGCATCACTCTAGGAGCGGTGCATTCCGGGAAGAACTTCCTCTACCCCCCATCACGTCCGATGGGGCCCCAGGTCCTCGGGCTTATGGTCTTCCTCCCACTATTTTGGTTCGGAGATGGTTTCCAGGTGTCTTCTCTTTGGTCCGGGATGGTGCTTTGCACCTTTATCCTCCTGTCTTGTTTTTAGGCGTTCAAGAGTGTGTGCTTTTCGCTGCTTTTAAAAAGTTAGTCGTTAGTCGACGTACTGCGGCTAAAGGTAACCTTAGAGAGTGGGTCCACTTGTTAAAGCTGTCCTTACTCAAGAATCTTCGCATCTCCCTAGGGATGGGAGAGTCTTTTATAGGTGGTTCCTCTTCTGCCTGTTTCTTAACAGATATTGTTTCTTCTTAGTTGTCCAGCTGTTTCCTTAGTCTAGGATGTCTCCTGTAGTCCTCTGCTGTGTAGTTTGTTAATTCCCTAAGTGCTGTGTTCGGGTGTATCCTGAGTTCTTCAAATCTTCTTCTGACTCTGGCTTCCATGATTTCTTCTGTCTTATTCTGGTCTAGTTCCCTGAGAAGTAATAAGACATAATAATATTAAATCCTTGATGTTATTAGTCCTAAGGAATTATCCTGGATGTATTTCCCTATAAGATCAGTACCAATGTGCAATAATATAGAAACATCAGGAAACAACTACTATATTATACTGATCTTAACAATAGCTTAATATATTTGAGTTACAATTAGTTCTTACTACCTAGTAAACAGTTTAATACTGAAGAACTTCCAAGATTTATTTATTCATTAACTACTTTAAATTGTTCATCTGCTAGATGTCTTTTTATTTCAAGTTCTTCAAGAAAATCTAAATTTTGTTTTTATCCCAAATACGTAATATTTGAATGTCATTGGTGTGTATGAGTGAGTCTGGGGTTTTCATTATTTGACTTATCTGGTTGATGCCCTTAATCTTATATCAAAATTTCTTTGTGTTTGACCTATATATACCGCATTAAATTTTGGACATTTTGTAAACACCAAATTTTTTTTACTTTAGGTATATTTGTTTTTATATTTAACAATTGTGTGCAAATATTATTTTGCGTTTTAAATGATATTAATGCTTATGTTGAAATTGTGTAACATGATATGTTAACTAAAAACGTAGTATTTTTAAATTAATTATATGGCTAACACTAACACCATTTATTGTATAGAGTTCTTAACATGTTAATTATTATAAACGATTCCTGCCAGTAATTCCAACTTTATACACGATCTTTAATGTGGCATAGTCCAATACCTTAAACCACGATTCATTCTCTTATTTTCATTGGTGTTATACACAGCATTGGAATATAAAATACAAAAGACGTTACAAATTTCAAGTCAAAAGACATTACAACTTTCAAGTTTAAAAGCTTTACAAATTTCAAGTTAAAAGACGTTACAAATTTCAAGTTCAAAGACATTACAAATTTCAACTTCAAAGACGTTACAAATTTCAAGTTCAAAGACATTACTGGGTTACTACCGAATTACCGCTGATTGGTTCTACATTGGTAGACTGTTCATCAAGCCAACCCTTCACTGGACCAGCCCTCTCCTGGATCAACCAAGGGATCAGATGTAAAAAAAGATAAGTCGACCAACGTAAATAAATGCATTTATAATATTATACAGCTGTCTCGTTTTTCTTTATTTCTTAAACGTAATATCAAAATCATTTTCGTATCGTCAACTGTATTAGAATAAGTAGTTGTTGCGGATTTTTTTTTTGTAACGTATTCTCAACTTCATTCATTTTAGCACCAAGGAAATCTATTTATATTTTATCTGTTTGTACATTTTCATATCATTTTTTTACTTCATAGACAGTTTTTTCTGACATCTTTCTGTCATCTAATGATACTTATTTAAATAACTTAGCTTAAAACAACTTTCTTCAGTAGTATCATAAAAAATAAAAAGATTTCAGTGGCGCCCTTATAATTTCTTAAAGAAACAAATATTGTACTATAGTCAGAGCTAATGAACTTACTCACCCCTAGCCGAGGTATATAACTATCATAATTTTTGCTGTGATAAACATTTATTAATTTTGTTAATTAATGAAATATCTTTTACAACTAATTAAAGACGAAATTAAGATTAATGGTTGTTTTATTGTAAATTACATTTTTTCTTTTGGTATATTGTTATTTTTTTTTAAGTTAACTAAATATTTTATAAATTCACTCACAACATGTAAATCATATCACAAATTGACGTCCAACGTAATAATATAGTTACAAATTGGCGCCCAACGACAAACTAATATTACAATTGTATTGGAAATATTTCCACAATATGTAATATCCATAATTGGTCTAGTATTAACACTACTTAATCAATATCAGGTAGCTACTTTAAAAACAAAATGTAACTTCAATATGTCTATCTGACAATGCTAGTTTTTAGTGAAACAGCTGTCATTGAGTTAAAAAAGCAATTTTTTAAATAAATAGTAGAAGTTTTGTTTTATTTTTAATGTTCTTAGTAAGATGGACTTCCACAAAGTAAAGCCCAGCTGACATGGTCACGTCTCTACGTCTCTACGACGTGACTAGCTAGATCAACCATATACGTCATTTTGACTGTGTCGATTCTACGTTGACCTAAAGTGATGCAATAATATTTAACTATAAAACATGTACATTTGCATGGTCTAAATTAAAATTTTATTTCGTATCTTTTTCTCATTTTCCGATACTTAGCAGGTAGGTAAATATGTCATTTCAATATACCTATATGATACATGCAGTTGAAAATATTTCTACCTAAGTGGTAATCATTATAAATAGTATTGTATACCTTACGTATTTATTTGCTTATTACTAAATACTTAATACAACTACCTTTGTCATTCAGAGTGATTTATCAACTAGTGAATAATGATAATTGCCGTTAAATTTTAATATTCGCGCCAAACGCTCGTTATAACTCGGAGGCTTGTCGGGCAGATCGTGATTGCCACGCCTTTCCTCTTTCATTGTTGGCGTCTGTAATGTAATGTAAGCCAACAGCATTAGCACTTTATGACCAAGGACTGAAATGAGAAGTGTTTTTTTGTATATTTATAACAGTATTCGTGGCAGATAAATTTAGGTAGGTAAGAAAAATTTTGCTATTTCCTTACATTCAAGTAATAATAACTAAATAAACGGTTTATAAAATTTTTATTTGCCAGTATTCTTAATTGGCGTAAATGGCTACCAATAATGATTTAGAAAATGTAAATATATTATTATTAACCAGTTTAATATTGCTTTAAGTATTGCTATTTTGATAGGTAAATAGTTAGAGCATTGTATTTAAATAATGATTATTGTATAGTACTCGTATACTGATGTTGTAATTTTTGTCTAAATATAGCGGCGTTACTTCGTATGCATCCAATTCTACCTAACTGGCTTAGCACCTACTCATTGTAAATGGCTAACACCAGAGAAATCAGATTTTTTTTCGCCATCTACAAATTACCAGAAAGCTTTATAATTTGGCGTTCCTCCAGACAAAAGCTTACAATGTAAGAAAAGTTTACTTCGAACAAGGTAAATTTAACAATAATGATTTATTTTTTTTGAATAAAATATAATAACTATTAGTGACATGCTGTGTGCTGTGCATTAACTTGTAATATTTAATTCAATTTAAGTTGTATCAATAATTTTTTTAATTGATGAATATCTCATTTTTTAAAGATACGTCATTTTATGAATCAGAATTGATTTTAAATAGTTGCTTCACATTTAAACTATACTTTGCACACAGACTACGTAGTTATATTTGAGGTAACTTTTGCTATGTAATGTGCAACATTTTATATTATTTAAATTATATCGTTAAACATTTTATATATTTGAAGTAACTTGTAATATTTGTATGTAAAATTGAAATTTAATGTAATAGTTAATGCAAATAAAATTAACTATCAATATTTTTGGTTTTTATTGTCCCAAAATCAATCCATACGTCATAAATAGGTAGAAAAAATTACGTGGTGAAATAACGTAATCATACGTTACAATTTCGTCGATAAAACATGTCTATTGTACGTCATGGGTTTAACGTGACTGGGTGACGTCTTTGGGCTGTGACATTTTCACGTCATATTTTATTAGATTTGACGTCAAGTCCTCAAGTTCTTAATCCTCAAGCAGATATCACTGACGGTCAATAAACAGCAATTCTTCTTTTTACAAGAAAAGGGGGCTTGTGAACCTTCTGGCTCTAAAAATCCTAAAACCATTACTAAAACACACAAATTTAAATATAAAATGGGTAATTGGTTGTAATGCATTTGTAGCGCCAAATATGCTATCTATGCTCGTAAAAGAGATTACCAAAAGAGAAATGACCATAGTAACATCCGTATTCTTGCAAGAGACAAGTACTATTAGCCCTAAATAGGCCACGGATCACATTAGGTATTAGCATATCACATGGCCTGACCAAAGCCTACAACAACAATGTGGTTACTCTAGGTTAAATCAAAGGTCTCAGAAACTCAAAAAGCAACCACGTGGCTGACTATTTAGCTGAGCCTTTCAAAAAATGTTGCTCAGAGAGGACCAGTATGGCCACATACATCTTTGCTGGTTGGCCATCCATTGTCACTTACGAAAATATCGGAACAGGTTTGGGTTATCTGATACCGGACGCAAATGCGAAAGCCGGCACTCTTTTAATGAAAAAAAAATTAAAAAATATAAGGGCCAACCTCACATTTGTTAAACTAAAATTACCGATGGTTGGTCAACAACATTCTTTTTTGTTTTATTTAATTAAAGTTAAAATGAAAAGTAGAAAATTGTTTCTACCTGCACCCAAGGTAATTAAAGTTAACAGCCGTATTCAGAACACTCGATTAAAATATAACGGTACCGTTACATTTTAACAAAGTCATTATTTTTGACAGTTCTCTCTGTTAAATGCTTATAACGGAACCGTCAATATAACCAGCCGTTATATGAGATAACGGACCCGTTTTAACCTAAATGGTATTCAGAAATCAAATTTTTGTTTAACGGTTCCGTTATATTTTACATAATCATGCTAAAATATAATCAGTGCTCAACGACTGGTTAAATTGACATTATTTTCCAACTGTTGAAAGTTCTTGTTAATAAAAGCTTTATTATATTGTTATTATTTGTTATTCTTATATTGTTATTACCTGTTGAAAATACTTTGGTGAATAAAAGGTAAATATATACATTATTAATAACTTTATCATTAAAATAAGATCTTTATTTTCAACAAAATATTTTTATTCAAATTTGACACTTCATTTAAATATTTTTAAAGGTTTCAAAGAACGACTATGAAATAAATAACAAATTAAATATAAGTCAACATCCTTCCTAGCTTTTCTTTTGCAATTTTCATACAATGTCTTCAACTGCTTGACATCCCTAGGTTCTTCAGCGGAAGCATTGAACTGCTGGGTAATGCTCTCCCAAGTTTCTTGTTTCTTTTTTATTGTGGTAGCATTAGTCGCTTATATGCTCCTTCAAATTGTATATAGTTTTACCCAAAAAGTTCCTTTTATTTAAAATATCAAAAATGTTATTAATTGTTTTACAAAACCTGACAGTGGCTTCACTTTGAGAAAATTCTGAAATATTTAATTCCTTATCACAATATTCAATAGCATCAGCTACGCTATTCCTTAGTTAAAAAGCACAAATAAGCCACTACTCACAATGCTTTCGCGCTTCTTTTGCCACACTTCTTTATCTATCTTTGTCTGGTTGCTCTGGTCCCATACTATCTCTTTCTAAGGCACATCCATTTTAGGTTATAATCTATGACATAAACCGTTAAAAGTTTGAAGTTGAAGTATGATTGACAGTTATTTAGTTACCGACACAGCGTTGCCATATTGTGTCTACTCGTTTTGTAACGGTGCCGTTATATCTCGTGTGGTTATGTTTTGAATTACAACTAATATCAAACGGAGCCGTTTTTTTGACAGAACCGTTATCGAAACGGACCTGTTATGCACTACATGTTTGAGCGGCTGTGGACTGGCCGACTAGAACTCTCCCCCGTCGGCGAACTTGTTCGGGGTGTGTGGGGTGAAAGTTTGTGCCGGTATGTTGTACCGAACCACCGATAGACACAGACGAGTTTAGTACTTTAAATTGTAATGTTTGTAAAATTTTTGTCTTTGTTCCTGTTACGTAAATTTATAAAGTAAAATCATTAATCTATCAAAACGTTTTTCTCTTGGGTGAAAACACAAAAACATCGCATATAACATACAATAATCCACATGGTCCTTCGTCCGAATGGTTTAAAATCTATGGATATCGACAGCCAGTAATGAGAAACGTGTGCTTGAAATAGTATATTAAACAACGCATTTCATATGGAATTCTGTTATGACACGAGTTCAAGTTTAAAAAACGAATCGCCAAGCGATGAGTTTTTTAAAGAACGAGTGTCACAACAGCCATATGAAATAAGTTGTTTATAATATTTTTTATATTTTGCCCTTTTTACCATTTTTTAAATTAATTTTTTATTTTTATGTAATTACGAAAATTTTTATTTTAAAAAGTATGTCGGCAGCACTGTGTAATTTATAAAATTTGACAGTTGTGACATTTAGATTATCAAATGTTAATGTTTTAAAATATTTTAAAATGAATAATATACCAATAATAATATATTATATAAGTAAAATATTATATTCATATTCACAGATACTTTCTTAAAGAACAATATAAAATTAATAAATTGCTATTAGCCACAAATGTCATTGTCAATAGTCTTGCCTTTAGAAACTTCACTCATGTCGCCAACCATTTAAAACAAAAATTTGCGTGCGTAAAAGTTACATTACGATACGCAAATGCGTTTTATAATGAAGATTTTTATAAGTGCAAAATATAAAAAAGTTTTTATGGTTCTGCAAACACAAATATCGGTGAGTCTGTTCCATTATTTCATTAATTCCTGTAGTAGTATCGAATTATTTAGCCCTATCAGGCATAACATCGTCGATTTTTCTTAAATATAATTTTATTTTACTTGTTTGCTAAAATCGTTTTACATAATCGTTATTTTCGTTGTAATAAATAAAAAATGCCGGATCTAGCAGCAGAGTTATTAAAATTAAGGAATGAACGGGGACAATGTAAGGCAAAAATTACTCGTTTCGAAACATTTGTTAACGCGGCCACATCGGATAAAAAACTACATTTAGAATCTAGACTAAATGATATCATTAAGCAAATAGATGTTTTTAACGAAATTCAATCTCAAATTGAGGCAATAGATCCGGGAGAATTAGATACTGATGAACGCGACAATTTCGAAGAAAAATATTATGATACTATTGCGGCGGCAAAGCAGAAAATTCTCGACTTTCAGGCTTTGAGTGTAACACAACCGTCTGGTACACTAACACCAAATATTAATCTCAAATCGAACGTCAAGCTTCCCACAATGCAATTGCCAACGTTTGACGGCAACTACGAACATTGGGAGCATTTTCGCGATATGTTTTTGGCTTTGGTGGACCAGGATACATCAATAGACAATATTCGAAAGTTTTACTATTTAGCAACCGCGCTTAAGGGCGCCGCAGCGAAGGTAATACAATCAATTAGTGTAACGAGCGATAATTACGCAGTAGCTTGGCAACTTTTAAGGGATAGATTCGAGGATAAAGATATTATAACGCGAAATCATGTTAAAGCAATCGTGGAAATGAAGCAAGTTTCAGGGGATATAAAAAACTCATTACGGGAATTTACAGATGATTTGCAAGTGCATATTAGGTCGCTTGAATCTTTAGGTGAACCGGTCGATCAGTGGAGTAGCTTATTAAATTATATTATTTGGAAAAAATTGGATACAAACACTCAAAACGATTGGGAGGAGTATTTAGTTTCCAAGAAAATTAAAAAACCGAATTACTCGACTTTTGTAAATTTCCTCATTGATAGGTGCAAATTTTTAGAGAAAAAAAACGAAGCGCATTTTAATGAACCGAATAATTCAGCTAAAACGTTTAGAGGTAACGAAAATCGAGAAAAAAATCACTCTTCCAAATTCCAGGTGTATAAAAAGCCTACAGTCAGTCATTTTGCGGGAAATCGTGACAAGTCTTGTCAATATTGTGGAGCGGAACATTACATTTATTTTTGTGAAAAATTAAAAACTTTACCAGTAGCGGCGCGTTTAACGGAAATCAAAAGATTAGGTTTATGTATCAATTGTTTGCGAAAAAATCATCGGCTGAACGAATGTACTGCGGGAGGTTGTAAAAAGTGTGCCAAAAAACATAATACACTGCTTCATTTTGAAAATACGAACAATTCGATTGAGAGTAATGCGAAAGGTCAACGGACAAATTTAGTTGCGTCAGCATCTGCTATTAACGTAGCGGATGATACAAACATCGAATTCGAGGAAAATCAAAAATATTCGTTGATATGTAGAAAGCGTGAAAAACAAATATTATTATCAACCGCGATCGTATCGATTAGGGACAGTCAGGGACATTGGCATACTTGTCGTGCTTTGTTGGATTCGGGTTCCCAACCTAATTTTATAACGAAATCTTTATGCAATGTATTACAACTTAAAATAAACAAAACAAATATACCGGTTTTGGGAGTGGGAGAATCGGCTACGAACGTATTAAGTAGTACACGAACCCAAATAAAATCGTTACAAGACAATTTTAGCATCGACTTAACGTTTCTCATACAAGAAAGGATTACCGAAAATTTACCGTTAAAGGCGTTTGATAAAACATTGTTAAGGATACCGACAGATATTGTTTTAGCGGATAGTTCATTTAATATATCAGACCAAATCGATTTGTTGTTAGGCGCTGAATTTTTTTATAATTTATTGAAAACCGATCAGATAAAGTTAGGCTCAGGTTTACCTATATTACAATCGACAGTTTTGGGCTGGATCATATCGGGTCCGATACCCAACAACATTGCTTCCGGTACCAAAAAGGTTTGTACTATCGCAATAAACGATTTAAATTTTGATCTAGAGCGATTCTGGAGCATTGAGGAAATTAGGAACAAGCCAGAATTTTCATCGGAAGAAAAAGCATGCGAACACAATTTTCAGACAACAACGAGTCGTGACGATACCGGACGTTTTACCGTGACTTTACCATTTAAAGAAAGCGCGATTTTCGGCAATTCGCTCGATAATGCTATTAAAAGGTTGCATGCGGTAGAGAGAAAGTTTTCACGAGACACAGTATTTAAGAAAAAATACATTGATTTTATGACAGAATACGAAAGCTTAGGCCATATGACCAAAATCGAAGAATCAGATATCGGATCTCATTCAAGTTTCATTTTTTATTTACCTCATCACGGGGTTCTTAACGAAGTTAGCACTACCACCAAATCACGTGTAGTCTTCGACGGATCTTGTAAATCTTCTAACGGGCTATCCTTAAATGATACGTTATCAGTAGGACCGACATTACAAGATGATCTTTTTTCAATTTTAACGCGTTTTCGAAAGCACAACTTTGTAATAACAGCGGACATAGAGAAGATGTATCGGCAGGTAATGATAAAAAAGAACGAGAGAGACTATCAAAGAATCGTGTGGCGCAAATCAACTGAGGAACCAATTGGTCATTATCAATTAAACACCGTTACATACGGAACTTCTTCCGCCTCTTATCTGGCAATTCGAAGCTTGCAACAAGTAGGGCAAGATATAAAGGACAAAAATCCACTAGCGAGTAAAACAATACTATCGGACTTTTATGTAGATGATCTTCTCAGTGGCTCAGACACCATAAACGGCGCAATCACTTTGAAATCGGACCTCACTGAAATACTAAACGAATACGGATTTCCTCTGCGGAAATGGGCAGCAAATGATCCAAATATTCTAAGGGGATCCACTGACAACGAAGTAGAGTACAAGATACTGGATAACGAAACAAAAAAGACCCTTGGCATGTGGTGGCAAGCATGTTCGGACACCTTCAAATTCAAAATTGATATCGGAATTAATCGTAGCAAAATGATAACCAAACGAACCATTTTATCGTCTACTGCCAAACTATATGATCCTCTTGGGCTCCTTTCACCTGTCGTATTGAAAGCAAAAATCATTCTTCAGCGTTTATGGCAGTTAAAATTGGGATGGGATGATCCACTACCGGACGAATTGACGCATCTTTGGCGAAACTTTTCAGAAAACGTACCAGATATAGAAGAGATCACTATTCCCAGACACGCTATGGACCGAGACACCGTAAAAATCGAGCTTCATGGCTTCTGTGATGCATCAGAAACAGCATACGGAGCCTGTTTGTATATAAAATCGATTACTTCAAACAACACGAGTAAAATAGTCTTATTATGCTCAAAATCTTGAGTAGCACCATTAAAGGCTATCTCTCTTCCTCGACTTGAATTATGCGGCGCGGTACTTTTAGTAAACCTATATAAAAAGGTAATCGAAGCAATTAAAATTAATGTTAACGATACATTTTTCTGGACAGACAGCAGTATCGTCTTATCACGGTTGAAGTGTCCACCAAATACCTGGAAGGTATTTGTCGCAAAATCGTATTTCAGAAATTCAAACGCATACAAATGTTCAGCAGTGGTATCACGTTTCGTCATTAGACAATCCAGCGGATTTGGTTTCTCGTGGAACTACTCCCAACCGCTTACGGGATAGTCAACTATGGTGGCAAGGTCCAAGTTGGCTTAGTTTAGACAAAGCAGATTGGCCGAAATCCATCATTAATTGCACAAGCGCTCCAGAAAAACGCAAACGCAAAATCGTTACATTATCTGCTGTCAGTCATGATTTCTCTATTTTTGAACGTTACTCAAGTTTATTTAAATTAAAGCGAACAGTGGCCCTATGTTTCCGGTTTTTCTATAATTGTCGTACTACTGCGGGTAATCGTAGGTGCGGTCCTATAACTTTGCAAGAAATAGACAACGCGTTCATAGTCTTGATTAAATTAGCACAAATGGAGGCATTTAATGATGAGTTAATTTCATTATCACACGATCAATCCGTATCAAAGGTCTCTAAATTTCGGTCCTTAAATCCTTTCATGGATTCTAATCAATTAATTAGAGTGGGAGGTCGTATTGTTAAATCGGAATTACCAGTTGAAACCAAGCACCAAATAATATTACCGGCAAACCACAGGTTAACTAAATTAATCATTCTCAGCGAACACTATCGGCATATTCACGCAGGAGTACAGGCTATACTCAATTCTTTGCGACAGAAATTTTGGCCCATCGACGGACGAGCGACTATCCGTAGCGTTCTCAGGAAATGTCTCGTATGTCGTCGGGTACGACCAATTGCGTTGGGGAGACAAATGGGAAATCTTCCTCGCGATCGTGTTATTCAAAACCGGCCTTTTCTGATAAGCGGCGTTGATTTTGCAGGTCCATTTTTTATAAAAGACGGCAAATTGCGAAATAGGGCCATAATCAAGGCATATTTATGTCTTTTTATTTGCTTCACTACAAAAGCCGTTCACCTGGAGACAGTAAGCGATCTGTCTACTTACGGATTTTTAGCGGCACTGAAACGGTTCATTTCCAGACGCGGTCTTTGTAAAACACTGTATTCCGACAACGGAACAAATTTTATTTGCGCAAATAAGTTAATTCAGGGTGCTCAAATCGAAAATTTTCTGCTAGAAAATCATATTGAATGGAAATTCATTCCGCCTCATTCACCTCACCAGGGGGGATTGTGGGAAGCCTCTATAAAAATAGCGAAGTTTCACGCGAAACGTGTACTAGGCAACGGCCATCTTAATTTCGAAGATTTATCGACGTTGTTCTGTCAGATAGAAGCTATCATGAATTTGCGTCCCATCACACCTTTGTCCACTGATCCCAATGATTTGTCCGCCCTAACCCCTGGCCACTTCCTAATTGGTAACCCCCTTCTAGCCCTTCCCCAAACAGACTTTACTAATATACCGACCAATCGTCTAAAGCACTACGAGCGACTACAACAAATGACACAGCACTTTTGGCAACGATGGTCCCGAGAATACCTTCTAGCCATGCAACAGAGAACCAAGTGGCAATTTTCCAATGGCACCTCACTTAACGTCGGTGACTTAGTTGTACTAATCGATGAAAATACTTCACCTCAAGACTGGAAGATGGGACGAATTATCGAACTACATTTTGGTACGGATGGTATAGCACGGGTAGCCTCCATCAAAACCGCTAGTGGGCTTACCAAACGAGCCATCCAGAAATTATGCAAATTACCCTTAGATGATCCTTTATGTTGAAAACGTCACGTTTGTCAAGGCCCGCGGCATGTTATGCACTACATGTTTGAGCGGCTGTGGACTGGCCGACTAGAACTCTCCCCCGTCGGCGAACTTGTTCGGGGTGTGTGGGGTGAAAGTTTGTGCCGGTATGTTGTACCGAACCACCGATAGACACAGACGAGTTTAGTACTTTAAATTGTAATGTTTGTAAAATTTTTGTCTTTGTTCCTGTTACGTAAATTTATAAAGTAAAATCATTAATCTATCAAAACGTTTTTCTCTTGGGTGAAAACACAAAAACATCGCATATAAGATACAATAATCCACAGGACCTTTATTTAATATTTATGAATGCGGGTGTAATTGTTGTAAAAATCTATAGAAATACTTGAATTGATGTCCATAATTAGCCTTTCTTCTAAGAAGATTTCAAAACAATCCGCTAGGGGAGGCACCAGTGAGGGGGTACATATGATTTGAATCCTCTTTTGACCTCTTCTGAGAACAATGTTAAACTTACGCCATATAATTACCAGAATAAATTCATATTGTGTTACCATTTTTAGTATTTTAAATATTTTAAAAACATTTATAGCAATAACAACTTGAAATATAGAATCTAAAACACCAAAATTTAATTTAAATTATTAACACAACAAACAAACATAAATATGTCAAGCTTTTCAATTATTGGTAAGTTTTCTAGTAGTAATAATAATTCAAAAACTAATGTCTTATCAGCCTTAAACAACATGAATGGGAAAATTTCTTGGCAGTCGTAGGTATTTCCAAAAATTTGACTTGCTAAAACTTTATGCAGTTTGAGTAAATTTTATGTTAAATATTGAATGAAGATTTCATCTCGATTTATTTGTTCATTCGCATAACTATGAAGCTCAGACCAAAATATAAAATCACAGAACTCTAATTCTAGTATTGCGAGTTTCAGTTGAATTTGAAAATAATACCTGTAGTTTCTCTTCAAGTGAATTTGATTTTTAACATAAATTATTAAAAGTCTTTACTTTATTTAGATCCAAAGGTGAAGTTTTTTAATACTTATGGACATTTAACTTCAATACACAAAATCATAATGACATATACGAGAAAATTTAAGAACCAACTAACTAAAGGACATTTTTATTACCTGACGGTAAGCCACGACATGCAAGCCATCGTTTTAAATCTCGGATAAGATGATATTTCACTTGCAAATATTAATTTCGCCCCCGGTACATCATCTATCGTTAATTCCATAATAATTATATACGTTTACTGTTGTCAATACAGAATTTAAAATATATGTACTTCCCCACTGCTGCTGCTGCGCTCCTGGCCGCATCTAAGATGGCACTGGTCACGGGCGCAAGGTCTGCAAGGGCGCTAAACAATAGAAGTCTCAACAAAAGCCAACTCTCCTAGTTTTCAATAATATTTCATTTCTACCTGACATTCTGTTGTTGTTTTGATTAGTACAGCAGTCTGGTCAATTAATCAGTATACTATTTCCCCTTTAAAGATTTATTGGCCCTTAGTTTTGTTTTTATTTTCATCAACCTAATCAATCAACTATTTTTCAAATCAAAAACTAAAAAACAATCAATGGAAACAAAACGATGCGCCTACCTATTACATTCGGCGCCCAACGTGGGGAACATGCAGTATTAAAAAAAGTTTTAATTATTTCGTAGATATGGCTCTGGCTGCCCCTAGCGGATTTTTTTGAAATTTTCCCAGGAAATAGGCTAATTCCCAGTTATTGATACAATTTTTAAACCATATAGATAGTTGAGACTACGTTTTATTTAATATGTATTATCAATATTGTTTCAGATATTTAGACATTTGGAGTATCCTGCTGAAGTATCCAGAGTGAAACATTTCCAATCGGTGGTAGATGAAAAAAGGCAGTATTTATTAGATCTAATATCAAATAACAATACGTTTATAACGGAGCTGGTGTCAAGTGAGTTGAATGAATACGAAAGAATTTTGGAAAATTCTTTCTTAGCTGGAATAATGAGATTTTCAAATGAAGAAACCGAAAGATGGAGTACCCTAAAAGCTGTGTTCTTTTCATCTACAGTGCTCACGACAATAGGTAAGGAATTTATATTAAAAGAATAAATATGTTAACTACCTCTCATTTTATTTATTCCAGTAGTATAGAAATCATTCCGGTCAATACTGATAAAACCACAAGTGGTCCTGAAATATGGCTTCACTGTACACATTAAACAGAATTGGTGGTAGAACACGGCTCTGTTGCACTCCTTGCTTTATATCAATATTCTCGGACTTTTATTCTTCTATCTTTATATTGGCCTTTTCATTCCGATACAGATTGTTTTTCAATACTTCCATTAGTTGTTCATGGTGGACCCTGTCGAATGCTATTTTCGAAGTCGGTAAAACAAGAATAAATATCTAGGTTCATAATTCCTCTCTTCCTGTGCGGAACCCAGATTGGGTATATCCATATCATCTTCTAGTTTTCTATATAGTCTTCCATGAATTACCTTTAGAAATATTTTGAGGGTATGGCATTAGCGATATTGTCCTATACTCTGAATAACAGTCTTTAAGATATAGTGTTTTTGGTATAGCTACAAAGGTGGACACCAACCATTCCATAGATCCAGAAGTAGAAATAACGTTTCATCGTCTAGACATTTCAGTAATTCCGCAGGTATTTCGTCTGGACCTACAGCTTTTCCGTTCTTTCCGTTTCGTATTGCTTGTTCGATTTCCCCCAATATGATTATATGGCCCCGTTTCGCTGTCGATTTCTTCAGATTCTTGTCGATTATACTCAAACAGAACTTTTATGTATGTTTTTCACTTTTTTAATTCCTCTTTAACCTCTACTATTTGCGTCTTTAAGAATGCCATCTTTCCTTTTTTATTGTGTATTTGTCATTTACTTTATTTTCGTATGCATGTTAAAGCACTTATATTTTTCGGCAAATTTCTCTATTTCACTGCATTGATTTGCAAGCCAGGTGGATTTGGCGTCTTTTATTTTCTTTCCTATCAATCTATGTATTTCCTTGTATTTTTTTGTACTCCTTCCTTTTAAGGTTTCAACATAACTTTTTTTAATAATAAAACTGTGGTACTGCTTTTCTTGAAAAGTAAATTCAATCCCTAGATTAAACGAGAAAGATTTGTAACCTGAGATCATTTTCCACTGCAAGTTGGTTTTTTATACTGATTTTTTAGATACACCAACGGTTAAAAAGATTTCTTACACAGATATGTGGTACTAAGCACGAAAATTAAATTCATAGCTTCTTTGGAAAGTCCTGAATATTCTTTTCTTGTTTCAATCCAGAAGGATACTAAGCCCTTTTTGTGGTTTAATACATCTATAAGTGTGTCTTCCTGAGTAGATAAAACATAATTACAAATAAGAGACAACAAAATTATTCTACTATCTAAAGAGGAAAAACATTATTCTGAATTAAATAAAAAATGTTTTTACTTGTCTTCTACTTTTGCATTTCAGTAGCGACAAAATTGGCGACCGCTGCCGATTTAATTTAAATTTTTTTAATCAATATTATTTCGTTTTTCCACTTTTAAATTTTACTGCTTAACTCTCATTGCAATTCACGGAACCCTTCCGTGACCCACCAGCGGGTCTCGATCCACTCTTTGGGAACCACTGGAATAGAGAATGAATAACCCCTTTAAACAATATATCACAAGAGTATACTTACTTCCCAATTTAAAAATTGGGGGTATACCTGTCATCTCATCAAAAGCGTGACAAAGAAATTGAATCGGTTAAAACAACTAAAGGTACCTACTATTATAAGAAATAAAGAAGATATGGCAAATTAATTTAACAACGTTTTGTCGAAATTGGAAAAGTTAGCAACTGAAATTACTCATTATCCAGATTTAACTTTTAAAAAAAATTCAATTGCAAACTCTTTTTCTTCTTAAATTCTTAAATATAGACATTAATGAACTTAATACTGAGATTCAAAATCTTCCAGATAAAAAAGCGGTGGGTGCAGATAATTTGAAAAGTGAAACACTAAAAATAATTGTGCCATACATTTTCGAACCATTTGCTTATTACTAAATCGTTGTATTCAAGAAAGAACATACAGTACAAGAAATCGGTAGTAATCCCGATTTATAAAAAGGGCGAAAGAAATGAAATCAGCAATTATCGTCCTATATCCCTTATAAATATTATGTCGAATATATTTTTTCTACAAACGTGTTAAAAATGCCATTTTTAGCACTCCATAAAAGCCTTAAAAATGTCACTTTAAGGCACTGAGTGCCTTAATAGTATATTAAACAACGCATTTCATATGGAATTCTGTTATGACACGAGTTCAAGTTTAAAAAACGAATCGCGAAGCGATGAGTTTTTTAAAGAACGAGTGTCACAACAGCCATATGAAATAAGTTGTTTATAATATTTTTTATATTTTGCTATTTTATCATTTTTTAAATTAATTTATTAATTTTACGTAATACCGAAAATTTTGATTTTAAAAAGTATGTCGGTAGCACTGTGTTATTTATAACATTTGACAGATCTTGACAGTTTTGACATTTAAATTATGAAATGTTAATGTTTTAAAATATTTTAAAATGACTAATACACCAATAATAATATATTATATAAGTACAAAATTATATTCATATTCACAAATACTTTCTTAAAGAACAATATAAAATTAATAAATTGCTATTAGCCACAAATGTCAATGTCAATAGTCTTGCCTTTAGATACTTCACTCATGTCGCCAACCATTTAAAACAAAAATTTGCGTGCGCAAAAGTTACATTACGATACGCAAATGCGTTTTATAATGAAGATTTTTATAAGTGCAAAATATAAAAAATAACTTTATGGCACTGAGTGCCTTAATAGTATATTAAACAACGCATTTCATATGGAATTCTGTTATTACACGAGTTCAAGTTTAAAAAACGAATCGCGAAGCGATGAGTTTTTTAAAGAACGAGTGCCACAACAGCCATATGAAATAAGTTGTTTATAATATTTTTTATATTTTGCCATTTTATCATTGTTTAAATTTATTTATTATTTTTATGTAATTACGAAAATTTAGATTTTAAAAAGTATGTCGGTAGCACTGTGTAATTTATAACATTTGACAGTTTTGACATTTTAATTATGAAATGTTAATGTTTTAAAAGATTTTAAAATGACTAATACACCACTAATAATATAATTATATAAGTAGAAAATGATATTCATATTCACAAATACTTTCTTAAAGAACAATATAAAATTAATAAATTGCTATTAACCACAAATGTCATTGTCAATAGTCTTGTCATTAGATACTTTACTCATGTCGCCAACCATTTAAAACAAAAATTTGCGTGCGTAAAAGTTACATTACGATACGCAAATGCGTTTTATAATGAAGATTTTTATAAGTGCAAAATATAAAAAATAACTTTATGGCACTGAGTGCCTTAAAATCTTTATGGCACTGCGCTGTCAAAAGTGAATTGTCAGATTTTGAAAGCAAACGTCAAAATATTTAGATTTTATTTATTAACATTAATATTAACAGTACAATTTGTGCAATTTGACAAATTTCTTGCACTGCTGTTTTACCATTTTCCATGGCTAAGGAAGAATGATGATTCGTAAACAATTATATCAACAATGGTTGCTAGGGTCCTTAATATACGATGCAATTTAAAATTATCTCCTTTGGATGTATTAATACTGGTTTTTAAAATTTAATTCAAACTGTATAATTACTTTATTTGAACGTTTGTAGAAAAAATATTGTGAATTCACATGCGTGCCTTAAAAACTTATTAAAAAACGATTAAATAAATATGATATTCACTCACAACACCAATTTGATTTTGCAGAAAACACCTCAACACAAGACGCAGTATTAAATTTAACGTAAAAAATAGATAGAGCTTTTAATGAAAATAAACCATGTCTATGCATCTTCATTTATTTATCCAAGGCCTTTAACATGGTTAGCCACCACCTTCTTCTACAAGCACTAAATAGACTGTGATATAATAATATCACCCTGTATAAATTGTTAATTTAAATTGTTAATGAGGTTACCCAGTTTTAGTTTATTATTTATATTATTTTTATTATACCTATTCAGCATAACTAAGCTAAGTGTATTTTGAGGGCATGTATCAATTATAGTTTAGAAAACAATATAGAATAAATTCGTCCTTTAAGAAAAAAAAAAAAAAAATAATAATTATTAAATTTGTTTTTTTTTTCTGTTACGGGGGAGGTGTGATATTATAATATCACCCTGTATAAATTGTTAATTTAAATTGTTAATGAGGTTACCCAGTTTTAGTTTATTATTTATATTATTTTTATTATACCTATTCAGCATAACTAAGCTAAGTGTATTTTGAGGGCATGTATCAATTATAGTTTAGAAAACAATATAGAATAAATTCGTCCTTTAAGAAAAAAAAAAAAAAAATAATAATTATTAAATTTGTTTTTTTTTTCTGTTACGGGGGAGGTGTGATATTATAATATCACCCTGTATAAATTGTTAATTTAAATTGTTAATGAGGTTACCCAGTTTTAGTTTATTATTTATATTATTTTTATTATACCTATTCAGCATAACTAAGCTAAGTGTATTTTGAGGGCATGTATCAATTATAGTTTAGAAAACAATATAGAATAAATTCGTCCTTTAAGTAGAATGGTTGTTTTTATTCAAATCTACCAATTGTTCAAAAAATTAATATAAGAACATCACAAGACAATACTTTAGCTTTATTGGGTGGTAGAAGTCAAATTGTCAAAATGGGTGATGTACTGAGTAACGAAAAGCTCCTTGAATATGGTGTACCACAAGATTCCGTATTAGGTCCCACTTTATTTAACATCTACATAAATGAGTTAATCTCTCTTGTATGCAATGGTGAGGTTATTGGCTTTGCTGACGATACGGGAATCTTCTTCAAAGACGACAACTGGTTCAATTTAAAACAAAGCAGAAGACAATTATAAATTAATTAAAACTGTACAATTTCCTTCCTGATGAAATTAAAAAATAAATATCTGTTTAAGAATCAAATTAAAATATACCTATCCTTCGTTTTCCAAATATACTAGGAATAGCACCTTCCCTGTGTACCAAATATGTTGCTATATGTTTTTATGTTGTTTTATTAATAAATTTCTCTTTAATAATGATACTGCAGTTATCTGTTGTTAAATTTTTTGTATTTTTGTACATCTTTTGAAACTAGTGTTTATACACTTATCGGTTATGGGCTTTATTTAGCTTTTTTTGTATTGTACTTGCATTTGAATTGTTTGAATGAAGCAATCTGTCATTCGAAAGAGGTTGAAATAGGGGAGGCATTTTCACGTTGACATAATTTAAATTTAGTGTGATTCGGGATTTTTTATAGAGGTATGTAAAGTAACCGAAAAAATAAATTTGTTCCATACACTTTAAATACTTTTTTTCGTCTACATCCAAGAAAATCTTTATGATTAGGTATTAATAATAAATATTAAAACTTTCATGCAATTGCCAAACATTAATGGAATTTGCCTCTGCGTAGCATATATTAATTAGAAAGTTTACTTTGTTATTAAATTATTTAAAGTTTACTTTGGTGTAATTACACGGTGCATATAAATGAACCGCATTAGTTCCAGTCTTGAGGTTATATTGTAGTCTAAAATTATCACCTAATCACATTGTATACCTATCCTAACACGCTAAGCTGCATTAACGCAAATTATTAATCTTATTTCATTTCAATCTTTTTTTTATGCTTCCCTTAATACAAATATACACGAATCCATTACCATAATTTTAAAGATCGTAAAAATTACGGGATCATGCTCAATACTTTTATTTTTGTTTACCTTCAATAGGAAGAATTTTACTTTGTCTTTTTTAAATGGAAAATTTGGAGAGAAATTTTGAACAGGTTTTTTTGTATGAACATAAATGTTACCTACTCTTTTTAATTATTTTTTAAGATGTAATAATTTTGATAATCCGTTTCTTTTAAACATTTCATATCTAAATTCTTTTTTTTATTAGAAAATTACCCCATCAACCATGAAAGGTTCTTAATAGTTGTTTAGTACATATGCAAAAGAATAATTTATATAAATAAGAACAAAACATGTATATACAGTGTAAGATATAGCATCTATATAAGTTTGTATACGTCAGTTAATTTTAAAAATTGAATTACATTTTCACCATTTTCACTCGCTACTGCGCACTTCAAGTCACTAGGTAGATTAGCTTTCAGTCTCTCATTGTGGTATAGAGAGCAGTCTATCATGATATGTTAAACTGTTATGGTGTCGCAAGCAAAATATATTTTGGCAGGATTTTTCTTCATTAGGCGTTCATCCTTAATCGATGGAGTTTTATTTCATCCGTACGCTTTAGATTGGTTACTGAGTAGGTCTTTAGTTCAAGTTAATTGTTGGTTTGTATCTTCCATCTTTCTAACCATGTCATTTGGATGATGTTTTTGCTTATTTTGTAGCGTAGAAATTTTATGTATATCTGTTTTTAATTTACATGCCTCCTTAGCAAAACGGTCAGCTTTCTCATTACCAGATATACCAAAGTGAGATGGTAACCACATAATCTTCAAATCTTTCTTTAAGTCTTGTATTCTTTTTTTTAATCTGATTTAATATTGGGTAAATTATTCGAATTCCAGCAATTGCACTTAAGGAATCAGTAAATATGGCTGACTTTCGACTTTCATCCTCAATTAGTTGTTGCAACGCATTAGATATTTAGATATTGCTAAAAGTTCTCCAGAGTATATTGAATAGTACTTAGACACAAAAATTTTGGGAAGACCTTTCTGTAATAATTACAACTCCCATTGTTTCAAGATCCGGTGATTTTGATGCATCTGTGTAAATGAATTAGAATATGGAAGAGTATTTTCTTTGGGGTAATTTGCTCTCTAGTTCTAGTCTCTAGGTCGATATTAGAGTACGAATGTTGTACAGTTCATGGGGGGGTAGTTAATTTCGTTACTTAAAACTGTTGGAAGTGTAAAGTGACTAATTCTTTTACTAAAAGATGGATGTAGATTGGGATTTTTATTGAACTTATTGTGAAATCTTGTGCTAATGACATATGAATAGGCAGGATTAGCTAAGTGTTAATTACTTACTGTAGACCGAGATGTGATCTTCTTATCGACAATGGAGGAATATTAGCTTCGGTATATAAACTTTCTATAGGGCTAGTTCTGTAGGCTCCCAAAGCTAACCCTAATGCTGTATTTTGTACCACACCTAGACATTTTAGTAATGAACCTTTGGCGGAATTGTATACAATTGAACCATAATCTAATTTGCTTTGAATTAATGTTTTATAAATGTTACAAAGCGGAGTTGTGTTTACGCCCCATTGGTGATTTGATAAAAACTTAAAGATATTTATATTTTGCATACATATTTTTTTAAGTTGATGGATGTGGGATTTCCAAGTAAGTTTTGAATCAAAACTGATTCCGAGATATTTGATATGATCTACATAATCCAGACCGGTATAAAATAGGGTTAACTTTGGAAAATTAGATATATTTTATATTTTTGTAACGAAACATATGGCTTTGGTTTTACTCGTATAATATTTTAATCCTGTTGTTTTAGACCATTTTTCTAAAGCGTTAATTTTGCAAAATATTTCCAGCTATTTCATAATCCCTATTTAAGACGTATATGACCAGGTCATATAATAGAATAGAATAGAATAGTTTAGGTTCTTTATAATCTTAATTTCATTTTAAAACCCAGCTTTTAATGATGTGTTTACAGTAATAAATACCTCGATAGTATGGGTGATGCAGTTTTTATTTTTTTTATTAATGAAAGTGTCATTATCCAAAAATAGAAAATAAAATATAATTATCCATTATTATAAATATTAGGCTTATGTTTAGAACAAAATTTCTTTAAATTCAATGATTGATTTTATTAACAATCTTCTGGTTTAACTATGGATTCCAATCTCTCCCCATTCTTGGCTGAAGTTTTTATGTCTGATTTGGAGAGTGTATTCCTGAATTCTAGTTTTAAGAATAACATTTTATTCTACTCGAGAATGTTGATGACTGTTTTGTCTTGTTTAAAGGCATTATTTCTGATATAGACAACTTTCTTATCTATATAAACTCTCTTAACCCTAGAATTAAATTCTCTATTGAAATGGAAACTAATAACCAGATTTCTTTCTTGGATATTTTGATAACAGGACTTAGTTAATGGTTCTTTTTGTTTTGATGTCTATAGGAAACCTTCTACCACAGATTATCTTATTGACTACTACTCCTACCATCCCCTTTCCCAGAAATTAGCTTCTTTTAGATCCTTCTTTCATAGATGTTTCTCCCTACCTTTGTCTCAAGATTTTTTTAATAGAGAGACTAATATAATCAAACAGTTGGCAGTTAACAACCACTATCCATTGGGACTAATTCATAAGTGTTATTTTGATTTTTATTGTATTCAGACTTTCTTTTAACATTATACATGACAATACTTATCTAATGTTTTTAAGAAATATAATAACAGTTTTGCTTTTAAAACATACAACTTCATTTCCCTCTTAGTTAACACAAAAGATCCTACACCTTTGCTACAGAAATCTGGAGTTTACAAATTATCTTTCTCTGATTGTAATGTTGGTCAATGTGGAAGAAGACGTGAATATCGCATTCTGGAACAAAAGATTGTATTAGAAAATATAGTGAATCGGAATATAAGAACTCACCTTCTAACTTTGCTAATCACATTTTATTAGAAAATCATTCTAGTGATACATTCGACATCAAACTTTTACATACATGTAATACGGGCAATAGGTTGAATTTGTTATGATAAATACATTTTCTTGAATTTACCTTTTGATATTATTAAGTGACTTGTTTTGATGCTTTCATCTTCTGTTTCTTGATTGTCTGGATGTTGTTGATAATTAGTCCACTACTCGCAAATTAGTTCTGTTGTATATTTTGATTACTTCTTGTTGTAGTACTCATAGAATTACTCTGCATATTCTAAAAATTATGTATAACTTTATCCTTCACTGCTTAATTCCTTTATCTTTTATTTCTTTTTTCGATGTTCCTACATAGTTTAGGTATAACAATATAGATGCCGTGGATTCTGAGTAGACCTGTGACGTCAACCGGCGCAGTACACAAATTTGTGTTTGAAAATTGTCCTATTAACTATACTAATAATTGCAGCCCTTACTGATTCATTCTGGTCAGACCGCCGTTTACGTCGTATTGTCTCTTTGAATAGCGCAGTAAATTTTGCTTATTTTTAAATTATATTATTTAGTTTAGTGTATTTTAGTTATAGCAGTTATTCAGTTGTGCGCAACTATTTACGACGTCACGGGTCTACTCAGAATCCACGGCCTCTAACAATCCTTTCATTATTTTACGTCCTTTCTTTTAGCCTTTTAGTTCTTTTTAAAAAAATCCCGTTTTGTCCCTCTATGTTCCCTATATGTTTATTTTAACTTAATAACTTATTTATGTCATTTTACTCCGTAATTTATTATATTTTATATTTTATTTACCTATATATTTATAAATTTTGACTGATGTAACTTTTAATATTGTACAAATGCATTGACTTTTACATGATAGGTAAGCTTTTCTTATTTACTTTTGTGCCTTACTCATTTTACTATGTTGTTCAACTTTATTTTTATTATTGTTATAGTTTTTTTCTTAATCCTTACCTTACTGTATCTTTTTAGTTTTAGCCTGATGATGGTCTAAGACCGAAACTAGTCGCATTTTTATAGTTTTAACATTAAATTTATTGTCGTTTGACTTAGCATTTTATTGATATAAAATATAATTGTCAGCTTACTAACTTAAAAGAACGAAAATTTTCAATAAAATTAGTTAGTCGCTACAGGAGCCCCCAGCCAGTGATTTGCGTAAATCACAACCCAAATTCTTGAAAAAACGAACAGGGAAACAAAGTCGACTTGGCATGTATCTTCAAGACAGGAGAAGGTCCAAGTGTAGTGTTGTTTTTTTCCGTAGAGCTATCGTATTTATCTTGAGATGCCAAAAGTTAGACTGGCTTAAGACTGTAACGATAATAGCGCCTTCCTGGTAGAATCCGGCTAAGATACTGTTCCCAAGGAGTGGTTCGACTCCAAGTTAATACTGTCTATAGGTTGGATTAATCAAAAAATCAACTGCTAATACCGAACGCGATACACCCTTCAGCTTTTATAGCCAGTGGGTGTTAGGAAAAAGATAAATTGTTTATTGAAATAGGTTATTAAATTAATCTGCCAAAGGAAGTTTAAAAGGAATCTTGTACTTCGAGAAAGGAACTGTTACGTTCTCTAGGGCTGCTTGCATCAGTGGTATTTGCTTTAGGAAGGCCTGCTTGCGGTGGTTATATCTAATCGGTTTCCTTTAAAGGAACTGCTGCATCTAACGAGTTACATCAAATTAAACTGCTACGATAGTTACATCTAATTGGTTATATCAAAGTGGACTGCTACGATAATTACATTTATTTATTTATTGCCCAACAGAAAAAATCCATTTACAGGACAACATAATTAGATTACAAAAAACTAAAAACAAAAATGTTACAACAATACTAAAAAGATAGAAAAAATTGCATACATATATACAGAGAATAGAAGTAATATAATACTCTAAGTATACCTTAATGTTAATAGCTAATACAAATATAAAAAAAAAGAATTTTAAAAGTAAATGAAATAACACCAAATAAAGTAGTGGCATGTTATGCAAGTAATAAGTTCAAATAAAAGTTTTGATAGGATTTAGCCAGTAGACTAGTTAAAGAATGGAAATTTATGTCATAATCATCTGAAAGTTGGTTATAGTTCTTACAAATTCTAAACATAGGTGAATTAAATAGGATATTGGTTCTTGCAGTTTCAGTATAAAATAGATTATATTGTCGTGAGTTAACTCTGGGAACCAAAAATTTAAGTTGATTTAGCAAATTTGGTGCGTCGATACCATTATGCAGTAGCTTATATAGAAAAGTTAAATCCCCATTTATACGTCTAATTTCCAAAAAATCAATATTAAATCGATGCACCAATATAGCTTGATCAATTCCTCTTTCAGGATAGACTCCATCTATTCTACTAGCCAGAAATTTAAGAAACCTACGTTGAACTTTTTCAAGAGAATCAACGTAAATTTGGTAGTGTGGGCTCCAAACTATAGATGCATATTCTAATTTGGATCTAACCAGCATAAAATATAATGATTTCAATGCAGCAAAATTCATAAATGTTCGACAATTTCTAATTATCAACCCCAAAGACCTGGTAGCCAGTGATAGTACATTGTTTATATGTTCAACAAATTTTAATTCGGAATCAAATGTTACACCGAGATCACGTATCTGAGTTGTTCTACTTAAATCGAAGTTATTGATTTTATAATTATATGTAATTGGCTGTTGTTTTCTACTAAATGTGCAAACCTTACATTTGGCGGGATTAAGAAATATTTTATTATTTTCACACCATCCAATAATTTTATTTAATTCTAACTGGAGAAGCAAACAATCATCTTCTGTATTAACCACTTTGTATATTTTCAAATCATCCGCAAAAAGTAGGTGTTGTGTGTGTAATAAGCTAGAGAGATCGTTTATAAATAGTAGAAAAAGCAAGGGTCCCAAATTGGATCCTTGTGGTACACCGGATGTTTGACAGTAAATTCTTGATAAATGGCCGTTATAAGCAACAAATTGCATTCTGTTATCTAAATAAGACGTAATTAATTTAGTAAGAGAGCTGCTGAAGCCAAAGTTACTCAGTTTTTGTATTAGTACGGTATGATTAATTTTATCAAAAGCCTTTGTAAAATCAGTGTATATCACATCAACTTGTTTCTTATCGTCAATTGCCTCAGCAATGTATTGTGTAATTTCGACTAGATTGGAAGCTGTAGATCTTCGACGCATGAAACCGTGTTGTGCTGAAGAAATAGAATTATTTAATTGATTATAGATTTGATTATACATCGACGTCTCCAATACTTTGGTAAAGTTATTTAAAATTAATATAGGCCTATAATTATCTATTTTCCCGCTTTCTCCACTTTTCAGAACTGGACAGATCCTTGCCAGTTTCCAAATATCTGGAAATGTAGATTTTCGAATAATAAGATTAAAAATTGTATGTAATGGTTTTACAAATACTTGGGCACAGTCTCTTATAAAAAAACTAGGAAGTTTGTCACTTCCAGATGTAAATTTATTCGAAAGCTTGTTCATTGCAGTCAGAATATCTTCCTCAGACAGTTGAGAAATAGTACAAAGTGGACTGTTAATGATATTAGGATAAGCAGATGCAGGTTGTGTACGAACGTAAACACTCTCAAAATAATCTGCAAATCCCTCCACAACAGAACTTGGCTCATCAAAAATGTTACCATCAAAAGATACTTTTCCTGGAATTCTAGTACTACCTTTCTTTTTTTGAATATATGACCAAAAATATTTTGGGTCAGTAAGTATACTGTCTTCAACAGAATGTAAATAAGTATTGTATGCTTGTTTTATTTGAACTTTAATGATTTTTCTTATTCTTGAAAATTCGTTGTAATAGTACTGAGAATTAAATCTGACATAGCGATTATGGTAAAATTCTTTCATTTTAACATTACGAATTATTGTTGGAGTATACCAAGTTGGATATTTTCTATTAGATGGCTTATATTTTGGAACATATTTGTCTAAAATGTGATAAATTTTTTGATAAAATACTTCACATATTTTATTTACATCCTCAATTTCATTCAGGAATGTCCAGTTAATATAGGATAAAGCATTGTAGAGACCGGGAAAAAACGCCTTTTTAAAATTGTACGACTGAGAATGAGGATTGTTTTTAAAATTATCAGAACCTGAATACGCAACAGTAAGCGTAACATTCAAAGAAGGATGATATGCATCCTCTCTATTAATAAGAGGTGAATAATCTCGGGTTGTGATTGACTTAAGGCTTTCGGTAACAATAACAAGATCCAATATCCTATCTGACAAATTCTTTACAGAGTTAGATTGAACACCATCAATGAAATCTAAAAAATTCGAAATAACTCTGCAACGAAAATCATCAATATTCTTTAATATATAACTAGAGGCGTTAAAATCGCCCAAAATAATAACATTTCCTTGACAAACTATGACCTGACCAAGTTGATCTAAAAACTGCTCATATTCATTATTAGAAGTTTGCGGAGATATATAAAGTACATAAATAATAATTGAATGATGTGACATGTTGAATTTTACTCCTATCAATTCAATATTAACAAATTGATCATAAAAATAGTCAAGATTTATAGTTTCCACTGTATATTCACTCTTGTAAGCTAATAACACCCCCCCACCTTTTGACTTGTTCGATCTTAATAGGTTACGATCCTTACGATAAACACTATAGCTGGATGGGAAAAGTTCAGAACTTAAGACATCATTAGTTAACCAGGTTTCCGCTAAACCAATGAAATCGTAATCCATCACAGACACTGAAGAATAAAGTTCGTTTACCTTAGTATTGAGTCCTCTCACATTCTGGAAGTAACAAGCGTAGGATTTTCTGCTGGGTTTCATTAGTTTTCCTGAGTTACAATTTTAGGACTTCCTTTGATATATTTTATTTTTAAATTTGTCTCACCTCTCTTTAAACGTTCATCTAATTCTTTTTTAACTTTTTTATAAACTTCTATTTGCTTGGGTGTATGATCCAAAGAGATGTTAATACCAGAGAATGCTTTATTGGATTTTAGTTTATATGCATTTCCAAGAAATAGGTGTGGTTCACTCTCATTAGACAACGTTAGTTTAATAGGTCTAGGCCTATTTTTTGTTGCATCAAACTTCCCCAGTCTAACAGGTTTTGGTACAGTAACAGTACTAGGAGAAACAATTTCCAAAATATGTCGAATACGATCATTATCTGCAGAAAGCTGGTCAGCCATCGGCACGTTATTATTCTCCACAACTCCGAAAATAATAACATTTTTTCTCCGTGCTTGTCTATCTTGGATCTCTTGAATAATGTCTTCGAGATCAACGCTAGGCGAAGGAGGAGTTTTTATATTCTTTATCTCAGCTTGTAAATTTAAAATCAACGATTTTAAATCATCAATACTATTCCCCAGCTTCGTACAATCTCTACAAGTGAATTTTATGCAAGCTTTACTGCTCTTAATAGACTTAAGGTCGGTGGAAGTCAGGTCTACACATGAATAATAAAACTGATTTTTGCAGATTGCACAGATAACAAACTTAACGTCTTCTCCAGCCTTACTACAACAATGACACAATATCTGCGATGGCATAATTTTGAACAGTTAATATAAATACTTATTCTGACTCGAGATTTACCGTGGTGGAATAGCGTTCAGCTACTATAGCAAAAAACTGCAAGAACCACTTTTTGACTAATGAATCGAAACGACAGAGCTTACCAAACTATCTTGAAAGTCTTCTAATATACCACAAATTTTTACTCACATATGCTTACTGAAGGAGCTGAGTACCTAATATACATGAAATTTATGGTACTAACCCTTACTGTGTGAAAGTTCATCTTATTCAGAACAATAAACAACTAAAAGAATAAATAGTGGAAGTTAATTCAACCTTTTAGTTGTTTATTGTTCTACCTAATATACACACTGGTAATGGTTATACAATTTAAATTAAGATAAAACCCTTCACTTTCACAAGACTATTGATGAGAATCAAAAATACACGACTACGTATTGAAACAATTCCACAATTAAGTAATATCAAATGTCACTAAGTCTGGGTACCTTGGCGGTAATCTTGCTGTGTCCTTTCGTCGGGGCTGTATCTTTTGTGTAAAGTAAGCTAGCATGGCGATAGACATGTTACAAGACGGTCTATCGACACTATCACGTCAGAACTTTGCATTTGGGCAACTGCGGTCTTGGATCTACTGATGACAGGGTAAGATCCCGTGTATGTCGCCAAAGTTCCTTAGAAAAATCTGAAAGATCTAGCTGGTGATCGGGTACCCATCAGAAATATGGAGTGGGCCAACCAAGCCAATGTGAATCGCAGCGGCGGCCTTAGGGGAGGCGAACAGGGCAATCGCCCCGGGCCTCGCTCTTGCAGGGGCCTCTCGCAACAAACCAAGCACATTTAAAAAAATATAGATTTTTTTAACTATATTTTTTTGATTTAAAACTTTCAATTTTGATGCTTAATTACTTATTAAGGTTATAACATAACGGTAAATTAAAATTAAGTTAGTTAACTAATTCATTCATTCAAAACATAATTGAAAAATTTATTATGTAGTACTTGAATATCGCGCCTGGAAACACTTGAAGATCGGTTTTTTAATCGCATAGCACTTGGGTCAGCTCGGCAGTCGGGACATAATGCTCTGCTCCTCTATCGCTTGGGGAATCCCTGTGTTTTATTTCGTTCGTCAACTCTTGTCACCTTGGAATTATTTTGCTTACAGTATGAGTTACAAAATTGTTACTGTACCGTAAAATAAATATTTGTATATTTTATCTTTCATTTTATGGAATGTTAATTATTATTTCTAACAACCTACCTATAAAAGAAGGAAATAAAAAAAATGTTTTGAAAAGAGATTTTAATCCCAAACAAACATTTATTATCGAGGGTTCCAAGCTAAGTGAAGTAAAAAAGGAATCAGTAGAGGGGTTGCAATAAAAAACCTGTATAATACACAGGCAATTTGTCAATAAAATACCTTATGTTGCAAGCATTAAAGACGTGGGCGTGGACAACTGTTTAACTGATTTCAAATTTATTATTATTTAAACCGTGATTGGTTGTACACAATAAATAGGCCATCCTTAAAATTAATTCAATGCAAGCGATTTGAGTTTGAAAATGTATATGCTGAAGCCGATAGTACATATCTTCCATTTTTATTAAATATTACGTTTTTATAGTATTTAAAGTATTTGGAGTGAGTTGGAAAAGTCTAAATTATAGTATTTGAAACATTCAGTAAACTGAAAAAGTGTAAAAACTATGTGATACTTAAAAATCATTTCTGACTGTTTATGCGAAACAAAACAAGATTTACAAAATGAGTTCGCGTGATCGTGATGCCGGTAGAAAATTTGAGTCAGGTAGTTCAAAAAGGAAACGAGCTATCAAAAGAAAGCAGCTAAAAGAAAATCTACGTGGATCTTTATATAAATATATAAAAAGTGATGATCAAGAAACCTCTACAAAACACTTATTGACTGAAAGTGACTCTAATCCTGATCCAGCTGAAAACATTCCTCTCACATCATCATGGGTGCCGCCGCCGTCATTAAGCAAAAACAGTGAGGATGATGATAAATTAACTACATCATTGTCTCTTGAGTCACCGCTGCCGCCGTCAACGCTATCCAGTCAAGAACACGAATCTGAGCCCGAGTCTATGTCTACATCCATGACTGCTGGAATGGAAAATATGAATCCTCAAAATGACCCCGGTTTGTGGCCCATAACAATTACTGATGTAGACCGAACTGAAATTGTATTAAAAGGTCCAATCCGGATTAAATTTGATTTATTTTCCGTAAATGATAACGGACGGCGATTCAGCGAATACCATTATAATAAGATATTAGTTAACGGTGAAAAGCTTGACAGGCGCTGGATGATTTATTCACAAACAAAGGATGCCGTTTACTGCTTTCCGTGTCGAATATTCGGGCTAGAAAATACAAAGATTGGATCAAATGAAGGAGTGTGTGATTGGAAACACTTGGGTGATTATCTAAAGTCTCACGAATCTAGTCGACAGCACAAAGATTGTATGTTGAAATGGATTAATTTAGAGAATGGTTTAAAAAGCTGTTCCACTATCGACTTCTTGGCCCAGTCACAAATTGAACAAGAAAGGCAACGTTTTAAAACGATTGCTCGCAATTGTAAATTTTTTAGCATCTTACAATTTGGCCTTCAGGGGTCATAGAGTTTTAACATCTGACTTAGATTCGAGTGAGACAAGCGACAACTTTACAGATTTAGTAAAGTTAATAGCCCGATTTGATCCCGTGCTGAGACTTCACCTAAAACAAATAAAGGATAAAACGATTAATGACCACTATATCGGGGAAAGTATTCAAAATTAGCTAATACAATTAATGGCAAGTCACGTGAAGACTCAAATTGTTGAGAAAATAATTAATAATAAATATTACTCGATTATTCTTGATTGTACTCGCGACATTTCTCGTGTTGAGCAACTTTCAATTATTATAAGATTTTTTAAAACAAATGCAGCTGAAATTGAAGAAGCATTTTATTGGTTTCTTAGCCGTCGAAAAAACAATCACAGCTGAGAGTTTGACTAATTATATAATCACAGAATTAGAACAGTTAGGTATATCATTGCAAAACTGCAGAGGCCAAGGATATGATAATGGTGCCAATATGCGTGGTGAAAAAAGTGGTGTCCAAAAACATATTCTTGAAATTAATCCACTTGCTTATTTTTTACCTTGTGGGAGTCATAGCTGGAATCTCAGCTTAGGAGATGCAGCATCGTCTTGTGTCCAAGCAAAATCTTTTTTTGGTTTGCTACAAAGGTTGGTACAGTACATTCATACTTATTCCGTTCTCACTTCTTAAGGCCAATAAACGACCCTTTTGTCCCGTATTGTCAGCCGGCGCTTTAGCCTGCTATAAAATTTGAACGGAACAGGGTGGAATTTACTTTTTTTATAGATGTTTGCACATATTTTTAGAAAATTTATATTTATCTATCAATATTTTAAATGCTTCTCAATGTAAAAGTAAAAAGTCCACTCCGGCCCTGCCGGCCGGTAGGAAGATTTATTGGAGGCAATATAATCGAAGTCCTTAAGTCAGAACGGTATAAGTATGAATGTACTTTACACTCTGTTTGCCGGGTCAAGTCAGAGGTGGGCTATTTTAAATGATCATGTAAAATCGTTATCGCTAAAACCACTTTCTGAAACTAGATGGGAGTGCAGGGTAGCATCGGTGAAGGCCGTTAAATACCAACTAAGCGATATATATGTGATGCTTTAAAGGATTTAGCAGAAAATATAACAGATTGTCAGTTAGTCAGTGAATGCCATTCTATAGAAAAAGAAATAACGACCTACGAATTTGAAGTTTCACTTGTCATATGGTATGACATTCTTACAAGGATAAATGTTATAAGTAAAATGTGGCAAATCGAAAACATGCACTTAGATGTGGCTATACAACACCTAGACGCATTCACAAATTGGCTCGATAATTATCGAGAAAATGGTTTTCAGTCATCCCTTGTAACAGCGAGAGAAATAGTCGAGGAAAATGATATTGACAGACAGTTCAAAGAAGTCAGAAGACGACGTAAAAAAAAGGCATTTTGATTATGAAGTGGAAGATGAAGCTCATGAATTGAATGGGGAAGAAATTTTCAAAATAAACTATTTTTATGTCATTGTCGACAATGTGCGCGCAAGCTGCCATCCTAGGTTTAAGGCTCTTAAACATCATATTTGGTTTCATGTGTAATATAAAAAGATTAAAGGAAATTAGTGATAGTGAACTTTTGAACCAATGCAGCGACTTGCAAATATCTATGACAGTAGGAGAATCATGTGATATTGATGGACATGAATTGTACGAAGAATTCAATATGTTTATCCGTGTGTATGAAGGAAACGACGACATTATCTCGGTGCTGAAATACATAATAGAAGAAAAATTAATTTTTTTACCCCACTATCGAAATAGTCCTGAGAATTATTGCTACCACACCTGTTACAGTTGCGTCTGCTGAAAGGAGTTTTTCGAGGCTTAAAATTATTAAAACATATTTAAGGAATTCGATGACGAAAGATCGGCTTTCAGCCCTTGCTATTCTTTCAATCGAAAATGACGTAGCTCATTCGTTAGATTATTGTGCTTTAATTAAAGACTTCAGAAAAGCCGCAAACATCAATTTTAAAATTTATCATCTCTGTATTTGTTAATTTTGTGTACCATTAGAGACTCAGGATCTGCCGGCCAAAATGGAGGTATCTTACTGTGATACGATCCACTGAGGTTCCTTCTAGTGGCATTGGCTTTGCAATATTTTGTAAAATTTCAAAATAATCACATCGGGGTCACCTCTTTGGGAGTAATAAATACTTCTATAGTTTGAGTGAACCAGTTTATATTTTTTTGAATTCATGAAAGTGTCAATATCCCAAAAAATCAACAGAAAACAGTTGATTCAATTAAAATATAATTATCAACTGATTAACTTTAAAGAAGAAAAATAATTATGAAATATATATAGTTTGTCACTACATTACAATGTGTAGTGATGTGTTAATGAAAGTTTTGATACATTCTCTCATGCTTCAGATCGTAGGTAAACCTAGCAATTTGCGAGGGTTGAAAACTTTCTTTGCTAAAATGGCTATCTTCCAAAGCAAACAAATGTTTATAAATTAAATTTGAGATTTTATTATAAGCACTATCCCATACATAAATAACTCTTTAATAAATTATATTGTTGTTTTCTTTCCCAACCAACTTGTATAAAATATTAAAGATAGTCTAGTTGCAGCTTCAAAGTGAATTTACCCTCGATACATTTTGTACGATTTGGCAAAGAAATGAAAATGTTTTGAAAAGAAAACGCAAAAGTTTAACCTTTTCCTCACTTCTGATAAAATATTAAAGCACGATAAGTTAAATCTGGCGTGTTATAAAAATGTCTACACGTCCCGAGAATGAAGATTTATCTTTTGAGTTAATTGACGAAAACTATATCTGTTCTAGTTCGAGTCCGATATATTGTCACTTTTATTATCACCGGATAACGAACAAATAAAAAACAATGTTATGGCTACGGCGAACTCAAAATGTATTGATTTAATGTTGGAAAAGAAAAAAATAACAACTAGATAGTGGATTTAATGAGTAACTTTCCAAGAAAGATAACCTTTGACCGGAAATAAAGTTTAAACTAATATTTTTACCATAATTTATTTGTCTGTCCTCCAGAAGCAAAAACAAGATTAAAAGAAAATGAATTCTTAATTTTTAAATTTTATATTTAAAGTCTACCAAACAGTGATATATTTTTTCATCTCAAATAACAATGTACCTATCGATTATTTATTTTTAGGCTAATATTTAATGTATGTATACAATAAAACAGCTAACTTATGTATAACACAATTTATTTACACTTGTTCATATTTATAAAAATTTATTTGTACGTCTCCATATCAAACTAAAATGCTTCCCCGCGCATCGCAATAATAATAATGGGCATTTATCTCGAGGATCATTAGTATCATAGAAAAATAAAGTTTTGTTACGAACTAAGAGACCTTTTTAGTAGCGTTAGCTATCCACTTTTACAGAGAGTAAGTTTTATAATAATTAGCTTACATACTTTTCCTTTGCGTTGGTCTGTTCTCTTTCGATTTAACGCCTGGAGTTTACTGGAAGGATCTATGGTTTAAGAAAACTTTCGATGACATTCTAGGTTTGGCGTGGATTATGCATTAAGCAAAGTCAGATTTATTTATTTATTCAGTATCAGTATTAATTTGGATCGGTTATGTTCTTCCTGTTTTTTGATATATTTGTATTACTGATTTTTTTTATGTTTCAGAACAACAGAACTTTCTCCACGAGTCCCTATTGTCTTTGCGAATTTCTTTATTGCACTGTATCAATATTTCCGTATAGGTTGCCCAATGCTGATTGGACTTTGGTTTTGTTTGTTTGTTTTCTGGACAGTTGTCATGATACGAAGCAGCTATTGTCTGACTTACCATTTTGACTGCCAGTTCAATACCCTCCATATCTCTTATCGCCTTTATTCCTTGCTCAAGGGATCTTTCAAGTACGTCACTACAACCTTCCCAGTTGATCCCTCTCGGATTTCGGAATTTCGTGACAACAAAAGATGGGGTCGCTAGGTCTAATCTAAACTGCCTCTGACCTAACATGAAGGTTCATTAGTCTTTTCACCACAAAGTGTCATATCTAACTCTTCTGTGGGTGTGGCTATAACAAAAGTAGGTTTGTTGCCTGTATTAGCTATCTCTAACCTTTCACTTTAGATGATTTAAAATAATAACTCACCTGTTGATGTTCCCACTATCAGGTGTAGCTTTTCCTTATTGGAGTAGGCCGCTATATCCCTACATACATCCAGAGAAAAAGTTTTGTTACGGTTTGAGATCTGCCACTTGTCCCTTTTAGAGCAGGTTCATGCAACAGAGCTAAATCAAGACTTTTCCCATCAAATTTTTTTACACAGCACAGCCGAACCAGTGAAAAAAATGCTATATGAGCCACGGTATAAAAGAGTATTATTGTCTCGGATCCATTAAAGACCTCGAAGCTTCGCTTCTCGGTATTTAATGAATTTAATGAACAATAATAACTTACTTTTCTACCTTGGCGTTTAATTACTATTAAATCATTCGGAAAACAAACTTTTCGCTATTAAAAAAAATTGCTTTGTTTTTTAGCTGCAAAATCTTTGTTGGGCACTTTGCCGAAAGCTTGCAGACATTTTTACGGCTGGTTTAACATCTGAGAGATTAACCTACATTAATTTTTTACAACACTTTTATCTTCTCTCAATGGATTACTTAAAAGTATAGTAAATAGCACCTGGTTGCCGTTTTATTAATTATTGTTATTTAGCTTTTAGGGAAACAAAGAAAAACTTTGCTATTCAAGATTGATTAAAAACCTAATTTTTTAATTAAATGTGGAATTTGCGTTAAAACGAAGAGGTTTTTATTATTCTTAGCAATGATACATGTATATATATAGTATATATATATATACTATACCTAAGTATATATATATATATATATACTTAGGTACATGAAATTAATTGAAACTTAAGAAAAGTTATTTATTAGTAATGTGTTTTAAATATTTTCATTTACGTTTAATGTAGTGCTCATTAAACAGATTTTGAAAGAGCTTAGAATGACATCAGAAAAAATAGGGCAAATCATGAATCTAAGTAAAACAAAAATCATGATATCGGTAGATAATATTGCCATACGTCTCGGCAATCAGGTAATAGAAAAGATTGAAGATTATGTCTACCTGGGACATATTATTAAATTCGATAAAGATAACTAAACCGTCGAAACTAATACACTAGTCCGACAAACATGGGCAGCTAAAGGCAAACTGTCATATGTTCTGAAGAATAAAAATGTTATAGCACGTATAGCTCAGTTGAAATGGAGTTGGGTTGGATACGAAGCCTGTCAAAATGAATTACGGTGGACAAAACGTATAATACAATGGAGACCACTACTACACAAAAGAAGTTCTGGTAGACCGCGAAAACGCTGGCTGGACGACATGAAAGAGTAGGGTGGGTAAAGCTTGGCATCAGACAGGACAAAGACACCTGGAAATTGAAAGGGGGGGGGGGCTTTGTCCAGGAGTGAACTACAAAGGTCTGCTGAAAGAAGAATATTTATTAATCATATTTAACAAACCAAATGATTTGTTTACAAAAATGTATTTATTAATCTTGCTTAAATTACTACGTCTTGTACGTTTTTAAAAAATATCATACTAGTGTGATAATATTTTTCCGATCGCGTATGATATTACTAATTTTCGAATTGTTGCGCAAAAGTAACTCGTTCAACACTAAAAGAAGTGCGGCAAACTGTCTTTTTCTTATGATAGTAGAAAATAGCTATTTGTGTATCAGAAGTGATAGATTGTGCGAGAACAATGTGGAGATTTTTAAAGAACAACGGATTTAAATTTAAGACTATCGATAAACGTCAGTCTATTATGGAGAGCAAGAGACTGGTTGTATGAAGAAACCCTTACAAACCCTCACAAAATATAGAGAATGTGGCAGACCAATTTATTATCTGGAAGAAACCTGGTACGACACACATGCAATGGTGAAGAAAGGATGGGCTGATCAAAACCAACGAAAATACAGTGTAGACGTTCCTTCAAACAAAAGAAAAATAATTAGCATTCTACATTGTGGCAGTTCTGACGGTTGGGTTGAAGGAGCGCTCCTTTAGAAACATAAAAAATTGTTTTCTGGATTACCATCAACATATGGATAGCCCTCTTTTTGAAAAATGGTTTTCTGAAACTAAAGAAAAATAGCGTAAGAGTACCCACATCAAGTCCTACGAAAAATGAGCTGAAATTTTTTTTTTGGAACAGAATAATCTTTACTATGAAGAGTGCTACACAAAAAAAAACAATTATTAGAAGTTTTACGTACCAAAACGTTCGAAAAAGAGTGTGTCATTGACTGTTTGGCAAAACAAGCAGGTCATGAAGGACTAAGGCTACCTCCCTATTACTGCCTCCTAAATCCTATAGAGCTACTTTGGGGTCAGTTGAAAAGGAACATTGCCAGCAAAAACCAATCTCCAAAACTAAGTGCATCTGTGATAAAGTTGACAGAAAGTGAAGTCGCCGCAATAGACAATCAAGACTGGATAAGTTGCATTGAACATATTAAACAAGTAGAGGTAAAATACTTACAGGCAGTTTCTAACGTAAATAAATTGATTATAAATGTAGACAGTAGTGATGACGATGAGATCGATACTGATATTGCGATACTTGAATGAAATTGTCATTATGATTAATACATACCTTACATACCTTTTTTAATTTGTATTACAATTAGTTTATATTATGCTAATCAATAAATTAATAGGTGAGTTGAAACCTTTCAATTAAAGAATTGTAAAAATTAATTGGATTTACGAAAAAAAATATCTTTCCTTCACGACGCGTTTCAGTAAAATAATTAAACAGAATAGTCAGTATAAATACGGCCCCGGGCTTAAAAGTGTCGGCTTAAATAGCTATTAAAATAAGTCAGTTCGCACGAAGTTGAAACGAATAATACGGAAGCCTACTTTGGGTAGTGATCGTAGGAAAAATTATTTACACTGGACCATCCGTTTTCTACTCTGTTTACACTATTTAACCTATACCTACAAAATTACATTGGTATAAATTCTGCAATTTTTTCTAGGTTTTATTTTGACTTTTTACAGGATACGGTCACATTGTACCTATGACAACGGAAGGTCGCGCATTCTGTATGGTATTCGCTCTAATCGGAATACCATTGACATTGACCGTAATTGCTGATTGGGGGCGACTCTTTGCCAGCACAGTATCAACCGTATTCAAACATATCCCGCCACTTCCACCTAGATTCAGGTAAGTCAGGTAGGTACCAAACAACATTTAGTAACTCAAATTGTTTTTTTATATTTTGCACTTATAAAAATCTTCATTATAAAACGCATTTGCGTATCGTAATGTAACTTTTACGCACGCAAATTTTTGTTTTAAATGGTTGGCGACATGAGTGAAGTTTCTAAAGGCAAGACTATTGACAATGACATTTGTGGCTAATAACAATTTATTAATTTTATATTGTTCTTTAAGAAAGTATCTGTGAATATGAATATAATATTTTACTTATATAATATATTAATATTGATATATTATTCATTTTAAAATATTTTAAAACATGAACACTTGATAATCTAAATGTCACAACTGTCAAATTTTATAAATTACACAGTGCTGCCGACATACTTTTTAAAATAAAAATTTTCGTAATTACATAAAAATAAAAAATTAATTTAAAAAATGGTAAAAAGGGCAAAATATAAAAAATATTATAAACAACTTATTTCATATGGCTGTTGTGACACTCGTTCTTTAAAAAACTCATCGCTTCGCGATTCGTTTTTTAAACTTGAACTCGTGTCATAACAGAATTCCATATGAAATGCGTTGTTTAATATACTATTATTCCAACCAGTAGTTGAATTATTGTCACTAGTTTATGATTTACCATTTTGCGGTCCTAATGTGTTATCATTTTTTTTTAAGTTATACTTCTTTAAATGATGAAAGTGAAATTTGAAGGTGCGCGCATCACTGTAACAAAAAAAAACAAGTTGAATTTGCCTGCTAAAGTCTTAAAAAAAAGTTATGACCAAAATAGAAGTAAAGCCTCTATTAGACATTGATCTTGTAATGCTACCTATTCGCGCACTTTTCGTTTGAGAGTGGCTAAGGCGTTAAGTCCTTTTTGACGCTTGGGTTGCTAGGATAGAACAAAGATATGGGTTGTGTTAGGTATTATGTATTGAGTTGAAATAAGTAAGCAATAAATCTATAAAATATGTACAATAAGTTATGTCCACAAAATAGTTTCTATTGACGCGACGGCGGAAAATGTCTTCTCAATTAAATCTGGAATGAACGGGAATAAAGAAAAATACGTCTTATAACCGACATCGATGTGGTTAATGGTGGGGTGCGGCCTTACCGGATCAACACTCCGGCGAGACACGAGGTGGTAAGGGTCAACACCTCTTAAACGGCCCATACACTATGCAATTGGTTGTACGACAAGTTGTACTACAGGTTGAACAGACAATCGATGCAACAAGTTGCATAGTATTTTGGCCACACACACAAACGTTAAAAATATCAATCGGTCGTGAAGATTTGTAGTACGTTTCAAGGTGTCTAGTTGTCTGCAAATAAAGCATCATGCCACCTACTTTATCAAAACACTCTATAGCTGCAATAGCGGTCGCTTTATTAGAAGCTGAAGGAAAAATTAGAAAAAGAAGAAAATGGTGCAAAAACTGGTTATTGCAGCGACGAATTTACACACACATGAATTTGCTAAAAGAATTACGCACAAGTGAACCATCAGATTTTAAAAATTATCTGAGAATGGACAACGACGCGTTTAACTTATTACTAGAATTGGTTCGGCCCAAAATAACAAAACAAGATACAAAACTGAGGGACGCAATTAGTGCCGAAGCAAGATTAACTGTCACGGTAAGATATTTGGCAACTGGAAATTCTTATGAAGACCTTAAGTTCAGTACTGCCATATCCCCACAAGCCATTGGAAAAATAATTCCTGAGACATGCTGTGCCATTTACGAAGCCTTAAAAGAGGAATACTTATGAATGCTGTTCGCATATTATTATTTTTTTTCTTTAAAACCTCGACGTTTGCTTTTGAATTTATTTCTTGTAATTTATTTAATAAAATTTCATAGCTGGCATTCCTTTCATGTTTATTTGAATATTCATTGGACTTCACATCCCATAAACAGACCTGCTCACGATACAGGTCGATAAATTCACTCCAAAAACTTTCCATATTTACGATAATTTTAATATTATTTAATATTGCTCAATGCCCCGCAACATCAACGACGATGACAACGGAACGGACGATCTGGATCTGATTTGAAATTGTTTCAACAAGCCGCCAATTGCACACACACTAGAAGGATCTATCGTAGATCAAACGCGGTTGTACAACAAATTTTTAACCAGCCAAACTTCCTAACGACTCAACCGTGTAGTACGACTTGTTGGACGACAGCGCCATACACTATGCAATTATCGTTTCGACAGTCGAATAGACTTGAGTTGTACAACTTGTCGTACAACCAATTGCATAGTGTATGGGCCGTTTTACGCGGTTGGAATCAATCGTCCGGGATCAACACTTCCGACTGGGGTCGTGAAGGTCAACACCCTTCACGCAGACAGGATAAATCGAGAGGATCAACACTCCTCTCGACAGGATTGTGCTGAGGGTCAACACCCTTCACCGGGTAAGAACGGGGCCCTGGGAAAATTACCTTTTCCAGATGCTGTAATTTTCGCTGTAGTCATGTAGCTTCAGATCGCGCAGTCGGTTTTTCATCACGGTTTTGAGCAATAATGTATGTGGTTATTTTTCTACTGGATTATTCGATTTTGCACTTTTAACGAGTCTGCTGTCTATTCTTTTTATATGATTGTTTCAATATTTTCGTCTCTGTATGTCCCACCTTCCTATGTCCTGTATTACAAATTTTTGTCTGATGTCTTCACTTCTTATTCTGTCGTGTAAAGTTTTGCCTTGTATAATTCTTAGTGTTCTCATTTCAAATTTTCTCATCATTTGGAGGGTTCTATTTGTGTCTGGTCTTGTTTCTGGCGCATATATTATAATAGGTTGTATTGTTGCGTTATATATTTTGACTTTGCTTTCAGTATTTAGATATTTTTGTTCCAGACGATTTCTTTCAAGCATTCTGAGATTCTTGCTGCTTTCATTGTTTGTTTCCTGACCTCGTTGGAGAGATTACCATAGCTTGTTATTTCTGCTCCGAAATATTTGAAAACACAAGTACAACCACTTAATATTCAACAACAATCAATGATATATGGCTATTTATCCCAGTTAATTAAGCGTCCGTGGACTATGGCAATCTCGGAACGCAAAACGAAGTGAAATATTATGTTCTGTAGGAGAAGCCTAAAACGTAAAACCATAGAGCATACAAATATTTTATCCGAAAAACGTAGTAATTCGACGATATACATTTTCACAGTGTTGTCGAACTTTGCAAAAATGGTCTTGTTAAGTCTTATTTCTTCCATACTTGGTCTAGCCTTAATACTACTTAATCAACATCAGGTAGCTACCTAAAAAACAAAATGTAACTTCAATATGTCAATCTGACGATGCTAGTTCTAGTTTTATTTTTAATGTTCTTAGCAAGATGGATTTCCACAAAGTAAAGGTTACTACAATCAATTGCTCCAATATAATTGAGGATAATATAATTAATCCTAAATATTATTAAATTATTAAATTATCAATGCTACATATTTATCAAATGTCATTCGACTTATTGACTTCTTCCAGATCATTCATTATTTTAAAATAATTAATTATTTGCATGAATTAAAAACTATATTTTAATGATGCCATAGAAGTATAACTTCTCACTCACGTACATAAAATACACGCTTTGCCTCTCCATCTCCATGCAATGCAATAAAAACCAGGTTTTTCTGAAATTTGTTGTTTCAACTTTCTGGAAGTCCATCATATTAATAACACCAAATAAACAGCAGTTTAACAAGCTTTTTTTTCGTGCTGAGATGGGAAACTCCTGTTCGATGGGTCCTTATCCAGAACCCAACAGTGTTGGACTCACCCTCGAGAGGATGCCTACCAACCAAACCCATCTGAAAACTCTGTTACCCCGCCTCGGAATCACTACACTAGCATACTTCAAGACAGGTGGCGGTCCCTCACACACTCTTCACCCATTCATACTATTCGCCATCAGAACATTCCCTTCTCCTAAACATTTTCTCCACAACTTCGCTAACCTCTACCCATTCTTTCTCTCCTCTCAGCATTATCTCCACCATGTTCTCCCAATACACTGCTACCCCGAGTCTCCTCTCCATCTTCTCTAAACCGTCCTTGTTCTTCCAACATCTAAACACATGACCCTCATCACCCTTCATCTCACACCTCACGCATATTCCAGTCTCTTCCCAATCTTGTGTAGATACCCACTCTTAACAAGCTGTAGACCAAAAAGTACACAAGGAACTATTGATCCTTGTCTACGACTCCAGACCTTGAAGTCTTCTTCTTCTTGTTCTCTCCTAAATTTCCAAAGAAGTAAATAGACTACTACTGAGATTACCGAAGGTTTGGAAATAAGCAAAAAAACAAAAAATAAGTATAATATTGTGAACTGTTTTTAATGAAAAACAACATTTAATTTCCAGGAGCCTAATGGTTGCAAGAAGAACATCCTCGTATGCATTCAGCGCTATTTGTTTTCTATTCCTTTACCTGGCAGTAGGAGCGGGACTCTTTGTAATATGGGAAGAGGATTGGACGTTTTTTGAAGGATTTTACTTCTGTTTCATAACAATGACCACGATTGGCTTTGGAGATCTCGTACCAAGTAAGTTGAAAGAAAAAATCAGCGTTGACGCAATATGCATTTATTTTCATAGGTAATAGTATATTTTAATTTATTTAACTAATTTTTTTACTACGCATATTCACACACACACACATATATGAGTATATTTTTCTGTGACTTTGGGCCTAAACAAAGAAGAACCTTGAAAAGGAAAGGTGGAAAGGAAAATGGGAAGAAACGGCCGTCATTGCATTTCAAACGTATTTTATTTTTATTTTCCATTATAAATTTTACCTTAAATTACCTACTATAATAAATACAAATTTAAAACAAACAAATTCGATCCTTCGAAACGTATTGTTTGACTATTTAAATTTAATTAAAAATTAAAGTAACTAAAAATTAAAATTTACTGATTCTTAGTCCCTCGAGCTTTCGAAAGTTGCATAAATCGTACGCTGTTTCATCCTCAACCTGGCAGAATATGCAGTCCACACTCTCTGTCAGTCCAATTGCTTTACCATTAAGCCCATTAAGGCGATTGTGTCTAGTTAGTAGTCCTCTCACAATTTCTGTCTGCTCATATTCAGCAGTTCTTGAAATTTTAGCTATCTCTCTCTAGCTTCAACCAGTAAGGACATATTATCCAATCTACCCAGTTTGATATTGTTCCCCTGGCTACGCTATTGGCTATGTCTAGAAATGGCTACTATGGTACTAATGATACTATAAATATTCTTCAGCACCTTTTCTGGCTAAAAAGTCCGCCTTTTCGTTCTCTTCAATGTCAATTGCCCAGGTGCCCAAAATAAGATTACATTGTTCTTTTCACCTAAACGTCTTAGATCCAAAAGGCATTGCCAAACCAACTTGTAGTCGATATGATTAGATTCTAGCGACTTAAGCGCTGTCTGGTTATCGAAAATGATTTTTATTTCATATTGCATCGTAACAGCCATGTTTAAGTCAACGATTTGAGTCCGGTAAATGAGACGTTGCGGATCGATTCTGGTAAAATTTTTATCGGACTCTAATGAATCAAACAATTTATTGTGAAAACAATACAAAATTAATAAACATGTAATTAAAGACAATATAAACATTAAAAGTAACATGAATTGTGCAATCTGTATTTCCAGTTATTTCAACTTTCGGTAAACCATCGTGGAGAGGGGAACTCGAGCAAGCACTTGTACTAATAATTTCTTTAGATTTCTCAGTTAAGACTTGCACAAAACTTTCTCGTTCCTGGATCATTTTAGCCACTTTGTTCTTTCCTTCCAACGAATCCTTAATATACTTTTCTGCCACGGAGAAACTCTTCCATCCTCCATGTCTTTTGAAAACGGAAAGTTCCGCTCTCGCATTTGCTAGTGAAGGCACCGATGTGCGGCGAAAACTATGGCCGGTGTACAACTCGGGATTTGCTAATCCTAGAAATTCCGCCATTTTCTTGGGAACTCCACCGACTGTGTGAATTCCAACGCGCTGGGAAATGCACTTGTTATTACGGTATCCTACGAACAATTTTTTGTGACCTAAACCTTTGGGCCGCAAGACAACGTATCTTCGGAACAGTTCCAACACACTTATGCCGTCCATTTTATCAATGACCGTAAATACTCTTCTTTGATTCATTTTTGGGAAAGGGATTGTGATCACCAATTGTGTAGAAGTTTCCTGGATGTCATCCAAAGACATTTCATATATCTCTTCGCGACGACAACCACCAACAATCTAACAAGAACACAAAATTATCAGTAAATATTGAAATGTACATCTAAAATTATTACCTTTGCCAAAAGATATTGTTGATCTGGTGCCTCTTTCACAAATTTTGCCGATTCTTTTCTGGTGAGTGTTTTGGCTTGTTTAGGTTGATAGCCAACAGACTGATTTTTAAGGAACGCTTGAAATTTGGAAAATATTAAGATATCCACGTTTTCATTAAATTGTAGCAATTGTAGGCCTTAACCGTCGAATACTTTGATCAGAGTGAAGAACCGGACATTTTCTTCGACTAGAAAATCACCAATAATGATTCCTTCAAAATATTAAGTGCAACTTACCAGATTAAACAAATACGCCAGCATTATTTCCTCATTGATTTCACTGACTGTGTTTACCCTTTTCCAGTCGCAAAACTGTTTATATTCGCTATGGTACCTTTCTCATGATTTTGTGGGAATCAGAGAGCCGGCAGGGAATGTTATTGTTTGTCGACATTTTGTCTGTTGACATTTCGTTTCACAAAAGTCAGCAAAACAAACACCAGAAACAGTAACCTTAGAAACTAGCGTTTCCATCATAGATGATCATATTTTCAATTTTTGTTTTATTAATGTAAGATTTAGTGTCTGCAGTATGAAATAAAACGCATTACGACATACGACCGGGAAACTTTTACAGTAACTCGTCTCAAAATTACGGACATTTCGACTCGTACTGTAAAAATGCGCGTTTTCCGGACTTATGACGTAAATTACTATTATCGCTTTGTTCCTGTGTTCCTGTAGTATACAGTATGCGCCAAACCAAACGACACTGAATAGCTAAAGCTTTTTTAAACATGAAAAATTAAATAACAACATTTCAGATAATGCGAATTTTAAGTTTTGCTTCTATACAAAAAGTGCTCGCCATTGCGTTCCAAGCAATACTCGTAACGCTTAACAAGATTGCTTAGTATCTTGTTAAAAATAGGCTGATGCACTCTTCTGAAAAAGGTCAAAAATTTTTCATGGAGTTCATCAATAGCTGCCGGTTGGTTTTCTGTAAAAATGGCTTGTTTCAGCATACTCCATACGAAAGTATTAAGATTTGTTAGATCAGGTGAATGAGAAGGGCAAGGAAAATTCGTGTTACGGAAAATTACGCGGTCTTCAAAATTTTCTCGAATCAGATCTAAGGATACTGTCGTGGTATGACGAGTAGCGCCATCCTGTTGGAACCATTAGATATTCAACTGTATGTTTCTGGACGACGAAATTGTCTAATGCCGGTATTCATAGTCAACCCTCAACTTGAGCACTGAGGGAGACTTGGGTAAGGGTCACTTAGCACTCAACCTCTTACTTGTTTCATAAACGTCACTTAACCAGCCCTTAAGTGAGTAAACACGTTTTCGGGGTTTTTAATGCATTTGTGTTGGTTGTGCTGGCTTATCTTACCGTTCTATGGTTGTGAGCATGCGCCAAATAATAACATACTTTTTGATATCTACATTATTGAATTTGTCGATTGCTATGGGTGTGTTCGGGGATCACGCTTTCGAGCTATGTAGCGCCAAGAGCCATATAACGCAAACGAGGAATAGTAGTAGATAGCGGCAAATGGCGCAAATAGCGTGCTCCCCGAACACACCCTATGTCTAATCAGATGTTGTAGTACAAGTGGCAGTAAAACATTGGTGACACAGTTTTTGCTAAATCTAAATCATCTTTGGAATTCTCGTTCCTCAAACGTTTCCAAAGGATTCTGCATGTCCCTAATATATTTTTTAGGCAAACGATTTATTTCTTCAAATTCCTCATCACTCTCAAAAAGTTCATCAAATTCTTCCATTTTCAAAAAAAATGTATGCAAACTGTCTATAAATATAATAACTATTCTTCTTTAATAAAAAACTACCTAAACATAAATAACTATTTCTTATTATATATGTAATACCTATTTACTACCATAAAAAATGTCAATAATGTAATATAACCTATACAGAGATGTCAAAACTGTCGAATATAAAACTCTCATGGTGCCCTCAAGGGTAGTCACGTCTTCACTTGAGTTAAGGGTGACTTGAGGGACCCTTAGATCTTGAGGGTTGTTTATGAAACACCCAAGTGCCCTCAACCTACCCTTACCCTCACACTCATACTTAAGGGATGACTATGAATACGGCCATAAGATCAGTAAAAAATGGTGACTAAATTTGTTCTCTATATCGTAATTGAATTAGTGTAACGGGTCTTCTACGCTCGTCTTCCACGAAGTAAGGACCCAAGAATCCATTACCTGAGACTCCGCACAAATCGTTACTCAGTCGCTATGAATAGGTTTCTTTACGATGATGACAGGTCGTTCAAAATTAAGAAAACGATTTGTCTGTCGATTGATAAATCCATTCAGATGGATGTGGCATTCGTCAGTAAAACTGGACGACCAGTACAGCTTTTACATTCCTGTTCGTCGAAATCCTGCATCGACAATTCCTTATTAGTCGGTGCAAGCTTCTGGAACTCTTCCCGAAATTGATTGGCAACCATTAACAAACTAGGTCCATTTGATCGTCCATTCCCTTATGAGCGGAAATAATACTAAATAATAAATATTTTTTCTTGCGTTGTAAGCACCATTTTGAACCTTTTTGACAGTTTGCTAGAATAAACAATGAGAGTTTCTTGCAAGTCTTGTAAGTATTTAACTTCATTCGCTTCCTTAATTGTTTTAATAGCTATATATACCTTTTTATGCTTTCCTCTTACCAATATCAAATCATCTGTGTAGACTTGTCTATCTCTATCCCCTGGTTGCGAGATCAGAGATCCAGTCTTCCACCAATAGCGACCACATGAGAAAGGAAAGTACCCCCGCCTACTAGCAGCCCGTTACAGCTTTTGCCCTCATATAGTCACCTTCCAGTGATCTTAGGATCAGTCTTTTCTCTAGCATCGCTTTGATCCAGCTACATACTGAAGAGAATGATGCATCAGTAAGGTGAACAGATTATGAGATTATTCTTAAAACGGAACCCTTGACATCGGGTAATTTATAAATCACTTCAATCCCCCCTCGATCCCTCCCCTCAGGACCTTCCTTTAGAGTTATCCATTGGTGTAAAGACCACATGTTAAACACTGGATACAATTCACATCGAAAGCACAAAAAGTATTTACAATTTACTCCTTGTCATCTGTTTTTCCGATCTGATTAATGAAGTTATCGACAACTACAGGTATGGATTTGTTTTCCAATCTTTTTCCGCATTTCTGACGTAGATCAGACAAAACTGAACCAATTTGATTAGCACTCATACTCTGAGCGTCAATTTAAAACTACAGCTTGAATATGTACAACATAAACCCAGCCATTATTCAGCATATGGGTCATTGAAAAAGTTTTTGATGAGTATAAGTGCTTTTGTCATTGGTAAGAAAGTAGGGTTTCAAAGGCTAATATAATCTTAAACATCGCTCTGCAGCTTGCCTTGTTTTGCTGTGGCTTCAGAGTTTCTTGTACTCTACAATAGCTTCTTTGCAACATTCTTTAAATACTCCACTCTTACCGCAAAACTTTGGCAGTGGCTGACAGTATGAAAAGCAAAATCTCTTCTGCAGTGGCCAGCTCTTGTTCTTTAATGCTGTTCATTTTTAAACCTTCACTAAGAATTTTTAAATAAAATGCTACGTTTCCACTGCTTGTTGAAGCCTCTTCTTTAATGAATTCTGAATTTAAAATTTTCTTCAAGTCGGTTTCAGTCAAATATTCATCTTGCGATTCAAGCTACTTTAGAATGTCACTTTATTATATTTGTTCGAACCATAGAGTATAAAAATACATAGAGGCAGCAAGTCATTTATAAATTCTCAATCCCATTGTGATCAACATACCCTATGGACGAGAGCGGGGTCAATAACAAATGCCGGTATTCATAGTCAACCCTCAACTTGAGCACTGAGGGAGACTTGGATAAGGGTCACTTAGCACTCAACCTCTTACTTGTTTCATAAACGTCACTTAACCAGCCCTTAAGTGAGTAAACACGTTTTCGGGGTTTTTAATGCATTTGTGTTGGTTGTGCTGGCTTATCTTACCGTTCTATGGTTGTGAGCATGCGCCAAATAATAACATACTTTTTGATATCTTCATTATTGAATTTGTCGATTGCTATGGGTGTGTTCGGGGATCACGCTTTCGAGCTATGTAGCGCCAAGAGCCATATAACGCAAACGAGGAATAGTAGTAGATAGCGGCAAATGGCGCAAATAGCGTGCTCCCCGAACACACCCTATGTCTAATCAGATGTTGTAGTACAAGTGGCAGTAAAACATTGGTGACACAGTTTTTGCTAAATCTAAATCATCTTTGGAATTCTCGTTCCTCAAACGTTTCCAAAGGATTCTGCATGTCCCTAATATATTTTTTAGGCAAACGATTTACTTCTTCAAATTCCTCATCACTCTCAAAAAGTTCATCAAATTCTTCCATTTTCAAAAAAAATGTATGCAAACTGTCTATAAATATAATAACTATTCTTCCTTAATAAAAAACTACCTAAACATAAATAACTATTTCTTATTATATACCTATGTAATACCTATTTACTACCATAAAAAATGTCAATAATGTAATATAATAACCTTAGACAAGGAAAGAGAGAGGACTGCGCATTGGAATGAATTTGTGTAACCCAATTGCCACCAAACTAATGGCGGACAATATTGACATAGGCGTATCATACGATTTTTCTTATACGATTATTAAATAATCATTTTCATTATTTCGTATTACAAATCTAATTTAAAAAAGTTTTTAAATATGTACTGCTCCAAAAAAAAACAACAATCATTTTAAAACATATTTATTTAATGAATATTACAATTTTAATCAATTTTATCTATTTTAAATATATGTTTTTGTTCCACGCCACTGGAAAACTATTCAATCTATGAGCAAATAATAACAATTAAATAAAAAATAATCTTTAAAACTGAATGAAAACAATTTTCAAAATGTATGTACAATTAATTTAAGTTATCATACATAACATATGTGATTTAGTTAAACATCTATTACCTGAAAGCTGTAATATTAATAAAAATAAATTTCAAGGAAATAGTTGTAAAATACTTTTTACCTATGAAATGAAATTCCTTGCTCTTTTTTAGCACTGTGACTGTTGCACTTATAAGCTACACAATTAACCATTTTAAAATGTCTATTCAGGTTATTGAAAAAGGTGAAAATTAATAAAAAATCTAAAAAAATACAATTCGACGTTCCAAATTTGTTTGCCACCAAACGTTTGAAAATTGGCTTCACTCACACGCATAAGGTTTTCATTGCCATGCGCTGTCCTCTCTCTTTCCTAGTCTAAGATAATAACCTATACAGAGCATAAGATATGTCAAATCTGTCGAATATAAAACTCTCAAGGTGCCCTCAAGGGTAGTCATGTCTTCACTTGAGTTAAGGGTGACTTGAGGGACCCTTAGATCTTGAGGGTTGTTTATGAAACACCCAAGTGCCCTCAACCTACCCTTACCCTCACACTCATACTTAAGGGATGACTATGAATACGGCCATAAGTGTAGTAAGGAAGGAAAAAGAGTGGGGGACGAGCTTGAGCCAAAACTACGTCAGTTTTGAAAGCTGTGAAATGAGATATTGGGATTTGAATAATTATTATTCTTGCAAATCAAACATGTCCGAACCATTATTACTTCACTTCTAAACGTCTAAATACTATTTGAAAGTTAAGCAACTAGAAAAAACACAATCACAACCACTTAATATTCAATAAAAATCGATGACAATATGGCTATTTATTCTAATTAAATGACCATGGTAATCTCGGAACGCAAAACGAAGTAAAATATTATGTTCTGTGAAAAAGGTAAGAAGAATCCTGAAACTTAGCACGAAGTAATTCGACGATCAACATTTTTGCAGTGTTGTCGCACTTTACATAAAAATTATTGGTATATAAGTATATATGTATAAGGTTTAGCTTTATTTTTTCACAAATCGAGTATTAAAGTTATTCTGTTCATTTTATAATTTGAATGTATAGAGTAACTTAATATTATTATTAATATGGATTAACGATCGATACATTCATAGTATGGGATTAGGTTAAAAGTCTATAACATTGGCAACCAATTATTTTCCTCTTGCATCATCCCCACTTATTTATTTGCATGTTAGCTTCAACCCTTAGAACAAAAACAAAACAGAAAGAGGTCTATTATATATTAACGGCCATCTTGAAGCTCCTTTTATGACGCATTGTTTATGTTTACAGTATGCTCCCAAAGCATTTGCATATAAATGTCAAAAATGAGCGCATAGGCGTATCATTCGGTTTTTATAAACACAAAATAATTTACAACACTAAATGTATTCACATACTTGATTGGTTGGAATTTAATCAAAATTAAAAACCTAATATAAATTTTATTTTTTTACGGTACGTCATTGCTTTCTGGACTCAAGGTCATTTTGCATATAGTTCTTCCTGTTTCTTTTTGTTCTAAGCTTCAACCCAAACGTAAACAATTGCCTCTATATATTTTTATACTCTATCGTTTGAATCCATCTCGTCCTATTCCAATAACAATTTCGGCAATGTTTGCAATTAAAATTTGACTTTGCATAGATTTTTCCTAAATTTCTTACTGCCAAAGTTTTTTCCAACATGATTCCAATGCAAATGGCTTCAGTTGTTGTAATGACTCTTTTACGTTTACCATACGTCAATAGTGAAAACACGACTGAAGGAAGTGCGAATAAAGGGACCCGAATAAAACCAACGATTTGCTTTATTTATGTTTATTATTTAAGATAACATGAATTTTCCGCTGTGTGTGTTATATCGAAGCCTATAATTTTCCTATCGGGTGCTTAATCACATTGAAAACAAAATAAAATATTCATAGATGAAATTACATACATAAATCTTTTAGGAACGCAGTAAAAAGTAAATATAGACCAGTACGTGTTTTGTTTGATTTAAATGCTGCAGAAGAAGTGGGATCGTTTAAGTTTCAGTTAATATAAGTTGCCATTAAATTTTAATCGGTACTAAAAACAGCTTTGCTATTACACATTACATCAAGTAATGTATTTAGTGATAGCAGAGATTAAAATAGATTATTGAAATTAAAATAATGGTGCAAAACGTTCGGACTTATAACAATGAGTTTTTTATTTAAACTATTCAATAATTGATGACATGCAAATTAAACAATAGTCAAAAAATATGTGTTGATCTAACCTTACATGGAGCAACAAAAGGTTAACAAGTAGGTATTTACTTTTCCATTTTTCGATTTAGTGAAGTATATTCAATCAAAGTAGTCTTATTTTTTTATAAAACTATAAGACGTACATGTAACACAAATATACTGCTCAACAATTCAAGTAGATATTACAAAAATCTGTAATTTTCTTATGTCATTGGTTAATATAATAAATTAAAATTCGATAAAATAAGTTCATCTTTATTCTTTTAGGGTACAATATACCCAAAAAAATTAAATAAACAAATTTTTCATGAAAAGAAAACAGTTACAATAAAACAAAAAATTGAAAAATGTTAAATCATTTACTACGCATGTCATAAAGTACTTTCACGAAAATTAATTTCTTGTGGGTCCACCCCTAGCTTGTCTTTGTGCTTTCACTCTATGTGGCATGGTCTATTGAAAATAGGAAGTTCCTGTAAACAAATTAGTTGAAGTTTGCTTTGGATTTAAAAAAAATGATTATGTTTTGACAGAAGTAAAAATAAATATAAAGCTCGTTGTTTTCGTAAATAGTATTTAGTTCTTTTTGAAGTAATCAATATTTCTCCTGGTAGGGGATCTTTTTATTACATTATTTTTGGCGACCGTGACAGTACTTCAAATGGAAAAAACACAACGGGTTTTGACAGTCCATCGAGTAGCATTCGAGCGAGTGTATCATGCAATTAGAAGAATAAGAATACCCTCAACCTGATGCCGCTGGTATACAAGGTAACCTTCGTCTCCTAGATGAAAAAAGGAAGGAAATTCGAATTTTAGATAAGCAGATTCTCGATTTATTAATAGATACAGATGGACGTGATGAAGATATCGATTCTGTTTTAAAGCGGATGAATTAATCAGTAAATATAATAAGCTGAAATATGAAGTAGAACAGAGACTTTTCAAGTCAAATCATAGTTCCTGTAACCCAGCAAGTGAATCAAGTCATTCTTTTACCTAAGACCAAACTGCATGAATAGAATTTAAGAAATTTGGTGGTGATATTAAGGACTGGATACCATTTTGAAGCCAATTCAATAGAATTGACGGTGACGAAGATATTGCAAATGATGATAAGTTTCAATAACTAAGTCAGGCTATAATTCCAAAATCCCGTGCCCGACAGTTAGTTGAAAGCTTTCCGCCTAGTGCGAAAAACTATTCTAAGGTGATTGAAAGTTTGAAGTCGAGATTTGGAAAAGAAGAATTACTAATAGAATTCTATGTTCGAGAACTTTTGAAACTTGTATTGAACAATCTAAAAGCCAAATCTAGTATAGGTGCACTTCATGACAAACTTGAATGTCAGTTGCAGTCTTTAGAAACTTTGGGTGTACCTTCCGACAAGTACGTTGCAATGCTGTTTCCACTAGTTGAACCCTGTTTACCTGAAGAACTTTTGAGAATTTGGCAGTGGAGTCAGACCAGTACTGATTCGATTGAAAGTCTTGGTGGAATAAAAAAATGCCGGTTGAAGAATTTGATAGAGTTTCTCAAGAAAGAAGTGGAGAATGAAGAGAAAATTAGCCTTACCATATCATTTGAACCGACAATGAGAAAAAATGAGTTACGAAAAGAATCAGTGTTACCAACCGCTTCTAATCTGATAAATAACCATAGAACCCCTAGGTGCGTATTCTATAAAGACACCCATTCCAGTGAAAACTGCACAGAAGCTGGTACTATGAACATCCAAGAAAAAAAGAAGATTTTGTCATCTAAAGGGTGTTGTCATATATGCTTGAGATTTGGGCATACAGCAAAAAGATGCAGAGTTATAATTTGAATGTCAAGAATGTAAAAGTCGACATGTTACACTGATGTGTCCAGAGCCCAAGACGCCAGTTGTTGATAAAAACCCAGAATTCATTGTATCGCTGTCCTCTTTCTCTCCACGCCAATATTCGACCATCACACATATTCAGCCGAAATCTGGACTCATCCGTAAACAGTACCTCCAGTTCTCAAAATTCCAACGACTGTGTTCTCTCGCCCACCGATATCTGCATGCACGCTGATCCGCAGTCAACCGTGGATATGAAACTCCGTCTACCTATTAAATCGCATGCATGCAACCTTCTTCTAACAGTTTGACTAGATATCACTCTTCCGGTAGCAAGAAGCTGTTAATTCTCGAAGTAGTAAATGTTCGATTTCTTCTTGCAGTTACAGCTATAAAGCGGTCTTGAGCAGGAGTTGTAGCTCGTTTTCGTCCTCCTCCTCCATGCCTGTACGCTGCAGACCCAGTTTTCAAATATCGATTCCATGCACGACTGACAACACTTTGGGACAAATGTTAGTATTTTGAAATTGAAATTACTATAATTCTGGTTAAAGAGATAACAGCTTATAAAAAGAAAAAAACATGAGAAAAACAATTTGCTATAAACAGAGTTTACTGATAGCATGAAACGTATACCTATTTAAAATATTATTTTTGTAGGCAGTTTTCTGAAATTTAAAAAATATCCACTTCAATTGTTGAGCAGTATATATTAATTTATTGTAAAGATCAGCATGATATACACACATTAATATGGTCTATGGGTTATTTAAATAAATTTTATTCAGGTTCTTTATTTATATTGTATATAGAGAACTATAAGTATTAGTATATGAGTATAAATTTTAGCAAAAATCCTTATTGCTAATAACAAAAAACCGAAGCAATAAAATATCGATATTAAACTACTTTTTAGCTCTTAAACATTTTATTCTAAAATAAACACTATTCGTGCTTGGTTTAATTTAAGTAATTATGGAAAGACAACTTTTAACAGAAGAGCAAATGTTAAGGGCTGTAGGAATGCTACAAGCTGGTGCTTCTCAAACCGCTGTGTCAAAGGCCATAGATACAAGTCAAAGTGTTATGTAGAATTTAGCGAAGATATCGTAATACAAGCAGTGTTCGTGAACAGCATGTAGGCTCACAGAGTGACAACACCAAATAAAAATCGATTTTTAACTTTACGTGCCAGAAGAAATGTAACGGTAACAGCGAGTTGGTTAATGACTTCCAGTTAGTACATAATGTTACAGTATTTGCTCAAACTGTTAGAAGGCGTTTACACGAGTCTAATTTACATCCTAGAAGGCCAATAAGAGTTCCACCATTATCACGTAGCAATCCGGCTTCAAGATTAAATTGGGCACAAGAGCACGAAAACTGGAGAGAGAACATTGATCAAGGGTATTACTTCCTAATGACTCCAGGCTTAGTCTTCATCCAGACTATAGTACAAGAATAAGAGTTTGGAGACTACCAGGTCCACTGCCACGTTTGCAAACCGCTCAGGAAGTACACAGTTATTGAGGCGGTACAGTAATAGTATGGGGAAATATTACCTTGGGTAGAAGAACCGATCTCGTTCCTTTACAAGGTTTTTTAGGATCAGATAATTACTTATACTTTGACTTGTTGTGCTGCTGCAATCAAACCTCAAGTTTTGTTAATGCAAGACAATGCTCCTATTAATGTTGCTGGGAAAATTTTGGATTATTTGGAAAATGAGTCAATCGAGTTTACTGCTCAATCTTCCGACCTTAACCCAATTGAACATGCTTGGGATATGCTACAAAAAGGGCAATTTTTTTACAATCGGCAGGAATTAATTACTAGTCTTTAAAGAGAATGGACAGCTATTGAGCAGGGCGAGATAGATGAGTTGATTTTTATTATGGGAAGAATCCCTTTATGTAGAGTTGTAATTAATGCTAGAGGGGGACATACAATGTACTAAATTTAAAATTTAATAATTCTTATCTTATCAATTTTAAATAAATACTTGACTAAGGGCCGGTTTATTCATCTGTTCAGTAAAGTATCCGTTAGTTATTTGTTCACTAAACTTAAAGGTCACCTGTAAGCAGTTTGTGTTTATTCAACGTATTTTATTCGTTCAGTAGTTACTGAATACTTATCACTACGGGAGATAAGGCAACAGTGTATTTTCTGTGGTTTGTGAGACTGACTCTACCTCAGAACAAAAAAAAAATTTGTTCTAAGGACTCTACTAATGAGTTCTATAGTTTTTTTTGACAGATGACATTTTACTCTGCATCAGCTGTGTATCTTGTTTGGTTTTTTCGAGATTTTAAAAGATTATTAGAAGTTTTTAGTTAAATCTGAGGGTTAACAAAAGCTGTTGCAGTGACGTAGTCGGATTGTTTCTAAAAAATTTCATTATTTCCTAAATGGTTTTCTAACATAGTTTACAATAAAATACCTTTTATATTGGTGTAAAAGTATTTCTTCTATGAAGGCTAAAGTTTGTGCAACCGATTTTTTTGTTAAATGAAATTATCCCAATAGTTTAAATTGTCCCAGTGGTGAAATCTGTTTTGACTATTATAAGGTCAGCGATCGTTAATATGGTCAAGAAAAAGATTTATTTCGTCAATAACATCCATTTTAAAAAAATTAAGTAAAAACACAAAACACGCGAAAAACAATTTTAGGTTGGAATCTCCTCTGTAATTTCTTAATGACAGGTCCAATCGATCTGTAAGTTAAAGTTTTCAGTAGCTTATAATTACTGAAAACTTGGCGTTACTAGGAGATGAATAAACACTTACGGACGACAATCTTCTCAGTAACGCTACCAAACACTTTACTAAAAGGTGAATAAACCGGCCCTAAACATCATAATATTAAAAAATTTAATTTACTTTTTTATTAATATCCCTAGACCATGCTGATGTGTATTTATTAAGGTGGTAATAGGATGTGCTAGAACTACCGCAGAGACTTTGAGAAAAAATGCGGGAATTTGATCTGGACCGGTTGTTCGATTTGGCTTATTTGATTTTAAGGCTTCTAGTACCTATACTAACTGTCCATATTTAAATGAGATCTTACTTCCACCGAGACTGATTGAAATAGTCTGCAAAGCTGTTAACTATATCAGTAGGAGTATTAACATGATATACTGATCTTAGAGGGAAATATGTCCAAGATAATTCCTTAGGTGAAATAACATCTAGGTTTTAATAATGTTATGTCTTATTACTTCCGTACCTACTTGGTCTAGTCTTAACACTACTTAATCATCACGTAACTACCTTGAAAAAACAAAATGTATCTTCAATATGTCAATCTGATGATGATAGTTTATCGAAACAGCTGTTACTGAGTTAAAAAAGCTAATATTTTAAATAAAAGTGGAATTTAAGTTAAAAAGTTGTATTGTTTGATGTTCTTAGTACTTTTACTGTTAGTACATTTTCATATTAAAAGGGAAGTGGAGAATGGCCAGAGAATAAAAAATACTTTTTGTGTTCTGTGAGTATGACAAGCCTGGCAAATGACAACTATCTAATTATAAACATGGCGATTTCGGACATGCGCAAACAAAAAGTAAATTGGTAGATGCTGGGAGTTTCACTTCTTGTTAGTTGGTATTCTTTGGTAATATTAAAATAACCCAAGTGTATATCAATGAAACTCAACACAACATTAAATTTATTCAATTTACTGAAGATCAACTAGTTTCGGTCTTAGACCATCATCAGGCTAAAATAAATACAAAGAAATAGGTCATATACAAAAGTAATGAGTTTAAATTGTATGTCTTAAAGTTTAGTAAAGTGAAAGTGAAAAAAATGTAGAACAAAAATAAGGCAAACATTACCTGATTGTGCAGACTTAAATGCATAAATCCAAATCAAATAGTTGATTATAACATAGTTAAATGTAATATACAATTTATGTTGAAAAATGTATAATTGGTATAATTAGGAAAGAGGGGTTGTGAAATGTTGAGATTAAAAATAGTTAGTAAGTTGTGAAATGAAATAAAATTAAAGTAATTAATTGAAGGTTAACAATTGTTAACACATGAAAAAAGAGTAGAGAGAAGTTAATTATTAGTTAAATAACATTTTTTAAAAAAGGAAACATTCTGTCTTATGGCACAAGAGAGTATTGGAAATTGTCCAATATTCTTTTAAATAAGAAAATCCGGCATATAGAGAAAAATATTGTAAAAACAAACATAAAAAATGGGACCAAAAAAGAGGAAAAAAACTTTTTTGGGGAGAAAACTGTAGTTTCCAATGAATAACAAAATAGAAAGAAACCAAGATGAGGAAAACTCATCAGAAGGCTTCATAGACCAAAACCACAAGAAGATATTCAAATTGTTAAAATTGAATATTTATTTTTTTTGTTGCTATGTAAAATGTTACTATGTATGTAAAATTATTGACAGTTTGATGTGACATTAAAATATTGGTTTTCCTGTATTTTAATTTAAGTTGGTTTTATTCCATATTTGGATACTTGAAAATATATTTTGAACGGTTAGTTCATTTGTATTTTACATTTTTTGGAGGCCCCGGCGAGATCCCCCTGAGATGGATAAAACCAAGAAATATTTTGGAATCATTTGTGTGTCATTCCAAAATATTTATGATGAGACGGATGGTGTTTTGAAGCAACAGAATCCTGATCAGAAAGTTTTGAAATGTAATCTAGAAATTTTGGAGAAGAAAGTGTTTTCATTGATTGATTTGCATAATAAGATAATAGCTTATATGTTGGATGAAGCTAACAGCGAAGAAACAATTTTACAAGAAGTAGACATTATGGATGATATTAATCGCAAGTATAATTTTATTAAAATTTCTGTAGATCAGTTTCTAAATTCAGATAACATAGAATCAGTTAAAAGTAGCAAAACCAGTTTAAAATTACCCAAAATAGAATTTGTGAAATTTGGCGGCGATATTAAGAATTGGTTGACATTTTGGTCACAGTTTAAACGAATTGATGAAGATGAGGATATCGCTCTAGAAGATAAGTTCCAATATCTTATTCAAGCCACGATACCAAAGTCTAGAGCTCGTCAATTAGTAGAAAGTTATCCACTTACTCATGATAATTACCCAAAGGCAATTGAAAGTTTAAAGTCTAGGTTCGGTCGTAAAGATTTACTTATTGAATTTTATGTCAGGGAGTTATTAAATTTAGTTCTTAATAATTTAAATGCAAAAATTAGTTTAACAAAATTATATGATAGTATTGAATCTCAATTACGGTCATTAGAAACTTTAGGTGTAACATCCGAAACTTCTGCAGCCATGCTCTATCCTTTAGTAGAATCGTGTTTACCAGAAGAAATTTTGAGAGCATGGCAACGCAGTAACAGTTATGATTTAGAATCTAGTTCAAAATCACGATTACATGTTTTTATGACATTTTTAAGAAAGGAAGTAGAAAGTGAAGAGCGAATTTCTTTGGCAGTTTCTGGTTTTGATTGTACTAAAAAGAAACCTCTATTTTCTGATCATGGAAATAGATTCAAATTTTCTACTGCAGCAGCTCTTCATAATAAAAAAGATATTTATTGTATTTTCTGTAACAAAAATCATATTGCTGAAAACTGTAATGATGTTAAAACCTGGCCACATGATAAAAAAATTAAATTTTTAACAGATAAAGGTCGCTGTCATAAATGTTTGAAATTTGGACATATTGCTAAAAATTGTCATGTTAAAGTTTTTTGTTCTGTATGTAAAGAAAGGCATGCTACAATTGTGTGCACCAAAAGTTTGGTAAATGCAAATATAGCATCAAATTTTGACGAAGTTGTTAATGTTACAGTAGATAATCTCTCAAATAATACATTTGATGGAGTTTTTTTGCCAACTTTAGTTGTTAAAGTAAGTAATGGGACAATATTTAAACATGTACGTGCTATTATTGACACTGGTTCACAACGATCATATATTAGTAATTTTTTAGTCTCTGAAATGAGTTATGAACCAGTTGGGGTAGAATCTGTAATACATGCACTTTTTGGTGGTTATGAGTCTGAGGTTACTAATCATAATGTTTATAAATTACACTTAGTATACGAAAATTATTCTTGTAATTTTGATGTTTTAGATCAGCCTCTTATATGCAGAAATGTTGTGTCTGTAAGAGATGGTTTATGGTTGAAAGAACTTCAGGAGAAAAATATAATGATAAGTGATACTAGTGATGGACCTATAGAAATATTAATAGGTGCTGATGTAGCTGGTAGGTTGTTTACTGGTAGAAGGATTTTATTGAGTAGTGGTTTAGTTGCCATGGAAATTCTTCTTGGTTGGGTTTTAATGGGAAAAGTTCCTCGACCGTTAGGAAATGTTTATTCGAATTCCATGGTAGTTACTTCGCTTTTGTCTATGAATGCCAGTATTCAAAATTTTTGGAGTTTAGATGTTTTACGCATAGTTTCTCCAGAAGAGAGTAAGACCACAAAAGAAAAGGAACAAAGGATAATGAAACAATTTGTAAATAATATTAAGATTGATGCTGAAGGTAGGTATGAAGTCGGATTGTGTTGGGTTGATGATCATCCGCCTTTACCTTCCAACTATGATTTGTCTAAAAAGCGTTTAGAATATTTAATGTTAAAATTGAAAAAAGATGGATACTACAATCATTACGATGAAGTTTTTAAAGAATGGCTGGTTGAAGGAGTGATTGAGGAAATTTCAGAAGACACAATAAGCAGATTTGAAGTAGGACATTATTTACCACATGGGCATGTTATTAAACTGAGTAGTAAAACTTCAAAGTTACGTCCTTTTTTTGATACTTCAGCTTGGATGAAGGGTGCTCCATCACTTAATATGTGTTTAGAGAAATGTTTAAATCTTTTAGAGTTAATTCCTTCTATAATATTACGTTTTCGTCTTGAGAGATTGGGTATTATTTCGGATATTAAAAAAGTATTTTTACAAAATAGCCATGCTGGTGTTCAAATATTAAGTACTTTAAGGGAACATTTTTGGATTGTTAAGGGTAGAAAAAATATCAAGAGAATTTTATTTAAGTGTACAGTTTGTCGCAGATTTGATTCGAAAAAATTTGATACTGTTTATGTAGTTTTGCCCAAGGATATGGTGAAAAATGCAAGAGCGTTTGAAATTGTCGAGATTGATTTAACTAGACCTTTGTTTTTAAAAATTCTAATAAAGTTTGGGTGTGTCTTTTTACTTGTAGTGTATACAGAGCGGTTCATTCAAGATATAACCGAAAATCAAGTTTTTGATTTAGATAATTTTGAATCAATTTCCCTGAAAAAGCATTTGAAACGAAAACAACATTTAATTGAGTGTATTAGGAAAAGATTTCGGAATGAATATTTAGGACAATTAGTTTTTTCTAAAAAAAAGATTAGGTACTAGATCAGTAATAAAAGGTGAAGTTGTTTTAATTGAAAATAAAAATTCTAAAAAAGTCGATTGGCCTTTGGGTATTATTCAAGAGGTTATATACGGAAAAGATGGAAAAATTCGTGTCGTAAAAGTAAAGTCATCCAAAGGAATTCTTAGTAGACCTGTACAGAGACTCTATCCATTAGATGTATTTGAAAATGAAGAATCTGAATATTTACAAAATAATTATAACATTCCAGAAAATAAAACTGATCTACAGAAACAATCAAATGAAGAGGAGTTAGATGATGTGTCAACTGTAGTAAATACACCGAAGAACTTCGTAAAAACCAGATATGGGCGGGAAGTTAAAAGTGTTGATAGGTATGGCTATAAGGATTAAGTCTTCTTTATCAAGATCAAGACTTCTTGTGGGAGAATGTTAAAATTGAATATTTTTTTTTTGTTGCTATGTATGTAAAATTATTGACAGTTTGATGTGACATTAAAATATTGGTTTTCCTGTATTTTAATTTAAGTTTTGAACGGTTAGTTCATTTGTATTTTACATTTTTTTCAAGTATCCAAATATGGAATAAAACCAACTTAAATTAAAATACAGGAAAACCAATATTTTAATGTCACATCAAACTGTCAATAATTTTACATACATAGTAACATTTTACATAGCAACAAAAAAAATAAATATTCAATTTTAACACAAATAAATGAAAATCAAGATAATAGCTCATGAAGCTAATCTTAATACGGTCAAGACAGAACTGGGGTAATGACTGACAGATAGCTGGTAATAATGTCTAATTAAGATGCTAGATGTTTTGTGATTGACAAGGTAGATTACACTTTCGATTTTAACCCAAGTGTGTTACACATTTCGGTTTACATATAAAGAAAAGGCTATGATTTAAAGAACAAAATTGTGTTTTTATTTTTTCAACAATTTTATTGTAAATAGAAATGGATTTAGTTAATTAAAATTATTCTTTTTATTCTCACTAACACTATTGCATTACCACATTATTTTTCTTCTTCTCGTTCTATTTAAGTAATATGTAGAAATTTAAATAAAATTATTAATTAATTTCAAAAAAGGAAATTTAGGTCAATTCTGTGTAAGTCTTGTTATCGTAACCATATTGTTAAATCTTTTAAATAATAACAATAAAATAGTTTAAATTCGTATTTCGTTTGGAACGTAATAGCAATATTTGTTATTATTTTGATTCGTGACAGTATTGTTATTCCAATGCTAAAAATTTCTACTTTTAAAGCTGACAACACTGCAATTATTATTGTTTTGTGTCATTTTGTGATCAAAAAGAAGACTGTGAGGTTAGTGTTTGCTCGATAACCTACAAAATAAGTAGTAACATTCAAACAAAAAATAAAAAAAAACTTCTAAAAATAAATGGAGTTATTGGTAAACTGTTTCGAAAAAAATACAGTTTTAACTACAGACCAAATGCACCCAATCATACAGGGGTAGAACAAATCATTTTGTTAGAATTTTTTTCTTTTATATAAACACAAAAGCAGAATTATATAACCAGAGGTCAAATGAAATAGCTAGTTCACTTAAAGTGGCTAGTACAATTTTCCTCTTATCATCATTATCTAATTATATTTTAAAAAGAGAAATATAATTGTATTTATAATTGTGACAAATATCTAGTTAACAATCAGGTTCATTATCTAAATCTAAAGATTCCTAATTATATTTACTGTAAATATTAGGTTGCATTACAAACCTGCAGTAGCATGTTTGTAATGCAACTTTTGTAAATGAAAAGGACTGGTGTCCCTTCTTCTTAAGATAAGTCTTGTTTTAAGTCAAGATATGCTATTTTGTTTAATCGGAAGCTGATTCAGGGAGTTCAAAAGGGTTATAGGTGTCTCTTAAATGTCTAAACTCTAATCTTAGAACGTTTCTAAAAATAAAATACATTAAAAAAAAAACTAAATACCTATTTGCTATATTTTCATACTCATATTAAAATCGACTTGAAAAAATAATGGAAACGTCAATTTCACAATTATGTCACCTTGTTATGGTTATAACAAGTATAAAAATACCTTGCTGAGATAGCCAGCTTTGTAGCAACATCTATTAATAAATGACAGATCATATTGCTTAAAACTAACAATTAGAATTCTGTTTTTTGAAAAACTTACTATGAAAGCGATATCTTTTTAATAACCAAGTTGTTATTGCAAGCAGAATCGACCTGATTGTGTATACAACTATGAAGATATTATCACTGTATCTATAATTAAAAATTGTATCTTTATATTCCAATTAAAATGATTGTTTTAAATGATTTATGTACATTTTAAAAGTTAACTTTATTAAATAATGTTTTCAATTTAATTTTTGTTATCAAGTTAATTCCCCTGAAAGTGTGCACACCTCACATTATTTTTCTTACGCACGTAACTATAAATAATTGCAGATAAACGATTACTTTTTATACAGTAGCAATAAAACTCAAAGTCAATCCACAATTTTAATAATAAAGAAGCTTATAACTGTAAAAGCGATTTGTTTCGGTCCATCATCAGGCTATGAAGAATCAAAAATAGCTACATAGAAGTATGATTAATGGAGGTTACATGATTACATTAAAATTATTATGATTAGAACTTTTCAAATTGTAGTGACAAAATAAAAGACCGTTAACAGTACATGAAATGTCTAAGTTACAATAAAACAAACAAGATCAAAACATTGCAAATTCATATTATTACTAATTCCGTATACAAACTCACCTGTATGTGTAGAACGCAGAAATTGCATTTTAATTTATGAAATTTTAAAATTTAAATTGAATGATCAAGAGAGTTATGAAGAAAAAAGAAGAAGAATACAGAAAATCAGACTCTATCAACGAAGAGTCTAATAAGTGTGTAGGTTAAACTAACATGTGAAGTGAAATGAGGGAGAAACATAAAAAAGTAAGAATGTTTTATCCTAGAGGAAATATATATATATATATTTCAAGGGAAGTAACCGTAGAAAAAGAAAACATGAAGAAGATAAAAGAGTTAATTGTAAAAAACAATAAAAAAAAAGGAGGGAGCCATGATGGTAGCTCGATCTCCTTGGAATCAAGAAGACAGGTCGATTATAAACAGTAAGGTTCTTGTTATTCTTTTTGATATAAACAGAAAGGGTATGTAAACTAATATGAATAGCAGCATAAAGAGCATTTCAACCTGGCAGGATAGAAAAACTGTACAAGTGCATTTAAATAAGAACATTATACGTATGAAAAGTAAAGGGATTGTTAGAGTAGTAAAGAGATTGTTAGGAAAGTACAAAACGGAAATAGTCCAGTACCAACCTAAGTCAGGAAGGGTTACCAACAAATAGCGTGTCAAAGAGGAATCTTAACTTTATAGGGTAACTAAAAGAAAATATAAGAAAAGTGTTTCTTTTACTTTCTAACTTCAATTTGAAAAGTTTCAATCATAATAATTTTAATGTAATCATGTAACCTAATCCTAATCACACTTCTATGTAACTATTTTTGATTCTTCGCTGATACCATTGTTTTCTTTATAACCCGATGATGACCCAAGGACCGAAACATGTCGCTTTTACAGTTATAAGCTTCTTTTTATTAAAATTGTGTATTGACTTTGAGTTTTATTGCTACTGTATATCTGTATCATCCACATTTCAGAGATGGATTACCTTTTCCATATGATTATTTTTTAATTTACCAACAACTAATTCATCACATTTTATACATTTTTTTTCAAACTTAATTTTTAAGAGCGAACAGTACCGCGTCATCACTTCTCGTTTGAACATCGTATAGGCGAAAACAACTAACAACATCGCCTAATGCCAGAACTATTCGGTAATGAGGGGAGAGATTTAATTCGGTGCCAGTTAAAGGGCTACATTTGACCGACCACCGCAATGTTTTCTTGTTTTATTACAGATAGTAGGATAGGTACTTACATATTATTTTAAATTTAAATAACTAATAATAGATAATTCTCTGGGTATTGTATAACTAAAATAAGTTGCTACAAATGGTACCGCCTAGCGGCAAATTATCCTTTGTCGGAACATTGTCTCCATAGGCGTGTATGTCCGTGTGTATTACAAATATTGTCGATCACATAATCGTTTTTTAAATTAAGCGCTTTTATACTTCGTAGTAATTCTTTCTTTGTCGTTACCTTTTCCGGAATAATGTTCCTATTTTTCATAAATTCTAAAATATCTACCTTCTTTGAACTAGAATTTGGAATTTTAGTTAATATCCGCGAATGATAAAAAGCATCAATGTGAAAGTATCATGTGTATCAAACCAAGTCTCATCTAGGTATACGGTATGTCTTTTTAATTCACGATACTTCCTTATTTCATCTAAATACTCTTCATGGAGTAGAACAATACGCCGCGCTTCCATTATAACCATTCGTTTAACTAATTTCTTATAATTAAAAGCGCATTCTAATAGTATACCGGGTAAAGTTTCTAAGCTTTTATAATTATAATCAGGATAATTTGGTAATTTCTCTTGAACAATTTCTAAAGTCGGCACAATATTTTCTTGATATAAATTATAAACCGTTCGCTTTATAAAATCTTTTGTAGTACCGTCAACAATTGCAAATTTTGTATTTTTTTCCGCACCTGCGAATGATCTATAACGTCAACGCGCTTAATAACCCGAGAAATAGTATCAATAGAAGTTTTAGTTAACGTATTAACCCTTCAACGCCTAGCGTTGTTTAAACGCAACGTAAATTAGCGGTTCTGAATCAGGCTGTAACGGAAAAACTTTTCACTTTGGCTGATAGATGGCGTGACAATATAATAGAATAATAATAATAATAATAAATAATAATATAATAGTAAATAATAGAAAGCTTCGATAAACAACCATCATTGATTTGTAACGATTTCTTGAATTGTGTTCCTCAAAATAGTGGTTTTGTGAGCTAATGTTCTAAAAATCAGGAAAATATGGAAGTGCAGTTAGAGTAAGTAAAATTTATACATTTTGCTATTAAAAATTTGATGGTATTTTGGAATTATCATGTTTATTATGGATGTACTAGTATGTCATGACTACGGTTTTGAGGTTAGGTTTATTATATTTCTAGAGACGTTGGCATAAACGAGCGTGTTGCGTAAACGCAACGCTAGGATAATACACTATTATAATTTGCAATTTTGACTATTCATTTGTAATTCCAGATTTTTGTTTTAGGAAAGGTTTTTTCCTCCAGGAAGCATTGGAGATAGCTTATGACGATGATACCATTGACATTGAAAATATTTATGTGGAGCCCCCTGAAGTCAGCGCCCTAACTGATGAAGATTCTGGGGATAAAGATGGCGATGGGGATCTGAATAATCTATCTGGTCGACAACTTCGGGCACAAGCGGAACTGAAATTGGGCAATAATCGAAGAATTGGCTCATCTGATGAAAAACATCTGATGAAAAACATCTAAAAAGGGACAGAAAAAGAAAACAAAAACGTACTCTTGGGCAAAAGGCGACCTTCAAAGTAGGGAAAATGAGTTCAAAATTCCAGATTTTTCGAAGTATAGTGAGTTGTCTCCTACTGAATTATTCGAACTATTTTGGCCTGAAGACATTTACAGCTACCTCCTAGACGAAACAAGAAAATATGCATTATTCAAAAATTATCAAGATCCTCAAATAACTCTGGATGAGATAAAATGTGCATTTGGAATTTTTATTCTTAGTGGCTATAACACCAAACCTGGACGTCGATATTATTGGGACTTCAAAGCAGATATGGAATATCCCATGGTTAAAAAATCCATGAGAAGAAATAGATTTGAACAAGTTTTACAATTTCTTCACTTAGCGGACAACAACAAAGATCAAATGGACAAAGCCTGGAAAGTTCGTCCATTGATGGACAAATTGAAGTCACAATTTTTGGAACATTTTACACCAGAGGAAGAAATCAATTATGATGAGTCTATGGTGAAATACTTTGGCAGGCATAGCTGCAAACAATTTATACGGGGCAAGCCAATCCGTTTTGGCTATAAAATATGGTCGCTAAATACTCGTGGTGGATATATGATAAATTTTGATATTTATCAAGGCAAAAATCCACGAAGCAACGAAAACGCTGAAATTCGTTATGGAAAATCCACAGCTCCGTTAGTGATGATGATTGAAGAAATTTGTCAAATCAAGACAAACCTTCCGTATAAGTTGTACAGAGATAATTTCTTTACATGTGCTAATTTGTTGCAAGGAATGCGCGAAATTGGTATTTAAATGAAGGAAAATCGTTAAATGAAGGAAAATCGTTTACCTAAAGAAATCCCTTTGCCTTCAAAAGGTGCGTTCGTTTTGCACACTCGGAGTGAACACGGAGTTGGAGTGGAGTAAGAGTGGCGTATACATCACGTGACTTCAGAGCTAACGGAGTGGTCTCGTAATCTCGAGCGATTTGGAGCGAAAGGAGCGGAGTGATTAAATTCTAACCTCACAGTTTGCAATTGCTGTACTTGGTTTATCAAGAAAAGCGTGTTTTCTCGTGTCCATATTTTTGTTTCACGGCTATGTTGCTCAGGTTCCATACTATCAGCAGATTTCATATCGCCTACAATTGCGGATATGTTTCTTTGAACCAAAGATTCCAAATATAAATTACCTTCACTTACCTCCGAACATTATAAATTTATTTTTTTATTTCAACACCACGTTTAACCTGTAACCGTGCCTTCACGTAAACAAAGTTCAAATGACAGACAATGCGAGATAAGCATGACTGCGCATGACCACTCGTTACTCTACCTCGCTACGCTGGAACTTTTAGAGTAGCTCCATTCGCGCCAAGAGCGCTCCGAAATGTTGAAAACGAACGCGAAAGGAGTAGCTCTTTTCACTCTAAAAAGCAATGGCGAACGATTTCGGAGCAATTGGAGTAAAAGGAGTGTGCAAAACGAACGCAATTTCCCTACGGAAGGCAAGTTGCGGAGTAATATTTCCCGCTCTCTGGTATATGTACCAGGCATTTTCTACGGACACGTCCACCATCCAAGTAAACAGGCACCACCACCACTTTTTAGAGCGGATAGCAATCCTATATCTAGCTATGTTTTGATCCATTAGGTCTGTCCCTCCCATTGAATTGTTATATCTACCAATCAAATGTGGTCGTGGCACGATTTTTTTTCTGTTTGCGAGAATCTTTTTACGTGGGTGATGGGTTCAGTACCATAGCAAGTTAACACCATAGATACCACGTTATTGTCCATCCATTTGACATATATAATGCCACTCTCTCGGTCCAACACATAATGGTAGTCACCTCGATTTGCATTTTTTGACAATTCATTCTTTGGAGGCAAAGGGATTTCTTTAGGTAAACGATTTTCCTTCATAGTTACCAATTTAAATACCAATTACGCGCATTCCTTGCAACAAATTAGCACATGTAAAGAAATTATCTCTGTGCAACTTATACGGAAGGTTTGTCTTGATTTGACAAATTTCTTCAATCATCATCACTAACGGAGCTGTGGATTTTCCATAACGAATTTCAGCGTCTTCGTTGCTTCGTGGATTTTTGCCTTGATAAATATCAAAATTTATCATATATCCACCACGAGTATTTAGCGACCATATTTTATAGCCAAAAACGGATTGGCTTGCCCCGTATAAATTGTTTGCAGCTATGCCTGCCAAAGTATTTCACCATAGACTCATCATAATTGATTTCTTCCTCTGGTGTAAAATGTTCCAAAAATTGTGACTTCAATTTGTCCATCAATGGACGAACTTTCCAGGCTTTGTCCATTTGATCTTTGTTGTTGTCCGCTAAGTGAAGAAATTGTAAAACTTGTTCAAATCTATTTCTTCTCATGGATTTTTTAACCATGGGATATTCCATATCTGCTTTGAAGTCCCAATAATATCGACGTCCAGGTTTGGTGTTATAGCCACTAAGAATAAAAATTCCAAATGCACATTTTATCTCATCCAGAGTTATTTGAGGATCTTGATAATTTTTGAATAATGCATATTTTCTTGTTTCGTCTAGGAGGTAGCTGTAAATGTCTTCAGGCCAAAATAGTTCGAATAATTCAGTAGGAGACAACTCACTATACTTCGAAAAATCTGGAATTTTGAACTCATTTTCCCTACTTTGAAGGTCGCCTTTTGCCCAAGAGTACGTTTTTGTTTTCTTTTTCTGTCGCTTTTTAGATGTTTTTCATCAGATGTTTTTCATCAGATGAGCCAATTCTTCGATTATTGCCCAATTTCAGTTCCGCTTGTGCCCGAAGTTGTCGACCAGATAGATGATTCAGATCCCCATCGCCATCTTTATCCCCAGAATCTTCATCAGTTAGGGCGCTGACTTCAGGGGGCTCCACATAAATATTTTCAATGTCAATGGTATCATCGTCATAAGCTATCTCCAATGCTTCCTGGAGGAAAAAACCTTTCCTAAAACAAAAATCTGGAATTACCAATGAATAGTCAAAATTGCAAAATATAATAGTGTATTATTCTAGCGCCTGTTTATGCCAACGTCTCTAGAAATATAATAAACCTAACCTCAAAACCGTAGTCATGACATACTAGTACATCCATAATAAACATGATAATTCCAAAATACCATCAAATTTTAATAGCAAAATGTATAAATTTCTATCATTCCGCGGATATTAACTAAAATTCCAAATTCTAGTTCAAAGAAGGTAGATATTTTAGAATTTATGAAAAATAGGAACATTATTCCGGAAAAGGTAACGACAAAGAAAGAATTACTACGAAGTATAAAAGCGCTTAATTTAAGAAACGATTATGTGATCGACAATATTTGTAATACACACGGACATACACACGCCTATGGAGACAATGTTCCGACAAAGGATAATTTTCCACTAGGCGGTACCATTTGTAGCAACTTATTTTAGTTATACTATACCCTATACCCTATTATTAGTTATTTAAATTTAAAATAATATGTACCTATCCTACTATCTGTAATAAAACAAGAAAACATTGCGGTGATCGGTCAAATGTAGCCCTTTAACTGGAACCGAATTAAATCTCTCCCCTCATTACCGAATAGTTCTGGTATTAGGGGATGTTGTTAGTTTTCGCCTATACGATGTTCAAACGAGAAGTGATGACGCGGTACTGTTTGCTCTTTAAAATTTAGTTTTAAAAAAAATGTATAAAATGTGATGAAATAGTTGTTGGTAAATTAAAAAATAATCAAATGTAAAAGGTAATCCATCTCTGAAATGTGGATGATACAGATATACAGTAGCAATTAAACTCAATCCACAATTTTAATAAAAAGAAGCTAATAATTGTAAAAGCGACATGTTTCGGTCCTTGGACCATCATCGGGTTATAAAGAAAACAATGGTATCAGCGAAGGATCAAAAATAGTTACATAGAAATGTGATTAGGAGAGGTTACATGATTACATTAAAACTATTATGATTAAAACTTTTCAAATTGAAGTGAGAATGTAAAAGAAAAACTTTTCCTATATTTTCTTTTAGTTACCCTACAAAGTTAAGATTCCTCTTTGACACGCTATTTGTTGGTAACCCTTCCTGACTTAGGTTGGTACTGGACTATTTCTGTTTTGTACTTTCCTACTCTAACAATCCCTTTACTTTTCATACGTATAAATTTCTTATTCAAGTGCACAGTTTTTCTGTCCTGCCAGGTTGAAGTGTTTTTTATGCTATTCATATTAGTTTACATAGCCTTTGTGCTTATATCGAGAAGACTAACAAGAACCTTCCCTTACTGTTTAGGATCGACCTGTCTTCTTGATTCCAAGGAGATCGAGCTACCATAATGGCTCTCTCCTTTTTTTTGATTGTTTTTTACAATCAACTCTTTTATCTTCTTCATGTTTTCTTTTTCTACGGTTACTTCCCTTGAAATATATATATATTTCCTCTAGGATAAAACATTCTTACTTTTTTATGTTTCTCCCTCATTTCACTTTACATGTTATTTTAACCTACACACTTATTAGACTCTGATTTATTAGCGTCTGATTTTCTGTATTCTTCTTCTTTTTTCTTCATAACTCTCTTGATCATTCAATTTAAATTTTAAAATTTCATAAATTAAAATGCAATTTCTGCGTTCTACACATACAGGTGAGTTTGTATACAGAATTAGTAATAATATGAATTTGTAATGTTTTGATCTTGCTTGTTTTATTGTAACAGACATTTCATGTACTGTTAACAGTCTTTTATTTTGTCACTTCAATTTAATAATTTCAATGTAATCATGTAACCTCCATTAATCATACTTCTACGTAGTGTAACATGTCTATCGTCATGTCACCTTGCACTATTACCGACCGTAAACGATACCGCTATTATTACCGTTAAAACCGACCCTGATTCACTGTCAATGCTACTGTACTCGAGACACCCCTTATAGACGCTAACTATTTATCTGTTTGAACGAGGCCAATTAAAGAACGCGTCCCTCGCTTGCTATTAAATAACGAACGCATTTCTTCTGACAAATGACACGAACACGCATTGAGCTAGCCTATAAAAGGCCAGCAAGACAATTCTATCCCCTTTTCTGATCCAACAGGCCGACTGAAGAGTCGAAAGAAAAACGTTCCAGTATTTCGTCTTGTGAATTTGGATCATTTCTTGATGTATATTCCTAACAAAAAAAGATGGAGGTGTTCAAATGAAGGATGTCATTCCATAATTAGAACCATGTGTAAAAAATGTGGTGTAGGCATATGCGTTGATTATAATGTAGATTTTCACAAAAAATAATTGTTTTTACCATGTCATTTACTAATAATAAAAACTTCAAAATAGTGTGTTGCTATTATAATTTCCGACCCTTAAATGCCTAGCGTTGCATATATGCAACATGGTTTTTCCCAAAAAAAAACACAATATTTTTAAAAATGGTTTTGGAATTAAGCTTTTAGACTAATTCTAACCATGTTTCAACAAAAAAAAAACATTTTTCTTGAAAAAATTGAAATTCGGGCAGTAAAGGGTTAATTTGCTTTATTATAACCGCATCTGATTTTTTATTATCTTCATTTTTCAAACACCGATACATATTTAAAATAACCCTCTGACACTGAATGTATAAATCTTTATTGCAAAATTCACTACTAACCTCACCTGTTGGTGATATCATTTATTCTGAATTTAAATTTTAATCTGGATTTCCATTTTCTGATTCAAAAGGTCTCCAAAACGCTGCCATAATATATTTAACTAATTTAAGGTTATCAATTAATATGGGAAAAAATTACAATATGTAAACCAATTATTAAAAACTCATTACCGAAACAAAGTTATATGTAAAGTTAATACATAAGAGCCCCAAATAAAAATCTGGACTCTCCGCCTCCGCACTAGACACCGACTTTATGAGATACAAAAAACTGCCACAAAAAATAACCCCCAGGCCCCTGCATGCAACAAAATACAGCGGACCGTTAAAAGCCGTCAACAAGTCGCGTGCATACCCCACTTGTTTTCACGCTGTACAACTACCAGTCTAGAGAGAGCTGGGTTCCGACGATACAGAGTGGATGTTTTACGGGACAAATATGTTGTTTTCATGCCATTCTTTCTACTTTTAAGCCTAGTAAACTAACTCACTCTGTATGACACTTTTAAATGGATTTTAGCAATTGATATTGGAAAGACTATACTTATTTTTAAGAGTCAATATCGGACAAAAAAATATATATTTTTTGTCATATTGTGTTTTTGACATATTAAAAAATCTGTAAGATAAATGGTTGGACTTATCTAATACTATTTTCTCAGTGGCCACACATAAAAATTTGCAGTTTGCACTTCATTTTGCACAAATATAACAAATAACTACAATATCTGTTAAATTTATTGTACTAATCCTTACTTTTTGGAAGTCCATCTTACAAAGAATTATAAAAAACTCTTCATTGCATTAAAATTAAGAGTTTTTTATTATTCTTAACAATATCTGTTGATCTGTTAGTCAAATTCACATGTAGGATTTTTCATAATATTCAAAGAAAATTATGACCAAGGTAATTTAAGGAATGATTCCAAAAGAGGCCGGAAAATAGTAAAAGTTAAAAAAAATGAAGATAACAAAGTAGTAGATTAGATTTTTTGAATATTTGGAAAAATATTCAAGGTTATCTGATTGTTGAAAAGATTTAAAAAGATCATTTAATTTACCAAAAAAGTCTCAACTCTATTTATAATTTTTACAGAGCCCTTAAAATAGTGCTAAAAATTGGTAGTCTGGGCGCGCTGCGTGAATTTAAAGCAGCAACTAAAAATTTTTTTAAACATATTAAATTTGAATAATAAGGAATAATAAAAATTAATGTTTTAAACGAAGTAAATCATCCATCTCTCAAAAGTGACTTGGTAGTTGAAGAAAGGAAAACACCAGCATAAGGTCAAAAAACCTTATAAGTGCTGGTGGTTTACACCTATTTGCTTATACTCTGTACATTTCTTGTGCAGGTAAGTAATTGGTCTAAAACCTACCTTCCTTTCCCTCATGTCTATAAAACAGACTACGAGGATTTATTTCATAACCCTTTGACTATCAACCCTACAGTTTCCCGTTATAAGGGTTCTTGTGAACTTTTGGGTTCTTCTAACCCTCCTTCACGTTTTTTACACTTTGGAGGTAACTGTCCTCAATTATTGGAACTTTCTCTCAATTCCTTCTACTTGATTAATTAATTTCTTCCTTTCCATATTAATAACCATTTTTTCAATTTTTTATTTTTTCTTCCATGTCACCTTGTTGGATGTAACTATTATACATATAATTTAAATTTAATGCCATTAACAACTTCATTTTGAAAGTAAACTTTGTAACCACAATACATTCCAATCGATTGAAATCTGTGTACTACATACAGGTAAGAGTGCTCAAATTTATGGAATGTTCATTCTGATGTTTTCACATTGTATTCTTTTTAGCCTGATGATGGTCTTTAAATTAGACCGAAACTAGTAGCTATGTAACAGCAGTACTATATTTTATTAATAAATTTATTGGTGACATTGACATTAGTTTTTTCCTTTCTTCAAAAATTAATGTTCTATATTCGGATACATAAATGAACAATAATCCGTGGAAAAAAATGTTTATCCAAATTTTTTTATTAGTTATGCTTTTGTTAATGAACAACTTTTCATGCAGTAAATATTAACAGAAAAACCGCGATAATTATGGAACTAAAGCCTTGAGATTTTTTTTAATTCGTCGAGTTATTCTAAATAGTTTAACAAATAGATCCCTGTTGGAAAAATTCAAAAATATGAATTTTCCAATTTTTTATTTAAAATCGAGAATACGCCAAAATTTAGGATTAAAAAATAATTATCAATAATTTTTTTAAATTTTTTAACACCATCGTTTTAAAAATTGGTAAAAATATGCATTGTTTATTAGCTCTTGAATATTTTTTGATATTTAAAAAAAATTAAACTCTAACTTTGTTTACTTTATTGCTTTTAATGCCTTGGTCGTAATTTTCGATAAATATTCAAAAGATTTATGAAAAATCGTATATTGTGCCTATTTGTTATATTTGTGCAGAATAAAGTGCAAACTGCAAATTTTGAAAAGATGATGTTGGATACATCCAAGCGTTTATCTTACGGATTTTTTAAATTGTAAAATAACCCTTTAACTAATATTGGAGAATAATCCGGTAGGAATGACACCTCGTTCCTAATTTTCGGTGAATATTAAAATATTTTATGAAAAAATGTAGATGTAAACCAGACTGACAGCTCAAAAGTGATATTGTACTTATTTGTTATATATGTATTTGTAAACGGGACTATGCATGAGAATTGAGGATTCGCTTTTATTTTGTTGCCACAAGGTAATAGACCATACCGGATATCGGAATTTATTAAAATTTATAATTATAATTCGAAATACGCCAAAATTATACATTATTTTAAAAAACTGTAACTGTAAAAATGATTCAGTTTGTTGCATTTCAACTCGCTCTCTCCTTATTTTTTTATTTAAAAAAAAACGATAAAAAAATAGAAACCATTTATTAAAACAAAAAACTAAGTAAAGTGCGAGTTAATGTATGTCAAAATAGACACTTAAAAAAATCGATCTAAATAAAGTAATCTTTAAGACTTTTCTTTTTTTTTGGCGGACGCGGCAACTACTGTATGTTCTTAAACATGTTAATAAATAAATAGTATAACATAATTGAAAAACGCGTTGCGAAATTAATTTAAATTGATTAAAAAGTCAAAGTATGTAAACTATTGATTACATTTATGTATAAAAATTTACCCTACAAAAAGACCTTCAGCTAAAATATGCTTTGGCGATTTTCCGAGACCGAGTTGTTTTCTTTCAATATCGGTAATTATTGGCGACATAAACTTTCTGTTTTCATGAATGAATACACATAGTTTTATCCTGAAAACATTTATGAAAAGAAAACAAATTATTTATTTGATTTATTTGATTTTAGAACAACCCAAATACATGTTGCTGTGCACTTTATACATACTTGTGGGACTGGCTCTAACTTCAACAATTATAGAGTTAGTAAGGAGGCAGTACGCACAGTCTTGGAGACAACTACAAGCACTGCGAGGACCTTTAGCTGAAAATTTTAGAAAATTTGCTGAAAATGCTCCAGGGCTTGACGTTCTCGCCTTTCAACAGGATCTAATGAAAGTTCTCACCGTTGTAAGCATAATATTATTTACGATTATACTTATTTAAGACTAGAAATATGTACCAACACAATATAAATAAAAATATAGTTGCAGTTAAATTTACTGAACATTATCTTTTTTTTTAATCAAGGTAACGATGCCCAAGTTGTCGAGTGGAAAGCGTGGAAAGAAAATTAAAGAACAGGATTGGGAAAATGCTATCGAAGCTGCCATCCGTGATCTAACAGCCAACGCTGCAGAACATAAACCTCAACAAGTTTTACAAATCGTCATTTATGAAAGTTCAGTTTGAGATAATAACGCATCTTCCATTTATCGACTTCCAATGTTTTTATTAATTTTATTATCCACTTTAGCTTACATAAATTAAATATAAAATAAATAAATAAATATTTGTGTATTTTTTAATCTAAATGTGTATAAAAAATAAGGATTAGTCCAATAATAATAATAATCTCTAATCAACAATTTAGTGGATACTATACTTGATCGATTAAATCTTATAAACTGTGTTAATAATTGGACATCTTTGAAGATTAACCAACTCATAGTTAATTTCAAAAAGTTTATGAATATGTTTGTTTGCTACAACGGGTCATTGTCAAACAACAAGATTTTGTTCTTGTAAAAGAGAAATGCATGTTGAGTTTTATATAATAAAACCGTTCATTAATAGACAATCATTCAGTAAATGGCATCATTAATCATTTTGAGTGTGTTAAAATTTATTATAAATGAACGGTCGCCAGAAAACTCAGTTAAAAGCGGTATCCCACAAGGTTTACTGCTAGTTCCTTTATTTATATCATTAAGTAGCGTCACTAACAATATTTGATGATATTTGTATTCCATATTTGTTGATTCTGTTAGTGCCTACTTCTCATAAACTCTAATAAATGTGTAGTTCTGAAGTTAATAAGGACATGTTTCTATTCCTTATTTTATAAACTGCCAATCACTGAACTTAGTGACTTTCCAAGATAACTTATAGAAGCTATAGTGGAACACTTTACGTATTTATATCTCTCCACAGCACTTAGACCACATTTGCCCCATTGTGCGTCATTCTGAGATTGAGCCTAGAGCCAAACTACTTATTTTACTTATTAGCCAGAGAGTGCTGGACATTCACGTATTCAACTATCTTATCTTCTTGTTCGCATTCTCTACATAGTTGGGTGTCAGATATACCCAACCTATTCAGATGTTTTCGTAGGTGACAATTGCCATTAAGCATGCCTGTTGCCAGACATAGGTCCTTTCTTCAGAAGTTCCTCGGATAGCCTACAATCTTTTTATTCGTCCCATCTACCCTTGAATTTGTCAATAGAGAGTTCTTTCACTAGGTCAACCAGGGCTGTTGCTGGCACGCTGAGGAGAGTGCCAGGTAGCTAACAAGTCAGCTATGCGGTTGTCTTTTGAAATCCATCACATCTGATCCAGCCTAGAGTAACCACGTTGTTGTTTTAGAGGCAATGCAGGCTGAACGGACTTATGCGAGGACGTGGGAAGAACATGGCATGGACGTGGCAGAGACGTGATGAGTGAAAGGGCGGGAAAGTGACGAGAACGAAAAACAACAGTCAGTTGCTCCGTTTAGTCTTGGCTATAAATATGGATTTTTCAAGTAGTGATAAAGTTATGTTGGATCTATTATACTTGAGTGATGTACAGACAATTTTGGGTTTATCCATTATGGCTAAAGAATAAAGTGTAACATGTCTATCGCCATGCTACCCTTCTTTAGTTTACCGTCCTTACGAACCCTAAAATCAACCCCGACTCGCCATATATTAGACATTCCCTTACCACCGCTACCAAACTTACCCCTTACAATAGAACGCACCTGAAACAAAACCCTTAATTAAAACGAACGCAACCATCCAACCGGAAGCCATTGTCAACCCTCTCTATAAATTAAGTTATACGCTCTGCCTTGTCCCTTTCTCTCGACAAGAACCAGACTAGCAAGTCGAATATTTCATATGCAAATTTAGATACCATTTTTTGGATGTATTACAGTAAGTAGTTCATTGTTTTTTATTTTATCTTCTTTTCATTTCATGATTAGTCTAAAACAAAGTAAATAAAATATGTATTTTATTACTATATCATTTTTTGTTGTAAATTTATCTATTTTCAATACTAATTTAAATAAATAAAATAAATAGAACTCTTTTATAATATTTAAAACTTTTTTTAATAACTACTTTACTTGCTTTTTACTTTTTTTAAGAAACTAATATCATTTTAGAACTTTTTGTTTTGTGCCAATAATAAACTCGTTAATAATTAATCTCTGAATTTTCATTTCATTTTTGCTATTGAATATGGGACATTAATGTTGGAAGCTTTTAATGTTAATTAACTTTTTTTGATTTAAAATATTTGCCGTCCTGTTGACCAAAAAGCTAACCAACATCAACGCCCATAATATTTTAACTCCTTCTGATCCACTTTACGACTTGTAGGAAGATACAGCCCGTTCGTACGGAGAGATACAGCCCGTTCGCACGGAAGGACTCAACAAGATTACCGCCAAGAGGTTCTTTGATGTAGAAACAACCAATTATTGCAGCAGTTCTTTGATCAGTTCTATTATATGAAGTATAAGTAACCATCACCAGCCAACACCACAAGTACAAGTAGCAGTGAACAAACCGAGCCCACCAGACAACCAAAAGCTCAAAGATAAGTCTAGTTCATTTATAAAGTTTCCTTCTAGACGTCTTTGGCAGAATATAATATTTTCAATAAATACTTAACTATTTCAATTCGTTTCATTTATGTACCCACTGACTATAAGTCTTAAGAGTGTAGCGTGTTCGGTTTTCATTAAAAATAGTTTTCTTTTGTTTTCAAATTCTGATTAAATACAAGGTGTTTCTATCCTTTTCACCTTAGTTTCTTTGTGTAGTTTCAGTTGTTTAATCGTAAACGTATAAAAAGATTGTGGCGCCCTTAACTCTTATATTCACCTATCCTTTTTATAATGATCATTAACTTGGAGATGAACCACTCCTTGAGAGGGTCTCTTAGCCGAGATCTCTTTTGGGAACTATTTTTGTTACAAATTGGCGCCCTACCTTTTTGGAGAGTAATATTGTTACAAAAGATAGGGAAAACTGGTGGTACTTTCGACGTGAACTCCTCTATAAGGAGGAGGAGGAAAAGATCAAATCTTTGATAGTTTATAGAAATGCCAGGAAAGCCTTCAAAAAAGACGTACGTAATAGTAAGAGGTCTAGCTGGAGGAGCTTCTGTAGCGAAATAAATTCGCTTCCGAAGGCTACCAGACTCTCAAAGTACTAAAATGTGAGTATAACGTTACCATCGGGATGCTTAGGAAGCAAGACCGGTCCTGGACATCGTTCACAGAGGAGTCACTGCGACTTCTAGAGAGTTCGAACCCTACAAAGCCGTGGAGCCGGATAATATATTTCCAGTCCTGTTTCAGCAAGGCCTGAACATTCTCCTTCCTTGCCTAGGGAGAATATTTCGGACCAGCATCGCGCTTGAATATGTCCCCAAAGAATGGAATAGAGCTGAGGTTGTCTTCATTCTCAGAGCTGAGAAGAAAGGCTATAAAAATCCTTTAGACCTATTAGTCTCAAATCATTTATATGTGATACAATGGAAAAGTAAGTAGGTATATATTGTAATAAATTACAATTATAATGAATGTACTGACTGCATAAATATTGTTATTATTGATGTGATTATTAATTTTGTTGTTTTATAATTTGAAATTTTTATTTTTAAAGTTTTGTGGGGCTATTATTTATATTTAAATTTGTTTCAATTTTAATTTAATCCTTTTTTAATCTAAAACACCTTAAAATTTCTTTATTTTATTGATCCTTCTGTTTGTAAAAAAAAATTATGTTATCAAATTTAAAATATGTAATTTTGTTTATCATTTATTATTAAATTTTATATATCAAAATCAATTATTTAGCATTATAGACTCATAAACTCAGTAGTCAGTTCAAATGTAAGATTTAACAATATTTTATTTATTAACTTTGTTTTCCCTAAAAGAATAATATACCCTTGATCTCTTTAATGATACGGCTATGGCAGATTTTGTGCGCATCAACCCCGCACACAGAAACACGTGATGCTTAACAGTAATTTCTGGGGTGAAAGTTGTTGGGACACGTGTCGTGTGTCTATTAATTGTTATAAAATTCTTAGTGATACAGTGTTCTCAGATCAAGATTATAGAAAATTTGTTTAATGATATCGAAATATATTACTCACAATGTTTATAATATTTGTGAAAATGATATTAGTGAATATAGTTAAAAAACATACCCTAAAGCACTTGCTAGTTGACGGTGATAACTGGAAATTTTCCGTAGCGGCCTTCCAGATTCAGCCTCCTTCCAATAGTAATCTACAACACGTACAAATGTTTCCTTGGATGGATATTAAACAGGATTATGACCACCGGATATTATTTCTCCTTGGTTTCTTCCGGAATTTTTTTAATTATAGTTACAGGTTAGTCAAAATATTTAATTTTTTTTTTCTTAGGATTTTATTTTATTAGCTGGTACAATTTCTATTTACAATTTTCCAATAAACTTTGTTTTACAATATTTCATATAATTGATTATTTTAATTGTCAGCCATTTTTAATTTTTAACAATCATCCGCCATTGTTTTTACAATAATTTTCAAAAATACTGACGTGGATTGGCCTTTTGATAAATTTAGAATGCTCCCGAATTTTCTTTTCCAAGGGCTTATATACCCTCGGTCAAATTTTCATAATGGCTGCCTTTTCGAGTGTGTTTTGTTTTTATATAACCTCTCTTACATCAAAATTTTGAAAAATTGACTTTTTAATTATACATTTTCTGACCTTAAAATTATTACAAATTAAATCTGTACAATTTATTTCATTATAAATTAACATTTTTAGAATTTTAAAATCAATTTTTCTTTATTAAAACAGCTGGCTTTTTGGAGTAAACAATGTCAGCCATTTTGACAATTATTAATATCAAATTTAACAATTGTGAGCTAATATCTCTTTTTGGTCAATATTTTTAACAAAAAATGAAATTTTACATATTAAAATATAATCAGATAACTTTTATTTTCAATGAAACCGCTTATATTAGCTTTTATTTGCTTTTAAAATTTTACTATGTCATAGTGATTTACATACAAAATTTATCAAGTAAACGAATTAATAACATCCAAAAACATCAAAAAACAACTTAAAATTAATTACTTTACAAAAACATACAATTACAACAAATAGAAACATCAATTAAACATCTAATACTAAGTTTATGTCTTTCTCATACAAGCACCTTTTTAAAGTTTATAGTCAACGTTTTTAATCACCACATCACTATTTATAGTGTTTTTCATTGAATTTATCATTCATAAAGTCTTTGATCAAGCTTGATTAAATAGTCTTAGCTTGTAAACACAAACATCACTTTCTCACAGCTTTATTCTATCATGTAATATATTTCAATATCTCTCTTTTTAGATTCTGTCTTAAATAGTGTATTTTTATCAAGTCTGAGATGTTCAGGACATAGGGACTACTAGACTTGTATTGACATCCGATACATCATACTACAAGACTCATCATTTGATACTTAAATGAATTTGAAAATGTTGTTTGGGGTAAGTAAAATTTGTTTATCAAATTATAATCATTGTCTCTGATTCATTTAATTTGCTCAAATATTTAAATTAGTTTGTTGAGATTTAAATTTTTGTATCTTATATTACTGACTGTGTACAGTTAAATATTCTCTACTTCATATAATAATTTTAAATAACCTATACCTTACTTATTCTCATTTTATAGCTACTTATAAAAAAAATTATTAAAATCATTATTATTATTAACCTTAATTATTGCTTATTTAGCTTATGATCTAACTAACTTAATATAACTAATATAGTTAGTTTCTTACTAATATTGTATTCCTATGATTTATTATTAACATATTCTAATACTTTTTTTTTTTTTAATTTTTTATTTTTAGCTTAAACAAATTAGTGTTTTGGATTTTGATTCTTGGATCGACTACTGGTATTATGAACTCATCTTATCAAGATGGTTTTTGTGTTCTTGTGTGTATTACGGTTTACTGGATTGGCTCTAATAAAGAAATTTTTGGTGTATTATTCATTTAATGAGAAGATTTGTAAATAACATCCATGTTTAATGGTTTACTTCAATTCAAGTTATTTATTTGGTAAGTTATATTTACTATTATTTTTTAAAACATTACAAATTTCCCCCAATTTAATTTTAACAAATTGTTACTCGGTAATAATTTTTAAAATTTAATTCCATTATATTTGATCCAAATCTAATAAGCTTAAAATTCCACTTTGTTATCTTTCAATTCTAACATATACCTTAATTGTACCTTACAAATAATCTTCATTAACATCTAACATAAATTCTAATTCATTTGGTTGTATATAACCACTAACTATTCATTGATAACTCATACTTTATTCCTAATTTTAAAATACAATATAATATTTACTTATTCTAATATCTACATCTTAAACTATCTTATATTCTAAATTTAGCTAGATTTTTAAAATGTTGGTCTATTGATGGTATGCATATAAGTTTTTAACGTTTACCTTTCCCCTCAATAAATTGTTATGTGGATTTCTTAAAATATAACTGTTTTCATAAGCTTTTTCGATTATAAATGGTCCTATAAACGGTAGTTTTAATTTTGCACACTCATTATTTCTTTTGTTGGCTACCTGTAGTGACCTTTCAATTACCCAATCCCCTTCTTTGAATACCGTTGGTTTCTTTAAATTTTTATATCTTGTTAAATATTGTTATGCATTTCTTTTTAACTTAATATGAAATATTTTTTTTAATTAAATTACTATTTTGTTCTAGTTTTGTACAACTACTAGTGAATTGATATATGATTTGTTACTTCTTCGAATTATTCCTTCAATCTATAAGATTTCTGATTCTCTCTTCACTCTTTTCTTTTAACTTTAATGGTACAGGATATATTCTCACCTTAAACTCCTCAACATCTCTCACCTCCATATTATATTCATATTCGGTAGCTTCTTTTGGCTCCTTAAACATCAAACTCTATACTCCATCAACAAATCTCCTACGATATTGTAATATATTCCATTACAAACAAATCATCATTTTCAAATACATCTTCTTCTTCTATCTACTTCATAATCATAACTTTCTTCTTTATACTTCATACTCATAACTTTCTTCTTTATCATAATCATTTCTAATATAAATAATATCCTTCTTACTATCTTCTACTTCTTCTATCATATCCATTGACATCCATATACCATTTAGTTATACCTTCTTCTCTTCTTTATAATTAATTATAGTTTCTAATTGTTCCTATGTATCGTTTAATATTATCATATCATTATCCAAATTAAACACAGCTAGTAGTTTACAATTTATTATGATTTCAATATAAATTTATTTTAATATCATATTTGTTTATTTATTTCATATAACCTTTGTTTTTAATACCAGTTATTATTATATTTGGAATTTTATTTCATTATTCGTTAATATTATTTAGTTTTGAAATTGATTTTGAATCTATTAATGATGTTTTATTTCTTATATTAAGTAAAATTTTTAACGGTTTGTCATAATTTCAATCTTGAATATGCAATAACTCATTAGAATGTATTTGATTTAAGTTTCATTTCAATTAGTATAATTAATATAACAGTTTATCATAATTTTTACCCTTGAATATTCAATGACCCATTATAATATAATTGATCTAAGTTTCATTTGAGTTAATATAATTAATTGGGATGGTATTTTAAATTTAATATAATACACAACATTTTAAAATTCAAACAATAAAAAATCACCTACTACCTACAAATATAATTAGCAATATTATTTACATTTTACTATTACCTTACCCCTGCTCAATAAAATATTCATTTTCTTCTTCAGCTTCTTCCAATTTCTTTCTACAAGTCTCTTCCTGTTTTTAGTTGCTTTCATTATCATTTGTAATTTTTTATCATTGGTTTGTTCTTTAAATATTCTAACATTGGTGTTCATATTCATTACTTCATCTTTTATTTCTGTTTCCATAAGTCTATTTTCAATCAATTTTTCAAGTAAATTTTTAATCTTCTTGTTTTCTTCTACATCTGTGACCATACTTAAATCAATCTTATTCTTATTCTCATCCATGTCATATCTAGTATCAATTTTGATTAAATTATTCATCTCAATTTTCCCAGTTTCAACATCTTTATCTTTGTTTCTATCAATTTCTTCTAAAATTTTATTGTTTGCTTCTGCATTTTCCTCTTTTTCAATTACTTTTTCTTTTTCACTAAACTTCTTCATATTTTCATTTTGTCTTACTATTTGTATCTTCAAATTCTCTCTTTCTTTACCAATATTTTCTATAATCTCTTCTTTTAAATCTTTCCCATCTTCATCAAATTTCTTTACAAACATCTTATTCATTTCTTCATTAGTTTCTTGTTCTGTACCTCTCATTTCTCCTTGTAATTTACAATTTTGTTCCCCCATTTCTTCCTTTAATTCATCAAACTTCTTATTTAATGTATCGTTTAAATCTTCTTTATCTTCTTTAACTTCCTTCTTCAATTCTTCTTTAGTTTCTTCTAAATCTTTATCCATTTCTCCTATGTTTTCTTCATTTTCTTCACATTTTTTATTATTTTTGCCCCATTTCTTGCTCATATCTCTGATATCTTTTCTTAACTCTTCATAACTTTTGTTCATTTCTTTCCTTAAATCTTCATTAAATCTATCTAATTTCTTGTCTATTTCTCTCAACAATCTCCAGATTTCATTATTTTCATCCTCCGTCCAATGCATTTTTAAATAGTTTTATTAAATTTTATTCAATATTAAATATAAAATTTTGTTTAATAATTATGTAATTATTGTTATTATTGTAAAACACAATATACAATTTAAATTTATAACAGTTTTACACTTTTAATATCCAATTTCTCCTGATAACCTACCAAATTAGTTATCAAACTTGTTTATTATATTTAAAAAAAATTCTTTAACTTTCACAACCAGTCAATTTTTAATTATAACCAATTAATTTATTATAACCAACAGTTTTTTATTGAAGCCCCACGTTGGGCGCCATTTTTGTAATAAATTACAATTATAATGAATGTACTGACTGCATAAATATTGTTATTATTGATGTGATTATTAATTTTGTTGTTTTATAATTTGAAATTTTTATTTTTAAAGTTTTGTGGGGCTATTATTTATATTTAAATTTGTTTCAATTTTAATTTAATCCTTTTTTAATCTAAAACACCTTAAAATTTCTTTATTTTATTGATCCTTCTGTTTGTAAAAAAAATTATGTTATCAAATTTAAAATATGTAATTTTGTTTATCATTTATTATTAAATTTTATATATCAAAATCAATTATTTAGCATTATAGACTCATAAACTCAGTAGTCAGTTCAAATGTAAGATTTAACAATATTTTATTTATTAACTTTGTTTTCCCTAAAAGAATAATATACCCTTGATCTCTTTAATGATACGGCTATGGCAGATTTTGTGCGCATCAACCCCGCACACAGAAACACGTGATGCTTAACAGTAATTTCTGGGGTGAAAGTTGTTGGGACACGTGTCGTGTGTCTATTAATTGTTATAAAATTCTTAGTGATACAGTGTTCTCAGATCAAGATTATAGAAAATTTGTTTAATGATATTGAAATATATTACTCACAATGTTTATAATATTTGTGAAAATGATATTAGTGAATATAGTTAAAAAACATACCCTAAAGCACTTGCTAGTTGACGGTGATAACTGGAAATTTTCCGTAGCGGCCTTCCAGATTCAGCCTCCTTCCAATAGTAATCTACAACACGTACAAATGTTTCCTTGGATGGATATTAAACAGGATTATGACCACCGGATATTATTTCTCCTTGGTTTCTTCCAGAAATTTTTTAATTATAGTTACAGGTTAGTCAAAATATTTAATTTTTTTTTTCTTCTTAGGATTTTATTTTATTAGCTGGTACAATTTCTATTTACAATTTTCCAATAAACTTTGTTTTACAATATTTCATATAATTGATTATTTTAATTGTCAGCCATTTTTAATTTTTAACAATCATCCGCCATTGTTTTTACAATAATTTTCAAAAATACTGACGTGGATTGGCCTTTTGATAAATTTAGAATGCTCCCGAATTTTCTTTTCCAAGGGCTTATATACCCTCGGTCAAATTTTCATAATGGCTGCCTTTTCGAGTGTGTTTTGTTTTTATATAACCTCTCTTACATCAAAATTTTGAAAAATTGACTTTTTAATTATACATTTTCTGACCTTAAAATTATTACAAATTAAATCTGTACAATTTATTTCATTATAAATTAACATTTTTAGAATTTTAAAATCAATTTTTCTTTATTAAAACAGCTGGCTTTTTGGAGTAAACAATGTCAGCCATTTTGACAATTATTAATATCAAATTTAACAATTGTGAGCTAATATCTCTTTTTGGTCAATATTTTTAACAAAAAATGAAATTTTACATATTAAAATATGATCAGATAACTTTTATTTTCAATGAAACCGCTTATATTAGCTTTTATTTGCTTTTAAAATTTTACTATGTCATAGTGATTTACATACAAAATTTATCAAGTAAACGAATTAATAACATCCAAAAACATCAAAAAACAACTTAAAATTAATTACTTTACAAAAACATACAATTACAACAAATAGAAACATCAATTAAACATCTAATACTAAGTTTATGTCTTTCTCATACAAGCACCTTTTTAAAGTTTATAGTCAACGTTTTTAATCACCACATCACTATTTATAGTGTTTTTCATTGAATTTATCATTCATAAAGTCTTTGATCAAGCTTGATTAAATAGTCTTAGCTTGTAAACACAAACATCACTTTCTCACAGCTTTATTCTATCATGTAATATATTTCAATATCTCTCTTTTTAGATTCTGTCTTAAATAGTGTATTTTTATCAAGTCTGAGATGTTCAGGACATAGGGACTACTAGACTTGTATTGACATCCGATACATCATACTACAAGACTCATCATTTGATACTTAAATGAATTTGAAAATGTTGTTTGGGGTAAGTAAAATTTGTTTATCAAATTATAATCATTGTCTCTGATTCATTTAATTTGCTCAAATATTTAAATTAGTTTGTTGAGATTTAAATTTTTGTATCTTATATTACTGACTGTGTACAGTTAAATATTCTCTACTTCATATAATAATTTTAAATAACCTATACCTTACTTATTCTCATTTTATAGCTACTTATAAAAAAAATTATTAAAATCATTATTATTATTAACCTTAATTATTGCTTATTTAGCTTATGATCTAACTAACTTAATATAACTAATATAGTTAGTTTCTTACTAATATTGTATTCCTATGATTTATTATTAACATATTCTAATACTTTTTTTTTTTTTAATTTTTTATTTTTAGCTTAAACAAATTAGTGTTTTGGATTTTGATTCTTGGATCGACTACTGGTATTATGAACTCATCTTATCAAGATGGTTTTTGTGTTCTTGTGTGTATTACGGTTTACTGGATTGGCTCTAATAAAGAAATTTTTGGTGTATTATTCATTTAATGAGAAGATTTGTAAATAACATCCATGTTTAATGGTTTACTTCAATTCAAGTTATTTATTTGGTAAGTTATATTTACTATTAATTTTTTAAAACATTACAATATCTATTAGAAGGAAGTTTAAAGTAGGTCGACAGAGTCAGCTCTCCGAGCCATAGTGAAGAAAAGGTGGAAAAGGCCCTGGAATTTAAGGAAGTAGCATTAGCTATATTTTTCGACGTAAGGCGCCTTCGACAAGGCGAGAGCAGGCCTCATTGAGACTGAATTGCTGTCTACACTGGTTTCCTGAATAATATCCGGTTTCAGAAGCAGAAAAATTACAGCATCACCAGAAGGCTACTCACCGGAGGTTCGCGCGGAGGGCGGCTGTCCTAATGGCAGCTGCCTCTCGCTGTGAAACCTTATGGCCTCCTGGAACGTCTTACTAAAGAAGATGGCTGAGGATCCAATACGGGTCTGTGGTCTAGTGGCCAGTGGTAGAGGGGCCAGGGGTGTCCCGCAAGCTGGCGCATGTACCGAGGGTTGCAGGCATAGGAGTCACAGGAGCGCTAAAGACAACACCCAACCAGCGCTTAATGTCCTCCTGGGACAATATGGATCATCATGAGTGCAATGGCGGCTTTCATAAGGCTTAGAGACAATGGGTACTGGAAAGGGCATGGCGAAGGCCACACATGAATAGCACAAAGGACAGAAACAGAGCTTCCGCTCCTGGCTCACAAAGCTGTCCCTAAAATAGATAAAGTAAGAATGGAAAACGCCATCCCCGGTGCCCCCTTGGAGGGATGCTCAAATAGAATTTCCTTCAAGGAGCATAGTGTAATAAATCACTGGTGAGAAGCTAACGATCCGTATTTTTAGACAACTCAGCTATTTTTACAACATAATTTACTAGCGTATTGTCAAAATTACAATACGATAGTAAACAATTATTAGAGTTGTTATTGTACTTTTGTTTTGAAACTGGTATGATTCTTTATTTTGGTGGAAAAATGGATTTTTTAGAAAAAGATGCTTTTGTAGCCAACTTGACTGATTTAGAAAAGGCTGAAATAGCCAACGTTGAGGGCCTTTCAATTTTCATAAATATAACGACGCAACGTTGCAATATCGAAAATACGACCCATTTCACTGATCGATCACTTCCCTACTCGCTTCACATTCACTTCAATCTTATGTTCGAAAATAGAGGTCCTGATGTGATACGTGGACTGTTCAGAACTAATAGCGCCTGTCTTCTCTGCGAGACAACAACGAGCTCTAATTGAGCTACAACTCAATGCCCATTTTATATATTTAACTTCAGATGTCTGGATTCAGTGATTGAACGGTTAAACTAAACTTCCACCATTAACTTCCGCTAATAACTAGCATCGTTAGCGAAACAGCTGTAATTGCATTTTAAAACGTATTTTTCGAATAAATAGTGAAAGTTTAGTTTAACCGTTCAGTTATTTATTGTTCTTAGTAAGATGGACTTCCACAAAGTAAAGGTTACTACAATCAAATTTATTATTATTAAATTTATTATTATTAATTAGTTCCACTTTAAATAATGAAAATCGTTTTTTATTGATTTTGATATGAAATATAATTTTTTTGTAAGTGCCAAACACTATGCAAAAATTCTGCACCCAGGTTGCCGAGGTTGGGGCGACCACCCTTTTTTTCAACCCCGGGCCAGTAAATTTTGACGGCATTAATAAAACACGAAATAACATCAAAAAGTATAATAAATTATGCTATTGCCGTCAATAATGATTTGATACTAAAATGGATACTCAACTTTCAAATTTTCAAAATTTTTCCTCACTTCCGGTACCATTTTTTTTGACGGCAATAAGTTTAAATTTAATTTTTAACTACTACTGTTAATATAAACAGTACGCCGTCAGTAATAATTTTATACAAAATGACGTTTCCAGATGCAATGTTTATTTAATTATGGCGGAAAATCGGGCCACCAGAAATTGATGGCAGTGGTCCAAAAGTCTTAGTTACGTCGTTCCCCATACTTTTTACACGGTCTCTATAGAGTAATAAAATGGCACCTAGTTTTTGGGCCGTCTCGTTGGGAACTATTATTGATAATTATTTTGGTAGGTATTTAAAATATCTTCGTAGTGTCACTTCTTTCATCAGACGATTATGATTTTAAATACAGAAATAATGATAAATTTAGAGGTTTCATATATTTTTTAACAATAAAGTGATATTAATTAAAAACTTTTAGTTTAATAGTAACCAATTTTTAAGAAGGATGGATTAGGGAATCTACTAATTTTTTTTACCCTACATCAATTATAGTTTACGCTGCCTTATATAGATTTTTCTGCTCTATTTATTATAAATATTATATATAATAGTTTGATTATATTATATACTTAAAGATATTAATAGAAATTTCTAAAAAATAATAAGAGCAGGATAATTTGGCGTTACATTTATCCAAATGCATAATCTTAATTTACCATGATATTATTTGATTGTGGACTAAGCATTTATAAAATTTAATGTTGGATATAGAATTAATTTTGTTACTGGGAACCATTTTAAGTTAATTAATAAAGTATTTATTGGAGTGTATTTTGAACAATTTAGTATTATTCGCATGGTTCTGCATCCTTTGAAGACTATTTATTTCAACTTTATTAAGTAGAATAACAATAAGTGAAATGGGGTAACTTAATTTGCATGTAAATGGGATAAACAAAGTTGTAACTAGGTATTAATAAACCTAAAAAAAATCTTAAAACAAAAATATGATTTTTGTAAACTGTTTCTTTTCTACCGAAGTTTACATAATTAATGAAAAAAAAATTCATCATTGCATAAGCCTAGATATCTCTACGCCATTGTTGAGTGGATACGTGTACAGTGTTTTCTAGGGATTAGTTAGTGTATATATTATACTAAGAAGGACTTTGGACTCAGTCGCGAGTACGCGTACAGCTGAATCATGAGTTGATGAGGTGATGAATAAGTCTAGGGTACATCGACCATATTCCATTCGGTATCACGTTATTATTATCGTCTAAAAGAGGAAAGTTTTTATTCTATAAATATAAACTGTCAAAGTGGAAATACTCATTCATACTCTATCGTGAAGTTAAGTATATCGTTTCAAAGTGAAAAAAAGTTTAATTTTAAACCGCGTCATATATTTCGTCTACGTGTTTTAAATAAAAGAATTATTAAACCGGTAAGTTGCTTTTGTTATTTTGTTGTAGTTAATTTTTAAGGTAGATATTATGATAGTGTGGTGAACAATGTGATGCTAATTTTAATTATTATAACATAAAACAATGGTAGACCTTGCTTGAAAACGCGTACAACATACGTAAAGTATTTTTTAATATTACATGGCTTACGTTAAATTTAAATAGGTAATATGCAAACTATGCATTAATTTATTTTCATGGAATGAAAAAAGTTTTGTAAAAGTTTAGTTAAAAGTAAACATAACCTAGTTGCATGTTGAGTATACAATATTTGTCGTGCAGAGTACCTATAGTGTCTTTTGTCTTTTCACGTTATACCTTATCTAAAAAAATAAATTAGGTAGGGTGATTGTGCCGGTTGGTTATCGGCCAGTTTTGTAAAGTTTTAACTTCAAGTCTCTGCTTCAAGTATTAATAAAACATACATCTACATTCTACAAGGATTGTAACTTTTTTCTGATTGATGGATGTACCTATATTTGGCTTTTAAATTATTATGAGAATAAGCATTTTTAATAAATATGTAATATGAAAAATATGAAATTAAAAAATCGTTACTTTTTTAATTGTAGGCCAGTAAGTTTCAGATGACTGCCGGTCTTATGTTGGTTATCGGCCCTTCATTCATTGGTTAGTAGGAATCAGGGTGGTATTAGGTATTATTGAGGGTATTATTTAAGAATTTAGTCAGATGCATTTAATTTAATACATAAATCAACATACAATATATACAAATAATAATATAAATAAATAAAATAAATAACAAAAAACGTAATAAAAAATAAAAAACTAATCTCGGACCTCGGAAATTTGCATAACAAAAGTTAAACATTTAAAAATTATTTAATTACTAAAAAAACGAATTTAACATTTTTCACATAAATTAGGTACAGATAAAATCTATTTCTACAATATCACAGCGAGATAGGCATTTAAATTTGGTAAATATCAAACATCTTAACTATGTTTTTTTCACTATCTTCTTCAGTATCCCTTATATGGGTTAGGTACCTTAACATGTACACATTTCTGTTGTATTTTGTTGGGCTATAACTGCTCCTCGGACTGCTCATATTTGGCTAAATTGTTTATCCATTCAACAATTCCCTTCTTTTTCAAAATGTAGAATTGAGTCAGGGCCACTTTCCTTCATGTACTGTTGATCTCAGGACACAAGTCAGGACACCATATGTTCTGCACGTTTCTCTTATTTTTGCTCCATTTTATATTTCTTAGATGACCTTTTCTTAATTTTTTTGTAAATACATATATAAAATGTTCTTTTAGGAGTGTTCTCCACGAGATTCTCCATAATCTAAAATAGGGAAACATCCTTTACTTTAAAAGTTATTCATAAAAATGTGTGAACTTTTAGAGAAAAAATGATCTGACCGATAACTGGCAGATTCGGTTTCAACGCCCAGTGTCGATATTGTCGGCCATCAATTACAATTGAATAATATTTGAATCTGTTAAATAATAGATTGGCTGAAAACTAAAATATAATTAATTTTTTTATTGTATAATATATTAATATTGAATTTAACATGTATCCGCCTTTAGAAGAGTTAGCTGAATACTTTCCTTGTTTTTTTTTCTTAAAAGTGATAAAAGCAAAATGTTATAACTAGATAAAGTTTACCGATTTGTCACCAATAGGGTTCTTCCCAACTTCATGTAAGTTGTAATGTGCGGGCGACCATTACATTGCATCAAAAGAAAGTTGTCTTCAAAAAATGGGGCCCGCTGGCATTGAAACAGGCTCTGTATAAGCTTCTAGAGTAATACAATAACAAAAATAACATTGATAGTAACGTTCACCACACTTCTTCCGAATCCGAATGCTACACCAGTCGTCTTGTACAGAAAAACATTCTTGATAGTTCTTTGGGTGTCATAATTTTATTATTTAAATTTTTTGAGAAGAAAAAAATAACGCCAAACTTGCAAATACTTAAATCACCAAAATAAAGTTAGAATTATGCTGTCACTATATCACATTAGTGGGAAAAGCAGTTTAAAAATCTAAATAAATTTTAAAAATAATAAAACACACCTTTAAGTTATAAGACTAAAACCCAGGACATACAAAAAATCTGAGTATCCTTTTACACTCCAGTATAGAATATTTTAAATCAATATAAAATTGTCTCGGTCTCGGTTTTATATAGCCTACAGGATAATAAAGTTGTAGATTTTTAAAACAAACTGACCTTAAAATCTCGCTTAAAGGTTCATAAACTAATTGAAATGTTAATGACCAGTCCGACACTCGAGCCGGGACTTAAACCTACCACCATCAATAATAATTTTAAGAATTTTATTAGCTACTTCCTACCTAATTTGTCTGATTTAGATTTTATAAATTCTAAGAGATTATAAAATTATATAATGGAAGAGATAAAAACAGTAAAACTTTAATTTTCCAAGAGAATGAAAAATGTTTTCAAAAGAAAGGTAATAAGTTTGATTAGATCTTTATCCAAGTAAGAAATGAAATGTTGAGTTACAAAACGTTCTCTAAAACTATAAAAAAGGACCCGATACCAACTTAACCTACAAACAAGTCAATTTATGAAACTAGGTATCTACCTTGCTGTTAAAATTATTCATGACCCATTACAGAACCGCTTCCCACTAAAAGGTTTTGTGTCCTACATAAATATTTTATTTGCTAAAGGGGATTCCTAACCTAAAAATATCAAAAATTATTAATAAAATACAATTGCTTACAACTCGTATCAAAACAAAAGTACAAATTTCATTTATAGTAGGAAACAAGCTTTAAAACAGTTTAGGAAGACAACAAATTTATTGACATTTGCTGTAACATATATTTTTACCGAGATTTTTACTCACAACTATTGAATTCTTAATAAAGCATTTAAATTATAACATAATATTAGTTGATTTACATTTAAAGTATAGATAACAATATGAAATTGCAAATATACACTTTTTTCGGTTATTATATAATTAAATAACTAGGTAATATTTATTATTTAAATATTAACCCTTAATTAATTATTTATTGGTTAATTTATAAATATATTTATATTGGCAATAATTAAAATTAATTTTCGTTTTACACAAGTTTGTTGACTACCTTGAATTTAATGTAACGTTTGAAAACAATGTTATAGATATTTATCACTCAACGGTTATAAGTAGTTAATTGTATTATAGTGTACACATATCATTAATTTACTTAATTAATACTGATTATTATTGGTTGAATCACAAGTGTTAATATTATTTAAAACATTTTAATAATTTTCAACCTAAATAACTTAAAACATCAAATGCATAGTTTACAGTTCTAAAACCGACAAAAAGATTTTTAATAATTTGTTTCTAATATTTATTATTCATCCAGGGTTTCGTAACCTTTTTTTATATATCTATGTTCGTAACATTTATATCATTATCTACTGCACCAGATACTGATTACTGAGTGTTGAAAAATATTTATCACAAATAGGTCAAATGCTTACATAATACCCACCCGTCGGTTACAGTGTAATAATTAACTGCTATAGAATACTGGGCGAGAGAGAAATAAATAGGTATTTGTTTTGTCAAACTTTTAATTTAACTCTCAGAATATTAAAACGTTTGATGCATAAGCTTCTATGATAAGGTGAACCGTCTTGCTGTGTTTGAACATCTTTTTATTCTAAAACAAAAGTTTTATATTTGATTTGTCCTCCTATAACTATCAAACCAAACATGCTCTTTAAAAACCAAAAAAGTACTTTACTTATTAACATGATTTGAAATTAAATAACCTGTTTTTATTCTAAATCCCCATCTCTAGACTTTAATTTCCATATCTCGACTAAAAATCAAGCATTGTAGATAAATGAAACTGAAACCCAGTTACAAGGTACAAATTCTAATTCAGAGTCCATTGGTTTTAACTTCTATTCGAAATTAAAACAAGATTTTGAATACCACTATTGAGATAACAAAAAAATTTCTTGGCCTTATCAGTAGTTTTTATAATTTTTTTAAATTTAAGTAGGTTCGTTTTGAACATATAGAATCCCAGTTTATGTTGAAATTTTAACAGACAAACAACCATAGCAACTTTTTAGTTTTATAAAAATTATTGTGTGTAAGTTGTATTTTTGTAAAGGTATGAGTATTTTTTGTGGGGATTACTATTTTAACTGGTTTAGTTCTATTAAACTAATTTTAAAAGTTTAATAAGAAAAAAATAATACGACCTAATAAGAAAGTTAATAAGATTTTATAAGCTAAGTCTAAATAATTTAATTTATTGTTTTATTCCATTAACTAAATTTGTATACTCTTTTACAAAAATATTAAGTTCTTACCAAATTTACAAAACTCAAATTAAATATAACTATATTTATGCAAAAAAGTTTTAAATATAATAGATAAAGGCAATACCGAGGGCAATACCATTTGTTTCTAGTGTTTGTATCTCTTTTATGCCAATTTTTCAGCTTTTTCTTCAACTTAATATCAATATTAGCTATTTCTACAGAATAGTTAACTTTTTCTACATAAATTCTGAAAATCATATATTGCTTTTTCTAAAATCTGCTTATTTTACATTCTTATTCATATTGTTTAAAGTATTTTTAGGAAAATAATAACTAGTTTTTTCCTATTACAACATTTTTTTATGTTTTAATAATATTTTCATGCTAGCGTGTTTTAAAGTTTTTTATTTTATTTAGGAACAATAATTATTATATGTATTATAAATATGGTAAGTATAAAGATCTAGCACTCAAATATTTATATTCAACTTTGGTAATGGTCTGTTTTTAGATAAAGATTGATTTATTTATTCCTTTTATGGAAAAATTTTGAATATAAAAAAAATGTAATTACTTTTATGCTGATAAACAAAATTCTATTTTGGTTCAAGGTTTTGTTCTAGATAAAAATTATTTAAATATCTAAAGGAATATTGCAGCTTTTCCCAGAGATTTAATTCTTCCAAAATTTCTCAAATCTCAAAATTATTAAAAAAGTTAATTATTAGAAACATTTATTAATATTTATATAATATATACAGTGTGGAAAAGCCGAATGGAATAAATTCATTATTTCGGTTACTATACATTTTTATAGAAATTTCCGAATCACGTCAAATTTAAATTATAAATTGACATTATATATATTATATAAATTATACTAACATATATTTCTAAATATTGAAATTTATTGTACTAACCCTTACTATGTGAAAGTTCATCTTATTCAGAACAATAAACAACTAAAATGTTGAAATAACTTTCACTATTTATTCTTTAAATACATTTAAAGTATTACATTAAATACATTTAAAGTATTTAAAGAATAAATAGTGAAAGTTAATTCAACCTTTTAGTTGTTTATTGTTCTGAATATATTTCTAAATATTTTTTAATAATTTGGTACATATACTTTAGTGTTTTTTTCTATTTTTGTATATCATATGTTAAAAATATTAAATTGCAGTCCCAAACCTTGATTTTTTAAAAAATAACGAAATTCTTTCTAATCTTTTCAGAAATAAAATCAAAATGGCTGAAAACAGTAATGGAAATACAGCTCTTACCTTCCAACCCACTTGCATGGAGTCAGTTAACAGAGTTACCAGATTCCCAGTTGTTGATTCAACGATTAAAACAGCAACAAGTTTTTACGAGAGAGTCAAAGTAAGTACCTACCTCTTATTGAAATTTATTGTACTAACCATCATTAAGAACGCAGAATAAACAACACTTTTTTTGGTAAAAATTTCAAGTTGCTTAAATATACAATCCATTCACTTTACATTACCAACCAATTTTAATAAAATTTTCGATTTCCAGGACTATAATGGAATAACCCATTGGACCTTCTCCACAGCAGAAAGCACACTTTGCAAAGCCGTAGATATAGGAAAACCCATCGCTACTCCAATGATCAAAAATTTCGAAGGTTCTATTAAGAAAGTAGATGATGCTTTGTGTGGGGGCTTGGATTATATTGAAACCAAAGTTCCTTCAGTAAAATTACCTCCTGCAGAAGTAAGTTGTTTTGGTTTATTTGTTTTGTTCAAACAACTGCTTTTTCATACTTTAAAACTAATATTTTTTCTGCTTTTTCATATCCTCTTTCATCCATCATTTTTCATCTAACAATGCCTCCTTATTTAGATCATATTGCAGGTATATAACAACACAAAAGACTATGTTAACAACACCGTCACTCCAGCTGTGGAAACTGCATACTCCTACGCTGAACCTGCTTTGAAAACGGCAAGGAATTTAATGGAACCTGCTTATGAAATGGCTAAAGCAGCTGTAGAACCCGCAGTTGAAAGAGCCAGAACTATTGTCGAACCTTACGTACAACCAGCATTAGACAAAGCTCAAGCAATCAAAGATGAGGTAATACACAAAGTCGAAGAGTACATACATCCAGCTCATCAGGAAGGTGAGTAAACAAAAATGTTTTTAAAGATATATCAACTTAACAATAATTGACACCAACATTGCAAATATTTCCCAACACACACAAAGTTACAAGAAATATATTAAAACTTCAAAAAACATTGTCAAGACTTATACATAAGTAACTTATTAAGAATATCTAATATCTAGAATGTCTATTAAAACTTTATTTAGTTTTAATGCTTAAATTGAATACTTTTATAATTAGTCCTAATCACGTTTTAATAAGATTACAAATTTAAAATTGAAACCTGTTATAATTGTCCGATTTAGTGATGATTATAAGACTTTTTTTAGACTTTAATTATGTTGGTTGTTAAACAATATAATTTATTTTATTCAATAGAGTTTTATATTGTAAGAATTGTGTTGTGTTGTTGCTTTTGCGGTTAAGTTTACAATTTTCTTAAGTTTGTTTTATACTTAATAAAACTATATATTTTAATATTATGTCCAAAAAATTGGAAATAAATAAGAACAAAAAGCCTAACAAATATAGGTAGGTCTCAATTTTATAGGCAGTTAAAAAATTATGTTATTCAACCAGTTAAAACACAAAACATTGTTTTAAAAACCCACCCAGCAGCATAATTGGTGCATCAGTCTCAGCAGCAGTTAGTAAATGAAATCAATCAATCTGTTTTACCAGTGCATCAACCCTCATGCAGTTAGCAACCCGATCCTAATAGTGCAATAGGTCAATTTCTTTTAGCTTCAGAAAAGAGCACCATCATCGATGATGTCGAGAGCTATGAAGAGAAAAAAAACAGAAAAGTGTGATGAAAAATAGAGCGAAAGCTCTTTCCGTGGTAACTTAAGATTATGAGATTTCCAAATTCGACCGTTTTTACAACAGAATACATATCCAGAATACATATCTTTAGAGACAATTAAAAAGTTTCAATATTGTCATTACAACTGAAAAAGAACCATTAAAAACATCATACTTAAATGGGTTATATTGTAATATTTTAATAACTATAATTCTTACAATTGTATAATTACAGAAAATATTACGTAATCTCCTATAATTTGTAATTTCAACTTAACATTTTAAGACAATATGGATACCTTCTACAGATTTAGCCATTAAAATGATGTCGGCCATTGTTGCATAAAATTATATTTTGGGTTACAGTAAAATCATGTTGAAATTGTTGCAAAATGTGTTTTTTTTTTCATTTAAAGATTAATCAAAGAGAAATCAAAATATGAATATTTTAATTATTTTTTTTTCTTAATATGCTTTAATTATGTGAGGATCACTTTTTGATTAGCTAGAAACAACACATTTACAGTAAAAAGTTAATGGCTTGCTAAATTTGTGCATGCAAAAGATTCCAATTCCTATTTTTAGTATGCGGTATCTATGCATTATTAAAAGTTTAAGATCTTAAACATATTCTTCTAATGTTGTTCGTTTTTGTTTTTATATAATATAAATAAAAATAATATAAAATATAATATAATATATATAATTTATATATAATTATATATATTTATATATAATTATATATATTTATATATAATTTTTATATAATAAAAAATATATTACAAAAAATTGTTATTGTTAAAAGGTCTGGACATAAGGTTTTATTGCTGTCATAATCATTGTCGTAGTAAAAATAATCAAATAGTTATATTAGACTATAATATATCGTTACATATACACTTATACATCGTTCTTAACAATTACAAATTTTTTCCCAAATTGGTGTTTTTAACCGTAGTGATTCTAATCTAACAGCGGTTTGTCAGAGCATGTACTAGTTACAGACCATCGTATGGATTTTACTAACACAAAAATATTACATAACGAAAAAAATTTAACAAACAGACTCTTCTTAGAAATGACAGAAATTTAAAAAAAAATAACATGAATAAAAGATCTAACATTGAAAATGTAAGCCAAATTTACTCTTATTTGTTAACAATGGAAAAAAATAATACTAATAAAAGCGAATTTAGGGGTGGTAGTTCGATTACACGAGAGGATTGGCATTGATAATTTTATATAAAATTGAAAGTAAATTGTTAAGAGAATTAAAAAGAATACAATTGTTATCATAATTTTAGTAAATTACATTTAAGTTGACAATATTGTGATTTATCTGTTGCTATCTATGTTTTTATGTATTTGAATTTGTTTTCTCAAAATTCTTCGTTCGGAATATTTGAAAGTGTTGAAGTATAGTTAAATGATTGGTTTTCGAGTCCGTATGGTATATACATACATTTTTTGTTCTTAATTCTTATCGCACTAACAAATTACTTCGAACGTAAAATAACATTCGATTCATTTTTAAAATATTTTTAACCTATTTTAATACAAATTGTATTGGGTCAGTATTACATTTTCCCTAGATGTAAGAAAGTTTACTATGTGTATTTGGTTTTTTATACTTACCTAATCTCACAATAATTGTATGAGAAAGTAGTTTTTTTACATGTAATTTTTAACATTCGTAACATATTGCAGCCTTGAAAAAGAAAACAATAAATTTTCGAAAGCACGGATTATTCAAGAGCATTCTTTAACCTAGCCAATTGAATATAAACCGGAACTCCGATGTAAATAAAAAATTGTTGTTTGTAATTAATCGGTCAAGACTACCCTTCTACTAGTAGTGATTTACCAAGTTTATAAGTATGTTAGTCAGATTTAAACAAAATTATAAATACATTACTGCGACTAATATGTAACTGGCCTGTGGATATTATAACTGGATGGGATATTATTTCACTCTAGGTTTGTTCCAACCTAGCAGAGAACCGTTCTAAAATGGTAATTTTTGTGTGCATTGGTGTTGTGCGTTGCGCAGTGCACTAATTTGGTCTTCTGAGTGGTAATATTACCGTTCCAGAACGATTCTCTGCTTGGTTGGAACGGACCTCAAGTCATTCCCAGACTCTTATGTTAAAGTAAAGAAAATAAATGTATTATGTGACTCCAAACTTTCATTTAAACCTGCAGTCAATAGCAGTTTGTTCTGTGGGGAAATATTTGTCAATTTATTAATCTTGTCTATAATCTCCTGTACTATTGTTTCGAAAGCATGTGATAGAACTGTAGTGTTATTACCCTAAAACGTTTATTTCTCTTATTTTAAACCATAATTAATTCTTGGTCCCAGTTGGACAATCGCAAAAATAATTTTCCAAATAATAATTACAATTTCCTCATTTTCAGGGGAAACAGTAGAATGTTATCAGTGTCAGCAAATCAAAAAGAAAATGGAACAGGAATATCAATCTAAACAAGAAGAAAATCATGACACATCTCAACCAGAGCAAGAACAACATTAGCAAGCAGGTAGTTTTAAGTGGTTTGGTTTTAAATAAGACTGTCTATGTATATGTAAAGGAGAAATTTTGATTTGCTCAAGAAAAACCAACTTGTATAAAATTGTAGTAAACATAGCTGTTATTCCACTATGTTCAAAATGAATATTTGAATAAACTTAAACTGATTTGTAGATTAAAACGCTTACCATATATAAAATATGGGTTATAGAACTACTTAGTTATATTTGAAAAAATAATCCTCCTTATTTATTTTTGTCTATTTTAATAAAATTAAATTTCATATATGTTTTTAAAGAAATTGAATGTTGTCCTTTATACAATTACAATGTTTTTGTGTTATTTTATACTGATGTAGATTTAATTTTAATATTGATTATTCGGATATATTTATAAACTTTTATTTAAATAAATATAAATATTTTTCCCGGTGTGTTATTTTAATACCTACTATGAACAATAAGTAAACAACGAAATGTTTGAACAAAACTTACACTTTTATTTAAAAAGCTAATTTTTTAATAAAAATAGAAGTTTTGTTCACACGTTTCGTTGTTTATTGTTCTTATTAAAAAGTGATTATAAACTACGTGAAAACAAATATACAGGGTGATTGATTAGTGAGTGAGGAAGCTCAGTAGATCTGTTTAAGTCAAACTTACAAAAAAAGTTATTAACAAAAACTGTAGGCAGCTTTAAACTCCATATTTTAAAATTAGTTAAAATCTTACAGAGTGTACCATAAGATAGTGGCACACCAAACTTATGTTTTTTTTAAATGGAACACCCTGTATTTTATTTTAAATTTGAAATCTGCTTAACTTCCACATCACAACAATGTAAAGTTTTATTATGTTGTACCGGGTATTTAAAAAGTTGTAACCAATATTACCTGAAAATCGTATCAAGTTGAACCCCCTGTATAATTAAAAAGGAGAATAGGAATTGTTTATAGTGAAATGTTTAGTGTAGAAAAATGATTATTGTTCTTTTTCCAACTCGTTTATTCATCGAAATACATAAAAATACACATACAATTATTAAACGTTTTTCTACGATACATTCTGTTTCGCGTCAGGGTAGCGTCTCTCCTTCCCGGTCTAGGAACTTGAAACTTCTCCCGCCAGCCGGTTTCCGAATGTACAGGGGTGGTTCGGCCGCAACATACTCCCGGCCTTGAAAGGCTTGCCTTTCAATCTTCATTGGGTAGTGGGCATATTTTCTGGAATCCACGCTTAATTATTCCAGAAGACGTTTTGATGGATGCGACTCTGGATACGCCATCAGGGCCTGGATGCAGGGTAGTAATTCTGTCTAGCTGCCATTGGGTTGGCTTGCTATGGTCATCTTTCACGAGTACTAGGGTTCCTTCGACTAATTTGCCTTGATTCTGCTTCCAGCGACTACGGACTTGTAATTCTGAAATGTACTCAGAATTCCACCTTCGCCAAAAGTGTTGACACATCTGTTGGACTAGCTGAAAGCGATTTAGTCTGTTTGTGTTGAGATCAGTTACATCTTGGTCTGGAGCAGCTGTCAATGGCTTGCCAATTAAAAAGTGAGCTGGTGTGAGAGGATTGAGGTCATTAGGGTCGGAGCTGAGTGGCCAAAAAGGTCGGGAGTTTAAAATAGCCTCAATTTGACAACAAATTGTATTGAGTTCTTCAAAAATTAAAGGAGTTTTGGATACAACTCTTTTTAAATGATGTTTACAACTTTTGACTCCTGCCTCCCAAATTCCGCCGAAATGAGGAGAATATGGTGGTATAAATTTCCAATCAATTAGTTCTGACAAGGTAAATTTATTTATGTCATCTTGAATATTTTTTGATAAAAGGAATTTTCTTAATTCCTGCTGGGAACCGACAAAGTTAGTCCCGTTATCGGACATTATTTTACTAGGTTTTCCCCTTCGGGATATAAAGCGACGTAAAGCTTGTATGAATGAGTCTGAAGATAGGCTTGATATTAATTCAAGGTGAATGGCCTTTGTTGAGAAGCAAACAATATAGCATTTACTAATTTTGCAACCGCGGCCCTTTCTGTCTTTGATTTGGAAAGGTCCCGCGTAGTTACCTACAACGGTAAATGGGCTAGAAGGTGTGATACGTTCAGCAGGCAAATCGCCCATTATTGGTTGAACTGATTCTGCATTGAATCTAAAACAACGTATGCATTTTCTTACAGTGGCACGAGCTAGGTTGCGCCCAGATATGACCCAAAACGTATTTCTTATAGTACTTAACAACTGGGGACCTCCGTGTAGCAAAAGTCGGTGTTGTTCTTCAAAAATGAGTTTCGTTAAATGTTGATTACCGTGTAACAAAATTGGATGTTTTTTATCGAATTTGTAAATAGAATATTTGAGTCTTCCACCAACTCGCAAAATGTTATGCTCGTCTAAAAATGGGGTGAGGCCAGCTAATTTATTTTTAACTGGCTTATTCTTGGTCAAATTTTGAATTTCTTGAGCAAAACTTTGATGTTGACTAATTTTGATCAACTTGTTTCTTGCTATTTTTATTTCTGACAATTTGACAGGTCCACAAACTCTTGCATTTTTGTGGTTAAGACAATTTTCTTTGAATCGGAGTATATAGGCAACAGTTTTATATAGTTTTGATAGGTTTGAGAAACGTGTAAAAGGAAAGTCTGAATCTACTGTGGTTGTTTTTGATAAGAACGTTTGCGATTTTAATTCTGGTAAATCTTTGACTATGTGCCTTTCATTAGGCCATTCTGAAGGAGAGGAAAGAAGCCAGAGTGGGCCGTTCCACCATAAAACAGAATGTTGGATCTGATTGGGATACAACCCTCTTGAAACTATGTCCGCTGGATTGTCATTTGATGAGACGTGTCTCCATTCGCAATTTTTGGTTAAAGTTTGGATTTCTGACACACGATTTCCTGTGAAAGTTTTTGATAAATTTGGGCTTGTTTTGATCCATGATAAAGATATGGTTGAATCAGACCAGAGAAAGCAAATTTAAGATTTATTGATTTAATGACCTTGTTTGTTAGACGGGATAACAGTAGAGCAGAGCAGAGCTCAAGTCTCGGAATGCTGATGGTTTTAATAGGGGCCACCTTGGATTTGGCACAAAGAAGAGAGACGTTAATACTATTATTGCTATTTTTGCTTCGCAAGTATATGCATGCGCCATAAGCTTGTTCGGAAGAGTCGCAAAACCCATGCAACTCGACCTCTGTGGTGTCATTAATTATTACTTGTCGATTAATTGAGAGTTTATTGAGTAAAGGCAATTCTTTGCGAAAATTAAGCCACATTGTGCTTAAATCATGGGGTAAGTTATCGTCCCACGATATTTTCTCAAGCCATATGCGTTGCATTATAATTTTTGCAAATATAGTGCAAGGGCTTAGGAGACCTAGAGGGTCGAATATTTTAGAAATTACTGATAAAACAACTCGTTTTGTTACCTTTGGATCGTCTACATTTATGTTGATATCGTATAGCAGTTTGTCGTCATGACAAGACCATGTTAATCCTAATGTTTTAGCCTTTTCGTCAGGTGAAAATCGTAAAATGTCATGTGCCGAGTTTGAATTTATACCATCAAGGACTTCTGGTTTATTGGAGCACCATTGCCTGAGTTCAAAGCAACCTTGTTTTAAGACGTTGGATACCTGTTGACAGATTGTACGTGCATCTTCTAGCGTGTCTGCTCCTGTGAGCATGTCGTCCACGTAAAAATCTTCCTTGATGATTCTTGAAATATTGGGTTTAGAATCCTTGACTTCTTCAGCTAGTTGGAACAAGCAGCGTATAGAGAGAAAGCTAGCTGCCGCTTGTCCATAAGTGACAGTATTGAGTTTGTAAGTTTTTATAGTGTCACATGGATGATTGCGCCATAAAATTTTTTGTAAACACCGTTGGTTTTGGTTTATTAGCACTTGGCGATACATTTTCGCGATGTCAGCAGATATTACATAAATGTAACGTCGGAATCTGAGGATTATTGAGAATAGGTCATTCTGAAGTACAGGCCCGATTAATTGTATATTGTTTAAAGAAAGACCATTGTTAGTCGGGGCTGAAGCATCAAAAATGACTCGAAGCTTAGTTGTTAAGCTAGACTCCTTAAAAACGCCATGATGTGGCATGTAGTATTCGTATTGTTCTTTGTCTTCACCTGCTAGAGACATATGGTTTAAATTCTGGTACTCCTCCATAAAGCCTTGATACATTGAACGTAAATCAGGGTTTCTTGTTAATCGTTTTTCTAGTGCAGTAAATCTCTGTTCGGCTTGGATTTTCGATTCACCTAGTACTCTTGGATTTTGCTTGAGTGGCATATTAACGATAAACCGTCCATCTGGATTTCTGCAATGGGTGTTAGTGAAGATTTGTTCGCATTGAAGTTCATCTTGGGATAATACTTTATCATCCATTATCTCTTCGATTTCCCAAAATCTAGTAATGACTTCAAGCAGTTCTTGATTGATGCTTAAGTTGCAATGCGCTTCCTTCATGTTGCTTACTCCAATGGGTCCAGAAATTATCCATCCCAATTGTGTTTCTTGGAGACAAGGAAGATTATTTCCTAGCATGATTTTATTGGAGCACAAAAGAAGCCAAAAGAGGTCGGCACCTATCAGCATATCGATAGGTCCTGTTTTGTGGAAGTCTGAATCTGCCAAAATGAGATTTTTTGGAATGTTTAGAGTAGACAAGTTTATTGTTGTAGCTGGGAGATTATGAGTGATATGTGGCAAGACGTAACACGTTAAATTAAATGAAGAATTGTTATATTGAGATTTAATCAAAACTTCACATTTTTTCTTAACTGAGGATATATTGGAAGATATGCCGAATACAGACAAATTAGTATCTTGTGTGGAAATATTTAGTTTTTTAAGAAATTTTTCTGAAATAAATGAAGTTTGTGAGCCACAATCTAAAAGTGCTCGAATTGTATGGAACCTGTTGTTTTTGTCAGAAGCAGTAGATAGTAATACCTCACCTTTCGGAGAACTAACTGTGCTGCTACTAAATGTATTGGTACTTGTTTCTGGTAGTAATGTACATTCAGCTGATTGTTTTTATTCATTAGTATCACTATGTAAAAGTGTATTGTGGCGTGACTTGCACCTTTTGCAAGGCCCTAGTTTGCAATTTTGTCTAGAATGTCCTTCTCTTAGGCAATTTACGCAAATAGAAGGAGTTTTCTTCACATAAAGATTTCTATCGCTAATAGAAAGCTTAATAAAATCTTCACATGAATAAATTGAATGCTGTCCTTTACAATAAGAACATGTATATTGATGAAGAGACAAATGATCTTGTGGTTTCCCTTTTTGTGAGCTTAGTGTACTCTTTATTGGGTCTGCTCATACCCTTTTCTCTCATTTGATTTAATTGATTGCATTTATAGTCTAGCGCGTCAACGAAGTTGGCACGTTCTCGAAGAAAATCCAGAAAACCATCAATAGTTGGTGTTTCAGATTTATTTCTAATTTGCCGCTCCCAGTTACACATGGCTGCGTTATCTAGTTTTTGCGAGATCCAAAATATAAGTAAACAATTCCAGTTTTGTGTTGTTTGGCCTAGCTGCTCAATAGCACCCAAGTGCCGTGAAATATTGTCTGCTAATTGTTGTAATTTTTCATAAGAACCCTTTTGGATTGGTTCTAAGAAAAACAAAGCACCTAAATGATCATGCAATAATTTTTTGGGATTATCAAACCTTTCGCACAGCGTATCCCACGCCACTGTATAATTATCCGTAGTGTATTGTATTTTTTATAGATGCCGCAGCATTACCTTCTAGCGCACCCCGTAAATAAAAGAATTTTTGAATACTAGTTAAACTTTCATTTTCATGAATTAAGGTACGAAAAATATCGCGAAATTCCAACCATTCTTCAGATTTTCCGTTAAATTTGGGTAATGAGATATCGGGCAATTTTACACCACCGTAATCAAATTTTTTAGAACAATCGGAAGGAGTTTGAGACGAAGAGTCATCATGTTTTTTCAATAAAAGCTTTGCAGTGCTTGTAAATGTATAGAATTTTGTTTCAAAGTTTTCGCGTTCTGTTTCTTGTTCATCTAGAATATTTTGATCACAAATACTTTCAATATCGTTTTGTAAATTATTGAATTCGCCTAAAAGAGCTATAGTATTATCTAGTCTATCTCGTAATATTGAAATTTCTAGGTCTGAAAATGTATCATTGTTTTTAATTGTGTCTAAATATTTACCGAAAGTAGTTAAAGCACTTTTTATAGAACCCCGTTTTCGTTTTAACGTTGTAAAAATTAAAACAAATCGAGGCTATTTATTGAGATATAGTGGAAAGTAAAATATAGGAAACTCACCCTTTTGTCGTAGTTTCTTGAGATCTTGTATTGTAGACGGGGGGTTGAACCTCACTAGCCGTCTCGTCAGCAGCGATGACGTATTGTCTCTAGCACCAAACTTGCAGGTGTTCGGAACACGCGATTTGCACTTTGTTGCCGAATTGTTTATTGTAAATTATATAGAATGCCGATTAATTATCCGCTAGAAGGACCATTATGTTTATAGTGAAATGTTTAGTGTAGAAAAATGATTATTGTCCTTTTTCCAACTCGTTTATTCATCGAAATACATAAAAATGCACATACAATTATTAAACGTTTTTCTACGATACATTCTGTTTCGCGTCAGGGTAGCGTCTCTCCTTCCCGGTCTAGGAACTTGAAACTTCTCCCGCCAGCCGGTTTCCGAATGTACAGGGGTGGTTCGGCCGCAACAGGAATATAAATCTATTGCAACCATAGTTTTTTAATAATTGTTCAAAATTATAAAACATATTCGTTTTCATAATATTCGTGAAATCAAATAGTCAAAATGCTAGTACATTATTTTCTTGGTAATTTTAAATAGAACACTCTGTATTTTATATCACTATTGAAAAGAACTAATGTCATACTTCAAATTTTATAAAGTACTCCCTAGTACTCCTCATTTGGTAGATAGGTATTTAAACGTTTACCTATAATTATTGTGAGTTGGCCCTCATTGGTTTGTCAGAAACTCACAGTTTGACATTATTGTTTATTAATTCAATATTGTGGTACACTGTAAATTAGCAAAAATTAGGTATTATTTAGTAATTAATGCAATTTAAATTAGCAATAATGAATTTTACTACTGATGAAATTGTACATAATATGACCTGGATTTTTCATTACTATCATTTGGGAGGTCATTTTGGACCTCCCATCTTACTTAAGTAAGATAATGATGTCAAACTCTCAGTTTCTGACAAATCAATCATGGCCAACTCACAATAATTTATTGGTAAAATTTAAAATATCTACTAAATTAATACTTTGATGGAAAAATAAAAATATCTAGAAAACTGATAACTTTAGGTATAGGAAGTACTTAATAAAATTTGTAGTAAGGTATTAGTACTTTTCGACAGTGATATAAAATACAGGGTGTTCTATTTAAAATTACCAAGAAAATAATGTACTTGCATGTTGACTTATCCTGTATTAGATTTAACGAAAATTATGAAAACGAATTTGTTTTATAATTTTTAACAATAATTAAGAAACTCGGTTGCAATAGATCAATGTTCGTATTCTTCTTTTTAATTATACAGGGGGTAAAACTTGATACGATTTTCAGGTAATATTGGTTATAACTTTTTAAATTCCCGGCATAACATAATAAAACTTTTCATTGTTGTGATGTGGAAGTTAAGCAGATTTCGAATTTAAAATAAAATGCAGGGTGTTCCATTTCAAAAACCATAAGTTTGATGTGCCACAATCTTATGGAACACCCTGTAAGATTGTAACTAATTTTAAAATGTGGAGTTTAAAGCTGCCTACAATTTTTGTTAATAACTTTTTTTGTAAATTTTACTATAACAGATCTACTGAGCTTCCTCACACTAATCAATCACCCTGTATAACTTTAAAAAATTTTTTTTTACACAAAATATACAAAGTTTGTGCACTATTATGATGATAAGAAGAGGTAAGCTCAATACAAAATATCTTATGGAAACAAAGACAAGCTTGGAGAGCCTACTCCAGAGAAAAGAAAAAAATTGATTTTCTTATAGGTATTCTAACACACTTTCCTAGTTCAACTGTTATTATACCTAACTAAATCAGTAGGTTTAGTAATGATTATCTCCCTTTCTTTATATTAACCAATGAAATGTCACTATTTTTGAAATTTAGACCAATAATCAGAGACAAATATCAGCGACTCCTCCACTAGACCTGGTATCAGCGACTATCTCCCAAGAGAAAGTCACGTCAAAACGATACATAAAAATGTCAAAAAATGCTACTGTCAGTTTTATTATTATTTTAGTTGTATTCTTGATGTTCGTGTTCTGGTAATAAAGTTTTGTTGTAATTTACTTTTCTGAAATTAATTTAATCTTCGCGGGAAATAATCTTAAATAAAACACGACGTTGATAAACTTTCTGCTATTTTTGTTGTTGCTAAGTTTATCGAATATTTTACAACCTGATTCACCATAATCAAACCTCGAGCTTTAATCGGATTAATAATCTCAAAATTGTCTCATCAAATCTATATAATAATATTCTCGTTATTTAGATTCAACAAAAATAGTCGACTATTTATCAACGTCTTGTTATATTACCGTTGAATATTATTTATTTATCTAGAATTACAAAATAAGAAGTTGACTTAAGAGGAAGTGCAATGAACCTAGACAGTTCAAAGTGCAGATGGGAGCCCTCTTCAATTTATAGATAATTTAGAAAGTTATATTGTCATTGTCTTTAATATTTAAAGGTAATATAACAAGACGATAATAAGTAACCCGAGAGTTTTAATCAATTTATTATTAATTCATTAATGATTATTAATTATTAATCAAATTGTAAAATATTCGAGAAATTTAGCAACAAAATAGCAAAAAAATAGAAGAGTTAATCAACGTCGTGTTATATTTAGGAAGATTATTTCCCGCGAAGATTAAATTAATTTCGGATTAAACAAAACTTTATTAACACAACACGAACATCTGGAATACAATTAAAATAATAATAAAACTGACAGTGGTATTTGACATTTTTATGTGACGTTTTCACGTTTTCTCTTGGGACATAGTCGGTAATAATTGACTCTAAATTTTCAAAATTGTGACATCCCATTAGTTAATATAAAGAAAGGAAAATAATAATTAATTAATTTAATAATAATTAAAAGAGTTACCTATTACCACAAGCAATAATAATTAATTTTGTTTTTAATATTCAAAAGTTTACTTTAAATGTGTTTGTAGAAAACTATAGAAATTCACTTTTCGAACTGTTCGATAGCAACTGAATCATTGGGGTAAAAAATGTAATTTCTAAATAAACAGTAAAAGTTTGGTCAATATATTATTTGTTTAATGTTCTTAACTCAATCTTTCATCCGGTTACCAAGTTTCTTATATAATAATCCTGAATGTTTATTTATTCATTAAAACTTCATACAATAACAAAAGTGAATTGCGTTTATAAATTTCTTATTCCCTTTATTTCGTGTCTCACTGGGATAAACCAAATAAAATATTTTTATAGTAATAATAGGTGCGTTCTTTTTGACTGAGATCTCGGTTCACTTCAATTGATTTGATCTGATATAAAGTGATGTGAGTAAACACCAAAAAGAACGACAAACTCAATTGAAACGCGCGAAACTTAAAAATGGGCCCCAGGTTAACAACATCATATATCCGGTCCTGGTACCTAAGGTTATATTCCACAAAGTAGATAAACTTACAGTATGTATTTTTAAATCTTGGGTAAAACATTCACTTATAAAAAATTTTTATCATACTCGGAAGGAACGTTTGTCAGTAACTTTTGAACACACCAGATAAAAGATCATTTTGTTCTCTGTGCAAAATTTCATTCATGGACATTTTCATTTACTCACCAGCTTCAAAGGTAATATCCCAGTTAAGTTAAGTTAAAACGAAGTGTTTTTTTATTATTCTTAGTAATTATTAGCCTACTCAGCGCGTTGGTCAGTAGGTTAGGTTTAATGTGAGCGGGGCGTTTCCCACCCCTCCACTGCGGCCAAACTAGGACCTATTGTGGCTCACCCCTAAGGGTCACAATTCGCCATCCAGTCTGAACTTCTTAACAAAGTCCAAGATCGATTTTGGCGGGACTTGTCTAAAGTCGGTAAGCCCTAGCTGTATGAGACCAAACGAGTGGAGCCTGTTCATTTCTAACGCGGGGCAATAGCAAAGAATATCCTCTGCCGATTCGGCTGCCACACTGCAGTAGTGACAGTCCGACGTATTACTCAGACAAAGCTTCCTCAGGTGGTTTCTCAGACGACAGTGTCCAGTCAACAGTCCAGTAAGAATGTGCTGTTTTTCTACTCGAAGGTTGAGATATGAACGCTTTCGAGTGGGTAAGCCCCGGTATATTCTCCCAGTGCAGAAGGGTTTCCCTCGCGGCCCAGCTGGAGATAATGTCCATGGCAGTGCTTTTTGCTATGCCAAGGAATGGTTCCGGTCCAATAAACGCGGACTCCGTTCCCTTTTTTGCCAGAGTGTCGGCTCTTTCATTGCCCTCCACTTCCGCATGCCCTGGAACCCAGAGTAGCGTTACTCTGTTATTTGCTCCAAGGTTATTAAGGGATTCGATACAGCTCCACACCAGCTTTGAATCAACCCGGGTGGATTTCAGTGCTTTTAAAGCTGCCTGGGTGTTCGAAATTATGTATATGCTTTGGTTTACCAGGGGTTGAACAATCAGCTCCCTTGCGCACAAATCTATAGCAAACGATTTCGTCTGAAAGATAGTAGCGTCCTTACCAAGGTGTATTGAAATGTCAACTCTCGGATTTCTGCTATACACCCCGGCTCCCACACCCAGTGGGTTTTTCGAGCCATCCGTGTATAAAACGCAGTCGGACCCAGAGAAGGAGATTGCGCCTCCTTTCCATTCGTCCCTACTTGGGAATAGGACGTTAAAGGCCCTTTCCAAGTGTACACGTGTGGCAAGCATGTCTGATACCATTCCAAGGACTTGGTGGGAATTTAACTTCCTCACCAGTCCCACGTGGTCCCATAGTGCTTCCCCCGTTATCTGGTTACCTATCGACTTGGCTCTGTAAGAGACCATCCTAGCCTCCTTCTCCAAAAGAATAGGGAGAGGAGTTAAACCTCTCCATTGCCGCCGTCGGAGTGGTGGACATAGCGCCCGTAATGGCCAAGCATGCAGTTCTCTGCAGATCAGACAACTTCGCTGCAGCAGCTTGTTGTAGTCCTTTCGACCCCCACGCCACTGAGCCATACGTGACCATTGGTTTTATCACCGTTTGATAAATCCAGTAAATCTGTTTGGGATTCATCCCCCACGATTTTCCACAGACCCTTCTTAGATTCCAGAGGGATACCCTAGCTTTGTTTATTGTTCTCTCCAGATGGGAGTTCCAGGTAAGTTTTCTATCTAGGATTACACCCAGATATTTTACCTCCTACGCAAAAGGAATGCGTTCACCGTAAATAGTCGGCTGTCGCAGATTATCCAGCTTCCTCCTTTTGGTGAACGGAATAATTAATGTTTTGTGGGGGTTTATCGACATCTGCTCCTCCTCACACCACCTGTATACTATATTTAGGACCATTTGAAGGATCTCCGAGATGGTCGCCTCAAATTTTCCCCTTATTATTATAACCAGATCGTCCGCATAGCATTGGAAATCCACTCCCCGCAGGGAGAGAGTCCCCAGAAGTGAGTCAACCAGGAGTGACCACAGAAGGGGCGATAGAACACCCCCCTGTGGACACCCCCGAGCCGCCCTGAATCGAACAGTCTCTCCCTGCAGTGATGACACTACGTACCGATTTCCAAGCATGTTTTTTATCCAGTTACAGATCATCCTGTTTACTCCCCTGTGCTGAAGAGCAGCACATAGAGAGTGAGATAGTGCGTTGTTAAATGCTTCCTCAATGTCTAGGAAGGCTGCCAGCGCAATTTCTTTGTTCTCAAGATAGTGACTGATTTTTCCTACGAGGTTGTTAAGTGCCAAATCCGTGGACTTGCCAACCTGGTAAGCATATTGGTGGGGATTCAAAAGAAAATTCCTTAGGTTCCCCTTCCCAATGTGCCTGTCTAGAATTCTTTCTAGAGTCTTTAGTACGAACAATTTGAGGCTGATCGGCCTAAAGGATTTAGGGAGGGAGTTACTCACCGTTCCCACTTTACGTATATATACGACCCTTGCGGTCGACCAGCTCAGCGGAAGATAACCCAACGCTAGACTCGCCCGTAATAATTTTGTTAGCAGAGGTAGCAACTCCTCTTCACCGTTTTGCAACAGCGCGGGAAAAATGCCATCCTCTCCCGGTAATTTGTATGGGGTGAAAGCGCTCATCACCCACTTCACCGTTGATGGGGTAACCATTTTTGTTGCAGCCCCCCAATCCTCCTTGTTTGGTCGTATCAGCGAACCAAAAGGAAGGGGGATCGGCTGCCGGTCATCCAGATGCAGACTGCCAGGAAAGTGGTTCTTCCCTTTATTTCGTGTCTCACTGGGATAAACCAAATAAAAAATTTTTATAGTAATAATCAACGTAGAAAATTGTCATAGTCTCTAGATATAAGGTTTGATTTTCTACTCGCCTCGTTCATAGATGGTGGTACGTAGCAATGTGTGTAAATCTATTTTATGAAAAAATAAAATTGTTTTTCTTTCATGTAACATTTTTGTATTGCATCTAGAAACTTAAAAATGGGCCCCAGGTCAAGAACATCATATATCTGGTCCTGGTCCCTAAGGTTATATTCCACAGAGTAGATAAACTTACATGTATGTATTTTTAAAACTTGGTGTATGATATTTTTAAAAGACTCTGGAAAAAATAGTAAATTGTACTAATACAGTTTTATGTTCATGTTTTATTTGTTTCATTTGGAGTTTGCAAGATTTAATTCATGGACATCTTTTTTTACAGCAGCTCCAAAGGAAATATCCGAGTTTGGGTAGAACATTCAATTATAAACAATTTTTATCATACTCGGAACGTTTGTCAGTAACTTTAGAACACACCAGATGAAAGATAATTTTGTTCTCTGTGCAGAATTTTATTCATGGACATTTTCATTTACCCACCAGCTCCAAAGGTAATATCCCAGTTAAGTTAAGTTAAAACGAAGTGTTTTTTTATTATTCTTAGTAATTATTAGCCTACTCAGCGCGTTGGTCAGTAACTTTTGAATACAGCAGATAATAGAAAATTATTTTTTCTACCTCTGTGCGAAACTTCATTTATGGATATCTTCATTTACCCACCAGCTCCAAAGTAATATCCCAGATTTGGTAAAAACTTTTCTTATAATTAGTTATTAGCATACTCGGGACGTTTTTTAGTAACTTTCGTATACACCAGATAAAAGAGAATTTTTTTCTACATCTGTGCAAAATTTCATTCATGGCCTTCATCATTTACCCACCAGCTCCAAAGGTAATATCCCAGTTTTGGTAAAAAATTCACTTATAATCAATTTTTAGCCTATTCGGGACGTTTGTCAGTAACTTTTGCACACACCATATAAAAGAGATTTTTTTTCTACCTTTCTGCAAAATTTCATTTATGGACATCTTTATTTACCCACCACCTCCAAAGGTAATATCCCAGTTTAGGTAAAAAATTCACTTATAATCAATTCTTAGCCTACTCAGAACGTGTGCCAGTAACTTTTGAACACAGCAGATAAAATTTATTTCATTTATTTATACCCACCAGCTCCAAAGGTAATAGCCCAGATTTGATAAAAAAAATCACTTATACTCAATTTTTGGCCTACTCAGAACGTTTGTCAGTAACTTTTGCACATATCAGATAAAATAGTAGATTATATCACTAGGAGTAGAATGACTCTTTTTGTAAATTGTAGAGGTTATCCATAACTCAAATGTAGATAGTACGAATAGTAGCAATAAAACCCACAGTATGTAATTTAATGAAAATATTAAAACAGCGACAGCGACATGTTTCGGTCACAAGACCATCTTCAGGCTCTAAGAGAAGAACACAATATGTCAGAGAGAAGAAATACAAAGTCAAATATATAAAAGACAAAATATAACATGTACAAAAGTCAAATCATATAAGATAAAATCTAACATGTAATAGAAAATGATAGATAGTATAAGGGTCAATAAAGTATTTTAACATTTATAGAACAAACAGAATCAATATTAAAACATAAACAAATGTTATAATATATATTTACAATGTGGAGACTCACCTCTATGTGCAAACTGCAGCGTTTAAACAATTTATAACAGATATTATGGTTAAAATAGGGAAGTATTTTAATGTGAAATTGGAAAAGTGGAAATTATGTTGTGTAGTGGAAGTTAAAGTAATAAAAGAGGTTTGAAAAAGAAAGTTTAAAATCTAGTTTAATTATTAGAATGAACTATGTAGAAGTTGATGTGTGAAAATAAGAAAATTTGGCGTAGAGCAGTAAATATGTTAGAATGAATCCGGGAATCAACATTCTATAGACAGACTTATATAGAGTTCTCCAAAACCAGGAAATCGATCTCCAAGACCAAATCAGGAACGGGCCCGGATTAATAGCGAGGTTAGAAGAAACGCTTTGGAGAGTTCTCCGAGACAAGGAGCTCAATCTCCAAAACAAATAATCGATAGAGAACGGATCACTAGCGGGTTCAAAAGAACCAATATGGAGAGTTCTCCGGAGCAAGGAGATCAATCTCCAAAACCAGTGACCGAACAAAATTTTGTTAAGAGATATTTAAATTTAGAAGTTAAGAACTCACCTTCATCCTTTGCTAATCATATTTTAGAAGAGAATCATTCTCTTGATTCTAATAATGCCAAATTACTTCATAATTGTAATAAGAGCTAGATTGAATTTGCTTGAACTCCTTGAAATTAGATCGGCTATTGTTGATAAATCTCTTAATTGTTTAAAAGAACAGATTCAGTCTAATGAAAATTATTTGATTTTGAACATTCCACTCTGATTAATTATATTTATTGTAACTGTTTACTTCTGCTTTAGGTTAGTTTATTTGACTTTTTTTCTTTCTATGTCGGACTCTGTTTACTTGTCAACAAGTTCTGCAATGTTTATATCTCACTTAATGTGTGCATGCAGCTGTGTTGTTTTTTATCCTTCAATTTTCATTACATATTTCACTTTGATATTATACAATATATAGTTTAATACTATTTTCATAATTTTAACATTTAGTTCTTCTGTTTTAGATATCTATATGTTTCCAATGAACTTTCACTATAGTTGGCAACATTGCCTCAGTTGGTAACTTGTTTTCCGGTGTATTATTTCCGCAACTTTCCTAACATGTGCTGGTTACTTTGAACGTCCATTCTTTAGTAGAGTGATTTGTATCTCAGTCGATTTACTGTTAAGTGATATGGATTATGACGTTTTTCCACATTCTCTTTATACTAATTTTTATGAGATTAATTCTTCTGATTATTTCCACTTATAATCCGGTACCTTACGGTCACTGGTTTTGGAGATTGATCTTGCTCCGGAGAACTCTCCATATTGGTTCTTTTGAACCCGCTATCAATTATTAGTTTTGGAGATTGAGCTCCTTGTCTCGGAGAACTCTCCAAAGCGTTTCTTCTAACCTCGCTATTAATCCGGGCCCGTTCCTGATTTGGTCTTGGAGATCGATTTCCTTGTTTTGGAGAACTCTCTATAAGCCTGTCTATAGAATGTTGATTCCTGGATTCATTCTAACATATTTATTGCTCTACGCCAAATTTTCTTATTTTCACACATCAACTTCTACATAGTTCATTCTAATAATTAAACTAGATTTTAAACTTTCTTTTTCAACCTCTTTTAAAACTTTAACTTCCACTACACAACATAATTTCCACTTTTCCAATTTCACATTAAAATACCCTATTTTAATCATAATATCTGTTATAAATTGTTTAAACGCTGCAGTCTGCACATAGAGGTGAGTCTCCACATTGTAAATATATATTATAATATTTGTTTATGTTTTAACATTGATTCTGTTTGTTCTATAAATGTTAAAATACTGTATTGACTGTTATACTATCTATCTAGATTTTATCTTATATGATTTGACTTTTGTACATGTTATATTTTGTCTTTTATATATTTGACTTTGTATTTCTTCTCTCTGGCATATTGTGTTCTTCTCCTAGAGCCTGAAGATGGTCTTGTGACCGAAACAAGTCGCTGTTGTAATATTTTCATTAAATTACATACTGTGGGTTGACTTTGAGTTTTATTGCTACGACTCTTAAATAAAAATTAAACAAATATATTTTACCTACCTTAAACAACAAACTTTGGTTCTCACTGAAATAGTTGTCGCCATCTTACTTTTTTTTGACAGTTGTCAAAGTAGTTGGTATTCGCGTATTGGAAAATAATATTCAATAACAATAACGTAACTGTTGTTTAATATATATATATTTTTTAATTTGGATAATTGACAAATATTATTTAAATATTTTGTATAAATATGGATCAATAAATGGGTATTTGACGTGTATATACTTCCATAGACATATATCCGAAATTTATACTATGAAAGACTAATTAGAGATCTCATTCCATAGTGTTCTATGGTTTATGTAACTATGGTAACTAGACCTGTTGACATAACTGTCTAATTTATTGTCATCAATTATCTTTTCTATCGTTAAATTATTTAGTTGAATAAATTGTAATGAAATTACGCAAATACCAGTTATCTTGGCTTTGACTTCGACGTACCTGGTGTGATGGCGGATAGGTTAGACCCAAACTGTCTTGAAAACGGCACTACATGCGGTGCGTTCACTACTATGTACCGCTACAAATGCGACCCCTCATGAGAGAATGTTCCACCACGTACGCAGAAGTCCTAATGGAGAATCTCTGCTCTCTTGGCTCGTTCCTGGACCGATCCTTATGAGAAATTTTCGTAGAACCTCGAACAGTGACCCGTTAGTGGAAGAAGTAGAGCTGATTCAAGCTAATCCGGCCTACTCGTACATAAGAAGATCTAATGGGAGGGAGGACACTATTAACAATAGACACCTTGCGCTCTTCAGATCTAACTGGCTAAAGACGTTATTCTTAGCTACTTCAGATACGATATTTTCAATGCGTGGTAAGGGATAAGCGTCCAAGTGGGTAAATTTGTTGATTGTTTGGGAATAGTCGATAACAAGGCGTTTCTTGTGTGCTTCCCCTCCAGCAACTAGCACCTGCGCTCTCCAAGGGGAGACGCTTTCTTCTATAACTCCGTTTTCTAGAAGTTTGGTGATTTCTTGTTCGATAAATTGTTCATCTTCTTGTTTATGACACCGAGATTTTATGGCGATGGGCTTGATATCGGCAGATAGGTTCGTAAATATCGACGAAGGAGGGACGGAAGCCTCCATTACGCTGCATATTTTTAATTGTTTCCTAGGCCCACCGAAGCTAAATTCGAGGCTGGAGTGATCTTTCAATATATCGTGGCCTATTATCACGTCTGCGCAAAGATTGTGAACGATCAGAAGAGAACGCTGTTTGTATAAGTTGTCATTTATTGCTAGGGTAGCATGACAAATTCCTTGGACGAAGGACACGTTGTTGAGCGATGCGAGAGTGACAGACTGCTTGCATGGTTTTATTTTCATGTTCATCGTTAGGGCAACGTTCCTATCGATAAAACTAACAGAGCTTCCAGTGTCCACTAAAGCGTCTGCCTGTAGGCCGTTAATAGTTATTGGTATGGTATGCCTGCGAACGAAGATGGTAGTAGTTCATCTGTATCGAAGTATCTAAAACCCGAAAGATTCTGCGTCGAACCCAACGAAGTTGGGGCTGAAAAAAAATGGACTCACTGGCACAAAACTTTTACCAATTTTCTGACGGAGGAACTGGCATCCTCGAAAGCTAGACTGCAAGATGATCTCAAGCTGAAACTCCTTGTCAACCACCTATCCACCACCGCATACTCGTACGTACAAGACTGCAAAACATATGATAGTGCTATCAAAACCTTAGAAAATTATTACACTAAAGCGCAAAACATAATTCTAGCGCGTCATATGCTGACTACTCGCAAACAACAAGCTGGAGAAACAATAAAAGACTTCGTCATAGCATTACAACAACTAGCCCGGGAATGCAAGTTCACGGCTGTCTCTGCAGAGACCCACTCGAACGAGGCAGTAAGGGGAGCATTCATTGCAGGTGTGCGGTCTCACAAAATAAAAGAACGTTTACTTGAAAACCTATCGCTCACGCTAGACGAAACAATCAATCAAGCCACGTCTCTTAAAGCCGCTGAAAAGGACTCAATGACCATTGGTGGCGACCATCTCAATGTCGCCCATAGTGAAGAATCCGTACCTACTTTGGGGTCTAACCTATCCGCCATCACACCAGGTACGTCGAAGTCAAAGCCAAGATAACTGGTATTTGCGTAATTTCATTACAGTATTATTATTTAAGAAATTTTAAATGAACCTTACGCCCATAATTTACTTTATCTCCCATGGCCTTTTAAAGACTTTATCTCCCAGTAATCAATGAAGACGTACTTTTACTACGTATATACATGCACATAAAGATGCATTTATTGACCGCTTGAAGAAAAAAGAAATTTTTTTCTACCTCTGTGCAAAGTTTCATTTATGGACATCTTCATTTACCCACCAGCTCCATAGGATGAAACAATCATATGTTTTGTTTACCACTAATTCAATGCTTTTCAATGTTCTTTTTTATTTTTAAAGATTTTTATGATTTATGACCTTTACTTTTATTATACAAATATCCATACTAAGACATAAGTATAAAGTAATGATTTATTTTTAATTTTTTAACGTAACGTAACCGGCGGACGAAATATATAGCATAGCGGTGTTGCCAAATCGATTTTACCGTTTTGGAGCCAGGAGGAAGTAAAATTTATAAAAAAAACTCTTAGGAATGTTCAACATAGGCTCTTTGTACAGGAATTGAAAATACACTCTATGTCGAATCCTTTCCCTAAAGAGTACAGTTTACTTACTTCAGAAAAACTATCTGATTAGACAACATCATAGATTTTAGGACACCAATTTGGTCAAAAATGCTAGCCCCCAAACCAGATTTAAGATTTTCAATGATTCTGCTTTCAATATTTTCATGGTATTTTCACATTTCTTGGGAATTTATCCTTAGGAATAGTTCTTTTATAAGACTTCTTGGATCCGCAAACAATATTTTAGTGGACCAAAAATAAGAGACGAGACTTTTGGCTGTACAAATGGGTGCTGTTATATTTGGTCGGCAGAATACAAACCTGTAAAAACTTCTATCTTTATACAAATAACATATTTTTGAAGAAACGGCATTGAATAAAAATAAATTGTACGCAATTTATTACTAATTTACGTGATCCAAAAAACGTAGGGTTATGGATTTGAATACAATATCAAACAAATAAATGAATATAAAATATTTATAGACTGACTTTTAAACCATTCAAAAATTATTTTGTACTTTGGCTGAATATATAAAAACTGATGTGTATTCAAAAAAATTTACTGTTTCCATAAGAACTAGTAATGTACCATTTATCAAAAATAGTTTGTTAATGTAATTTTGTTGACTCTTGGAAGAAATTCATAAAAAGCTGCACATTTATCATATATAATTAATCCACTGTTAAGATTAATAAAAATATATGTACTAATTAAATTTATTGCACTAACCCTTACTCTTACTAAGAATCTGACGATACTGGTTATTGCGAAACAGCTGTCATTCGAAAAGCTAATTCTTTAATTAAACGTTAAGTTCAAACGATTAGTTGTTTAATATTCCTAGTATATATGGACCTACTACCTACATAAATCATACTAAACATATAATTCTGCCACATGGACAATTGACTCATTTAATCAAGATGACGACTACTAAGGAAGAATCTAAGAAAAAGGCTTATTTTTATATTATATAGGTAGGAGCGCTAAAGTAGCAAGAGCAGAGAGAGGCTGATGACACAATTACGTCATCCTGAAATCTACCAGAATCAGGCTAAGTGAGCTGGAATGGGAAGTGGTTGATGCTCCTAGTAGGAGACACTGCTGAGGTTCCAGAAGACAACAGTTGGCGAATCCTTTGGAGATAGTGCGGGGGTGGAACAGCTGGTCTAGAGGGCAGATTTGCCAGTCTAAGCATATGTCTAAGTCTCCTTTTGTCCCTGGCATGAGATGAGATAAGATGAGAGAATTGAGAAGATTGGGGAACAAGTCTGAATAAGAATTATTTAGGATCCGCTTAAAAACAAACCCCTTGAAACAGGAAACTGGTTAACGAAAAACCAAAGAATAACGATATTGAATGATGGGAGACAGTAGACATTTACTCCCTAGGGGAGTTCCTCAATCATAAAATTAACCAGTAGCAGGAATTTAAAGGTATTAGATACACTAACTAACTCTTATATTAGGAAAGCATATGACTTACACTTGCATGACTTGCACTAAGCTTTATTTTGAGCTTGCGTTCTGTTACACAGTTTTAGCTGACGCTGGCAAACATATACAGAGCGTGCTTCATATGTGAATTTGGTGAATTGTTGTGCTTACGGATGCCGAAGTCGCAGCGAGAAAAAGGAGGTTGGAATTTCATTTCACATAAATTTCAAATTTCTTTATACTATGCCAATCAGTACCGGTATTCTGCAAACGCTTAATAATTCCTAGAAGAAGTTGCTCTGACTCCTTATAAAATTAGAAATGTTCTTTCTAGACTACTACCTATGACTATCTAATCTACAGATAGAGTCAACGTAATTCTAATCCCAATATTGGGTTGGGCACTAACAGCGTTATTACTTTTGGTTTTAAAAGTTTTCTAAAGTTACATTATAATGCTCGTTATTTAACTAAACTTTTAAATTATTTCTGTCGTTTACACATTCAGAGATACGAGTATTTGGATAGAAAACAATCAATTCAGTAGTAATAACCCAAGGACATTGATAATTGTTCGAAAAAATTTTATAACAGATTTCGAAAGCTTGTTGCTTGGAAACAGACCAACGCCATAGGCGGAGGTCTGTTGCCTGTAAGCAACAAGCTTGAGAAAGTTGTTATAACATTTTTTGAGCATTTATCAATGTTCGAGGGTTATTCGTATAGAAAAATTTTTGCTGGGTATGGAAAAAAAATACAGAGCAGAAACAATTTGTTGAAATGTGCAATTAACAAAGGAACAATTAGAAAAATTTAATGTATTTCCACTACGCATACTGTTAATAATGAATATTTGAAATGTCAATATCGATATGAAACGAAATGTAGGTATCCATAGCTACATGATTGAGTGAAAACAGCCCATGGGATCTATTTTCAGTATAATGTTGGTTTTATTGGTTGTATTCAATCAGATGACCCCAAATTAATTGATTTCATTGGATTTCTAATTGAACAAAAAATTTTCAGTGGAATCATTGGGATCATATATACAGCTTCATAATCAAACGCCTCGAAGTTATAAGTTATTAAACTTTTGTCTAAAGTTATAACCAGGAAATGCTTTAAAAACAATAGTGTATTGTATATTTACCTAGCCCATAAAGTGGCATTTTTCAGGCCGAAAGAAGATATGTGCCGGTATTCATAGTCAACCCTCACCTTCAGCACTGAGGGATACTTGGGTCAGGGTCAAGCAGCACTCAACCTCTTACTTGTTTTAGAAACAACACTTAACGAGCTCTTAAGTGAGTAAACATGTTTTCGGGGTTTTTAATGCATTTGTGTTGGTTATGATGGCTTTTCTTATAGCGTTCTATGATTGCTCCAAATAACAAACACACTTTGTTTTGTGTTTTATATCGTCATTTTTAAATTTGTTCTTCTTTTGTGTTCGTGGTGTCACGTTGTATTTGTGTGTGTGTCTAAATGGTGTCGGACAGTGTCCATTATCCACAGAAAATGTATATAAACGATAACGATTATTATATTTCTAGTTTTGAATCACGCAAAAAATTAAAGAAGCAAATCAATAATTTGTAGTATAACTTACTCTGTTTGTAGTTATTAAATATTTATATATACAGATAACACTGGTTACTACTCAAATAACTATAATTACTCAATAAATTAATGTCCCTTGAGACTTTAGAGGTAACATGAATAGGGTTTTTCCATAATACTGACCACCAAACTATTAAATCATCTCATAAACAAACACTTTATTTATAAAATATCATGGCAAAAATTTTCAAGGTGCTGACTGTAAATATATTTCATTTTTATGACACACTCGGATCAAACAAAACTGAAAAACGTTAGTTAGCCGACATAGTCGGAAGGTACTGAGGTCCTATAGGACGCCACCCACCTTTAATCTTATAGTGGCGGAGAGAATCTACTTATTTTTATTTATTTTTTATGGTGGCAGATTTCTCTCCTCAAGGTTAGAAAATGTTAGACATACATCAAGGCCGTTTTAAACTTAACTAATAAAAATAAAATAAAGCACACCCAGCTTATAAAATCTATAAATTTCACTAATAACTTATTAAGGTAACATAATACTCAAAATTAGTCAGAATTATTATGGTAAAAGTTATAACAGAATAATTAATGATTAATATAACTCGAATAATTTATCGCTTCATCATCCCTTTATTTTTTTACAACCCAGCCCTACTACTATTTCATCTCGTTACCAAGCATAAAACTTATTTTGTACTGTATGCGGACTTTTACAATAAATAACGGTTTTAAAACTAAATAGTGGCATATTTAAATTTGGTAATTAGAGATGGGGTGTTAAAAAGAATAAAAATTAATTATAAACTACTACAAATTATCTTCTCATCATTCTCTAAAAGTCTAGTAATATTAGGCATAGGAAAATTATAGGATGATTTGCAGCGACCTTTGCAGATCTGTTGTGGTCCTATGTTTGTAGTTCAGTATCCAGCTTTATCGTTTTTATTAGACCTATTAGCCTGGACGCCCCCCTCCCCTGCATTGCTCTATGCCCTCGGTTTTTCTTCTCCGAATATTTGAAACCGCACCCTTGCAGGCCTTCGCACTCAGAGAGTATGAGCTCCGTAGTTCTGTCTTCTTCCTGGAGAAACCTACAAAGGCTATCATCTGTTAGGGCCTTTAAGGAATAGTTTAGCTTGCCTTAGTCCTGGGGTTTCATTCCACCAGCGCAATACCTGATTATTTATCCATTGTTGGATACTCTCATTAACGAGGCATTTCCACATGAAGGTTCATGACCTTAGTCGCTCCCTGCTTGGCTAATCATCAGCTTTTCCATTGCCTTTTATACTTTTATGGCCTGGCACCCAGACTAGGGTCACTCTATTATGACTACCTAGTAAGTTGAGGGCTTTGCGATACCTCCAACCAGACTTGACATCCGAATTGCTATTGCTTTTAGTGCTGCTTGCACAACATTTCACCGCTATTACCTCTGCCTGAAAGACAGTTCTTCCAAGGCTCAGAGAGATCCTGATCCTCTCTTGTCCCCTATATATTCCGGCCTCTACTCCAGAGTGTGTTCTAGAGCCATCAGTGTAACAGTTGAGATATGATGTTATAGGAGGCCCTGCTTCCCAGTCCTTTCTCCCTGTAGTAATCTGTGGCAAACAGATCTTGCATTGTACAAAGATTTGCAGAGATGGTGGGCTTAGTAATACCTCCAGGGCTGCAGTCGGCGTCGTTTTCATGGCCCCGGTGATACTTAGGCACGCTTGCCTTTGGATACCACTTAGCTGCCTCTGCGCTCCAACCTGCAGTGTTCTGGGCCACCAGACTACTGATCCATAGGTTATAATTGGCCTAACGACCTGTGTATATAACCATTTGAAATTTAATCCCCAATTCTTCCCGTGTGGATTTCTCAATGTGAAAAATCCATGTAAGCTTCTGGTCAAAGATTACCAGTAGGTATTTAATTTCTTTCGCAAATGGAATTTACACTCCGAAAAGTTACGGCTTTTGCAGATCTTGCTACTTTCTCTTATTTGTAAATGGTACCAGTGTGGTTTTGTGGGGGTTTACTGCCAGTTTTTCCTCCCTACACCAGCCACTCACTATATTAAGCGCCTTTTGGGTGCGCTATGTTATTGTGTTTGGGAATCGCCCCCTTATCACTATAGAAATATGTTTATGTTGGTTTTCTATATATTGAAAAATTTAGTAAATTATTAACTTTTTTAATTGTTAAATCTAGCAAATTAATTTTAATTATTTTCAAAAATTTCTAATGTAACAATATTAATGTGCAACTGGGGGTAGACGGAATCTATCCTGCCTTCTTACAAAGAGGAGAGGAAATGCTCATACCACCACTAAGTAAAATTTTTATAGAAATTCTGGCATGGAAATACATCTCAAAAGGTTATCAACATACTGAAAGTAGGTAGGGTAACAGACCAAACCCCCAGGTCATACAGACCAATAAGCCTCCCTTCTTTCCTGATTAAGACACAGGAAAGATTGGCTGAGAGGTACATTAGGGATAATGTGCTGGCAAATCCCTCAGCGATGGTCAATACGCGTACCACCCGGGTAAGTCAACGGACATGACGCTGGACGATCTTAATAGATTTCCTTTCATAGAGAACAAGAAATTAGCATTAGCTTCTTTCTTAGAATTGAAGGGGTTATTTAATAACGAGTGACTCATAGCTCAAAAAAGAGAGAAGTTTCTATGTTTATTAGCGAATGGATAAAGACGGCTTTATCTCGCTAGGCGAAGTAATCATTGAAGCAAAGGTAGAAAGATGATGTCCGCGGGGAGGGGGGAAATATTATCTCCTCTGCTCTGGATAATCATCGTAGACAATCTACGCAGGAGGTTATCCAGTAAAGGGTTTCACTCTCTCGTATACGAAAATTATCTGGCAGTCGTGGCAAAAGCATGATTTGCTACCGTAATTTCAGAGCTCACGCAGAGACTCTGAAGGTAGTGGACAACTGATCTTAGTATAAGGGCCTGGTCAATCTTCGAAAAACAGCTGTGATAGCTTTCACCAGGAAATAATTATCACAAGGCTTAAAACCACTAGCGATCAAAGGAAAAGAGATTCCATTTGTAAGTCAGGCTAAATGCCTATGTATAATATTTGATCAGAAGCCGACATGAAATCCAGAAATCCAAAAAAAATATTCAAAAGCTACAATTACCATTGGGAGATGTAGGTGGTTGTGGGAGAAAACATGACTCAACCCAAACGCTGAGGTTAGGTTCCATGAGTGGTCGTTTAACATCCCTTCCACTGACGTGAAAGATCTATTGTGGCTCACCCCTAGGTTATAGTCGTTTTATCATCCCTATGCCTCTGATAAAGCTCGAGGGCTCGAGTTGATGCAGACCAAATTTATTGATCCTTATTTTCTCGAGCTCCCGGCAGTTACACAAGATATGCTCCACCGTTTCATCCTCAGCCCTACAGAATCTGCAGTCCGCACTCTCTGCCAGTCCAATTGTTTTCATATGCCCATTAAGGCGAGTGTGTCCAGTCAGTAGTTCTATTATAATTCGTAGGTCGTGTCTGCTCATATTCAACAGCTCTTAAGACCTATTTTTAGAGAGATCTCCTACAAATGCCTTAGAGTGTCTTAAAACCCCTAACTCCGAACTCCTCCGATCTACCCAATTCGATATTGTTCCTCTGGCTACGCTATTTGCTATACCTAGGAATGGCTCCGGGCCTATAAATATTCCTTCAGCACCTTTCCTGGTGGTCCCTTTTTTCGTTACCTTTAATGCCGGTATGTCCAGGTGCCCAAAGTAATTCTAATTTGTTATTTTCCCCTAGACTTATTAGATCCTGAAGGCACTTCCACACTAACTTGGAGTCGATCCGATTTGATTCCAGTGACTTTAGCGCCGGCTGGCTATAGGAAAGCCCAAAGGCTGATAAACTGCATCAGGTGGGCAGGGCTAGATGAGGTGCTTTAAAATACTAAGGGCATCTGGATCTGCAAAGGATCCGAAGTGGATGAGTGGATCATTTTAATCTGTAATTTGTAAAGGTTAGGTCATCTAAATATCTATACCAAAATAAAACAATGTTTGTGTAGCTAATATTAAAGACTTTGTTTTCCAAATTACCCGTAAAGAAACTAAATTAAATCCATAATTGTTTGTGGTTTTTATGTTCCTATATAAATATCAAGAGTGAAGCAAAGATACTGCAATCCAATTCTTTAAAGTAAGTGGGGTTCGGGTTAGGTATTATATGGGTTGTCGATAAACGTCCCTTTAGCTGCTAACTAAACTAAAAAGTATATTGTAGCTCATCCCTTAGGTTACAGTCGTTATATCAGTCCTTTATCTCTAATAAAGATAATCAGATCTTTATAAACGGTAAAGGAGTAAAACACAGATGCAGTATGTTTCTTTAGTTGTTTGAAGTATTACTATATGAAAACAATTTTATTTATCATAGAAATTAAATAAAAAAAATGAAATTAAGTGTTTACAGTACAAAATCAAAAAACCTTAATAATTTCCATAAAGTATGACCCCTTCCATTGTTTAGTGATGGTATTTAAATTTTTTTGCGTCAAATTTTTTAACCTATCTATAAAAGATACCGATCGCTCCGTAAATTCGTTAGTTAGTTCCAGTTCCAAAAAAAATAAGGTTAGTACCCAGATAAATATAATTTCATTATTATTATTTTATTAATTAAATTTTAAACTTAGATCAGTTTAGTTATTCTTTTATTTAGTATACTAATTAACTACATACAAAAAATCAAAGTTAGTAGATATATGGATAAATATAATTTCATTATTAATATCTTATTTTAAACTTAGATCAGTTTAAGTTATTTTTTTATTTAGTATACTCATCAACTACTATAAATTTATAAATGTATGAACATTAAGAGGAAAAAACATATTTTCTATATTCTTTTAAAGGATATTTTTTTTATTTCTATAATTGGAAAATGGTTATATTTATATTTAAATATAATTTTGTATTTTGGCAAATACAACAAAAAAATGTTGAAATTCAAAAAAGAACAAAACTGATTTGTTACAAGGTGTTTTTAGAGTCAAAATTCTTATTTTTCATCAAGAAAGTCAGAAATTTTGTAACCACAAGAAAGAGTGTAGATTTTATAAAAGAATTTGTTCGGTATGTTTTGAGTTACAGAGTTCCCCGACTTTGAAAAAGCTCTAAATGTGATGAAAAACACAAGTGTATATCCCCGTTAGTTGTACTTTAAATTGCTTTTAAATTTTTACAGAATTATCTTAAGATATTGGACCCACATATTAAAGACCGAGAGGCGAGGTGAAGTTATGCACAAACAATAACCTAAATCTAATAATTTCTACTTTGATTTGATGATAAGTATTTTTAAATAAAGTTATTTATTTTCATTTTTGAAAAGGTAGGTGGATATGACCATTAAATAAGTAAGAAAAAATAATTTTTCATTTTGTCTGTGCATCAGTTAACCTCAAATTCTGTCAAATGGATTGGGATTTAGTTCTAATCAAGTAGACTTTGTATTTTTCTACCTTTGTTAATAATGAACAACTTTACTATCTCAACCAAGGTCAATAAAGTTAGCTTCTGCAGCTAGTAGTGAAAAAAAATCAAATTGTGTTTATTATATTTAGGTAACAGTTACAGTTAAATATGATTATTTATTTTTTATGCTTTTCCATACTCCATTTTTATTAAAAGTTACGCATTCCTTTAAATCGACTTTCCATACTTTTTAAAAGTGTGTCACATCTTATTTGCAAAATTTTATTTTTATTCTACTCCAAACTTTAACAGTCGAATGCATAGAGATTGCAACCTCGTTAATAAAACAGCGTTACTAAGAGTTTACAAAGCAGAACTAAAAAACATAATTCATTTTACGGGATTTCTAAACATGTCAACTTTACAACAAGGATAAGGCTTCTATAAGCCCTCTTTAACATCCGAATTTACCCGAAGGCTTACGAATATTGATATTGACTGGAGTAAATGAGTTGTAAATGTTCCCTTAAAGAAGTGTAGGAAGTGGGTAGCTTAGTTAAAATTAATTACTTATATTTATTGTTGTTTTTTACTAACTGGTTATTTATTAATTATAAAATTACTGTTTCAAGTAATTTTATTAAACATAAATTTTAGGTTATTAAATTAAAATAATCATAAACACATATGAAGGTATATATTTTTGTTTTAAAATTAATAATCCAATAACATAATAGAGTACAAAGAATGTGCCTTCAGTTTTCCTTTCATTTCTTTTTGGAATAAAACAATCAAAGGAAAATTAAATGAAAAGTCAGTGTCAACTGTCAATTATCAGAGTCAACTGTCAAATGCGTTTAAATGAAATATCCATAGACCTTAGGTTACACAAAAAGAAGAGAATCTATTGTGAGAGATGAGAATATTCTTCGAATATTTATCAAATATATCAAATACGATAGTATTGTATAAATACAATGTTGTTATTGGTTTACCAATAGTATATAAGCTCCAAATTTTTGGGAAAATTATGTAAACTATTATCGTTCCTAGCATTTGAGGCATTGAGGTAGGTAGCTACTGAACAAATACACCTCGATTTACGTACCATAATTATGAAATAAATACCTAACAAGTGTTGGCTAGGAACCAACACTTGTCTTGCAGGTTGCCTATAATAACGGCTATGAATCAACTTCATTTACACACTGTTCTAGCTAACGTAACTATTTTCTATGAATTCAACTGTAATAATTTATTAGCTATATCAGTATCAATATTTGTTTAATCGATCTATCTTTTTATGTGGCTTAATATTACAATTAAAAATTGATGTGTAATTTGTAAGATTCAAGCTTTATCTAATTGGGATAAAAAAATAAATCCTTACTTTTATTTTTGATTTATGTATTTTTTATGATTAAATAGGCAAAAACAAAGAAATTTCAATATTTTTCAATAGCCTAAATCAATATTTTTGAAGTTATCAATGAATCGAATTAGCAATTGTAAATCTTTTGTATTTAAATGAGCTGGAACTTTTGCACAATTAAAGTGTTTTTTTGGAATAATTGCCCCCATTAACCTTTAGCTATTGTTAAAAAATGCGAATAAATAAGGAATATTATAAAAACTAGAACTGATGTTAAAAGGAAAGGGTAGTATAAAAGCAAATAGCTCAACCCCAACTTGTATAATCAGTTATTTTGTATTTTTATTTATCATAAAAATATATTTCAGACAATTAGGTCCACTATTAAAGTAAGAAATAATTTTTTTCGTTTTTAAAATTTTTATAATACAAAAAAAAAGTTTAAAAATGTAAGTTTAATTATTGAGTGATTTATTATTTTTTTACATTTTTATAATTAAATAATATTTTAATTTAAAACTAATAATTTTTACCTATCAGATACAGTTGAATCTAAAATGTGTGACTATATAGTTAGAATATAGAAATATATTTTGGAAGTTTGGTTCAAACGTTTCGTTATTTATTGTTCTTAATTGGCTATTGGAAACTAAAATTTGTTAAAAAACAAACTAAATATCTCTTTTTTTACAGTATGTCAACTGCCACAGTTGGTCCTGATCTAGTCAGCCCGACAGGCACTAGCTTGGTGAATAATTTATTTTATTTTCTATTGTTACCTGCAACTTTACTATTTATTGCGTACTGGAAAATTTCTCGTCGCCATCTAAATGAACTTGCAGACAAGATTCCTGGACCAGCTGGTCTACCAATAATTGGATCAGCTTTAGAATTCCTTGGATCATCACCCGGTATGTAATTTAATAGTTTTAAAACAAATTTATCGAAACACCTGTCACTGACCAAAACTATTAAGTTTTATAATAAAATAGGAGTTTTTTTTATAAATACTCTCTTAATATACGCTTAGTAATAAAATTTAATTTGATATTCAATAAGCAAAGATCTAAAAAAATGTTTTTTCGTGCAATCGCACGCGAAGTCAGTATTTCGCGTTCTCAGCACAGTCCGCGAAATTTAATTTCGCGGCCGTTACCCATAGCAACGGCCGCGAAACCAAACGTCACTTCCAAATTTGACATTTCTAAAATACTACAAAGACAAGGATTATTTTTTATTGAATACCAACAAATACATAAGTTATATTATTTAGGATGAATATTTACATTAATTGTACAGTTTGTATTATTACTTATATTTACTCCAGAAGTTGAAGCAACTACATCTAGTGTTTCTGAATAATGGTTATTGCCTACATTCAAACCAGATACCATATCGCTATCAGTATCAGACATTTTGCGTTTTGACAAGAACTGTCAAAATATATATTGAAACATATCATTTCCATAGCACACGGTGATATTGTTAAATGAATTGAAATGCTGTTGATTTTAGAGCAATAATATATTTATTTACAACTATCTATTTTAATAATTTTAACGATTGCACGAAAAATAGTGTGTATGCCATGGCCGCGAAACTTTTTAACGACCTCAAGATTATCTTGCCTCGGCCGCAAGCGGCCTCGGCGATAACTGTTCTTTCGGTACGTTAAAGAGGTATTTCGCGGCCTTAGCATACAAATAACTATTTCTAAACAGTTTGATAAAAGTATTACTCGATTTTTGGTACTATGTATTCCTAACGTATTACAATAGGCGGCCCTCTCCATAATCCCTGGTTGGGTTAGGTCAGTTCATAGTCAGAAACTTAGTTTTTTTCAATGATAACTATATCGTCGTATTAGAGCGGAAATTCTTTAAGTCCAAAAAATGAATTTCAAGAAAAGTCACAAAGACCTTTTAAAATCATTTAGATATTAATAAAAATATTTGATTGACGTTTTTATTTTTGAATAATATAAAACAAACAATGTACTATTAAAAATATGAATTTGACATAACGGTTTTTATACTTAAAATTGCAAACACCTGTGGACTTAAATATTTTATGCAGCAGGTATTTTGTTAGTATATGTGTGTAATATTGACGTGAGAATCCAATATTAACTGGAATGTAGGGTATAATATGAAATTATTCAGTTTTAAAAATTTTATTGCCATACGAAATTAAAAAATAACTACTAGAAAGAAATTATTTCTCCTCAGCCTCCTCATCATCGGTGGTTTCAGTGGTTTGAGGACTAGTTGGCAAATTTTCATACAAACTAAAGCAAAGCTTTAACAAATCTTTCTTTTTTACTTCATTGATTGGTAATTGGCTTTCATAAGCTTTTTTTTAATGTTACTGAAAAGGTGACATTTGACTGCTTTAGAGAGCTTCTTTTTGATCTACAAGTTGAATCATGATCGAAATTCTCAGCAACTGTAAGATTTCCAACACAATTATTATAAAACTATAAAAATAGTAATGATTTTCTATAAAATCATTTCTAGAAATCTCTATGGCGGAAATCCCACAAATGTGCGTTAAAACGAATGCTTGGGACGTAAATTATATTTTATTCACTCACTTACTTTCACTATTAGTAGATATTTGACTTGCTAATATCGGGGACATCCCAAAAGGGCCACGTTTGAAATGTTATTTATTTTATTTAAAATTGTCTAATTTTATGACAGCCCAAAAGACCAAACCTAACCCAAACTCACCAATATTTGTGTAAATAATATTGCTAATATTATACCAACAAAACCTAACCCAAACTCACCAATACTCACCATCTTTGGGGACCAAATTACCAACTCCGAAGACAGTTTTCGGAGTTGTTAATGTGGTGGCCCTTTTAGTCCATGAATATAATCCTCAAATTTTAGATGGTGGCCCTTTTGGGTTTACTTAATTGGGTAGGTATGATTAATGTGGCCTTTTTGGGTAACCCTGCTAATGCCATATCAACCATTTTTTTGTACATGTTGCAATAATTATATTCTCTTGACAGTTATCAACATAGACTGACCTAGAAGTTGAGAATAAACAACTACTAAGTCCATTTATCCCATAAATAGAAGTAGTGGCTTTTTACAGTATTTAAATTTTGACATGAATTTGACTTAACTGTTATTAGTTCGATTTTTGCGAAACTGAAAGTTGGAAATTGGATTTAAAGTAAAGACAAACCTTGTTATCTGAGTATGTATAAATGTCATTATAAAACCAGTAGGTAGAGCTTAAAACAAACGCACGTCACAATGATTTAAAAATCGAAAAAATGAAAGGATTTTTGCTCTAACACGACGATATTTAACTATATATATAAATAACAAAAATAAATAAAAAAATAATTTAGAAAAACTTTTGTCACTATTTGATTCATCAGCGTTCAGAATAAATTGATGCATTTTAATTAATTTTACTTAAACAAGATTATAAAGCGTTCAAAATATTTGATAATGTTCTTTGATCTGCTTTTGGAATATTTCTTTCTAAATTTATAATTAGCCACTTTATCTGTTTTATTTATATTGTCATTTCAAAAACTAAGTTGGGAAAAGTACAATTTTACGAAAAATATTCGTGCCCCAAAAAAATTTCCTAGAATAATTTAAGCTTGAGTGGTATTCGGTAAGAAAGTTTCACATCATAATTTGGAAAAAAATTATTACTCCAATCTGACGTTTGTCACAAAGCCTCATAATTATTAGTTTAACCGTCTGCATCATAGAGAAATATAACATATTTTTATTTGTCTGTGGTCTGTACGTCGAGGTTTCAGCGTTCTATGTCGTTTCAGCTGTCAAAAAATTTCCTCTTATCGTGGCGCCAAGAAAAAATTTTCGGAATTGCCATGGTAACGAGTCAAAATTAAGACATTTTATTGGGTCCAAAGTAGAGGAGTGAAATTTTCAGTAGTAATACCACAAGTGATTGAATTTTCGCGATAAGTCTGTCGATTCATTTTTAAACGAAACTGAATTGTTTCTCGAATCAATTTAGTTGAGATCATAAATGAAAGACAGACTTATGAGATAAATTCAATCACGAGTGGAATTTTATTAGACTATTTCACAAACAGAGTGAAAGATAAAAAATCTGAAATTCGGCAGGATTAGAGGAAATTGGCAAAAATGTTGACCTGAGAAATCAATAAATTTTAATGAACAGAAAATATTGACATCGAAAGAAATACTACACTACCACCAATAACCATAACATACTGAAATATTTTTCAATTATAATTATTATAGATGGTACAGTTATTATATACACTTATATTTGACGTTTAACTGTCACATGCACTGTAAACAAATCTGAAAACACCGAACTTGATAGGCCAATCAGAGTCAAGAGTCAAGTTTGGTATTATCGGTAAGCCGAACTTGACTAGAGCTTCTGATTGGTTCATTTCGTAGGTGAGTGAAATAGTCAGTAATAATATAACAAGAGAGTGAGAATAAATTGAAAATAATTTGACAGGTTGTTTGAAAACTTGTTGCCATTTGGCAAGAGAGACTATTTCCAAATGGCAACAAGTTTGAACAAAATCTGTCAAATTATTTTCTAATTTATAAAAATAATCACAGCAATATGTATAAGTAGTTTTTTATTCACGTGTTGAATAAAGTTATAAGACTTCCTTGATATTATGTTATTACACCATATTTATCGACAATAAAAAAGAAGTTCAAGTAATTTAGTATTACAATTAATCTTTCCTTTTAGTTATTGGTGGCAAAATTTACTTTTCATCACCAGTTAGAAATATTTTAGTTTTCGTAACTGGTTAAGAAAAGTTTCATAAAGTCAACGAGTTTTGGAAAGTGTCACTCTAGATCTAATTAAATAAGTGAAAAAAATATTTTAATAACTACACTGTTTGTCCGAAAAATGTCCAAAACATTTTGAGCATATTTTAACGATAAAATAGCTTAGATCTTTATAATTCCTTAAAATTGTTTGAATCTAAAAACCCCCACACATTTTTTCCTTACATCTAACAATATTTTTAAATCGTGTATCATCCAAGTTTCTAATCTGTCGCTCTGTGTTTCAAATGTTTTAATATATTTTTATCACAGGACTATTATCTAAACGATTAAATTGAAACATTCGATGATGATCCATTCAATGATCCTACTTGTTTTCTTATTGTGTCCCCAGCACATTACTTAAACATTTTTTTTTTCATACACCTTTGTTTGTGCCTTCAAAAAAAAGTACCTTGTACAGTACATTCATACTTATCCCATTCTGGCCAATAAACGACCCTTTTGTCCCGTATTGTCAGCCGGCGCTTTAGCCTGCTATAAAATTTGAACGGATGTTTGCGCATTTGTACATATTTTTAGACAATTAATATCTATCTATCAATATTTCAAATGCTTCTCAATGTAAAAGTAAAAAGTCCACTCCGGCCCTGCCGGCCGGTAGGAAGATTTATTGGAGGCAATATAATCGAAGTCCTTAAGTCAGAACGGTATAAGTACAAATGTACTTTACTAGTAGGTCTTCGTAATCTACATAGCTCACTTTCGATGTTGGCTGTTTAGCAAATGTTTATCTTTAACCGTGGAATACAGTTTTGCAAAACATTTTTCTATCATCGTTATTATTCCAGATTGTCTTCATGAACGCGGTGAGCCAGCATTACAAAGCTTATCTCATACACTTCTTTGTCATTATAAAGTCCTGGCTGTTGTCAGCGTTTCATACACAAAAAAACATTCTTTTTTATTATTTGCTTCTTTTTTTTCTGTTTGCAAAAATTAATTTTTTAGTTCCTTTGTAGACTCAACATTTTTACTAAAAAAAAAAAATTTAAATACGAAGGTGCAAGGTTAAAAGTTTTCCGTAGTATCCTAAAATTAGTTCCCCTTAACATTAACATACTTTATTGCCATCATATTACTTGTCATTTTTTTAGTTTATCTTTGAAATCTAATCTAAGGTCAAACAGGTTACATTACGTAGAAATTATGTATGTAGATATACATGTTTCATTGTTAATACATTAGAACTGGTTCATTTAGGTAAGTTTCCGTAAAAGGTTAATAAGTGGCCATTTTGTTTGTTTGTTGTCGGGAATTTCAAATTAACACTCTTAATAAAATTAGTACATCTTCATAGGCCAGAAAAAAATATTTGATTAAATTTTTAAAATTAAAAAAAGGGATGGAAATTTCTTCAGATTAAAAACACATTTCATCGTAATAAGCCCTTTTTTCTATCCTTACTATCTTAACTAATTAAAATAAATTATACATGATTTTATATTGACTTTCCAGGTTTAAATTTTTTTAAAATATTAAGTCTACGATTTAAGGGCAGGGACATAGCTAGCTCATCGTACCAACATATTGTAATTTTAAATTAAGCACAAATTTTCATTTTGGGCTTAGTTGGAGAGATATAGGAGAGATACGGCGAAATTAAAATGTTTCAAAATACTTTTTTTGACGGGTTATGCATTTGCATACATTTACTTTTGGCACAACATATCTATGTGTGAAAACATTCCCCATACTATAAAAAAAATAAGTCCATATCCAGACTGACTACTGATTATTTGAAGCCACTACTGATAATTTTAACAGCGCTAAAGTTCACAGATTCAAATAATAGAACGGAAAAGTATGACGTCAATTGTTGGTACTCCTGAAATGTTTCCAATGAAATTTTATTATCAAATATCGATATTAAATTTATTGTACTAACCCTTACTCTTTGGAAGTCCATCTTACTAAGAATAATAAACAACTATTCGTTTGAACTCAACTTACTTGACATACTTAAGTTACATTTTTTTTGTTTGTAACTAGGTACCTGATGTTGATTAGGTAGTATTAAAGCTAAACCAAGTATAGATCTACTGAGACATAACAATATTAACCCTAAAGGATTATCCTAGATGTATTTCCCGCTAAGATCAGTATTCTGTGCAATGATATACAAACACCAGGAAAAAACTATATCATGCTGATATTTACAAAACAATATATTTGTGTTACATTTATGTCTTATCTATGTATAAAAATTGAAGATTCAATCAAAGTAAACAGTTTAATAGTGGAGAACTTCCAAGATTTATTTGTTCATTAACTACTTTAAACTGTTGATCTGTTAGATGTCTTTTAATTTCAAGTTCTTCTAGAAAATCCAAATTTTTTTTGGAGCATTACATCGTTGACAAGAACGAGCCTACAAATGAACGTTCTTATAGCGGACACATGACAGCTAGATTCTAATGACAGACACATGTTAACTAAACTGTACAACTTATATTTAAAATTAATAAGAGCATATGGATTAAAACTTTGTGAAGAACGAGATAAGTAATATTTAACTAAAAATGGGAACAGGTGACAATAGCTAAAAAATTCAAATGACATTAACTCTTCTTTTTGATTTACATATAGGTAAACCACGTAATCAAGTTGTCAGCTATTGTACGTTATTTCAAGGATGAGGAAAATTTGCGATAGAACTTCCTTGTATAAAGCATTGTTTATGTTTACAGTATACTGTCAAAGTGATATTTGCATACAAATGTCGAAAATGAGCGCATAGGCATATTATTCTGTTCTTATTACACAAAATGCAAGCTCCTTACCAGACTCAAGGTCATTTTGCATATACTCCTTCCTGTTTATTTTTAATACGTATTTATTCAAATTATATAACTGGTATAACCTGTTTCTAATTTTATAATTTATGGATAACTGAGCTAGACTTTACAATTATCTAAGTTTTTGTTTTAAACAGTATAAACGATATACGCATTCATTTATGGATATTTACAAGAAAATCTATTTTTATTGGAAACATGTCAGGACTGTCAACCGGTCTATTATCAGCACCACTCATCTAACTATTATTATTAATAACTATTCACTAATTATTCTTTTTTATGTTTAACCCGCCTAACTGTTCGCCAACTAAAAAAAAATAATCATTGAAATATGCTTTATTTTTGGGAAAGAATGCTTTTCTAGCCAGGTTACCTGTTTTATTATTTTGTCAATAATGTTGTTAATATAACATCTCTACATCTTTATAGACGTGTCATTTGTTATCAGGAAAAGTGATACCGACAATGGGACATAAATGGTGATTTCAAATATCTGATGATTCTTTCTACATCAACGTGTCTTTTATATGGTGAAGCTTGCCATACTGCATTTCCAATTCGATAGTGATCGTGTTCAAAATAAATTGGAAATTGTTATTCCAGGTACTGTTACTATAGAAAAACCTGTTAGACTGGGGAAGCTTGAAGCAACAAAAAATAAGCCTAGACAAGTTAAACTAACATTGTTTGAAAAGAGTGACCCATTCCTATTTATCTAATCTAATAAAACTCTAGAACACCAATCTTCCTAATTTGATATGGATTCAGAGCGACTTCTCATAGGAATTTGAGAAGTTTGCAGAACAATTCGCATAGTATGTGTTTCGCCGTTTCTTTAGCGTTTTGGCAGAAATGACAGTTTTCACTTTCCAATTTGCCCATTATTTTAAGGTACCTCAAAGGGCAGTGTCCGGTAAAAAGACCTAGATCAATTTTACGGCATTTAGCTATTTCAGGCGATATATCAAAAAACCTTTTAGCTTACCTCAGTCCCGGAGTATTCATCCAATGAGATCTTTAGTCAATTGATTAAATTATTGTTACAGATATATTCAGGCGGATTTATGGTAAAGCTGAAGATTTTGGAAAGGTCGTCAAGATTTGGGTTGGCCCCAAGCTTCTTATTTTCTTGGTTGATCCAAGAGATGTAGAAATTATCCTTAGTAGCCACGTACACATTGACAAAGCAAGCGAATACAAATTTTTCAAACCTTGGTTGGGAGACGGTTTACTTATTTCCACCGGTCAAAAATGGAGGGCTCATAGGAAATTGATCGCCCCAACTTTCCACTTAAACGTACTAAAATCTTTCATCGACTTGTTCAACGCCAACTCCAGAGAAACCGTACAGAAGCTAAAGAAGGAAATCGGAAAAGAATTCGATTGTCACGACTACATGTCCGAGGCTACAGTCGAAATTCTTTTGGAAACAGCCATGGGCGTTAGCAAAAAAACACAAGATCAAAGCGGTTATGACTACGCCTTAGCGGTAATGAAGATGTGTGATATTTTACATATTCGTCACACCAAGATCTGGTTAAGACCCGATTTTCTTTTCAATTTTACCAAACACGCTAAAAATCAAGAAGGTCTTCTCAGCACGATCCACAGTTTGACCAGAAAAGTCATTAAGAAGAAGAGATCCGATTTCGAACAAGGTAAAATCCACTAATATACCTTGAGTTCTTAAATAAATCATATAATTTGTTTAGGTATCCGTGGATCAACCGCAGAAGTACCCGAAGATGCAAAGACCCAAAAATATGAAAAGAACGTCGCTTCAAAAACTGTTGTTGAAGGTTTATCGTACGGACAATCTGCTGGTCTTAAGGACGATTTAGACGTAGACGAAGATGTAGGTGAAAAGAAGAGGATGGCTTTCTTGGACTTGTTGATCGAAGCATCTCAAAACGGTGTCGTCATCAACGACGAAGAAATCAAAGAACAAGTCGACACCATCATGTTCGAAGGTCACGATACCACAGCAGCCGGAAGTAGTTTCTTCTTGTCAATGATGGGTCTTCACCCAGAAATCCAAGATAGGGTAGTTCAAGAACTGTACGAAATCTTCGGAGATTCTGACAGACCAGCCACTTTTGCTGATACATTGGAAATGAAATATCTAGAAAGGTGTTTGATGGAAACCCTGCGTTTATACCCACCAGTACCAGTCATCGCCAGACAACTCAGACAAGACGTTAAACTAGGTAAGTTTTCCTTAAAATATTAACTTATTTAGAGAAAATACATGTATCTTCCTTTCAGTTTCTGGAGACTATACTCTCCCAACTGGTGCCACCATCGTCGTCGGTACTTTCAGGATCCACCGTGACCCTGACACCTACCCCAACCCCACCAAATTTGACCCTGACAATTTCTTACCCGAACGTAGTGCAAACAGACACTACTATTCATTTATCCCGTTCTCGGCTGGACCAAGAAGTTGTGTTGGTAAGTTAAAATTGTTATAAGTAATTAATAATAACGCGCTCTATATTGTTAAACAAAATAAATTGATAACCATTTAACTCTTTCACAGGTCGTAAGTACGCTATGTTGAAACTGAAAATTCTTCTTTCAACAATTTTGAGAAACTACAAGATCATATCAGATATCGCCGAAAAAGATTTCCAACTTCAAGCCGACATCATCCTTAAGAGAGCCGAAGGTTTTAAAATTAGATTAGAACCAAGAAAACGTCAAATCCAAGCTTAACTTTTTAAAATTTTAACAAGAGTGATTATTAATATATTTATAAATAGTTGTTAGTATTTTTTTGATTAGTTAGTTCTCTGTTATTTGCAATAATGAACAAGATTCATTACTAAATCTGGTTTTATTATTCCTATATCCTCGTTTTTTCCACAAGTGCACTAAAAAATAAAATGTGATGAATTTTTGTTTAAAAGAAAACTTAGAACTGTATTAAACTAGGTGCAGTAAACATCGTACTGTTGTAATTTAAGCATAGAACGCGAAAATCGGCACAGTATGGTTTTTCTTACCTGTTAACTATATTTTGTTATTTGTAACCCACAGAACACTAATATATGTGTAAACTATATAATATATTGAGTTCTGTGTATAAAAATATCAGAAATTATTTTTAATTCGTCTCAGTCCGGAAATAAAAATAAAATAATATATTAATCTAGAAAAAAAACCACAAAAAATTTTAATTTGCTCAAGTAAAAGTAGTCACGTATTAATGTTATGGATCAAACAGCTGTTACTAAACTTCTTTAAATATAACTCAAACTATTCCTTAATGATAATAATGTGCTTATATAACACTATAATGTCAAAAACTCTACAAAAAAATAAGAAAATCCACAATATAAAAAACTTCAATGCAAACTAACTCCCATAAGGCCACAGTTTGTTTGGATATATTGCTATGACTTATGTCAAGCAATGGTGACAGTGACGTCACAATAATGTGGCGTTTGCTCATGTTGACTGATCTACGGAAAACAACCATTTTTGTTTTTAAAGGGTTAACTTCCAGTTTAAATTTATGGCAATAGGACTCTAAAATTCTTAAATTACGGGATATTTCAACTTGTGATTCTGCAAAGAGGACAAGGTCGTCAGCATACATTAACATGTTGATGTTAGTTTTGCTATCAAATATAACACCTTTAGCATTATGGTTTATAATAGTATATTAAACAACGCATTTCATATGGGCTTCTGTTACGACACGAGTTTAAAAAACGAATCGTGAAGCGACACAAATGTCATTGTCAATAGTCTTGTCATTGGATACTTCACTCATGTCGCCAACCGTTTAAAACAAAAATTTGCGTGCGTAAAAGTTACATTACGATACGCAAATGCGTTTTATAATGAAGATTTTTATAAGTGCAAAATATAAAAAATATTTATCAATATCTGAAACAAATATTGAGAAAAGAAGTGGGCTCAGTGAGTCACCTTGTAAAACCCCTGGTTACTTTAATTTTTTCTGAAATGTTGCCATTTCCTTCAATATAAAGATAAGCTGAATTATATAAAGCTAGGAGAATTCTGAGGATTTTTGCACTAACTCCTTGTAAATAAAGTTTCTCCCAGAGGATGCTGTAATCCAAGGAATCAAAGGCTTTCCTAAAATCAACAAATAGGACGAAAAGTTTTCTTGAGGATAAGCGCAGGTAGTTATTAATAATAGTATGTAGTACAAAAATATTGTCATCACAGTTGCGAAATTTACGGAATCCTGCTTGACATTCTGGGAGAATTTCAGCATTTTCAGTGTAATTTGTGAGTCTAACATTAATGAGCTGCGTAAACCATTTCGTTTTATGATTAAGCAGAGCTATGCTGCGATAATTATTTGGCTCGTTAAATGTACCTTTTTTATGAAAGTGGATCATTTTAGTTATTGACCAAGTAGGTGGTAGTCTCTCTTCAGATATAATTTTATTAAAGATATTTTTCAAATAGTAAAACCAATCTAAGGGCAAATTTTTAAAAAATTCATTAGATATGTTATCATCGCCAGGTGCTTTGTTATTTTTTGCTAGATTCAAGACATAATAGATCTCCTGCATGGTAAACGGAGTATCTAAATATGGGTGAAGAACATCAGTGAATTGAAAATCTAAGGGTGAAGTTTGTAGTCAATAGCAATGAACCTATAATTGAGAGAGATGGAAAATAAAATTGACATCTAGAGGTGTAGGTAAACACAGCCGTACAGTGGCGTGTAATTGGTTAGAGTATCACCGTAATAGATAATTAAATGTTAGTTAAATAATTTAATATGCATATTTTGGTAAGGAATTTATATCTACACTTATGGCATGGCACCATACTTCTAACATATTTTTATCGGAAGGAAATCTAAAAGGATATATGTATTTCATTATTAATTTGATTTTCTTATCTGTAATAAATTTTAATTGAAATTGCTAAATTTACGCCAATGAAGTGAATGACTTACACATGACAGGTTAGATTATCATTTTGCAAAGTACCACAAACTATACACGCTTTTCGGGTTTTCACCATTTTCAATATTGGAAATAAATAAAAACACTTTATAAAGTTCACTTAAATACAAAAAAATTCAGAAAAAATCGAACAAAGCGCTAATCACTTCTAGACAATAACAAACAAAGGCACTGATGCCAAATTTTCGGTGTGGGTATTTGATACAATTGGTGCATACCTTTTTTATCACTTTTATCGAAAGGTATGAAAGTGAATGTTAAAATCTATTAAAGAATATTTTCTCTGACTAAAAATCTCCTCTTAAAAGTAAAATAAAATTGTTGTAAGTTATAGTCTATATAGAAAGGACAATAAATAAATAAATAAAGTAATAAATCATTCATTTAAGTAGATTTCATAGACGTACCAAAATATATTTTAAGAGGGTATACCGTAAGGTACATTTTGTATTGAAGGAATGAGTTGCAGCTATACTAAAGAATACATTTTTGTTCTTTTTGTAAAAAGATTAATTCAAACTTTGAATATTGTCACAGATAAATTACAATGAAATATATTTTTAAAAAATTAATTAAAGTCAAGATAGCAAGATATCGTTACAATTTTTATCAAATTCAAAGAAGCAAAATGAATATTTTTTATTTGCATTACTCCTATATGTAGTGTTTGGGGAATTTTTCTCAGAAATTTTAAATGGCAAGTGGCCTACTGTAATCGGCTTAATACGATTACACCTATTTACAGATTATTCGATTATTGAGAGGGATTTTCCAAACAACCCAGTTTTCTTAGAAACATTATCGGGAATATTATTTTAAAAGAAAGTAGGTACATTAAATCAGTACTCAGTATTAGTTCTTTGAGTAAAGTTGTATGAAGTTGTATGGTTATCATAATATTGTAAACAGTTGGAATATATTTAAAACATTTGTTGAATGTTAATTGTGCAAGTACCAAACAATGTCGATAAGCCAAGCACCATCTAAACGACCAAAAACAGGTCCATTATCTTTAAATAAAAAAACTCTGATATTAAATTGTTATATATTATTGAAAAACAAGGATCCAAGTGCAAGTGTTGATGATATTGTGGAATTAACGGCTGCTATGTTGTGTGTTGCTAAATCAACAATTTATAGATTACTAAAAGAAAGCAAGAATGGAACTCTTCAACCCCCAAAAAATCCTTCAGGCCGAAAACCAATTGAGATCGATGAGACATTAAAACAAAGACTAAGAATTTTCTAGATACATTTTAAACCGAATATAATATTAAAGTTTTTCTACATGTTTAAATTTTGAGTTTGACCTAATTTTCCTAATTTTCTGAAACTCTAATGTTGATAAATTTATTCTGCAACTGTTAATTTACATTTTTTTAACTCCTTCAAACATTTCTGGTTTAGGGGGAAACATCTATGAAAGAAAGATCTAAGAGAAGCTAATTTCTGGGAAAGGGGATGGTAGGAGTAGTAGTCAATAAGACAATCTGTGGTAGAAGGTTTTCTATAGACATCAAAACAAAAAGAACCATTAACTAAGTCCTTAGTTATCAAAATATCCAAGAAAGAAATCTGGTTATTAGTTTCCAATTCAATAGAAAATTTAATTCTAGGGTGAATAGAGTTTATATAGGTAAGAAAGTTGTCTATATCAGAAAGAGTGTCTTTAAACAAGACAAAACAATCATCAACATATCTCGAGTAGAATAAAATGTTATTCTTAAAACTAGAATTCAAGAATACACCCTCTAGATCAGACATAAAAACTTCAGCCAAGAGATTGGAACCCATAGTTAAACCAGAAGATTGTTGATAAAATCAATCATTTAATTTAAAGAAATTTTGTTCTAAACATAAGCCTATTAAAGAACATAAATCAAGAAGAATATGTGTAGGAACATTATTAAAAATTAGCAATTTCCTAACTAGTGATATACAATCAGAAGGAGGAATACTGAAGAATAAGTTAATAACATCAAGAGAAAAAATAAAAGAATCTGTAGGAAATTTAATTGTAGAAAGTCTACGAAAAAATTCAAGAGAATTTTTAATTGAATAGGGGTTAGAAAAATTAGTTAGATTTTTCAAAAGAGAATTAAGAAAGAAATAAAGTTTAGACATTGGAGAGTTAATGAAACTTACAACAGGTCTAATGGGAATGTCTGGTTTATGTATTTTAGGGAGACCATATAACAAAGGGGTAACAATCGACATACCACATAATTTTAAATGACTGATCAAAAAAAGATAATGTATCCCTAACTTGGCATCTAAGACAAGATTTGAAATAGTTATAAAATTTAACCGTAGGATAAGAAGGTAATTTGATAAAAGAAGAATCAGAAGAAAGTAATCAACTTTAGCAATATATGAAGGTTTATCCAAAACGACTACACAATTACCCTTATCAGCTTTAGTCAAAATCAGATTATTGTCAGTGATACATTTGGAGAAGGATCTCAAGGATCTATAATCTAAGTTATGAAGGAGATGGGAAGGAGGGTAACGGTTGAAATTTGGGTGAGATCTATGTATCTCTCTCTGGATGACATGCAAAAGATCAGATCTAATCAAATCTCTGTTAATCAGGTCAGAATTAGCTATAAGATTCTCACAGTCTACAGACAAAAGTTTGATATTTCTATTAAAAGTATTGGGATAATTAAATTTTAAATCAAAATTTAAAAATTTTAAATGTAAATCAGAAAACGTGTAACTACTAACTTATTCCTTACCTTACTATATCTTTTTAGTTTTAGCCTGATGATGGTCTAAGACCGAAACTAGTCGCACATTTTTATAGTTTTATCATTAAATTTATTGTGGTTTGACTTAGTGTTTTATTGATATTTGATATCAGCCACATTTGAGTAGTGGATCATTCTTTCGATTTTAAATCATACTTATTTTGTTTTTATTTTAGGAACTAAATATTGAATTATATTGGAACGAAGAACTCTCTACCTAGGAATTCTAGTTTTATTTTATGAGAAATGGTTGATTTTACGTTATTTTGAAATTTGAAGTTTAACCTTATCTTATTAATTTTACCCAATATATTAAATTAATTGTGACATTATTTTTTTTGTCTCATTAATGTATCTGATATACCCTGGCCTATACGGATATCAATAAATAAGCTTTCAGCTTCTACACTCTTACAACAAATTGTACAACTAATAATAAGTATAAAAAGGGCATATTAAAAACAAAAAACATAGCAAAATGAAGAAAAAATCAGTCACATTTGTGTTATGGATAATTTAATTCTTTTATAAAACATAGTATTAACAGATCAGTTTAATCAACGAAATCATTTTGCTTATTTTCTTACTTCACTCGTTTTTCTAGTGATATTCTGATCCCGTTTTTCGGATATAATACCATCAGAGGTACCAATTGCATTTTAAAATCTGGATCAGAACGTAATATCCTAAAATGTCGTATTAATTTCGAAATACAAACTTTAATTTCCATCATGGCAAATTTTTTACCTGAAAACAATTGATTTTTATACCTCACCGACTTAAAATTCGTCTCAAAATAATTTCATACTCCCCTCATATACAGGGGAGAAAAGAAAACAATGTTTTCCTCTACTTTTGACTCACCCTGTGAAATGTGACGGTTTAAAGAAAATGAAATATTTCATAATATACGATCGTTATTTAAATGACTGTAGAGAATAAATTACAAAATGCTAGTAGAGTGCTGTGGCCAACTCACAATTTGACAATGTCAATATTTATTACTTGTCAATTGCAGTTTAATTGTCTACATAACAATGTAACCCTTTTTAGTCCCAAAAAGGCAGGGAGCCAATTTGTAACTAAAAAAAACTCTCCAAAAGAGATCCCGGCTAAGAGATCCTCTCCAGGGGGTGGTTTGACTCCAAGTTAAGGCTCACTATAGGAAGGATTGGGATGTATAAGTGTTAAGGGCGCCACTATCTTTTGAACGCTAACTAAGGTGAGAAAGATAGAAACATCTTGTAATTACTTTAATTAAACAACAAATAAAGAACCTACTTGAAATAAAGACCGACCACGCTACACCCTTAAGACTTAAGTCTAAGGTATATAAATGAAGCTGTTTTTTTTAAATTGATTATTTATTGAAACTGTAAGTACTTGCTGATAATGAACTGGAGTTATAAAAAGTGGACTTAACTTTAGGTTTCTGTGCTGTCTAGGAGGGCGGCTCTCTTCGTGGAGAGATGAAAGTTTCTTTAATGGTTCTGGCTGCTTGAGATGCAATAGTTTTCTTAACAGCTCAGAAGTGGTTTGAAAGACTGTCTTCACATAGGGACTTTCCAAAAGCGGTAAATGGGCTCTAAATTAGCGATAACTTGACTCCAACTTAGCGGGTTGTATCTTTCAACAACCAAAAAGGAAATTCACAAGATGAGGTACTTTAACGTTTTTCTTCAGACTCTTCGGTCGGCCTGTTGGTCGATGAAAGGAGATATGGTTGCCTTACGGGTCTTTAAATAGTCTTGCTCAAAACGCAAATCGTGTTTGTGTCATTTGTCAGAAGAAATGAGTTCGTTATTCAATTGCAAGCGAGGGACGCGTTCTTTGATTGGCCTCGTTCAAACAGATAAATAGATAGCTTCTATAAGGGGTGTCTCCTGTACAGTAGCATTAACAGTGAATCGGGGTCGGTTGTAGCATTTAAAAATCTAGAGGGTTAAAAATGTAACTTAGATTTCCATTTACAAAGAACATAAATAGTGTCTCTTATTCTTCAAGTAAGGTTTTGTTTAGTTTTGCATATTTGTTAGGCTTACTTTAGTAGACTTATTAAATCCTTAACTCTTTAGTGGGTTAAACTTAATATTATTTTACAGTTTGTTGGTATTTTATGGGTAAATTTAATTGTATTGGAAGTTCGTAAACATGTTTGGTTTACTATATTTGTGGGGTTAGAATTTTTCTTCTTTCTACAAATGGTTATGTATCTGTGACAACGATGTCAAATTAGTTTAATAGTGTCGTTCAGCCACCTTTGAGGAGTAAACGCCTACTTTTGATTGGCTGCAAATTTCGTGACATTTCGGATGACGAGAAAAGTCACTGAAACGACGATTGAAAGGGAAGAACTAGTTCTTTTTTGGGTTGACAGCGACTGAACAGGCAAGCCGCATTTTGGAATTAAATTCCTGTTAATTTTTTTAAAAAGTCTGCCAGATTTGTGGGATTAATGGACTTTCAGAATAGTGCTGTGCCAAAATTTCGTTCCCTTTTCTATAGAATGATTTAATTTTTGTGAAGATTGGTGATACCATAACAGGGAGATCTGTGAATCTTTTTTTGTCAGCCACGTGTTGGAATTTTAGGAAGCCCTTTTAATTAAGGTGAGTGTAGAGTTTTTGATAAAAGAAATTATCCATATCATTGTAGAAAAGGTTTTAAGTATTTTATTTTAATAGGGTTTTTGGCTACAGTTTTAATCTCTTAAAATGGTTTTCTTTGTAATGGAGATAAGATGGCCATTTGGGTTTCTGGTAACCGGTGCTGGGAGGAATTTCATCCACACTGCTGTTCCAGCTCTTACACCCTCTAAGCTCAGGGTTAATCTAGCTTAACCTTTTTGAATGGGATGTTTGTCAAGTTATGTCCAGGATTTCACCTTCAGTTATTTCCACCAGGAAGAAAGGCAATGTTTCATTTTTGGACTAAGTTTTTGTAACAGTGGTAACTAAAGATTTTTTTTTATTTTTGAGTAAAGTTTAAATAGATATACACTTATCTGCTATAATCTAACCGGTTATATATTTCACATATCAAATGATATAGTAAGATACCTGTTAATTTTAATTATGTACACCTTTGTATCGATACAAACAGGTCAGTTTGATTTTCCTTGATATTTTCTTTGTACTGTCATAATAGTTCAATAGAATTTTCATCTAAAATATGATAAGTTATTAGTGGTATCGTTAACCAATATGTTATACAATTTTTGGCCAAGATTTCCTTACTGTTATTTTTTGTAATACTAAACATGACCTAGTAAAAAGAATTTTGTGAAATAACTTTAAATTTTATTAATAACTTTAATAGTTTGCAGATGACCAACTTCTACATTTTTACTTTTAACTCTGACCCTAAAATATACCTTCAGATTGTTTTTCTTGTAAATATTTGTTTTTAGAGGGTTGACAAATAAATGTATTTTCAAGGTTTGTTTTATTTATGAGTGCAGTTTAAAGAATTTTAACAGTTATAGGTTGGAAGCTTAAATCCTTAGGACTATCATCTTCCTAAAAAACTTCATGGCGCCCTTTTAAAATTTATTTTTCAAATAAAATTGGAACTCGAAATCGTTACTCATAGTGTTCACCGACGAACAGCGCCGGAGCAGTGTCCTATTTTAGATTTGTTTGTTTTTTAACAGAAAAATAGGTTACACGGTTTTAAGGGTAATAACAGCGGTATCGTTTACGGTCGGTAATAGTGCAAGGTGACATGAGGATAGACATGTTACAACAAATATTCATTTTTTGGCAATAATTGCTGTTTGAACTATCACCATATCATGGTTGTAACGGCTACTGATGCAGCACGAACAGTTGCTCTAGTACAAGACGGTGTCTCAATATAATGCTGATAGAATATTAGGTATTACAAGGTGTAGCGTCCAGAGAGCTGAAAAATGTTTCAATGAAACTGGTAGTTTTTCGAGACAAACAAGATCTGGCAGACGACGAGCTACAAGTGCTCGAGATGATCGCGTAACATTAAATGAATTGCCAGAGAGCATCAATATTGGAATGTAGATGACTGGAGTAAGATTTTATTTTCTGACGAGTCAAGGTTTTGTCTACGTTCACCTGTTGGCCGTGAAAAAATATACCGAAGACGAGGCAAAGAGTTCGATCATGCAAAAGACTTAGTTATGGAGGAGGATCTGTAATGGTATGGGGCGGCATAAGCATGGACTCTCGTACTGATTTACTGATGACAGCTGACCCATATATTCGTGATGTCCTTGAACCACATTTCATTCCATTTGTACCATTTGTAGGAAATAAATTCATGTTTATGCATTACAACGCTCGTCCACAGGATGAAAGGATGAACAGGCTATCAAATAGCCAAGACCTCAATCCAATTGAACACTTCTGGGATATAATGGGTAGACAAGTTCGTAACAGAGTTCCTACTCCAACTAATTTAACTCAATTGAAAAATGCTTTGGTCCGTGAATGGAATCAAATTGACCAGATGGGGATTCGATATGTAATAGAGGGTATGCCACGACGTATTAAGGCGGTTATTCGCTCTCGTGGGGGAAATACCCGGTATTCATATTAGAATTTTTAGTTTTTGTTAATGATTTGCTTATTATTGTTAATGATTTATTTATAAAATTATGTATTACTTAAATTGAATAAAAAAAATTAAAAATGTTCCATTTTCTTTAAACCGTCAAATTTCACAAACAAATCAAGATATCTGGGTAAAATAAAAAAAAAACTGTTGAAAACAACTCAGACATCTTGATAAAGTTCAATATGTGCACATCTACTAGCAGAATTAACCTACAGGGTGAGTCAAAAGTATACTCCCCTGTATATGAGGGGAATATGAAATTATTTTGAGACGCCAGAATAATAAATTTTTTATCTACAAGTTGCAAAAAAATTCAAAGAAGCCTCCGCGTTCGGAAGTTAGAGCATTTTTAAATAAATCAATATTTTGAATGGATCAAATTTTAAGCCGGTGATAGTAAGAAACTAAATCTAATGGAATTAAAATGTAATTACTTTTAGGAAGTGATAAGGTTAATACAAAATATACAATATAGTATGTTTATGTAATTAATGTATAAATGTATGAATTTTTACCTATACAGTTTCTCGGGCCCATACTAAAAGGTATAAACGATCCAGGTACAATTTCATTGAGAAAACGTTCAGGAATAAACTTTTCAGGTTCTGGAAAATATTTTGGATTATGGTGACATCCGTAAATGAAGATTGTTAAGCTGTGATTTTTGGGTATAACATATTTTCCATCTGAAACAAAAATTTATAATATACACAATATTTTTTCTGCCTTATCCCAATCCACTCGTATCCCTTTTTTTAAGATTTACGGTAAAACAAGTTTTCTACATTTCTATATTTTAAAGGTTTAAATTACCATTAAAAAATATCCAAAAAAGTAGACATATCAGAAGGAGCATTTGCTGACGATGTTGTGGTTATCGCAGAAAATGAAAAAGGTCTGCAGAAAAATTTAGATACATGGGATAAAGTACTAAAAGTAATCGGAATGAAACTTAATAAAGTTGAATAGGAAATAATACTAAAGAAATGGATACAATATAATGGTAATAGAATTAGTAATAATAATTTTATGAAGTAAGTTTTGCCGATATCTTAATTTGATTTTAATGTCTTACGTTGATACGCCAATAATAATCAATACTATGATTTTGATAATTTGAATTAGTTGAAATCGTTGTAAAATTAAATTTGAATTAATAGATAATTGTTTAAATATTTGATATTTTGTTAATTAATGTTTCTAATTTAGCATGATCCCTTTTCTGTCTCAGGCGGCTTAAACTCGAAAAGCTTCTGGTTGGAGTATTAGATGAATAAAAAAAATTAATTAATTATAACAATAAATTTATTATAACAGTAAATTTGAAACAAAAGAAAAAGAAAAGAAAAATGCCTTTTATTAAACAAAATAAAACTTATTTGGTGAAATAAATTATTTGTTAGTTAATTAAATAACACTAACTAACACAAAGTTACAAAAGTTATCTGACCTTTTTTATTATAGACTGATTGAATATCGGCGTTTATAAAAGTTTGTTATAAGTTGTGTTATGGGATACAATAGTTTTCCCAATAGATTTAAGGATATAGTTCAGTGTTTTATGATTATTATAGTTTGATTTAAATGTTAATGGTGAGTTCGTACACTTATTGTTTTTTTATACACTCCAAAAATGTTATTTAATTTCGTACTGTCAACTTTATTATACTTTTTGTAATGTATTAGTCCTATCCCCAAATAAAAAAGAAGAATGTAAAAACTTCACTTTGTATATGATGTGTTTGGGCGCGCTTTAAGTTTTCTGTATTGCACGTGTAATAAACATATATACAATAACTCTGGTACTTTATTTAACAATACACCACATAAGTAAATTGGCGACGAGAGAAAAAAAAAGTAATAAAATTCAGGTGAAAGATGACTGATAATCAAGTAAATATTGTAAGAGGTACGATAGGCAGCTTGCAAGAGTACAAGTTAGGTACAGATTGGTCAACGTATCAAGAACGTTTGGAGCAATATTTTTTGGCCAATTATATTTCAAATGACAGGCAAGTTGCAGTATTACTTACACTTATAGGTGATAGAGCTTATGAAGTTTTAAAAGGACTGTGTGATCCAATCTTACCCAAAGACAAATCATTCACAGAGCTATGTGACTTGTTAAAAAATCAATTTTCAAAGAAAGTGTCAGTTTTTAAAGAGCGAATTGAATTTTATTCATTAAAACAGATGGAAAACGAATCAGTCAGAGAGTTTTTTGTAAGGATTAAAAACAAAGCGATAGATTGCAAGTTTGGAGTGAACCTGAATGATATACTTAAGGACAGGTTTATATCAGGATTAAGAAGGGGCCCAGTACTGGACCGAGTGTGTGAGGAAAACCATACAATTCCTTTGAATGATCTGGTAGAGGTGGCATTAAAGAAAGAAGCAGTTATTATACAGAAAAGCAGCCCAATTCCTGTCAATAAAATGGACCAGAGGCAAGGTAAAGCCAAGAGAGACACCATTTCAAGAGAACCCAAGGAAGGGATGAATTCAAGATGTAATGCTTGTGGTAAGGATAACCATGATTATAGAAACTGTAAGTTTAAAATATATAGATGTAAAAATTGTAATGTACTGGGACACCTAGCCAGAGTATGTAAGGTTAACAAAAGTAGTGGTACAAATTTTCTAGAGCCTTCAGGCAGCACAGTATCAGAGTCAGATGAAGAACATAGTTTAGATTTTGTTGAAATGTGTTTAGTTACACCTAGTGCTACTTTTGTTAAACCACAAAGGGTTGTAGTATTAATTAATGGAAAAAGGTTAAAATGGAAATTGACTCTGGAGCAGGTGTGTCAGTATTACCAGAGAATATTTATTTAGAAAAACTACAACAAAAGTATAAACTACAACCCACTAATGTAAGACTTAAATCTTTTGATGGTAGTATAATAGTTCCAACTGGGGAAATTTTTGTTAAAGTTTCATACAGGGGTACTCAGGTAGACAATTGTAGACTAATAATAGTTAAAAAGGGTACTATTCCTCTGTTAGGTAGAGATTTAATGTATTTGTTAAATTTTAGCATTGTACCTCCGGTAGTCTCTAGCATAAATATGGTTCAGGAAAGTTCTGAGGTGTTACAGTTAGTAAAAAAGTTTAATTCACTGTTTATGGATGAGCTAGGACATTACAAAGCAGAAAAGGTGGATCTAAAAGTAGACCCAGATGCTAGACCAGTATTTTGTAAACCCAGGCCAGTGCCATTTTCTTTCAAACAAGCAATAAATGAGGAATTAGATGAACTGGAAAAGAGGGGCGTTATTACTTTGGTTGATCATGCTGAGTGGGGAACACCTTTGGTTCCTGTAGTCAAGGACACAGGTAAGATTCGAATATGTGCTGATTATAAAATCACTGTAAACAAACACTTACTGGATGTTAAGCATCCTTTACCTAGAATAGAGGATTTATTTGCGGCGCTCCAAGGTGGTGAGTACTTTTCCAAATTAGATTTCAAGAATGCTTACAATCAACTGGAACTTTCGGAGGAGACCAAGAAGTTATTGTGTTGGAGCACACATAGGGGCATTTATCAGTTGAACCGGTTACCTTATGGTACAAAACCAGCTTGTAGCATTTTTCAGAAAATAATAGAAAAGGTGTTGTTAGGAATTCCTGGGGTCATAAATTTTTTGGATGATATCCTAGTTACTGGCAGGAACAAAGAAGAACATTTGCAGAATTTGGAAAAGGTATTTAAGAGGCTAGAGTCTGCCGGATTCAGACTCAATTTAGAAAAATGTATGTTTTTCGAACCAGAGATCAAGTATTTAGGGCATATTATTAATAAGGAAGGGTTGCGTAAAGACCCAGGTAAAGTTAAGGCTTTTAAGGAGTGTCTGAGACCACGAAATATTTCAGAAGTAAGGGCTTATGTAGGTATGATTAATTATTATGGTCGTTTCATTAGGAACTTATCAGATTTGCTAGAACCATTATATGAACTTTTGAGAAGTAATGTGAAGTTTAAATGGTCGCCTGAGTGTGAGAGTGCATTTCTGAAGTCAAAAGAAGAGGTATGTTCTGATGTAAGTTTAGCACATTATGACCCAGATGTCCCACTAAAATTAGTGTGTGATGCGTCCAGTGTAGGTTTGGGAGCAGTTCTAATGCATGTGTATCTGGACGGGCTAGAGAAACCCATTAGTTTTGCATCCAGAGGTTTAAACAAGCATGAGGCTAAGTATTCAGTCGTGCATAAGGAGGCTTTGGCGATTTATTGGGCAGTAAATAAGTTTTATCAATATTTAATGGGACGTCACTTTACTCTTTGCTCTGATAACAAACCCTTGACAGCCCTGTTTGGAGAGAATAAAGGAATACCACAAATGGCAGCAGGTAGATTGCAAAGGTGGGCGTTGTTTCTAAGTGGAATTAACTATACTTTCAAACATATTAAAGGTTCCAACAATGGACCGGCTGATGGATTGTCGAGGTTACCCGTTTCCACGACCAAAGGTAGTAGGGAGGTCCTAGAATTTGACTATTTTCATTTTATAGTGGAAGAAAATTTACCAATCACTGGAGACCAGATAAAGAAGGAGATCCGAGCGGATAGAGTTTTGAGTACAGTCTATCGGTATGTAAGAGATGGATGGCCTGAGTCAGTCCCTGAGGAGTTAAAACCTTTTGCTAACAGGTCAAAAGAGATGTCGATCGACAATGATTTGGTTATGTGGGGATATAGGGTTGTCATACCGCCAAAATTTCGTAAAGACTTACTCCAGGAATTACATGGTGTTCATAGTGGTATGGTGAGAATGAAGGCTGTTGCCAGACAGTACTTTTGGTGGCCAGGATTAGATGCTGACATAGAGACATTTGTTCGATCGTGTGATGCATGCCTGAGGAACTCTGTGTCACCCCCCAAGGCAAAATTAATAAAATTTCCTATAAGCTCACATGTGTGGGATAGAATTCATATAGATTTTTTGGGACCGTATCATGGTCATAATTACCTTATAATATCAGATGCCTTTTCCAAATGGCCGGAAGTTTATAAAATGCATAAAACAGATACGGCTAGTACATTGGAAAAACTCAGAGAGTGGTTTGCCCGATTTGGATTACCTAATAAAATCATTTCAGACAATGGACCACAATTTGTTTCTGAGGAGTTTAAACGTTTTTGTAAACTCAATGGAATAGAGCATGTTACGTCCGCTCCCTATCATCCATCAACCAATGGAGCCGCCGAAAATTCAGTTAAGTCTTTAAAGCATGCGTTAGATAAATTAATATCCGACCAAGCAAGTAAGGACAGTATTTCAACGCTAATTTCTAAATACTTGTTGTCATATAGGAACAGACCACATTGTGTGACGGGACAAGCACCGGCTAAGCTAATGTTTGGCCATAAGGTAAAAACGAGGATTGATTTTTTAACGTACGATGGTACTCAGAAAGCGGCTATAGAAAAACAAAATAAATTTCATAAAGGTAACAGGATTATAGACTTCAGGGAGGGAGAGAAAGTTTATGCTAGAGACTACAGGGGCAGTCAATCAAAACCCAAGTGGACAAAATGTGTAATTGCAAAACAGTTGGGTCATCAAAGTTTTGTTTGTCAACCATTGGATAATGCGGATCTTAAATGGACTAGGCATATAGATCAGATGTTAAAATGCGGTAACTTTTATGAGAATACTATTACAGGTTTAGAGACACCACTAGTTAATCGAGATATTACGGTTCCACCAGATGCCTTATCCATTGAAGATCCAGTTTTAGATGATAATTCACAGATAAGTAGTGAGTTACAGAAAAGTAACGATACTAATGAGTTGTTAGAGGATATGCGCGCTGATCCTCCCATTGAAAATGTAAGTGAATTATGTAATGAAATGGTAAATTTACCCAGACACACAATTACGTCGGAACAGATGGTTTAACCAAATGTTTTAAGTAGACCTAAGCGAACTATTAAGACGCCACAACGCCTGAATTTGTAATGTACCTAATTTTATGTGTATACTTGGTAGGGAAGGATGTAATGTATTAGTCCTATCCCCAAATAAAAAAGAAGAATGTAAAAACTTCACTTTGTATATGATGTGTTTGGGCGCGCTTTAAGTTTTCTGTATTGCACGTGTAATAAACATATATACAATAACTCTGGTACTTTATTTAACAATATACCACACTTTTAACGTCACTGTAAGTTTTCAGCTGATCAATAATTATAGATTTTAATAATCACTGTTCTTTTAATTACTTATTTAGCACTTTAATACTCGCTAGAACTCACTTTTTAATGACTGTCTTACAAGAATGATTCCAGCTAACTAACCCTTGCGACCTCTCATTAAGTAATAATAATAATAATAATAATTTATTTCCAACAAAAATAAACATTACAGTTTTTAAAAGATATTATAAAATAAACGGAAATAAATGAAACCGCAGAAACCAACTTAATGGTTTGTACGCGGTGCTCATCATTATATTTATATACTGTAGAGCCAATTCTGCTAATTATAAATTATAAAATACTTATATATATACACAATACATGTTAAAATACATAGAAATACTAAAAATATAAAACATTAATATAGATAAAGATAAAAGTAGATAAAACGTACTAAAACTAAATATACAACAAATGCTGTTTTTTATTTTAATTAAATTAGGTAGATGATCTGGACCTTTACAGCAATATAATATAATAGTGGTTGCTGGTTAGTCAACAAAATGTAGTTTGTGGTTAAATATTTGTGTCAGCATAAGCATGAATGGTTTAAAAATCAATATAGGCATGTATAATGTGTCTTTCTGTATTTTGTAACCAGATTTTAATTTCTTTTTTAAATTTAAATTTATTACTAATTTCTTTAATATAATTTGGTAGTTCACGATATATACGTGGTGCAATGAATTTAAAACTTCTTTGTCCTATTTTTTTCTGTGCTTTTCCAGATTGAAATTGTTTGCTTACTTTGTGTCGTGTTTCATACTTATGTTCAATTTCTTTCAACTTATTCCTGTTTAGATGTTGTAAACACATGATACGGTATACATATAGTTGTCGTATATCAAGGATTCTGGATTCCATAAAGAGTTTACCACTTGGGTAAGTTTTTTTTTTATTTAACATGATTTTTAAAAAGTATTTTTGAATTATTTCTATTTGATATAAGTGACTGGAATAAATTCCTCCCCAAGCGGCTATACCGTATTGAAGAAGTGATTGGACAAGAGAATAGTATACTACTTTTATTTGTGATAAATTTAGAATATTTTTAAGCTGCTTAAATTTAAATAGTATTGAACGTATTTTACTAGTTAGAGTTTTCGCGTGTATATTCCATTTCAAGTAATTATCAATATCTACACCTAAATAACGAATGTAATTTGTATTATTTATCTCAATTTTTGTTCCTTTCGAGTCTACCCACAACAGTTTATTGAAATTGGGTTCTTTTCTTTTGTCACAGGTAAAGGCAATGTATTTTGTTTTTTCAAAGTTAATAGTTAATTTCATTGTATCAAACCAATCTTTAATATTACATAAATCGCATTCAGACACTTTTTTAACTTCATCCCAAGTATCTGCAGTATACTGTATTACTGTGTCGTCCGCAAAAGATGTAATTATTCCTTTAGAGTTATTTATTAACAAATTATTTATATATACTGCGAATAAAATCGGTCCTAGGACTGTACCTTGTGGCACTCTGTACTTAATAACCTGGGGATCACTGAGCGTGTCTTCTATTTTGACGTATTGCTTACGATCTTTGAGGTATGAACTCAATAAATCACCCGCCAGTCCTCTGAAACCCAGATGTTCAAGTGTTTGCAGTAGTAATTCATGTTTAACGGTGTCGAAGGCTTTCGCTAAATCTAAGAATACACATAATGTTGCCTTGTTAGAATCTAGTGCCTCATACACATTGTTGGTTAAAAATACAATTGCGTCTTCCGTGGATACTCCCTGTTTGAATCCAAATTGTTGTTCCGATATAATATTGTGCTTTTCAAGATAAGAGGTAATTCTAGTTTTAACAATTTTTTCTACAACTTTAGCTACTGTAGAGATTAAAGTTATAGGTCTATAACTAACTACGTCTTTTTTATCTCCTTTTTTGTAAAGTGGTTTTATTACTCCTGTTTTTAAGCAAGTAGGGAAAACACCGGTCGAAAATATTTTATTTGTTAGATAACTAAGAGGTTCGGCAAGTACGTCTATATTGCTTTTTAATATTTCTGTAGTGATATTATCGAAACCCGGAGCTTTATAATTTTTTAGTTCATTAATGGTATAACGAATTTCACTTTGATTTGTAGGATTAAAGAACATAGATTCACGAATATATTTAGTTTTGTTGAAGGAAATGTTTTTTTTTATTTTTAATTTATTTTCCATATTATGTCCTATACTTATATAGTGTTCATTAAATGCATCTCCCATTTTCTTTTTATTTTCAATCTTTTGATTATTAATTATGATTTCTTTTATATCGATATTTTTAGTTTGTTTTTTATTTGTAAACTTATTCACGACTTTCCATAAATCCTTACTATTTGTTGTGTTTTCCAATTGTTCTTTGAAATAACTAACTAACTAACTCTTTATATACTTTTAAACTTTTCTAGAAATGTTGATGTTTTTAGATATTTTCTGTCTTACATACATATACTTAGTTTTACTAATATTTCTAATTCTTAGAATGTACTAGAATAAATTGCATCCAATTATGTCTATCTTTTTTTATATATTTTCTTTGATTACTTAATATTATAGTATATTATTACACGAGCGATTATGTAGGCCATTTTTCACGAGGGTGAAAATTGAGCCCACGAGCCGAAGGCGAGTGGCTCAATCACCCGAGTTAATAATGGCCATAATCGCGAGTATAATACTATACTTTTTCTACACTTATGGAATAATTAAAAACCAGATTAAATTAAATTTATTTAAATAAACCATTTGACATTAATTTGAATTATAATTTAATAATTTGTGTAATTATGTAATACAAAGATTATTTATCAATTTTATTTCATCAAAATTTCATCCAAATGTTTTAAAGAGGTACTAAATATGCCTTTACAATTAATTAATTAATTTTAAAATTAGTTTTTCTACACCTATGGAATAATATGTATATTATTTACGGTTTTTCTTTAAATAATAGTAGTAGTTATATTTACCTGTTGGCTTATGAACCATAAGCCAACGGTATTTTGACCAATCACAGGCCACGAATTTCATAAGTCAACAGATATTCTAAGGTTTTATTAGTTACCCATGGCAACGGTTTAATGATGGACAATAATTGTACTAAATCTGCTTTTTGATTCTAAAGGCATATTTAGTAAAGTAAATTCATACTTATACCGTTTTCACTTAAGGACTTCGATTATATTGCTTCCAATAAATCTTATAATATTATAAGGTTAAATTGTTTCGTAGAAGTATGTATTTTGTTTCTTAATTCATTGTATTAATTAAAATTTTTGAATATAAATTATTTTTTAATTATTACACACTACTAATAAATGAATTTACCTTTTCTTTTATTTTTAATTATTAAGTTTAAAATTTGTGGGACTATAAATATTTATTACTTGTTTTAATTTAAATTTATCCTGTTGTTTTAAAAATGATTTTATGATCTACCCGGTATACAATTCATGCACATGAGTACTCTATCACTAAGTGGTCGGTTCAAATTTATTTTATTCAGAACTAAATTGACCTTTATATGTGATATTAAAATTTTACAATACAGCCCTGTCTATCAGTTGATTTGAAAATCATATTCATTTAAATCCTAAAACTTCGATCTTACTAAATATCGATAATCGATTCCACATCTACCTTATAATCATCCGATTTTACTCTTATGTCAATTTGGATATCTCATTATAAAAAACATTCAGTTTATTTCACAAATTAAATAGTTGATATAAATATGTGATTTAAAATTTAATAATAGATAGATCAACAATGTTTATAATAATATAACTTTGTTTTTTAAAAACATACCGTGAAGATTCCTCCCATTGACGTTGGCAACAGCGTTTTACACTTCACATGTCACTCCATCGGAAATGGTGTTCTAGGCAACCATGTATGCAAAGATGGCGTCCAGCTTTTGATGTACCATGCTTGATGCTTTTTGACGATTTTTGTGGTATTCAAATCCAGGAACGTAAAATTTTTAGGTAGGTGGTTATTTAATATACTTCCATGTACTAGATATTCCAATTTATTATTAATTTCTCCAACATTTGATGGTATAAACTTATATTTTCACTATAAACAGTTGCACAAGTGGGGGTAATAATTTACAACTAGGCGGCCATTAAATCTTAATAAATCTCTTTTGTTTTTGACGTGGGTTTGGCTTTGAATCAAATGGAACTGACCAAAAAACAATGAAATTTACGGTATTTATACGTTTTCGCTCAAATTGACATGTAATTGAATTTCATTTGTTTAATAAAGGAATTTTTCGTGATTTTCTGATAAATCTAATTAATTAATCTTACTTTATTGATTCTATTATTGGTTTATAATCAAACTGTAACTTTAATAATTGATAATAAATCAACTATCATTAATTAAATTTCACTTTTTCCCTGTTAAACTTTAAAACGGAGCGAAGTGACAGCTACAGGTTATTAAACAAAATGAAATTTTTTAAAAACAATTATGAGCTAAAACACTTAATACCTAATAAATTTCTACATATTTACATTCCTTAGGGTTTAAAATATTTATGGATGTTATTTTCCATAACTAATATTCTATAATTTTTTTATAAATTGCTTTTTAAAATTACTTTATCTCCGCCATTTGTGTATACAAAATTTAACTTAAATTACATTATTAACAAACATTTCTACTCTATGACATATAAAATATTAGTGTAAAACATATTAATAATCTCTACAAATAATAATAACAACAAATTTTATCCTATTATGATACTTCGTAACAATTGTCTCTTGTGTCCTCTCACATTACAATTTCACAGTTCATACTTTACATCTAATAGATATAGTTTATTTTTAGTGTCCTATCACTTTCATTATTTGTTTAAATATAGTTTTATGTCCGATAGTTTGATTATTAGTGTCCTATCACTTTAGATATTTGGGTGCACTATCACTGTTCTATTTTGGTTTGACTCTATCACTCTCAGTTTCTAAATCACATATTTGTTTGTTTGTTCATATTACATAAGTCGTTATTTAATAAACTGAATGTTTTTAGGTATATTCAAATATTGGGATTTTCAATGCTATACCTACTATTATGGATGTTGAAATCATAGACCATTCTATCTGTAAGTATTTTCATTATTCTATTACAAACTTAGTTATGATTTACTTTATTTGTATGGATTATTTATTACTAGTTTCCTTTTGATATTATTGTTTGTTTAAATTATTAAATCTACATCATAGCTTATAAACTACTCATACTTTTGTAATAACGACTACTTTTTGTTTTATTAATATTAATCTTAACTTATTTCCATTTTATACTTCTGGTAAAACTTGTTTTACTAATGATACTTAAATACAATTTATTGGAACTAATATGTTTACTTTTTAATTGATTTCTAGGTAACTTGGACTTGATGCATGTTTCGACAACCAAGACAAAGATGACTCAAACAGACTACTGAATTATAGTGTTTTCAAACTCATATGATTATTGGACTCAAGTTTATTCAGTGTACTTAGTTAATGTGTATAATTCAGAATAAAAGAAGCTTTGAAATTCATTTTACAGAAGACTATTATTATTATCATATATCCTTTTCTTAATAATACATGGATTATTCTAGTAAATAAGGTAAGATAATTTAATTTGTTTTTTAATCATTACAATATATGCCCTTAGAACAGTAAATGGCTTAGTATTTTCTAAAATGTGGCGAACGTAAAGTGATTCTGACGATGAAGCAAGCGACAACGAGCAGCAAACAAGTAGTACAGCAAGCAGCAAGAGAAAGCATTTTTCTGTTGATGCTAAAGAAATTGTAAAGAATGTATATTCAACTTTAAGAAACGATGTTTCCATACAAGCAGCTTTGGAAGAAACGTGCAGGTTAACGAAAATACCAAAGTCTACCATACGCGATATTGTTAAAAAACCGATAGTCAAGAGAAAGAAAAGATGCAATTCCGGTACTGCCACAAAACTTGATGTACCTAAGTGATAAAGACCTAATTCGACAAAAAATCTATAAAATGTATGAATAGCAAAATGCACCAACATTGGACACCTTAATGAAGAGACTAGAAATGGACGAAAGTGGCATACAGTGTGGCAGAACAAGATTGTGGAAGACTGTGAAAAAACTAGGATTCAAATTTAAGAAGATAGACAAAAAACAAGTGTTGATGGAATCGCAACGACTTCAGAAATGGAGATTAGAATATCTTACGAAAATAGATATGTATAGAAGTCAAGGAAGGTCGATCATTTATTTGGACGAAACGTGGTACGATACCCATGCCACGCCATCAAAAGGTTGGGACGATTCAAGTGGTAAATGTAACACAAAAGCACCATCCAACAGAGGTAAGCGGATAAAAATTATACATGCGGGATCAAAAGACGGATGGGTTCCAAATGCTTTATCACTGAGTGCAAAAAATATAAAAGACTCTTCTCTTGACTACCATGACGACACAACTGCACATTTATTTGAAGATTGGTTTAAAAATAAGTTAATTCCCAAAATTCCTCCTCAAAGTGTTATTGTTATGGATAACGCTAGCTATCATAGTAGGCAATTAAACAAACACCCTTGTTCAAGCGACACCAAAGCAATTATTCAAGAATTTATGTTCGCCAATAATATTTATTTTCATGAAAATTAAAAAAAAACAATTACTTGAAGTATTAAAATGTTTTAATATAGAGAAAAAATATGTTTTTGATGGGTTTGCAAACAGCATGGGACATTCAGTTTTAAGGCTTCCACCATATCACTGCATTTTTAACCCTATAGAACATATTTGGCATCAATTGAAATCGCAAGTTAGACGTAACAACAGTTCACCGACTAAATAGTTTTGTATTAGGCATTATCACCAGGAAAATAGATAAAATACCAGTAAATAATTGTAGCAACAGTGTAGATCACGTAATTAAAGTTGAACAATCATATACCACACTTTCAAGTAATGTTAAGGAGTTAATTATACAGTTAGGGGATGATAGTGATAGTGACAATGATTTAATTGAATAGGTCCTAATAATAATTATAAGTTGTAATATTTTTAGATACTTTTCATTTTATATTGTATATTGTATTTTTAAAAGCTTTTTATTTATATATTTTTTTAAATGACTAAGTAGGTATAATTTATTTTTTTAAACATTGCCATCACGTGACTTTGACGCAATGATCAACGACAAGTATTAAACGACAATGTTTAAAAAAATAATTTATAGTATCCCTAGTTATGTAATAAAATATGTGATTATCTATGTTTTTATATTTTTTCCTATGAAAAAAGTAAATTCCACCCTGTTCCGTTCAAATTTTATAGCAGGTAACACCTGGCTAAAGCTCCGGCCGACAATAGGGGACAAAAGGGTCGTTTATTGGCCTTAAGAAGTGAGAACGGAATAAGTATGAATATACTGTACCTCTTTAAAACATTTGGATGAAATTTTGATGAAATAAAATTGATAAATAATCTTTGTAGTACATAATTACACAAATTATTAAATTTTAATGCAAATTAATGTAAAATGGATTATTTAAATAAATTTAATTTAATCTGGTTTTTAATTATTCTATGTAGAAAAAGTATAGTATTATACTCGTGATTATGGCCATTATTCACCCTCGTGAATAATGGCCTACATAATCGCTCATGTAATAATATACTATTATAATGTAATGATAAAATCAATTTTAAAACTATTTTTAATTATATGTACCTTGATAAGGTATAGTATCATAGAAAATATTACTGGTTACATAATGATATTATTAAAATTATAGTTTATTATTATTATTATCTAAGGGTTGGTTTTTCTTGGCTCATCACCCAGTAATTATTATATTTACGGTCCAAAGCCAAGTAAATGTAGGGTGAGGTAGTTATATTATCATTATTGTAATAGTTAGTTTTATATTAAAATTAATTTCTGTTTACTCTTTACAATTGAAGTTATTACATTTTTCTTATAAACTGCTTTTATCCAAACATATACAATGTAGTGACCATGTATTCAATACCATATAATACAATTATTTATACTGACCACAGTATAAATAATAATATATGTTAATAGATATTTATATATATTATTATTTATATGTTACAACTAATAGGACATAAGATTGAACGCACAACGAAGTAGAAATAGAAGGGGGAAAGCAAGTAGCTGTAATTAACAATAAAATATATGAAACACTAAAATTTTTCTTTGCTATGAACAAACATAACATTACGAAACTTAAAATCACGTGAAAAATAAAAATTAAGATATTTAAATACATATACAGGCCAGGCCTATCCTGACCTTTACTGCTAACAAATAAAGAAAAAGGTAAAATACAAGCTGTAGAAATGAAGTATTTCAGAAAACTATAAGAAATTACAAGAAAAAACAGGAAAATAAATAATAAGAACGAACTATAAAAATAGAGTTTATAAATAAAGACAGATTCGCTGGTGGGGATACCTACATAGAGTGGAACAAAGTAGATCTGTGAAACAGAAATGATAAGCATGATCTTAAATAAATCATAAGAGAGATAGACCAAGGATAACATGGGATTGAGTTATAGAAGGTATATTGAAGAGGAAAAGAATCCATAAAGCAAAAGCCAAGGCATTGAATAAAAATAGAAGAAGTTCAATTTTTACACAATATTATATTATTTTAATACCCTACACTATGCTTAATCATAACGGGAGCTATGTCTACCACTCCCACTGCTGCCATTATAATTCTGATAGATCTTCCTCCACTCCATATCTGGATGGAAAGGGAGGCGATGGCTGGTGCATACAAAAGACTAGTACAATGTCAGGATGCAGGGCAGAGCAGTGCCATAGCCAGGGCCGGAAAGTTATTAAAAAATTATCCGATACTGAAGATGGTACCGGATGCAATGCAACCTAAATACAACTACCACAAGTCATTCACCGTCCCATTCCCAGGAAGGGATGAATGGGAGACGAATAGTCCGAATCTTATAATGGCTGACCATTGTTGGTACACGGACGTCTCTAAAACCGAGAGAGGTGTTGGAGATGGGGTACATGGAGGGAAACCAAAGGTGGACCTGAGCCAGAACTTTGGTAACCTATCCACAATTTTCCAAGCGGAGGTTTTCGCAATGGAGATGTGCCTACAGGAGATGCTTAGGCGTGACTGCAGGAACAAAACTATAAAAATCATTTCCGATAGCCAGGCGGCACTAAAGTCACTGGAATCAAATCGGATCGACTCCAAGTTAGTTTGGAAGTACCCCTAATACGTCTAGAGGAAAATAACAAAGGCACTTGGGCATACCGGCATTGAAAAAAACGAAAAAGCGGACCTTCTAGCCAGGAAAGGTGCTGAAGGAATATTTATAGGCCCGGAGCCATTCCTAGGCATAGCGAATAGCGTAGCCAGAGGAACAATATCGAACTGGGTAGATCGAAGGAGACGTTCTTACTGGTTCGAGCTAGAGGGTTTAAGGCACTCAAAGGCATTTGTAGAGGATCTCTCTAAAAAAAGGTCTCAAGAGCTGCTGAATATGAGCAGACAGGACCTACGAATAATAACAGGACTACTGACTGGACACAGTCGTTTTAATAGGCATATGAAAACAATTGGACTGGTAGAGAGTGCGGACTGCAGATTCTGTCAGCCTGAGGATGAAATGGTGGAGCATATCTTGTGTAACTGCCGAGAGCTCGAGAGAATAAGGATCAATAAATTTGGTTTGCATCAACTCGAGCCCAATGACTTCATGGAAGTGTCGCCAACGACCCTGATAAGCTTCATTAGAGGCATAGGGCTGATAGAACGACTATAACACAGGGGTGAGCCACAATAGATCTGTCAGGTCGCAGTGGAAGGGACGTGAAACGACCACTCACATAGAACCTAACCTAACCTAACCTAATACCCTACACATAAAAGGAAATGTTGGAGATTCTCTTCATTACCAATTAATTTTTGTATTATATTAATTTTTGTAAACAGATACTTTTTTCTGTGAAAATGCACTGCGTTCATTTATTTCTTACCTATTTTGAAGTCTTCGGAGACTTTTCTGGCGATTGTCGGAATTGGTGGATACATTCTCAAAGTTTCATTGATTACTAAATCCAGGTACTTCATGTGTTGTAATTCTTCATAAGTTAATTCGCGATCATGGTCAAATGTACCAAAAATTTCCATTTGTTCAGCTAACACAGTATCCTGAAAATTATTTTTACGGATTAATAAGGAAATTAGGAAACATGATACAACAAACTATACAAGATATTATGAAATTATGCAGGTATCAAAATAGCTCACAGCTGGTAGAGAGCAAATTTTTCTGGTTTTTAAGCACTTTAGGCTCTGTTTATGAGTTTATTGCGTTTTTAAATCATTTATTCATTGATGCAAAAAATTCCTAGTTGCAACAATATATATTTGATTTGCATTTTGAATAGCGTCATCTATTGGCGGCCAGCGTAAAAGTTGCTACCACTTTCGTTAGCACCCGTGTAGAAAAAATTGTCGGAAATTAAGGAAAAAACGAACTTGATTTATTGCCATTTATTTGTAAAACTTTGTGCTGTATATTAAATGTTATTTTTATGTTTCCATTTTAATTGTGTCGATATAAATAATTTTCCTTTTAATTTTAGAATATACCTTAGTACAGTATGACTGAGAATATACAGTACTTAACTGTGACTGAACTGTAAAAATATGTATTACCTATAAATATGTATTAACATTAATATATACAAAAAAAATTGGAATATAGGCTGCTCAAACGTACGTAAACTAAACATTTTGTTTTATGATTTTGATTCAGTTTGTGGTATCTTTGAATTTTATAAGAGAATTCGCAGATTGACCATTAAACGCACAGATTCTCTTTTCATACCCAGTTTCAAGGCCATTTTGCCTTTTTCAATGCTCTTAATGTGCCCCGATCCACTAGAGGCAGCAGCATCGTTTACGTCACGTCAACATTTTTGACACAATGACAATTTTTGTGTTTATGTCTATTTGTTGGTGCGCATGTGTACAAATCAAATAACAGTTATTGAGTTTAATTAAAGTAAAAATCAGTTAAAAATATTCAGTTAAGTTTAGTGATCACAATATTTCTGTTTTGTTTTCCTTACGGTAAATGTTCATCAAATTAATAAAATTTTGAAGGGGTTAGATCTAAATCCCATGCCAAATAATGCCCCAAAAGTATTTTAATGTGCCAAAATATTGCTTCTAAATAATATTAAAATGCGGAAAGAGCCAGACAAAAATCGATTCAGAACATAGTAAGGACAAAAGGACATTGAACAATATATATTTTACAAAAAATTAGCAAAACGGCCGTCATTGTAATTAAAAACAGAGTAATAAGTAAACATAGGCATATTCTCTACTACTAGTCGTCGAGACAGATTTGTTTACCAGCAGAGCATTGCCATACGTTGTGTTTTGTAAGTACAAAGTAGGAAACAAAAACGTAATAGTATAATTTACAACAACACTCAGAGAAAATATTCTTTTATACATTTTAATATTCACTTCCTTACCTTTCGATGATACTGATAAAAAAGCTTTGCACCAATTGTATCAAATACCCACAGCGAAAATTTGGCATCAGTGCCTTTGTTTGTTATTGTCTAGAGGTGGTTAGCGTTTTGTTTGATTTGTCCTGAATTTTTGTGTATTTAAGTGAACTTTATAAAGTGTTTTTTATTTATTTTCAATATTGAAAATGGTGAAAACCCGAAAAGCGTGTATAATTTGTGGTACTTCGCAAAATGATAATCTAACCTATCATCGGTAAGTTATTCACTTCATTGGGGTAGAATTAGCAATTTCAATTAAAATTTATTACAAATAAGAAAATCAAATGAATAATGAAATACATATATCCTTTTAGATTTCCTTCCGATAATGTTAGAAGTATGGTGCCACGCCATAAGTATAGATATAAATTCCTTACCAAAATATGCATATTAAATTATTTAACTAACATTTAATTATATATTACGGTGATACTCTAACCAATTACACGCCACTGTACAGCTGTGTTTACCTACACCTCTAGATGCCAATTTTATTTTCCATCCCTCTCAATTATAGGTTCATTGCTATTGACTACAAACTGTATGTTATTGTGTTGTTGTGGCACCTCTATGTTTACTTATTACTCTGAGTTAAAAACCTAATTTTTTCAAATAAACTTGGAAGTTACTTTATAACGAAGAGTTTTTTATTATTTTTATACTTATTAGGATTTTACATATCTTTTGTAGTTGTTAATTAATTTTTACTCTTTTTAATCGATATAAAATATGGCAACATCTAATAAAACATTTTAACTAACATTTTAACTAAACCATTTATAAGTACTATTCTCTCTCTTTCCTAGTCTAAGGTACTATTCTATGATCTGTCTGAATATTTGACAGGTAATAAGCTAACTGTTTGAAATAAATTTGACAGCATGTCAACTTCCATGGCAACTGTGACTACAGTTACAATTTCGATACCGTATATTTGCTACTATATTGTACTTACATAATTAATGTCTATAACTATAACGTAAAATTTTTTGGAATACTTAATAAATTGGATAATATAGAAGGATTGGTAGCTGATTTTTTAGCAAGAATTAAAAATTAAAACATACCTGTATATTTGGATGTCTAGAAAGCTCGTATAATATGAATGATATGGCTGTAGCTATTGTGTCATGTCCCTGCAATATAAAGCTTATTTACTGTAAAATAAAAACCACAAAAGAAATATGTTCGTAATAACAAAGAATAAATACGTAATAAAAATCAGAATGTAGAAAAAACAACAATTAGAGGCAACAATAAGAATGATGATATAAATAAAATAAATTATTTATTATAAACAATGATTCAGAAACAATAAAGGTATTTTATTAAAATTAGGCATACATGTGTAGTAAATGTAATATTACAAATTATAATAATTTCAGCCTTGTATCAAACCTTAAATTATGTTCTTAATAATGTATGGTTCCGCCTCTGGAATTTATAGTCTTGGCATGCTAAAAATAAAATGGTCTATGTTCTCTTGAGGAATAGCATCCCCAGTCACCTACACTTTGATGCCTCAACTCAGCTAATATGCATGGATGGTTAGGTAATCTATTTAGATTCTGCCTCTCATGTCCGAAATATGTTTTATAGGTGATAGATCTGGAAGTCTTGGAGGCCAAGGAAGAAGGTTAATATTGAAAACATAGAATATATGCGAACGTCCATTACCTTCTCCTCCTCCTAACCTAACCATTGGAAACATTCCGAAAATGGCACAACTACAGATACTACTACTACTTCCTGTATATAGCAAACTGCAGTCACAGACCCATTTATAAAGATTAATAGAGACCTGCAATCTACACTAATTACATAAATCATACTTTTCTTGCTACATTTAACAGAAAAACACAAATTTTGTCTTCCTCCATGCATCCTTCAACCATCGCTTATACTAAGACAGAATCAAGATTCATCTGAGAAAATTACCGAATGCCATTCTTGGTTCCAGTTAGTTCTTTGGTGGCACTATAAGTCTGTCTGTTTTATCGTTGATTGATACGATTCTATACTCATGACTCAATGAAAGTACCAAGTAAGGGAGGTAAGAATGTAGCCCAAAAGCCCTTATTGTTCAATAATCAGATGGCATAGCAATCAATCTTCCAGCTACAAGAAATCATTCACCAGCTACGGTCCTTGTTGAATCGAAACAATTTCTAAAGGCTACAATTGTTAGATACGGGTCTTGGCGTGGATTGGTATTTCTCCTTCGTCCACAGCACCGAATTATTTGTATTCGATGTTCTCAAAACCATGCTCGACAACACAACAATACTGTATATAAACCCCAGCTTCACGTAGTCCCACAATACAACCTCTTTCAAACTGGCTTAGTCGCCTAAAATTTGCACGTCTTTGTACCGGTGGCATTTTAAACTGTTTAACCAAACCAACTAACACAATTTTAACAATTTATAATACAAATTGTTGATACAAAATTATTTGAACAGAAATGGTCTATTCCAGAAACAAGACCCAAAAAATACTCAACTCGTTTTTTGTTCTGCTTGAAATTTTCATCAAATACACAGAGCACTAAATAAACTTGAAAATTCAGTGGGTTCAAAGGATTACCAATGCAGCGGTGCTACGACGATTTTATAAAGAACTAGAAATTACGAACAGTATAAAAAGAAGAAAACTGGAATATTTGGGTCACATAACCTGAGGAAAAAAATATGAGCTGCTGAGAATTATGCAATTATGCAACACCAGATTTTTTTAATGTAGGTAATTTTGTTTTTACATTTAACAATTTTGTACCAACATTATTGTGTGATTTGAATGAAATTAGTAAATTCGAGGCAGGTATAACCGCAAGATTTGAGGTGGATTTGGTTGGTAAGAATCTCGGGAGTAAGTCTAACATTGTTAAGGTTCTGGATAAGGACCCATTCGAAACTCGGCTAAAAAAATTATAAATATCCTTATTTAGAACAAATTTGTTATCTATTTTGGTCTAAAAATAAATTGTTTTAACCCCAATGCTGTAAAAAATTGACGGATTTTTTAGATGATTCAATTGTTCATGATTCTTTGTCACGAATATGATGATTAAATAAACGCGTTGTTGACTAACCCAAAATTAGTATTTGTCAAATATAGTTTAGAATGCTTATTAGTCACCTTAAATAAGTTCGTTAATAGATACAGTACGCTCCTTAATAGAATGATTATCCACTTAAACTAAATTTAACTTAAAGATTCTGTTAAATTATAAGACGCATTTGCCGAAATATCATAAAACTACACACACATACAATTCGCGGAGTAATTGATATTTTTTAGTTAAAATGAAATTTTGGTGTATCTTAGTTATAGTTACTTTCGCTGAAGCTTTTAACGAAACTGATAAAGGAAACGGGAAGAGTTATTTTTTTAAGATGAAGCAAAACAGCAGCGATTTTATTATAACAAGTAGAATTCCGAATTTGGGCCAAAAAGATCTGGAATATCCAGTTATACAGAAAAAGTTAACTAATGATACTGCTGCGAATCAAGAATCAGCTAAAAATCTAAATAAAGATATTGCCGATATTTTAGATCAAATAGAAACTGAAAATGCTACAACGAAAAATACGATTATATCAAGTAGAATACCGCTTTTGGGTCCCAATCAACTGGAGTATCCCATTATACAAAAGAAAACAACCTACCAAACAACTGTTACAGAAGAACCACAAAATATAACAGAATATTTCGACAGAATCTTTAACGAAACAGAAAGTGAGACCCCAAAAAGTATAGTAGAAGCGTTAATTGGAAGAAATATTCAAGAACTTATTATTCCCGGGGAAAAAGTTACGAACAAGGTAAATGTTTTGCAAATTGAATATTTTTGTTTAAAATAGGAGCTTTGGAGCTTTGAGCTCATTGTAATATTTTTAGTGCCTTCGAAATTTGAAGATATAATTCTACAATTACTTTATATATTTTTAACAAATAGTTTGTATTATCATATCATTATTATTATTATCACATTGCAGGTGAAATCTATGGAATTCTCTTTTTATGCTTACTATATAAGAAAATACCAAAAGATTTTATTTATTCTTTCTTTTTATTTATCCCATGAAGTCTTAAATAAGCAAACCAGTTTCTAAGTAAAGTTCATTTTAAGTTATTTCGTCTTGACTTCTGTTTACATAATTTTACAATAATAATCACTCAGTAGGGGTCAATAATCAGAAATAATTACTACAGAAATACAATTAGAACTCTAGTAGAGTTTGTATTAATGCCATACAAAACGGTTTTAGTTGCAAAAATAAGTTATGCACTTTCCAAGATTTTTTAGTTTATTACAAAGAATTAATACGAAAGTATGTATTTATACATAACATTATGAACATTTTTGTTTTGTAAATTCACTAAGGTCTTCATACAGTCCAATTGTAGAGGAATGTCGCCTACATTGGCACACTTAACTTTAATACCCTTCAATTTGCTTATTTACAAACATAACATTTTCTTAAATTTATTGTACTAACTCTTACTTTTTGGAAGTCCATCTTATTAAGAATAATAAAAAACTCTTTGTTTCAACGTAACTTCCAAGTTTATTTGAAAAATTTTAAATCACAATGACGGCCGTTTCGCTAAGAAGCATCGTCAGATTGACATTTAAGTTACATTTTGTTTGTTTGTAGCTAGGTACCTGATGTTTAGGTAGTATTAAGGTTAGACCAAGTATGGAAGTAATAAGACATAACAATATTAAAGCCTAGATGTTAATAGCCCTAAGGGATTATCCTGGATGTAATTCCCTCTAAGATCAGTATAACTGTGCAATGATATAGAAAAACCAGGAAAAAACTATATCATGCTGATCTTTACAATAACTTAATATATTTGTGTTTTACAATTATGTCTTATCTATGTATAAAATGTAAACTCAATCAAAGTAAGCAGTTTAATAGTGGAGAACTTCCAAGATTTATTTGTTCATTAACAACTTTAAATTGTGGATCTGCTAGATGTCTTTTTATTTCAAGTTCTTCAAGGAAATCTAAATTTTGTTTTTTATCACAAGTGTGTAGTATTTGGATGTCATTGGGTTATACTGATCTTAGAGGGAATTACATCCAGGATAATCCCTTAGGGCTATTAACATCTAGGCTTTAATATTGTTATGTCTTATTACTTCCATACTTGGTCTAACCTTAATACTACCTAAACATCAGGTACCTAGCTACAAACAAACAAAATGTAACTTAAATGTCAATCTGACGATGCTTCTTAGCGAAACGGCCGTCATTGTGATTTAAAATTTTTCAAATAAACTTGGAAGTTACGTTGAAACGAAGAGATTTTTATTCTTCTTAATAACATTTTCTGTTTTGATTGCCTATAACAGCTATTGATGGTAATAATTTGAATTCTGATTAAGTCATTTTTTTTCACTTAGCAACGATATAAACAATTATCAAGCTATGCCATCATAAGAGCATGCCAGTACCAGAGTTGTCAAAGATACTTTGGAAAAGTATCTAGATACAAGATACCATACTTTTTGAAAAAGTATCTGAAATTACTTTGGGTATCTAGTTACTCTTGAAAAAAAAAGTACTTAAATACGTATCTTAAGTTACTTTTTTAGTTACTAAATAAGATAATTTTATATATTGCCGAGCATAAAATTAGGCTCACCCAGTAATTTGAAGATACTGTAGATATTTTTATTTTATTCGGATTTTCCTCGGTTGTAACACAGTTGACCAACAAATTACTTGAATAAAAACAGGTTTTGTTTGTAGTTCAAAGTAATATTTCTAAGTAAAGTAATTGAAAGTAATAACTTCTCTCTATTTAATCCCAAACATGTTCTATTGGATTTAAATTTAGACTTAGGGCAGGCCAAACAAATCGATTTGAACCTCGTCAAGAGACGCAGTAACTATTTGTGGGACTCTCTAAGAATAAGCATGAACGGTAAAACATGGTTTTTTTGAACCTCTATCAGGTACCTGTGCGCAGTCAACGTCTCATTCTGGATAAAGACTAACTCCGTGAGTGTCAAAAGATGTGCCTCTCCATGCCATAACTAATTCTTCACCAAATGGAAGTCGCTCAGCAATACACGCTTGAGCATATATCTCGCCTTGTCGCCTTGTTGAGCATATATCTCGCACGTCTATCTGAGCCTTTTCAGAAAAAAATAGGCTACTCCAATTCGCTATTGTCCAAGCCAAGTATTTTCTCGTACAAAATTCAACCTAGCAACTCAGTGTATAGCAGCTCTAGTTTGAGAAGATAAATCATCAACGTGAAGTTGCCTCCTAACTGTCCATGTTTACATTTATCAACTCTTAGATTCTTTTTGGTATCTAAAATACTTCTCGGTAACTAAGGTAGTTATTCTAGGCGTTAATAAAAACAATGTAAGACTAAATATTTATCAAATTTATGGTATCAGATCAGGATGTAACATAAATAAATTTTACTGCTATAAAACAAACAGCTTAGCAGATATAGGTACTCCAGCGCAATCACAGTGGCATCATGTCAGGCATTTCTGACAAGTTTCAACCACGAGACTGAGAATATATCCGGTTGCAGATTATGCAAGCAACATCAGATTCTTCGTTACTATCAATATTGTACGAGTCATGATTGTCTTCGTCCTCCTCTATTACTCTTCTCTTCACTTTTGCTGTTAGATTTTCTTGTTTTTTTAGCCTTCTGATCTGCTTCATCTTTCAATTTTATCAGGTGCACTGTTCACATGATCACCTTTCCCGAGTTTCTTCCTCTCTTGGTTCCAAGTTTTGGTGGAGCTACTGACACCGGCGATTCCTTTTGTATAGCAAATATAACCCTTTCTATTAATGCAGGACTTGCTTTCGACGTAGAAGGACATGATCTCTTGTGGTCAGTACCTTTCTGTTCGTGACTCTTCTACTGTTTGTTTACAGTCCTCTAGGTTTCCTTGTTCAAGAGGTTTATCCGTAGTGAGAGAAGAAGCAAACATCCAATCTTCAAAAATGTCAGGATTATGGGGAGCTATTCCTGCTTTTGGGAAATGCATTTATGGCGTTTGTCCGTGTTATATACCGTCGTCATGGTGTGCCATCATAAGTGACAGCGCAATATGTCATCATAGGCAAAAGTTGGGTATTAAATAATAACAAAAAATACTTTCTCTCAAAACAACCACATAAGTACATGCAAAAGTAACACCCCACTGCAAGATTCATTCGAGTACAATATGATGTTTTGTAACGCTAAAACACCCTTAAGTGTGATTAAAAATTAAAAAATTTATTTGTTTAATTTATCTGCCAGGTTAGAAGTGAAGGATGGACAAGTCCTAACCTATAGCAAAAGGTACTTATCTTTGGCACATGAGGTTTCCAGAGGTCCTTGGGTTGTTGTGCTACTACTGTTTCTGGGCGGTATTTCTTACATCTAGTTGGGTCCTTGATAATGATTCTTACATCTAATTGTATCCTTGTTGTGGACTGGCCGTAGCTTAACTGGCTATATCTTTCACCAGCCAAAGAGATACGATAAATTGTGGTAGAAAGACGACTGTCTTGGTTAAGTTCTCGACGAAAAAGGAGTGGTATATTAGGAGCATCGTAATTTATAGACGAGAGCTGTTATTTCGCTGGGATCCGGTTAGGGGTTGCGTCAGGTTTAGGGTTTTGATTGTAAAGTATCTAATATTGCGGTGAAAGCCTTGTACTCTGTTAGGGATTATGTAGCATTGCAAAAAGATATTAATAATATACTTGAATGGAGTAGAATTATTAATAAATTATTTTTTAATATTAACAATTGTGCGATTTTGAGTGTCTCCAAATCACAAAATATAATAGAATTCGATTATGGTACCTCTATACAAAGATTTACAGAAATAAAAGACTTGGGTGTTAAACTTTCTTTTGCTCAACATATCAACAACATCATGTGTTCTACAAACAGGGTTTTATGTTGGTATTATTATATAAAATTCTTATTAATAATATAAAGTCTCCTGAAATTATTTCATTAATACCACTAAATATTGCACCAAAAAATACCCGAAGCAAAACAATGGTTTATATTCCTTTATTTACAAATAAAGATAACCCTCCACCGATTGCAAATATGCTACGTTTAGCAAATGACATGGGTACAATAAATTATTTTGATTGGTTTAATACACCAATAACACAGGCTAAGAATACCTATAATATATGAGTATCTTGACAATTTTTCAGTTTAAACATTACAGATTCTGGGGTCAAAAATATGTTGATTGAACCCCACTTACATATACAATAGTGCACACAAAAAAAGTTACAAGGAGCTAAAGTTAAAAATTTAAATAATTTTTTTTAACATTACTCTAAAACTGTTTAACGGTAATGTAACGCAAGGTCTTTTGGACGACGACTATTACCGAGAACTTATTTTCTTGTGCCTGTTTCTCTTAAATTTCGGTCAATAGTCTGAAAAATTCGCCTATCTGGTACATTTCCATTAGGGAACCGCACCATTTCCTTCACATTCACCTAATTAGAAAATTAAAGCACTACATACAACCCCTATTTTCATAATGAAATCTTTACCTAATACTAAGTGTATATCAGCCATTTCTGAGAAACTGTAATTATTCATTTTGAGTTATTAACTAGAAAAACTTTTCTACTTATGTCAAAAAAGCAACAACAAATACCCTGACAATAAACAATCAGAGACTACTCAATTATTACATCTAAATTAATAGGTAGTGTATTCTTCATACGTAGCAGATTTGAAATAACTTGTAAATAACATTAATTATATATTACATTCGATTTTTATCATTTTACTCCTATTTATTATTTTATAAATTATTGTAATTTAATAATAAAGATGTTTTTAATATTTGTGAAAATGTAGTTTAAATATTCAATATTGAAATTGGCATTTTAAAGGGTGGCTGTAGCTTCCATAATAAAATTTTTACTAAGAAATACAAAGAGACACAAAAGTTTAAGAATTTTTATTCAAGTGGCATTCCATATTTTGTTAAATTAAAGCCCTAAAAAAAGTAGGTGGGTGAAAGAGGTGTTGATCCCCTATGAAAATCCATAAAAAATCAAAATAATTGAATGCGACTGTTTCCAATTTATTAAGTAGGTATTCTCTACTAGTATCTCCTATAAATTTTCCTACATTAACTTTAAACTTTTTTAGAGTAATGTTAAAAAAATTATTTAAATTTTTAACTTTAGCAACCTGTAACTTTTTTTGTTTGCACTATTGTATATAGGTAAGTGGGGTTCAATCAACCCCAGAATCTGTGTATAATTTATGACCATTCTTTTCGGGACACCCGTATAAATAAATAAATAAATAAATAAATAAATAAATAAATGTGCACCGTACGGTCACTTTCCTCTAATACCGATACGTATTGACGTGCGAAGCAAATGCGAATACTAGTTCTAAATAAGAAAACAACTTAGGAAAACAATAAAATTTACCCCCAAAAGCATTGTTGTCACTTCCTCTCTTATATATTTAGTCGTATGTATATTTTCCATTCGGAGCATGATATCCAAAAACGTGTTATTAGATTCGACTGCTGCTGAATTGTTATTCGTTTTTATTGTTTTGGTCATTAATTCGTTAAATACATTCTCGATGTTTTTAAGTTCCTGTTTATATTCTTTACTTTCCTTGGTAAGCCCAAACAAAAAATCATATCTTTTAAACGGCGATATTACTCTGTTTAAAGTTATACGGCCAAGATTTATGATACTGCTGAAATATGTGTGTTTTAAATTCTTATCAAAATTGGTGACACCCATTGAGGTTTCTACAATAAAAAATATATAAATTCATGAAATTCTTACTGGTAGAATAAATGCAAAACAAAAAGTGTTCCGCGTCATAATAATTGAGATGTTGCCATATTTAAAAACTATTAAATTAAGTCGGGATTTATCAAGTTTAATAATCAGGCAACTCATAATATACCAAACACTCAAACGATTTGATTTCTATGTTTCAATCAAGTTATAAAAATAAGGAGACGAAATCACGTGATGAAAGTAGTATGGGGTCCTCCATATTGAGTACAAACTGGTGTCATTAATGTCATTCTTGTTGTTTATGTGTCGGTGTTAAAGAAATATTTCTAATAAAATTTCAAAAATAATATCTTCGGCAACATCTGCATTAGTTTCATTCAAATCACTCAATAATGTTGGTACAAAATTGTTAAATGTAAAAACAAAATTACCTAAATTAAAAAATATCTGGTGTTTACAAAATTAATTGTCCAAAATATAATCCTGTATATATAGGTCAAACACAAAAAAATTTTGAACTAAGATTCAATGAACATTTAAGAGCATATAGATTACAACAACCAGATAAGTCCAACTATGCAAAACACGTTCTTGAACATCCACACTCACTTATACACACCAATGACATTCAAATATTACATATTTGTGATAAAAAACCAAATTTAGATTTCCTCGAAGAACTTGAAATTAAAAGACATTTAGCAGATCAACAATATAAAGTACCTAGGTAGTTAATGAACAAATAAATCTTGGAAGTTCACCACTATTAAACTGTTTACTTTGATTGAGTCTTCATTTGATACATAGATAAGACGTAATTGTAACACAAATATATTGTTATTGTAAAGATCAGCATGATATAGTTTTTTCCTGGTTTTTCTATATCATTGCACAGTTATACTGATCTTAGAGGAAAATACATCATAATCCCTTAGGGCTAATAACATCTAGGCTTTAATATTGTTATAACTTATTACTCTCATACTTGGTCTAGCCTTAATACTACCTAATCAACCTCAGGTACTTAGCTACAAACAAACAAAATGTAACTTCAATATGTCAATCTGACGATGCTAATTCTATAGCGAAACGGCCGTCATTACATATAAAGTATTTTACGAATAAATAAAGTTAGTTCAACCTTTTAGTTGTTTATTGTTCTGAATAGTCATATTGATTGCCTCCTCACCGTCCCTAACCCTTATCATTTTGTTTTTTATGAATTAATATCCCTGTCTGTATTGTATTCTATATGTCTGTGATACAAATATATTCAACAGTGGTTGGTAATTTTATATTCTATTGTTTTTTTGAAACAATTTTTATCCGCAATTCAAAATCAAATAATAGTATATTATTCAATAAGCATATAATTATTATTCACGAAGATGAAGTTGTAAATCATCTGAGTGTATGCTACCGTGTTATGAACAAAGAATATTCTCATACCAAGTTTAGACATACGTGCTGTTTTGACGTCATGCAGTGTATAATGATTCATTATTCACTAGTGAATAATGGGTAACATTATACTTGAGCAAGCACATGTATAATTAAGGTTTTATAGCACGGTCGTGGACAAAGAAATAAATGTTCCTGCAACAAAATGATTTTATATAAGTAAAATAAAAACTTACCACAAATAACATCCATCGAAAATGTTTTTACAATGGGTAAGACGTCTAGATTAGAATTTTGCAGTTTTCCTTCGAGGTTTTTTATCAATACATTACTATTGGAATCAAATATTTTCATAAAACTTACAAGAATCGACAATCTATTAACACATGGCGTGATACGTTTTCTGTTACGTTTCCAAAGACTTACTAAAATTTCAAAATTGTATAACTTAAATTTCTTTTTTCGAGAAAAAAATCACCTATACTTAAAAAAATCTCTATACTTAAAAAAATATCAGATAAATACCAGATGGATGCGGTTTCAACTTTAAGGGAAAAAAATATAAATACGAAAACATTCAAATGGTGAAATGGAAATGCAATTTAGGGCTTGAAAACGATTTTCTGCGATTTACGACAAAACGTGACGTTTTAGCGGAAATCTTTCCACACAAAAGATGTAGATGGTGAAAAATATAAAACTTTTGTATAGTACACTTTTCGACATAATCTGAAATTAACAGACAAAATAACGAAAAACCGATTATTCAATGTTTAATTTTTTTTCAGTAATAATATAACAAAAGAGTGAGAATAAATTGAAAATAATTTAACAGATTGTTTGAAAACTTGTTGCCAGGCTGCCAAATGGCAACAAGTTTGAAAAATCTGTGAAATTATTTTCTAATTTATGGAACTCTCGAGTTATATTTGACAAGATTATTTTTTGATTCACAAATTTTATTATAAAAAACATCAATATAACTATCATAAAATTATTGAAAAATTTAATTTAATTAATTATTACTTACAATATATGAAAATATCGTTGACATATTGTGAATATATTGAAAGAATTAAAAATTCAAATTAGTAGAAATGAAAAACGCAATTATTAGAGATATTTCGAGACTTATTATTTATTGTAGATTTGAAATTGCTTGTTATATTAAGTGTTTCCTCCTGCCTATTTTCTCTAAAATTATTTATTATATTTGAATAATGTTCTTGGTTCAATTGTAAGTATGGTTTAATCGAACTTGTAGAATTATGACCAGTGACTTTAATTAGTTCTTGTTCTCCTACACCAGCTTTTGAAAGGTTACTTACTACACTTGATTTGCCAGAATGGTTAGTTATTTTTTTAGTAACTGTGTCTACCTTTTGTACCTTTGTGCTCCACCCTGTGCAGTTTTTGTAAAGATGGGATTGTATTCAATGCAGCCAGTATTTAATCGTTTTATGTCGGTTATTTTTTTAAAATAATGAACTAAACATTTCGTAGCTTCTCCTCCCCTCCGAGCTAGTTCATACGATGCAACGTGATAAAACTTTCTTTGCAATCCACAAGGTGTATCTTCGTCCCAATAGTTAAATTTGCAAAAATTCTGTATTAGAAAGTGCCACAGGACTGTGTCTGTGCTTTTCAGGATGTTTTGTATAATTTTTCTCTTTACATCTCTTGCATTCAGAGCATTTCTGAAATCTATATCATGGAAAGGATCAACGGACCTGTAATACTTATTAAAGTAAAGTTCTTCAACTAATTTTTCCGTTTTATTCCACATTGTCTTTATTACTGCTGCTTTATAATCATTTCCGTCTTTTCTTTTCATGTTATAAGCCCAATCTTTTAAAATCAATGCCAGAGTAGCTGTTCTAGTAGATTGATCCAGAATAAGAATATTTACAAAAGCTACTTCTTTATAAAAATAGTTTATACGCCTAAAAGTGGCGCGAATTGATGACAGAGAAACTTAAGTTCTAAGAGAGAGAGTCCGATACCCCACTACCGTTTAAAATTAGCCCGAGGGTGGACTAAGTACAATCGGAGACCCAAATCAGAATTTATTATATTCACAATACGTATATTTTAAAATTACTTTCTTAAGAAAATGGAAAAATCATTGTGCATACATTTCAGTTCAAAATAATATTTCATACCTATTGTATAGAGAATTAAAATAAGTAAAAAATTAAAAATAAACTTGTTACAAAGTTTTCAATTTTAATTAGGTACCTGTAAATGTTATCGATAAAATATTGAATTACTTATACAAAATTAAAAACTACGGATTTCACAATTTATACAGGAGAAAATTAAAGTTTTCAATAAAATATTTTTTGAAGAAATCGTAATAGGTACTTAAATATTTTTTAGAAACATTTTTACGTTTTATTTATTTTTTTCTTATTTTCACAGAAAAACATGTTATTAAAAAAAGTATCTGTGTGTGTTTACCTAAGCTGATGTGTGTGGTAAAAATTTTCGCCAACGGTTTAGGAAGAACGGCTGACCAGATTTTTACGAAATTTTCATCAAAAATCGACTATGTAAAAATATGGATCTGATTAGTTTTTGGGGAAATCAGATTGTAGGAATGAAGTTTTTAAGGTGATTTGAAAATTAAAAACTTTATTACGAAAAGAAATATCCAATTAAGAGGTCCGAAATAAAAAAAAATAATCTAACTTAGTAACATGAAATAAAGTCTTAAAAATTTATTATAGGTAAACTAAACTGACTTCTTTTTTCGCACTCAACTACGGTGGTCCCAATAACAAAACGAAATGGTTAGTAAGTTTACAACATAAAATTTATTTCACTGTTTAATTACCTACTTGTTTTTCCTAAAATTATATAAACCCATTAGTGTACGTTAAAAGAGGGTTTAAATAATAGAAATAAATAAATAATCGATTCAGATCGAATGCAAATAATATACTTATTAGAATGAGATATTCCATTCTGTATTATGATAATTATGAAAAATTTTAATAAAGGGATGAAAATAAAATCAAATAATCTCAACTGAGGTATTTCTACATATCTACAAATATTTAGGAAAGAGAAAGTCCAGATAAAATGGTTATAATAAAAAAGTTACTAAAAGTAAAAGTCATTATTCTTGATCTAAATTGATACCACATAGATTACAAAAAAAAATTAATCAACAAAGATGGTAAGATTAAAAAAAGTTTCAATTATCATCAGATACGAGTACAACTAGTATTAAAAGGAAATAATATTGTAATCATTTGGATCCCCTTAGAGACGATTGCTGAACAATAATCTAGACAAGAGACGACTTTTGGTTAGGTGCTAAAATTAAAAAGAAGATTCTAAATAAATAATTTTTATTGAATAATTAAGAATAATATATTAATCTCTGGTTTATTTATTTATTAAATAATAAAGAGACGATTGGTGAGTTTCATGACTTTTGAAATGACCACCCAAAATTGGTCACTGGCTCTTCCTCTATATATCAGCACAGAATACACCAGCTACATGTATTCTGTGATGCCAGTGAATAATAAGAAAAACGCGGGGACAAGTTGAGTGTCTCTTCAATTCTCAATTTTGAGTAAGGAAAGTACCATATGTGACACATTTTGAAAAGGTAATTTTATGGGGAATTCATCAGCTCAACCAATGTTGTTGTGTATGTAAAGTACCGATTTCAGCATTTTTGATTTTCTTCATCATTCTTGTTAACAATGGTATATATTTACAAAATATAAGTTGCTTTCATATAAAATGATTACAGTTAAAAAAATTAAATTACAGTACCCCATTGAAAAGCTTAAATAAATAACAATGTGTTTGGTTACATAATATATCAACGCTGAAATACAACTATAATAAGAAATCTATTTTAAATACACTCCTATAAATAGTTGAGACCAGCCAAAAGTGGCCGAAGGAGAGGAAAAAAGAGACTGGGCCAATACAGTATGCGAACTAGTGGTAGCAAGATAAAGTAGGAGAGGAGTTCCTAAACGAAAGCGAGCAGAGGAGAAGTGAAAGTAGTAAACTCTGAGACACTTTGGGTTCAGTTATGAGACACATGCACGCGACTCTGTTTTTACTTCACGAGAAAGATTAAAGTAAAGAGTTCTGTTTAGAAGAGCACGTGGTAATTTTTGTATTGAACAACGCCAAAATAATTATCGACAAGTACTTATCCGCTATGAAAAGTACTCGGAAAACGTTTTATTACACGAGAAACATAAAATTGTAGAAAAGTTATTTTCATACTTTTATGACATTGACAATCAATAATAATAATTACATATCAAAAAAATAAACAACTAAACAACGGGGTGATATAAATAAAAGGTGCATATTCTCAATTCTAACATTTTCTCCACCGCCAGTCGTATTTTTGGTAAGAATCAATCTTCTCATAAGTTACAGATTAAATCTTTCGGGTGGTTTAATTTTTCTACCACTTCTTGTGACAACATCGTCGCCTCTTTCTTAACTTCCATTGCCTGCATCCTCGAATTTCTTCCTCAATTGGCCAATATTTTCCTGTTCTGACGCCATTTCTAATAAATGTAATCTTTGAATCGGTCTGATGATGAATCCATTCGCTGTTTTAAGTCTAACAACCCTAGATTCGCCATCTTTTCCTTCGAATAATTCTTCTACTCTTTCTAGTGGCCAATCAATACGCATTTTTGCTTCATTTTCAACTATCACGACATCTCCAATTCTTAAGTTTTGTGTATGACGTTTCGTTCTTCGTAGAACTAGTTGTCCAAGATACTCTCTTCGAAACTTTCCCTCAGGTCCTCTTTGAGTTTGTTCTTATATCGAAATCGTCTTCTGAGGTCGTTCGATTCAATTTTATCGATATCTGGTACACCGGCTTCCTTGATGTCTTGAAGGAATATGGATGGAGTGAGAGTTATCAAATCAGATTGATCTTCCGATAGATATGTGAGAGGTCGAGAGTTCACCACAGATTCACAGTCGCATAAAATAGATGACAACTCCTCATATTTCAGACATGCTGTTCTACATACCTTTCTGAGCAATTGTTTTATGAGACGAATCAATCGCTCCCACCAACCGCCCCACCATGCGGCTGTAGGAACGTTCAACCTCCAAACTATTTTTTCTACTTTGTGAAATTCTTCAATTTCATGCCAGTCCAAAGACTCAAAGGCATTTTTTGCTCCAATGAAACTTCCACCATTGTCCGAGTAGACCACAGAAGGGCGTCCTCGCATAGCAATAAATCTGCGGAAAGCCTGAAGGAAACTCTCGGTTGTCAAAGAAGAAACCAGTTCTAAATGCACAGCCCTGTATACTGCACATGTAAAAATGCATACCCACACTTTTTCTTTATTTGCTGAGGAATAGATGGCCAAACAAATCAATACCAACTATTTCGAAAACAGCGGCATCCCTGACACGATGTTTTGGTAAAGCCACAGGGGTTGATTCACAGTTCTTCGAATCAAATCTTTGACATACGGTAGGTACATTTCGAGATGACGCACTTGATGGATTTTCTACCACCCAGTATCCAAAATTTTCCCTCAAAACTGAAAGGAGTCCCTGTACGCCAACATGACATAAATCAATGTGGCTGTCAAGTATCAAGCGATCTACCACAGGATGTTTTGCAGGTAACACTGCTGGATAGTGAAATTCTCTTGCATCTTCTCTCTCGGATATTTTCGTCTTGATGCGTAAGATACCGTCCTCATCTTCAAAGGGTAGCAGTGACGAAATCTTATCTCGAATTGTATGAAAAGCATCCAGTTGAATACATTTTACTACGAAGATTTCTACCTCTTGTTGCTCTTCAACAGATAATTGACCATTTCTTCTATTCGTAGAGTGAGTACAATTGAAAATGAATCTTCCAATCCATCCAATGAGATTGATAATCCTTCGATATTTCGAAAAATTCTGATGAATCTAACAAAAATCTCTTTTCTGGTGCGCCAACAAGGATAACAAGTTCTTTCGATTCTCTTCTGCAACTAAATCTTCATTTATCTCGTATTCTTGCTGTGGCTATTGACTCTCATTTAGATATAACCATGCTGGTCCCTCCCACCATCTAGATTCTAACAATTGTCTTGCTATACATCCTCGAGAAGGTAAATCTGCGGGGTTCATCAATCCAGGGACATGGAACCAACGTTCTTGTCTCGAAAAAGTTCGTATTTCTTGGATACGATTCCATACGAAAGGTTTCCATCTGTCTCCTCTTTTGATCCAAGACAGTACAGTGGTTGAATCTGATCAATAAAAAATTGGAATATCTTCCTTGAAAGCTTCGCTGATGGACTGCAGCAGTCTGACTCCTATCGATGCGGCGAGTAGCTCAAAACGGGGTATAGATGTTCTTTTCACAGGGGAGACTCTTGATTTTGCTTGTATCAACTGTACAGTGATTCCGTTAATTGATTTTGTCCTTAGAAAAATCACTGTAGCATAAGCAAGCTGACTTGCATCCATAAAGACATGAAGACTTACATCTCTTGATGTTCCGATGGATTCGTGCATAACCCATTTGGGAATTTTCAGAATTATCAGAATATTGAGCTCACCAAGCCAGCGCAAGAAACTATTTTTCATTTCATCTGGTACTTCTTCATTCCATCCCAGTTTGAATATTCATGTTTTTTGTAGTTGCGTTTTTGGGAATAGAAGTACAGGAGACAAGAATCCAAGAGGATCAAAGATCCTATTTGTCGCAGAGAGAATCACCTTTTTTATAATGTGATTTGGATGAAAGTCTTTGAATGAATCAAAATTTATTCTTAGAGTATCTGAATGTTTTTCCCAATTCATTCCAAGAACCAGTGAAATACTTATTTCAGGACAATCGCTTTTAGGACATGTATACTACCAGCCTCGAAGTTCAAACTTAGCATCATTCATCATTTCCTGAGATTGTTGAATAAATGAATCAAGATCTTCTTTATACTCCAGGTTTCTGACACAATTATCAACGTAGAGGCTACTCAGAAGTTTCAGGTTGATATCTTTTGAAAATCGACTGTCAATTTTAACTGTGAATGACGATTAAAAAGAAAAAAATTAAACTTCTATAAAATGGCGTCTATATACGTTTGAAAATAGAACAAGTAGTGTTAAAAAATAATAAAAATGGTATAAATAAATTAAGTTTTTAGTGTAATTATGTTATTCAAATATTTAAATGTAAATCATTAAGTGTACACTATTTTTTGGTATAAAAATAAAGAAAATCGAAAATTATGAAAAAATATTGGGAAAATCATTATTCAGAAGGACGTTGTTACGGTTTTTTGCAATTTTAAGCAATTTAGCTTTAAATAAACCAACAACTTGCATAGACCATATAAATAGTCGTCTTCTGAGCTGCAAAAAAATCATGCTTAGTTAAGATGAAACGTTTTCATACAGATTCAATTATCTTTACGATAGAAAAAAAAATTAGATACTGAAAATTGGGTTTTTCGCCATTTTGACGGATAATTTGTGGTAATGCCGAAAAGTGTTCTGTACAAAAGTTTTTAGATTTTCTTACCATCTACAGCTCTTGGGTGGTACAATTTTCGCTAAGAGGAGGTCCTGTTTTGTCGTAAATCGCAGAAAACCGTTTTCAACCCCTAAATTGCATTCTCATTTCACCATTTTGAATCTTTTCGTGTTTAAACATTTTTCTCTTAAAGTTGGAACCTCAACAACATTTTTCACCTGCGTCCTTGCCTGCTTTTTTTCCTTTTTTAGCGTTAAAAATTGGTTTTTGCACCAGCCTATAATAATGTTGTTAAATTATGATAATTATGTTTAACTACCAATAATGTCATGGACAAAATGAGCGCATCACTTATTTTTTTTATTTTAAAATAACATGGTTAAGGTTAATATTTTTGCTACTAATACGGATAGATGTGTGTCGATAATGCCTATAGATTATAAGTGTAATTAGAGTCATAATTTTACAAGGTGTTCCAAACATGAGCACATTCTGTAATAAAAATCGTTAAATAGTGTTTTAAAAATAGTAGATATTTTTTCACTTAAAAATGAATCTTATTCCCAAAAATGTATAGATTGAGGATACAGTAAATGAATCAACTTCACCTTAAGTCGGATATTATTCTGGGCGTTCTGTTCTGCTCTTCTTCTTTATATACTTCTTGTAAAGTATACTTCTTTAAAGTATACCTAAAGAACATTTTCTGTAAAAGAGTTTACATTCTTACTGATACACCAATTTTGAAAATTTTTGTTGACCGCTTTGTTTTGTGACTTTTCGGATAATACATTTTGTACTGTAGCATTAGCTACTTGCATCAATTCTGGAGGTGTACATAATAATTCATCTTCACTCTCTGAATTCATCTTTCTTAACACCTTTATAATTTTTAACAAATTTGAAAACTTCAAAATATTTTTTTAAAAATATCATCTGACATTACTCCCCTCAATTACAATAATGGACTATTCCGTTTCATCGAATCGGCTTTTTAGAATGTAGATTCTACAGCCACCTTTGGTATTCGATTCTTAAATTGTGATTTAGATATTAATTCTATGGATTGAGAAGACATTTATGTAAAAAATGAACACAATGAACAAAATTAAAAAAAGGTTTGGTAGGCAAAGGGGATCGAACCGCCATTGATTCCGTGGCAGTATCTAGTTACTGTGACAGTATGGTGTAACTCACTAGAAAAGCAAAAGCAGTTGAATAATTAATGTATAATTTAATAGGAGTAGATAAACTATTTTTTACCCTTCATTGCTAGTTATGTCCTAATATCATCTCGAACTGTGAGTCTTAATGAAGTTGGAATGAGCAATAGAATACCAGCGAAAAAACCTTTACCAACCAGACAACACAGAGTTGCAAAACTACGTTTCGCCAGAAATCACCAAATCTGCATGGTTGATGATTGGAAGAGTGTTTTGTTCCCAGATAAGATATTTTGGGAAAAAATCTGTTATAACGATCTTACAGAGTGGGTTAGGCAAATGATTGACTTCCTCACCAGCCAATTATAATCAACTGGTAATAGCAGAATGAGAGAAATAAGTCGATGTGTTATGCGCGGTATCAGAATCGGTTGAGACACGTTGATTTATGGTTAGCAAATGTAAGAAGAAGAAAGTTTCAAAGGATGGTCAGTGAAGGAAAAATAACGCAGATGTCGGATTCCCTTCGATATAATTCAATGTGGAAAATACCCCAAGACGGGGGTAACAAGCTTTATTGTAAAGTTGAATAAGGAGAGTCAATGGGAAAGTTGAATAAGAAGATTCAATGGGACCGCACAGTAATAAAGGGAATAGCCAGTAACCCTGTCTTATGGTTCTTATGGTTTTACTGATGGATCAAAAATAGAAATAAGCACAGGAATCGAGGTGAAACTTGTGGCACGTAGCTTCTTATACAACCCTAAAAGGAAATCAACAAAAGAAGGTTCAGAATGTGGAATGCAATGGTTTGTAATGACAGTGTAGCTCAAACAGAGCTCACTGCTGTCTCCATATCCGCAAAATGGATTACCAAAAGAGAAATCATGGTGACAATATCCTTATTTTTACGAATCTTACGGACTGGGGGCGAGTTACCGATACAGATACAGAGGAGTTTATGTATCTAAATCCAAACAACTCGTAAGTTTTGAAACAGATCTTACAATTTTTCAAGAAAAATACAGTATCAGCCGAAATAAACAGTTTTTCTGATAACTACGGTTAAAATGTGCACCATGGCCTTGCAAACAAGCTTCATAACGTTTCTGAAGATTGTTAGACATATTTAAGAAAAGTGGTAGCTGCGAAAGTTGAAAATATTCTTCGTCGTAGTTCTCCGATAGTTATTGGAGGATTTTCCAAGAGAAATATGGAAACCTTCATCATACCCGAAATGTAGACATCAGATGGTGTTAAATCCGGTGAATGAGGTGCATACTCGAAATCTGCACGATCAGAAATTATTCTGTTACCAAAATGTTCACGAATTAAATTTATGGAGTGTTCGGCTGTATGGCTTCACCATCCTGTTGAAACAATTGCATACGGATACTTAAATTACGCTGACGACAAAGAGTCCTTAAATCTCTGACACAAGGTGTAACAATATGTCTTTACCGTTCTTCACTGACTTCACTGACTAATGAAACTCATATAGAATGCGATTTCACACAAAATAGTATGTGTATTTCCGAGTAAAAGCGTCTTCCCAAACTCCAACTCCAATTTGCATTGTCTTCCGGTAATGTGTCGCTTTTACTCCTAGATACACAATGTACTTTCGGTAACCGTCCAGGAACTGCCCACTTACCGGCCTGGTCCGGGAAGTTCGTATTATATCCTTGTTGTCATTGTGAATATGAAAATATTGGTATCTGTGATTTTGATAAATGCAATTGAACATTGAAAGAGCAGCGATAGTGAGTTTTAAAATGCGCCTTACGAAATGTCCAATGCAGCGGATGCTGCTACAGCACAATTATTGCCTGAAAAATCAAAGTCCAGGTACGAAAGCATTTATAATTTGCTCACAAAATGGATGGATACGAAGAAATGCAAAACTATTACAGAGGATGTAATTTTGGCAAAAATCTGAAACTGTCAAATCCTCTACACTGTGGAGCAAATACTATATGTTAAAAAGTGCTATTTTAATGAAGAAAAATATAAACATAGCCACTTTTCCTGAGGTAATCGCATTTCTTAAAAGGAAGAATGTTAGTTATAAAGCAAAGAAATCAGAAGTCTTCAGCAGCAAGCAAATTAACAAACTCATAAGGAAAGCAGAAAATGGAACATATCTAATACTCAAGGTAATTTTAAGAACATATTTTAATTATATGATATAAAATTAACAACTTAATTTGCTTTATTTTCAGGTAGCAACAATTATTGGGTTAGCCGGTGCATGTAGACGGGAAGAACTAACAATAATGTCAATTGATCGAATAAACGATAAAGAGGACATGTTGCTTGTGTAAATACCAGATTCTAAAACACATATTGAGAGAAATTGTGTTGTAACTGGTCAAGAAAACCTGCTGGTGTGTAGGCAATCTTTATCTTTACGGCCATCCCATACTTCACATAACAGATTATTCGTGAATAACAAAAAAGAAAAACGTTCGATTCAGTCTGTTGGGAATCTCGGTTTTATAATTGCAGAATTTTTAAATTTACCCAATCCTAAAAATTATATCGGCCATAGCATGCGACTTGCTGATAACGGTGGAAACATCACAAATTTGAAAAGACACGGTGGCTAGAAGTCTACCAATGTCCCTGAAGGATATATAGAGAATTCACAAACAAAATTAAAATTGCTAATACTATTCAAAAATTATCAGATGAAAACAATAAATCTGAATAGGAAACTTTATCTTATTGTTCTGACTTCAACAAAAAGCATTTAAATGTACCAAGCATTTCAAACAAATTGAATCGTTTCAATATTAGCAATTGCTCGAATTTTAATATAAATAAGACTAAGAATGTTTCTTTGACTACCTATCTTCTGTTCATTTTGAATATTTGATACAAATAAAAATTAAAAGGTTCGAAATTTTATTCAACAAAGAAATGTCTCATTGATTTGTTATTCTATGCGGTTGCCGAAAAAATAGTGTACGCAACCCGACCGAAAACAATTTTTTTGGACTTGCAGAGTTCCAGAAATTGCCTACGGTTCGTCCTAGAATTTTGTCTACTCGTCAGAAAAAACAGTATTTTCAAGACTTGTTACGTACCTAAATTACTATTTCTTCGGTAGAAAGAAGAAGAAAAAGTTGACAACTAATGACAAGAATGTGTAGTATTTGTAATAAAAAAATACTCAAATTAAAAAACTTTCTTACCGAATTCTATTCAAAACAATTGCTCTTCATCATTTACATGATTCGTTGAAGCAATCAATAATATAAGTCGCAAGCAAGACAAATTTTGCCTATTTTTAAGTGGTGCGTTAATTTTGACCATAAGTATTTTTAGTTTTACCTTTGGAAACTAGTAACCCTTCCTCTAACCAACCCCAAAAGAATCTATAAGTATTGGATTTTTCCAACGCCTTTTCTGCTCGCAGTATTTCCTGAATAGTTTTTGGATTCGTAACAACAATGGTTGGTTTACTTGGTGGTATGTATATTCTTATTATTCCTCCAGATCTTATAGTTAAATTAGTAATTTTCTTTAATATATCTAAAAAAGTCAACTAAATGAATAAAGTAAATGAAGACAATAGCTATAAATAATGAAATAGAAAAATGTCAACAGGACTATTTAGCAAGGAAATAGAGTATTAAACAAAAATGAAATGTTACAATTAAAAGCAATATTCAGAATTTTTACAAACATAAAATTGATAAATAAGTTAAAATCATGAAAATGTGTTGGTAAAACCTTAGTGAGACCCGGGAAGCAAGTAAAATTGCTGCCGAAGGGTAAATAATATATTAGTAAATGCAACTCTTACCTGTGGTATTAAAAAAATGAAATATATGTCCAAAAATAAAATTACTCTCCGGCATCGGAATATCCCGTTGAAACGAATGATTTCTTTTTAATAATAAAATCAACCATATCGGAACTACGAAGATTATAAAAATTACTATCAAATGCATAATACTTAACTATTCCGTTTCTTTGTTAAAGCAATAATATTGTTTAAATTTAACTAATAATTAGTTTAAAATATTGTGCCCATCGAGGTATTATTTATAAAAAGGGCAACAGGTAAGTATTAAAACGTTCTGATAACAAAATGCCTATAGCTGTCTATATCTTTTTGGTGCAGTCAAGGTAAAATGTAATAAGCTAATTAGTTTTAAAATGCCTTTTTACGAAACTTATCATAATCGTTTTGACAAATTCATTATTAGAAATTGTATGTTAGTTATTTCTATTACAAGGGATGTAAACAATGCAAACGTTTTCTGCTATCATTTGAATACGTATTTTGATTAACAAGAATTGAATCAGCACTAAACAGAAAGGAAGAAAACGGTATATACTAATGCCCGATTTTACCAACTTGATTTTAGGTAGGTACTTCCTACCTAAGTAATTCCTAAGCTAGGAAATACCCAATTTTCATACTTTACCTAAAACGGATTTCACCAAACTAAGAAATTCTTAAGTAAGAAATACCCAGCTAAAAATTTGACTTGGATAAATTTTACGTATAATTGGTATTAGTTACTGTTTAATTTTAAACTGTAAACCAAACGGGCGGAGATCATAAACTAACAAATAGTGAGAGAAGCGGAGAAAAGAAGAAAAATAATTTTCATTTTTTATTGAAAAAATTAAATTTAATGACAACTGTTTCGACAAATGTCATCTTAACAAATTTATTTATCGAACCTTTCAAGACGTTCTATAAAACGTACAGCTCGCATATTTTTTTAAATACAAAAACAAACACAAAACCTATACTTTCTATGCTGTCAACAAAAATGACAAACTATTTTGAGGTTAAGTATTTCCTAAACGCTTTAGGCAGTGTCCTAATATTAGGTATTTCCTATCTCTCTTAGGTATTACCTAGCACTTCGTGAAACGCAAATTGTAGTTAGGAATTCCTAAATTTGATTGAACACCCAGTTTAAATAATTTTATTTTTATAAAACTTTGTATAATTAAATTGATTGTGTTTAACTGTGCAGTTATTTATTGTTCTTACTTTGTATAATTACTTACTGAAGCATAATAAGTAAATGATAAAAATTTCAAAATTATTGCATTGGTTTAAAGCCCTTTTACCTTTAATAATGTGTGGATGCACCCCGATGTGCTACGTATTCTCCAACGCGCCTAGGCATGCTTTTGATCAGGTGGTCAGTGTCCTCCTGTGGTATCTCATTCTAGGCAACCAACAACTCCTCTCGAAGTTCTTCTAGAATCTGAGGAGGACGTTGCACATTGAGCAATCTCCTACCCATCATATCCCACACGTGCTCAATTGGGGATAAGTCGGGAGATCTTGATGGACAAGGTAACAATGTGACATCATTATGTTGAAAGAAGTCTATTGTAACTCTTGCGACATGTGGTCGGGCATTATCTTGTTGGAAAGTTGGATTTGCCAGGGTGTCAAGATAGGGTAAAATATGGGGTTCTAAAACTTCTTGGATATAACGCCGCGCGTTCATGTTACCTCTGATGAAGATTAAAGGTGATCTCGAACCATAAGCTATAGCACCCCAAACCATAACAGTTTGATGAACATGCCTTTCAAGAAAAAACCGTGAATTTCTCCTTTCGCCACGTCGTCTTCTAACCCTCGCTCGACCATCGTGCATGCCTAAACAAAATCGAGACTCGTCACTAAAGACAATACTGTTCCATTCCTGATCCCAGAGTGACCGTTCTCTGCACCACTCAAGGCAACTACGTCGGTGTTCTGGAGTTAAAGGGAGGACCTAGTGTGGTCGGTATGAAAACAGGCCAAAACGTGTTATTCGTCGGTAACCACTTTGCATGCCAATAGGTCTTTCGTGTTATGCAAACCATTCATTTGCAATGGACCTGGTAGTGGAGAAACGGTCCCCTAAGGCCAATAATCTTAGGCGGCGATCTTCACGGTCTGTTGTTCTACGGGGGCGTCCAGAGCCCCTTGCTCTTTGCGTACGGCCTTCTCGAAGCCATGCCCGACAACACCTAACCACGGTGTCTACACTTCTTTGCACTCTAACTGCAATTTCCCGAAATGGAAATCCAGCTTCCCGAAGTCCCACTATACGACCCATAAGTTGACGAAATCGTACAGGTCTCCGTATTCTAGACATCGTAACCAATCGTAAAGAAGGTCAAGAACCAAAATCCGCAAAATTTGGATCTTCACTACGGCTGCAATATTCATTTTTGGATTGTTAGGGGATTTCAAAAAAAGCAGTATAAAAACCGGAAGCTTCAACTGATAATGCTAAATATTGTATCAATTGTTTATTTCAGTAAAATAAATAAATTCACCAAATTTTATTAGAATAAAATCATTTAAACTGGGTGTTCGGATTTTTATGTCACTTAGTATATGTATTGTAATGTTTTAAAATAATAATAAATATAACTTACCCAAAACATAACTTGAATTGAAATAAACTATTCAACAGGGATGTTATTTTCAAATCTTTTCATCAAATGATAAATACACCAAAAATTTCTTTATTTAAGCCAATCCAGTAAATCTTAATTCACACAAGAACACAAAAATATCTTGACAAAATGAGTTCAAAAGAATGAGCACTAACACCAGTAGTCGATCCAAGAATCAAGTCCAAGGTCCTTATGTTGCTTAAAACTAAAAATAAAAAGTAAATAAGTATTAGAATATGCTGATAATGAATCATACGAATACTATATTAGTAGGATTAAAGTAGTATTAAAGTATTAAAGATTATTAGTAGATTAAAATCCAAATAATTTATAATCAATGTTAAGAATAATAAGTTCAATAATTTTTTTTATAAGTAGCTATAAAATAAGAATAAGTAGGTTTAGGTTATTTAAATTTATCATATAAAATAGAGATTATTCAACTGTATTCAGTTAGTAAAATAAGGTACAAAAATTTAAACTACAACAAGTTAATTTTAGATGATAGAGCAAAATAAATAAATCATAGACAATGATTATAATTTGATAAATAGATTTTACTTACCCCAAACAATATTTTCAAATTTAATTAAGCATCAAGTGATGAGTCCTGTAGTTTGATGTATCGGATAACAGTACAAGTCCAGTACTTCCTATTTTCTGGTACATATCAGTTTTGATAAAATACAATACTTAAGTCAGAATCTAAAAAATAAAGATATTGAAATATATTACATGTAAAAACAAAATTGTAAGAAAGTGATGTGTTTGTTTACAAGCTAAGACTGTTTAATTAAAGCTTAGTCAAGGACATTATGAATGATGAATTCAATGAAAAACACTGTAAATAGTGAAGTGATAATAAAAACTGCGGATCATAAACTTAAAAGATGTGCTTGTAGTGGAAAGACATTTAAACTTAATATTAGATGATTAATTGATATTACTATTTGTTATAATTGTATTTTGTTGTAAGGTAATTAATTTTAAGTCGTTCTTTGATGATTTTGGATATTATTAACTCTTTTATTTGATAAATTCGGTATTTGAATCGCTATGACGTAGTAAATTTTAAAAGCAGATAAAAGCTAATATAAGCGGTGTCATTGAAAATAAAAGATATCTGATCATATTTGAATATGTAAAATTTCATTTTTTGTTAAAATTATTGGCCAAAAAGAGATATTAGCTCACAATTGTTAAATTTTATATTAATAATTGTCAAAATGGCTGACATTGTTTACTCCACAAAGCCAGCTGTTTTAATAAAGAAAAATTTATTTTAAAATTCTAAAAATGTTAATTTATAATGAAATAAATTACATAGATTTGATTTGTAATAATTTTAAGGTCAGAAAATGTCTAATTAAAAAGTCAATTTTTCAAAATTTTGATGTAAGAGAGGTTATAAAAAAACAAAACACGCTCGAAAAAGGCAGCCATTATGAAATTTTGACCGAGGGTATATAAGCCTTTGGAAAAGAAAATTCGGGAGCATTCTAAATTGATAAAAGGCCACTCCACGTCAGTATATTTTAAAAATTACCATAAATCAATGGCCGACTATTGTTAAAAATAAAGATGGCGGCATAATAACCTATGTACAAGTTAAAACAAATTTATAAGATACTAATAATTGGAAATGGGATTTTTATAATAATAAAACTATATACATGAAATAAAATAAAATTTTATTCTACTAACCTTGTGATCTAAAACATTGGACGTCTGGAGAAGCAATTAAATTTTCTAATAATTTTATAACATGGTGAGAACGAGATAATTATCCACTTGAAGTACTCGAAATCCAAGCATCCACTCGTTGATGGTTCCACGTGTTTAGAATATCCTGTGTAAGAAGCCGGATATGGAGTAATTCAGCACCATACATAAGCAGCAAGTGAAATACGGTATGTTTTTTTGATATCACTTATTAAATTCACTTTCCAAATACCTATAAAGCTTGTAAAATAGATTTCAATATCTTTAGACCACCATTTTGATATAATTTTGATTTTGAATAAACAAACTGCTTACACATCTTGTTAAAACTGATGCACACACTGTCTCCTACCTCTCAGTTTGCTCTTTGAAATAACAGTAAAATATCACGTGTTTCCTTTGTGCGTGGGTAAATGCGCATAAGAAAAACCATAGTCGCATCATTCAATAGGATTAAGGTATGTTAAAATTTTGATAAAATAAGTAAAATAAATAGTTTCATCGTTGGATTTTATTTTTTTTGAACCGACTTCTGTTAATAAGAGTCTTTTATATTTTGAAAATTGATTTAAGTAGATCAAATCTAAAACTATAATAATTTCAGATTTAGAGTTAGAGAAAATTTTTTTTAATATAATGGTAACAAAATAAAGAGATTTGAGGTGTTTTGAGATTAATAAATGCAGAATAAAATTGAAAAATAAATAAATATAAATTATAGCCCCACAAAACTTTAAAAATAAAAATTTAAAACATAAAAACAATAATTTGATAACAACATCAATTTAAACTATAATTTATACAAACATTAATTTTTTTTTAATTGTAATTTTATTACAAAAATGGCGCCCAACGTGGGGCTTTAATAAAAAAGCTGTTGGTTATAATAAATTAATTGGTTCTAATAAAAATTTGACTGGTTAAAGTAATTAATTGACTATTAAAACTATTTAGAATAAAATTTTATATTTAATATTTGATAAAACATAATAAAACTATTTAAAATGGATAAAATGACACTGAGAGATGGTAAACAAGTGGGAGAGAAGACAGCAGAAGAAGTAGGTACCCAAGTAGATGAGGAAAAGGATCAGGGATCTGGAGATCATGAAGCACGGGATGAAAGAAGTGAAGAAGTTCAAAAGGAGACAGTACAACAAACAAGGAGTGTAGAAAGAAAAAATGGACAGGATGAAATTATGAAGTTTTTAATGGAAATGAACAAGAAACTAGATCAAACCAAAGAAGATATAAATGAAAAACTAGACAAAAACAATAAAGACCTAAGAAGAGATATAAACAAACTGGACAAAAATAATGAAGATCTAAGAAGAGACATCAAAGATATGGATAAGAAATTAGAAGAAAACAAAGAAGAGTTAAGAAGAGATATAAACAAAAAACTAGATAAGAAATTTCAAGAAAATAAAGAAGATTTAAATCATACATTTAATAAGAAATTTGATGAATTGAGGGGAGAAATGGGGGAACAAAATAAAAATTTAAAAGAAGAGATTAGAAATACAAAACAAGAAATTAGAGAAGAGATGATTGGAAGAATCATGGAAGTAGAAGAGAATCATTTAAAACAAATAAATGAGATTAAGAAAAATGAAAAAGTTCTAAAAGAAGAAGTAAAAGAAAATAACAAGAAGATAGACAGGGAAGTTATGAAGATAAATAAAAATATACAAGGAGTGCAGGAAGAATTAAGCCAGGAGATAAAATTAAATTTCAAGATAGCTGAGGAAGAAAATAAGAAAACTAAAAAGGAACTCAAATTGGAAATCAAAAACATACAAGAAGAAGTAGAACAAATAGAAAACAAAGAATATAAACAAAAATTAATAGAAATGGAACACAATTTAAATAAAATGAAGAGAGAACAGGAAGAAAAGGTTTCAAACATAAAAAGAGAGATGATGAAGATGTCTGGAGAAACAAGGATAATCAATTGTGGAAATAATAACAACATGAAGTTCGATGGAGATTATAAAAAAATACATCCAGTGGTTTTTATGAAGATGATCAAAAATAAAATAAGATGGGAACAAGAACCGGAAATTTTAAGGGAGATTATTCGAGAACATATGGAGAAACATGCATTGATATGGTTCATAAGCAAAGAGGAAGAGATAAATACAATGGAGCAGTTCGAGTCCAAATTCCTAGAGTATTTTTGGGGGAATAATGCACAATCACGGATTAGAGAAAGGTTGTACTTTGGAAAATATGACGATAACAGGGGAAATTCTCCGAATACATATGCTTTGCAGTTGTATTCCTTGGTCATGCACTTAAGTCCAAAATTATCTGAAGAAGATATTGTGTTATATTTGGCCAGACATTTTAAAGAACAAATAACAGAAACGATTGCAATACAAAACATTAAAACAATGGACAATTTATGTCAATATTTACAAAGATTAGAAAGAAAAAGAGGAGAGAGAGCCGAAAACGCCACAAGACAACAGGGAAACTACAATAGACAACAAAGAACAAATAATGAAAATTTTAACAACAATAGGAACAGAACAAATAATATAAATGAAGGTAATTGGGGACGTAATTATAATTATAATTCAAATATAAATAATAATAATAACTGGAGAAACAATAACAATAATAATTACAATAACAATAATTATAACAATAACAATAATACAAGAAATACACAGGAAAGATACAATAACTATAATAACAATATAAACAATAATCAAAATAGGACTGGGAATAATAACAATAGAGGCAATAATAACAATCAATTTCATAACAATAATGGATTCCAGAGAAGGGTAAATCATATAAGAAGAGAAAGGAATGAAGAAAATAGGACAAGAAGTCTGGAAAGAAGTAATGATAGACATAACGATGGAAATAATGGAAGACGAAGAAGCTTGGACAGAGAGCCAAGGAGTCAGGTTGGACAAGAAATTATAGTAGAACGAGTAAGGAACACTGGTAGAGAAAGTGTTACTAATCAGCAGGATTTTTAAAATGTTGCTTTCTATATCAAAGTTTTGCGTTATGCCACCCCAGTGAATTCATTAACTTAAATGAAAAATTAGATCAATTACATTATAATGGGTTATTATATATTCAGGGTAAAATTAATGACAAAACAGTTCAAATTTTAATTGATACAGGAAGCGAAACCTCTTTAATAGATTTAAAATTAATATCAAAATTAAATAATATAAAAGAAAAAGAAATGAAAATTCAAAAGGTAGTATTAACTGGTATTAACAACAAAAAGTTGTGTGAAGTAAATAAACTCTATGACATTAAAATAAATTTAAATAAAATCATTGTAAATTGTCAATTACTAGCTGTACCTAATTTAGATTGTGATGTAATAATTGGGAATGATATACTAGAAAAATTAGAAACTATAATCAATTATGAAGAAAAGAAAATAAGGTTAGATGGTATATGGATATCAATGAATTTGGTAGAAGAGATAGAAGATAATAAGAAGAGTATTAATTGTATTAAAAGTGATTATGAAAATGATAAAGAAGAAAATAATGGATATGAAGTAGGTAGAAGAGATGAAGAAGATGTATTGGAAAATGAGGGTTTAGATTGTGATAGAAAATATTACAATACAGTAAAAGAATTGTTATTGAAGTATAGAAAACTTATGTCCAAGGAGCCAAGAGTAGCTTGCAAGTATGAACATAAGATGGAGGTGAAAAATATTGAGAATTTTAAAGTGAAGACATATCCTATACCATACAAGTTAAAAGACAGGGTGAAGAGAGAATTGGAAATATTGGAAGAAGATGGAATAATTGAAAGAAGCAATACACCGTACATCAATCCGCTAGTAGTCGTACAAAAGAAGAATGGAGACATCAGAATATGTTTAGACGCCAGAACAATTAACAAATATACCGTACCTGAATATGAAGCACCAATGTCTATAGATGCAATTTTAGGTAGGATAACAAATGCTAAAGTATTTTCGAAATTAGATTTGGTTCATAGTTTTTGGTTAATACCATTACATAAAGATTCGAGAGATTTTACAGGTTTTTCAGTAGATGGGGTAATATATCGGTTTTGTGTTGTACCATTCGGGATACAAGGAGCATGTTCTGCATTAGTAAGAGCATTACATCAAATTTTAAATAAACATGAAAAGTTCATTTTGCATTATATTGATGATATTTTAATTTTTTCTAATAATGAACAAGAACACATTAGACATTTACAAATTGCATTAAAAAGTCTAGATGAAGCAGGTTTAAAATTAAATAGGGACAAATGTCAATTTTTTAAAACAAGCATAATTTATTTGGGATATAAAATAGATGACAAGGGTATAGAAATGGATCCAGACAGAATAAAATTAATTAGAGAATTCAAATCGCCAAACAATTTAAAAACATTAAGAGGGTTTCTTGGGACAATAAATTATTTCAAAAGATTAGTACCTAATATTAGTGAGTTAGAGTTACCGTTGATAAATTTGTTAAAGAAAGGGGTATCATGGAAATGGGATGAAGAAAAGGAAAATGCTTTTAATAAAATTAAAAATGTTTTTGAAAATAAATTAAAAATCTACTATCCAGATTACAATTTGCCATTCATATTGAAAACAGACGCTTCAATAAATAGATATGCTGGGGTTTTAATACAAAGACAGGGAGATATAGAGGTACCTATTGGGTTCATTTCAAGAACTACCAAAAAACATGAGAAAAATTATAGTGTGAGTGAGTTAGAACTAGGGAGTATCATTTTTTGCGTTACTAAATTTAGATTTTACTTATTAGGGAATAAATTTACAATAGAAACTGATAATCAATCATTAACTTCAATTTTAAACAATAAATTTGGCAACAATAGAATTCATAGATGGGCATTATTATTACAGGAATATTCTTTTGAAATTAAATATGTAACTGGGAAGTCAAATATAGTGGCAGATTATTTAAGTAGAATGGATGGGGAAGATAAAAGAAGTAAAAATTTAATTAAAGTAGGTTTAAATTTTTTAAAACAACAAGAAGGTATATTTTCATTAGAGGAAATAAAGAAGAATCAAATTAGTTTGTCAGACAAAGAAAAACAAAGGGCATTGGAAAAGGATGGTATTTACTACAAGAGATTACAAGAAAATGAATTATACATCATTACAAAAGAGTTAGCAAAACAAATAATCACAGAGATTCATCAAGTATATGGACATTGTGGAGTTAGGAAAACATGGCTGATATGGAGGGAGAATTATATTTGCAAGAAAGATCTAGCAATAACTAAAGAAGTGATCAAATTCTGCGGAATATGTCAATTAAGCAAAGAAAAGAATTTTCACAATGAGAATATACCAAAAACAATAAATTCAGAAAAACCATTAGAAGTTATATCAATAGATTTCATGTCAAACTTAATTAAAAGCTATCAGGGAAATAAAAACATTTTAGTTATTGTAGACAATTTTTCAAAATTTATTTATATTAAACCCACTAGTAAAACGAACACTAAAGTAATCTGTGAAATAATGTTAAGGTATTTTGAAGAAGTAGGTAAACCAAAAAGATGTATTTTAGATAACGCTACTTATTTTAATAATAAAAGGTTTAAAAATTTTATGAATAAAAATAATATTATCCTAACATTTACAAGTATTAGACACCCTGCATCTAATCCTACAGAGAGGTACATAAAAGAAATAATAAAATATCTTAGAATCTTGACACATAATGAACATAGAAATTGGGAAAATAATATTAAAGACATAGAATACTTTATAAATAATACACCAAGTACAGCAACACAAGAAACACCCATAAAGTTAATGAAAAATATTGAACCAGACAGACCATGGATCATAGAAAACAAAGAACAATACAATAGTTTAATTGAGAAGGTTAACATTAAATTAAAAAGAAATGCAGACAGGTATATAAAAAGGAGATACAAAAATTTAAAGAAACCAACGGTATTCAAAGAAGGGGATTGGGTAATTGAAAGGTCACTACAGGTAGCTAATAAAAGAAATAATGAGTGTGCAAAATTAAAATTACCGTTTATAGGACCATTTATAATCGAAAAAGCTTTCGAAAACAGTTATATTTTAAGAAATCCACATAACAATTTACTAAGGGGAAAGGTAAACGTTAAAAACTTATACGCATACCACCAATGATACAACATTTTAAAAATCTAGCTAAATTTAGAATGTAAGATAGTTTAAGATGTAGATACTAGAATAAGTAAATATTATATTGTATTTTAAAAATTAGGAATAAAGTATGAGTTATCAATGAATAATTAGTGGTTATATACAACTCTATGAATTAGAATTTATATTAAATATTAATGAAGATTGTTTATAAGATACAATTAAGGTATATGTTTAAATTAAAAGATAACAAAGTAGAATTTGAAGAGTAATAGATTTAGAGGAAATAAAATGGAATTAAATTTTAAAAATTATTACAGAGTAATAATTTGTTAAAATTAAATTGGGGGAAATTTGTAATGTTTTAAAATAATAATAAATATAACTTACCCAAAACATAACTTGAATTGAAATAAACTATTCAACAGGGATGTTATTTTCAAATCTTTTCATCAAATGATAAATACACCAAAAATTTCTTTATTTAAGCCAATCCAGTAAATCTTAATTCACACAAGAACACAAAAATATCTTGACAAAATGAGTTCAAAAGAATGAGCACTAACACCAGTAGTCGATCCAAGAATCAAGTCCAAGGTCCTTATGTTGCTTAAAACTAAAAATAAAAAGTAAATAAGTATTAGAATATGCTGATAATGAATCATACGAATACTATATTAGTAGGATTAAAGTAGTATTAAAGTATTAAAGATTATTAGTAGATTAAAATCCAAATAATTTATAATCAATGTTAAGAATAATAAGTTCAATAATTTTTTTTATAAGTAGCTATAAAATAAGAATAAGTAGGTTTAGGTTATTTAAATTTATCATATAAAATAGAGATTATTCAACTGTATTCAGTTAGTAAAATAAGGTACAAAAATTTAAACTACAACAAGTTAATTTTAGATGATAGAGCAAAATAAATAAATCATAGACAATGATTATAATTTGATAAATAGATTTTACTTACCCCAAACAATATTTTCAAATTTAATTAAGCATCAAGTGATGAGTCCTGTAGTTTGATGTATCGGATGACAGTACAAGTCCAGTACTTCCTATTTTCTGGTACATATCAGTTTTGATAAAATACAATACTTAAGTCAGAATCTAAAAAAATAAAGATATTGAAATATATTACATGTAAAAACAAAATTGTAAGAAAGTGATGTGTTTGTTTACAAGCTAAGACTGTTTAATTAAAGCTTAGCCAAGGACATTATGAATGATAAATTCAATGAAAAACACTGTAAATAGTGAAGTGATAATAAAAACTGCGGATCATAAACTTAAAAGATGTGCTTGTAGTGGAAAGACATTTAAACTTAATATTAGATGATTAATTGATATTACTATTTGTTATAATTGTATTTTGTTGTAAGGTAATTAATTTTAAGTCGTTCTTTGATGATTTTGGATATTATTAACTCTTTTATTTGATAAATTCGGTATTTGAATCGCTATGACGTAGTAAATTTTAAAAGCAGATAAAAGCTAATATAAGCGGTGTCATTGAAAATAAAAGATATCTGATCATATTTGAATATGTAAAATTTCATTTTTTGTTAAAATTATTGGCCAAAAAGAGATATTAGCTCACAATTGTTAAATTTTATATTAATAATTGTCAAAATGGCTGACATTGTTTACTCCACAAAGCCAGCTGTTTTAATAAAGAAAAATTGATTTTAAAATTCTAAAAATGTTAATTTATAATGAAATAAATTACATAGATTTGATTTGTAATAATTTTAAGGTCAGAAAATGTCTAATTAAAAAGTCAATTTTTCAAAATTTTGATGTAAGAGAGGTTATAAAAAAAACAAAACACGCTCGAAAAGGCAGCCATTATGAAATTTTGACCGAGGGTATATAAGCCTTTGGAAAAGAAAATTCGGGAGCATTCTAAATTGATAAAAAGGCCACTCCACGTCAGTATATTTTAAAAATTACCATAAATCAATGGCCGACTATTGTTAAAAATAAAGATGGCGGCATAATAACCTATGTACAAGTTAAAACAAATTTATAAGATACTAATAATTGGAAATGGGATTTTTATAATAATAAAACTATATACATGAAATAAAATAAAATTTTATTCTACTAACCTTGTGATCTAAAACATTGGACGTCTGGAGAAGCAATTAAATTTTCTAATAATTTTATAACATGGTGAGAACGAGATAATTATCCACTTGAAGTACTCGAAATCCAAGCATCCACTCGTTGATGGTTCCACGTGTTTAGAATATCCTGTGTAAGAAGCCGGATATGGAGTAATTCAGCACCATACACAAGCAGCAAGTGAAATACGGTATGTTTTTTGATATCACTTATTAAATTCACTTTCCAAATACATATAAAGCTTGTAAAATAGATTTCAATATCTTTAGACCACCATTTTGATATAATTTTGATTTTGAATAAACAAACTGCTTAAACATCTTGTTGATACTGATGCACACACTGTCTCCTACCTCTCAGTTTGCTTTTTGATATAACAGTAAAACATCACGTGTTTCTTTGTGCGTGGGTAAATGCGCACAAGAAAAATCATAGTCGCATCATTCAGTAGGATTAAGGTATGTTAAAATTTTGATAAAATAAGTAAAATAAATAGTTTCATCGTTGGATTTTATTTTTTTTTGAACCGACTTCTGTTGATAAGAGTCTTTTATATTTTGAAAATTGATTTAAGTAGATCAAATCTAAAACTATAATAATTTCAGATTTAGAGTTAGAGAAAATTTTTTTTAATATAATGGTAACAAAATAAAGAGATTTGAGGTGTTTTGAGATTAATAAATGCAGAATAAAATTGAAAAATAAATAAATATAAATTATAGCCCCACAAAACTTTAAAAATAAAAATTTAAAACATAAAAACAATAATTTGATAACAACATCAATTTAAACTATAATTTATACAAACATTAATTTTTTTTTAATTGTAATTTTATTACAGTATATAAAAAAATGCAGATCAGATTTTGTATAAGATATAGATACAGAGTATCTGTAAATTGTGCAAAGGGGAGTCAAACAACTTTATCCATTCTTCATTAAGTCCATTATACTTAGAAGTTGGTTCTCTGACAAGGGGTTGTTTTAAAGGATTTAAGCCGCAATCGTGGAGTGTCCAGCATTTAATGAAACAGGTCTGGTCCTCCCAGCGAAGGTTAGATCTTTGATCAATCGCTCGTTTCAGCCCCATAGAGGTAGAACATGCGGGTTGTGAATGCAAGACACTCAAAGATTCAGAACAATAAACAACTAATAAGATGAACTTTCACACAGTAAGGGTTAGTACCATAAATTTCACTCAAAGATTATGTGGGATGCTGTTTCATTATCCTCCTCATACAGTCTGCACAGGGTAGATGACTTGGATGCTCCTATGCGATTTAGTTGAATGCGCAAGGGAGTTGAGCCAGTTTTGAGGCCGATTATCTAAGATATTCTAAGATCATTACTGTTTAACCTAAATAACTTACAAGTAAGCCTGGCATTGGATTTAGCTACCAGAAAAATCCTAAGTCCTAAGTGTTTCATTACGAGACCATCTTCATACCCAGTCATTGATGGTCTTCTTAAAGGTAACCTTGGGAATGCCAATTGCCGGTTCAGGTTTCACGAAGAGTGTTCGAGAGCCCTCCCTGGCGAGTGCATCAGTACTTTATTTCCCCTCGATGCCTTTGTGCCCTGGCATATATTCAAAAGTATTCTCATAGTCCTGTACCACCTTTGATGAGATGGTAGAAGTAGTGAGTACTTTGATTGATACTCTACTGTCAGAGAGGATGCCGACGTGCATGGGTATCATTCCATCTCTCTCTGAATAATAAATTGGACCTATGGAGGTTTCAAATCCAAAGATCATGGATTGAACAGCCTCTCTGAACAGAGAGTCAGCGATGTAGTTACCTTCTAAGCTAGCGTGTACCTTATTGTGACTTTACTGTCTACAGTTGCCTTAGCTAGGGTACGGTAGTATGCTAACATTGCTCCCGAAGTTATTTTAAAAGTTTTTAGGAGAGTAGCAGTGCCTGTCTACGGCATTTATGAATAACAACTCGCCTTTATTATTTCTGTTGTTAGTTCCTAGGTTTCCTTCTCTCCTTTTCTTTGTCATACGATTCAGAAAAAACTTCTCTTGACCTGAACGCAAGGACGAGACGTCACGTGATGTTGAAGTTTGATCTGAAAGAGTGTCTCTTTGAAACTTCTTTATTAAGTCACTTCTGGTGTGTTCTTTTCTACAAGAACTATGAACAACACCATTTGTCTTATCCCTGAAACGTGCCTCTTTTCTATCTTTCCTTAACACACTTGCCTTCACTAAACCAATTATCCCTTTTTTACCGATGTTACACAAATCACTTTCAACTTCACTTTCACAAATTAAACACTTCTCAGCCATAGTCTTAATGCGTGGAAATGTTCATGTAATCAAAACAGGTACGTATTTTTAGAACTCACGAATCGCAAGACGGTTAATGTTAAACTCACTAAGGGCGGGCAATGAGCAATGGTCATCGTAAAAACTACCTTGCACTGATTTAGGGAGGGTGGTACGAAGAGTAGGTCAGTCACCCCTTCCATCTCAGGCTCTAACGACGCACACAACAATAGGCACACCTGTCAACACACGAGCATTGATTTATCCATGTACACTATTTTGCAACTAACAAAAAAAATTTGAATTATATTATTATTGTCGTTTTGTTATTGTTGAAAAATTAATTATGTAATTGTCGAGATACATAATGAATTCACTAATCACTTCATTTTCAACAATAAACATGTTATTTTTAACTTAAAACATTTCTTTTTTTTAACTTTTTTTTCAATTTTACACCCCCTCCCACCTCCATATCTCCTTGAGCCTAGCAAAAAAAAGTGTATAGAACCTTTTTTATAGAGAATTTTAAGTAGATTAATTTAGTACACCAATATTTTTCTGCTAGAGGCATTATTTTACGAGTTATAGACAAAAAACTGAAAAATAGGACCTTTAGACACCCCTTGCAACCTTAGCTCCACCCTCACCCCCCAGGACTTTTAGTATGTTGTTATGAACACCTTCCTCTACAAGTGTGCAAAAATTGGCTTCTACATGAGTAATTTCCGCTAATTGGTATTTTTTGGTATTCGTTGCTTGGAAGAAATGTATTTTACGATTTTTAAAACCTGTATCCGCTTATTTCATATTATACACAAATGCGATGCGAAATTCCCAAATTCCGGTCGAAAGCACAAATAACCATTGTCGAATAATTCGTATTAACAAATTAATAATAAATGCACTTTTAATTATTACGTGAAAAAAATAAAGGATAATTTAAATTAAGAATCAGTGTCCGTAAAGTGTATATTAAAAATCGATAAGGATTATAATGAATGCAATAATTGAGGAAACAATAACTTTTATAATTGATAATTATTGGACAAAATTAGGCTCACACATTGTTATAAATGTTATATAATGTGGGATACAATCATAACACGGTCATAAATCAGTTGTCTAATTGTGTTGTTCACAATTTAACATAAAAAAATCAAAATGAAATTCTTTGTTACGTTCGCTTTATGTTTTATATATGTCAATGCCGTAAGTACCTACTCTTAATTTAGCTATTTTAGGAATTAAAATTGTTTTTAATCTACCGAATGTACATTAATGCGATATTATTTTATTATGTTTAAATTTCATTTTAAAAATAAAAAGAACTAGAAAATTGATACTAATTATTAAAGCTAATTTCATATTAAAAATAAAACTTTATGCAGTTATTACAGGCTCAATCGTTTTTAAGAATAAAGTAGTTTGTCCTAGGATAAACTAGTTTTTTGTAAGCCAAACTAGTTTCCAAATGCACTCAGGATAAACTACCGAATGTTAATATTTTAATATATTTATTAATACTTCACCAAACTCGTGATTGATGCATTCAATGCACACTTGCTTTATTTCTGACCTAATCTAGCCTAAACGAATCTAACCAAACATAACCTAACTTAAAATTGCATCTTCATAGAGAAAACAATATTAAATACAGCATCAAACTAGATATACATAATTAATATGAGAAGAAACATTTGTCTACGTGGCACAACTAATTTATCCCAATTGCGTTAAGATAAACTAGTTTGGACTAGGAGAAACTAGTTTATTCTAACGCACCTAGGACAAACTAGTTGGTCCTAAAAAAAAGTTTGTCATGTGACACATCTAAAACCAATGAAATATTTTTTTAGATTGATCAGAAGGTAGTTGACGAATTTGTGGAAAAAGCTACCATTTTCGCACAAAAATGTTCAGAGGAAACCAAAGCAACAAGCGGTAAGAAAAAAGTTGAAAATATAAAATGATGAATTTTGTGCTTAACTCAGTTTAATCTTTATTGCATTTAAAACTATTACAGCTTATTGCAAGAGGTCTGGCTTATTACAAAAAATTACACATTACATGTAAACTTATATAAGCTAATAATATGCTAGAATAATTTAGTAGGATTAGAATAAAATTAAAGGTTACTTCCATCTTACAACATTATTATATAGTATATAATAGTTATTTATTATACAAGACGATAAAATTGTACTTTATCTTCGAGAGCTTTGTTTAGCGTCGAAGCGTCAGTCATTATTAATTGCTATACCCTTTGCTTCCCACTCTTTAAAATATATTTTGATGTCTGTGTGCTTAACTCAGTTTCCTTGACGGTTTCTGTACAATTTCAAATAGTTAGAATCCAATCTCCAATGTCCTTTGACCATGATGCTTTTTGTTTCCTAATGTTTTCTTGTCCCTTTTCTTTACTTAACCATGTTTATAGTTCTAAACATTTAAAAATAAAAAGTAGTACCAGTGTCAAAATGAGCCCCGATGGGGCTCCTGGAGGTTTTAAAACTTCGGTTCCTACTTTTTTAAGACAGTTTTCAGTTATTACTTAATGAAAAACTAAAATTACCAGGTATGTTATTTAAATATTTTTACCTACGACCACCCTTGTAAGCAGTCAATCAATGTAAGATGCCTTATAACGCACGTTAAAGAAAATTCACAGCTGTAACGTAAATCGCACGGCTTCCCTAGCAACCACTTAGTAACTGTCAGTAGACGACAGCATTTTATTCCAAATATCTTATTTACATATATAAAATTGAATTTCATAATATATATAAATGGCATATAACATTTATTTGATATATGATTGCATTTAATATTTTGAGTTATTTGGAATTATATATTTGTTCCATAGTTTCATCAATCCACTTCTTTTATCTGTCTAAATCGATCATAATATAATAATAAATGTATTTAATTAGGTTTTCCAAAGATTTTATTAACGAGATACTTTTTAAAAATACTTAGACACGAAGGTGTTTGTAGATACAATCGTAACGTATAAGATACTTTTTACTTGTTCTGTAACTTTAATTTCACTTCAGTAAATTTACAAAACCCTTTTGAATATTTAGAATGCACTATATTTTAATATTAGGAGAGAAACCGATCAGTAACAGTAAATTAATTAGGTACTAAAAAACAACGAAAATGTGATTCACTATACACATTCCAAACCGATATATTTGAAATATTTTTTGTAGATTAGAACATGCGTCTGACAATATGCGCATACGTTAT